>OZ038484.1:49068679-49215518 GCA_964036315.1 Acanthosepion esculentum | reverse complement strand
AAGTTTTGTGTATGACACAAGGACTTGAATTTGGTAGGAAATCAAATTTTTATACATTAAGAGAATAAGGACTGAAATAAGGGATAATTGAAAGGTGCAAGTTCGAATGAGTATAGCATATATATTATTATAGAGACCATCTGAGTTTATACTTTTTTCTCAAGAAACACTATTTATTTATTAGACTGTTTATTTACAAGAATAATACATTTCTTGTCAATTCTTGAGAAAAATGAGAATGCATAAATCCAGTTTCATATGTTTGGTGGGTTTTATTAAAATTCTAAAAATAACTTTTTAAAACAGTAAAAATTCCCAAGGGAGTATACAGTAATAGCAGTGTCAAGAGAAAAACAATCCGTTTTTTTATGGGTACATATGTTAAACTTTGCCAAGTTTTTTCCATTAAATTATGATCAACTCAAACATCTTAGTGACCCATGCATCCAAGTGTTTTCAAATGTCTCATGTGAAATATGTGGAATATCTCTCTATGCCTGCTGTGATGTGATTAGGGTAATTTTTAATAAGAATTTTGATTTGATCATTATCAATGACTGCAAGACTGTCAGAATGTTCTTGGTCTTCCAGATCAAAATGTCAACCTCTAAACCTAGTGAAACACATACAGACATTACTCTCTGCTATGGCACCGTCTGCATAAATGACACATATTTTTTTGTTGGTTGTACAATATTTTTTTCCTTTCTGGAAATAAGTGAGCATCAAATGATGAAAATGCATCTCATTTTCCTCTGTTCTCACTTTTAAGACAAAAACATTTAAAATTCACAATCCCCACATGAATCATATAGAAAGATGTATTGACATGTCACCTTTCAAAATATGTATATATGTCATAAATATTAGTCACATATGAAATAAAATTTCATGTTCAAATGCCACCTATTGAAAAATGCTACAGACTTTTGTTTCAAACCATTATTTGGAAGTGTTTTGGATATATTAGCCTGTACCTTGAACCTACACTTCAAGAGGACTGGTCCAACCAAAGGGGATCATAATCAACACAGGGAAAGAAAGAGTTGACAATGAACTTACCCTAATGTCTGTTACAGTCAATGTAACTGGTCAATTTCTGCATCTATCCACATACAAATATAAGTTCCCTCATGAAAATGGCTTTGCGCCACATCCCATACCTGGGTCTGTGATGACTGATTCATTTAGTCTATAATATTATCTGAAAGATATTGAACTTGACATGGAATAGACATCAGTAAATTTCTATAAACTTGTTTTAGGTTTCTCTGTTCTTTATCAAAGAAAGAATTGAGTTTTTTCCCTTAATGCACTTGATTAAGATATCTAATAAAAAATAAATCATTTGATGATGCTTTAATTAACAATAAGCAATGCAGACAAGGGAGTAGACATTTTTATAATCACTTGCTTTTGATAGTTTTAAAATTTAATCTAGAGATATTTATACCATTTAAATAGAGACTTTTATTTTAGAAATTTCTCAAGAGAGATAGAGAATGGTGTCAGAGATTCTAATGTAGAGAGTGAATTCAGTTGTATGAAGTGTCAAGATGTAGCAAACCTTTACATATTTTGCTCAAATCTTTCATTTTTTGTATTGTTCTTTCTTTTTCTATTTTATTTCATATTTATTTTTATTTATTACAGTATTTTCCTACTTTACCATGCTTGACATTCCATTATTTTCATTTTTCTCATTATTTTTTCTTTCCTTTTTTATGATCTCTCCTCTTTTTCTCTCTCTCTCTCTTTCACACTTTGTTCTTTCTCTTCTTTTTTCCTTTTTCTCATTCTTTCACTATTTTCTTTCTTTCTTTTAATTCTATCTTTTTTTCTTCTACTTTGTCATTTTAATCTTTTGGTCTTTCTTTTTGTCTGGTTGGCTGCATAACTGTCTAGTTGCTTGGTGTTCTGACTGGAAAATTGATTTTTAGCTAAGAAGCAAAATTATACAACCTTATGAACCAATACAAAGCAATTGTTGGATGTCATCTATAACAAAAAATAACTTCATAAAATAGACAAAAAATATTTTCAACTTTGAAAACCAATCATTCAAAAAACCTTTATACTTTTCTTAAAGTAGAAATATCTTCATCTGAAAAAAAAATGCCTTCTAGATAATTGCAGATCACATGAAATTCTGAAGCAATGAAATATTTGAATAAAAGCAAAGTAAATATTAAAATAAAAGGATAGATTTCATATTTATTTGGAATATAAAATGTCAAGAGTGTTTTATGCATAAAACTCTTATATTATTTTGAAGTGTAATTAAGGGCATCTCTTCTAACCAGTTTGCAGTGAGATATGCAAAATGGACATACTCTATTTTGCATAAAGTCAAACAACTACAAATAAGTTGATCATCAGTTGGCACAGGAGAATATACTTCTATGTCAGCTCACTGTGGATTATCTTTGTCACTGTGCATTTTAATTTTTGTCCAAGTGAGTTACTATTTTCGTTTTTTAACCTTAGTTTCTTGTGAACTGTTTTTGATTACAGAGTTGTAGAAGGATAAGAATGGTGGGAGGGAATTAGACAATTACAGGCTCATAACTCTGCTAGACATAGAGTTAAAGATTTTGGTTAAGATTTTGCAGTTGGTTACCAAGATTTTGCTGGGATCGGAGTAGACTTGTGCTGTGAAGGACCAACCAAATTTAAAGCAATCTGCATCTGATTCGCATGATCATAAAAGGTGTAGAAAATGACAAAGAGGCCACAATGATCAATTTGGATCAATCCAAGTCATTTGACAGGGTTGACCATCAGTTCCTGGCAGCTGTCCTACAGGCTGCTGGATTCAAACCTGACTTCTCTAAGTGGATTAACCTGCTGTATCACTCCCCCACTGCTGTGGTATAGGTGAACGGAAAGCAGTCAAGGGTCTTTGCACTGTACCAGTCAGTTCATTAGGGTTGTCTGCTATTGCTCCTACTTTATGCTCTAGTGCTGGAGCCCCTCCATCACAATCTGAAGCACAGAGCATGCAGACTGGCTCTATGCAGAATCAGTCTCCCCAGGAAGGCTAAGACCAGGGTTTCTGCAGGCACTGATGACATATACATTTTTGTGTCATGCTGCAGTAACACTGAGGTGGTGCAGAATACACTCCAAAAAGACAGGAAATCAGGAAGCAGATGATCTCTCAAGCCCTTTGCATTTAAACTTGCCAACTTGATAGCCATCTTTTAGGCCTAGGCACATATTGGATCAAAATCTGAGGGGCCCAGGACCTTGGCAGATGTAACCCATCCATCAGTGATAATCCTACTGATGTCTATAGGAAAGGTAACTTTTACAGCCCTATATAAAGTGGGATGGTGTAAAACAGGGGCCCTTACAGAACAATTTTTGCAACAATTTTTTTCATTATGCACCCCAGAAATTTCAATGATCGCTTTATAATTCTAAGTACAAGTGTCCTTTTTGTTGCCATTTTCCTTAAGATTTTCTCATTGCTCACTTGTTTTACACATGATATTCTCAACATCCTCATCTTTACATTATTCGGACTATTGTCTTTATCTTTGTTGCCATATTTATCACAATGTTTCAGCTGTTGTATGCTCCGGCCTTCTTCAGGTGGTTGGAATGTTGAACTGAACCCTCTATTTTGCTTGCTGGGATAGACTGTTCTAGTTCCACATACCATGTCTAATGGATGTCAGTTATCAGTTATCTCCTGTTAATATTTACTAATCCAAAATGCATTGAATTTCATTATTTGCATGTAAATTAACACAACTGGAAATGTGCAATGGATTGAACAAATGTTGATGTGGTTTAAGTTTGGAGCACTGGATTTTTTTGAAGCATCCAATGTAGAATGCATTTCTGAGCACAACTGCTCATAATGAATTTTTAGGTTTATTAAGTCATTACACATATAATTTAATTCACTAAGTCATATTAATATTTTTCATTCTTTTCTTTATAGTCAGGCATATTTGATATTAGTACATTTCTATATTTATGAAAGCTCAAATAATCACATAATATCTAAAAAAAAATGGTCTCTTTTAAAGTGAAATTATATTGCTTTTGCATGAATTGTATTCAGTCAATTTTAAAATGCTCATTAGATCAATGGTAAAGGCAAAGAATTAATAAATTAGAGATTTTAAATTCTGCAGCCCATTACCTAGAAAGAAGAAGTAAAATTATATTTTGGATCTATGCAAACTATGTTTTCCCTAAGGACACAATGTGTAATATGTGATTCATACCAAGAAATGGTCTGAATAAAAAGGAAGCTTTGTTCTAAGAGAAGTTGATTAGTGATGACTCCAATATATATTGGGCTCAGATGATACAAAAATAGACTTTGCATTCATTATCACACCAGAGCATCAGAGAAACTAGTTGCATCAGCAGGTTGACCTGGAAGGTGACTTCTAGCCACCAGGTGAAGATTCATGTCTCACAGGATGTTAGTGACATGTTGCTTCTGACATATAAAGTGGTGGTTAACCCAGCTGTGCTAAGGATGTGCAGATGTGATACAGCCACATGCCAGGAAGATATATGTTAAGGGGTCTCCCCTTTTCACACAAATGAACTCAACCGAGATATACATATACTACTACCAGTGAATACCCGGACAGTAGTATCAGAGTAGTATTAGAGGAGGGTAGCACAAGAGTCACCGTCACGAGCACCTAGACTCAGTAAGGAGTCATACCGTGATACTTCAATACCAAGACTGTATATATATTATTGCTACTAACCCGCATTCCTGGATCTACTAACCCGTATTACAAGTTTGTATTATTACGTTAATACATTTATTTTCCTTTTCTATTCCTGGCATTTGTTATTCATTGATATTGGATTCATCCCGGAATCCACAACAATATATAAGCACTCCACCTGAGAGGGAAAAAGAAAGAGTCTTTCACATCCACATAAGTAGAATCCATGTTAGGAGAAAACTCTCAAAGCCACTCAGTCATCAATATTAATTGATAAAGTCTGAAGTTGAATAAACAATAATTTTACATATGATTGATTTAGTTCTTATGTTCTTTGTTTGTACATTAACATTGCAAGAATAATTTTTCTAAATAAGTAAACAGCAAATTCTGTATGATCGTCCATGTATCTGAAACCCCTCTAACTTGGGCCACACTTGTTCTACATTAGAGTTAAAGTGAGGTTTTGAAGTTCCATAGAGTGACTTGAGCAATTCAAAGTTATTTCTTCAAAATTATCATTGCTGCTTTCTAAGTTGGACCAAAGATCCTTTTAGTTTTGGGTTAGAGGCCCAATTAGCCATCCTCAGGTGCTAGCTTAAAAGTCTACATGGAATGCAGCTTTTAAGCTAGTATAAAATACTTATGAAATTTTTTATGCTTACATTATGTTTACTCATGTTATATCATTGGTTATTTTAAAGGTCATATTTTTTATGTAAAGTTCAAGGATAGCAACCCTCTGAACAATGTCGCTCTTTTGTACATTGTTCAGAGTTGCCCTGTTGATAAATATAAATTTTTACCCTGAACACCAATTCCTTTGCCATCTGATGTTGAATGTATTATGTAAGTAAATGATGCTGGACTGACCTTTTCTTTGCACTGCAAAACACTTTTCACTTTTTTGCGGTGGTAAAGAATGTGTTAGATTTACCAAACCTAATAATACACAAATTCCAAACTAAGTTTTATCTTGTCAAATATCTACATAGAAATGATTGTCTAAAAATGATGAAAGAGAAACAGGAGAATTCTGTCAAGATAATTTTAAAAAATGATCTCACTGCTATCATTTTTTAAATCTACTTTTAATCTACATAGGTGAAGCCTAGCATTCTTCTGTAGTGTCTTGTAATGTTTGGATTCTTTACTCTAATTCTGAAGTTAATGTTCAAAATTTGCAAGCATACAAAAATATTGTAGTCTACCCAGATTAAAAGGGAAAAATTAAAATCCAAGTTCAAATGTTTGACAAAATATTCCATTTGTTAAAGGGTAGTTTGTATAGTCATATGCCTTAGTCAATATATAGTGTGTATATGTTTGCATGTATCTTAAGCACATTTTAATAGAGTGTATGCATGGCTGCTGATTGAATGTGTATGTATGTGGTGAAGCACATTAGTAGAAATGTATGTGTGAGTGCTAATACATGAAATCTGATTATGGTGATTCCAAAAGGAAATGGACATACAGATAGCTGATCAGACTTACTTTTTTTCCATGGCTATGAATATTTCTTTTAGTTGTGTGAATATTCCTTTCAATGGTGTGTATTTGTCACTGACTGAGGTGTTGTCATGGTAATGAGAGAATTCTGATAGAGTGTTTACAGATCCAACTGCCTGTCACCAACGGGTGTTCCATATTCAGCTGCTGGCTGGGTTTTTGCTATGTGTGCTTTTATTGCACCCAAAACTGGTGTATATATAGTTATCATGATCATGTTATTGGCTCCAATCAACCAGTTCATTTGGAGTTCAAACATATGGACATAGTGAGAAGCATAGCACGTGACTCTACTGTCTAATCAAATTCCAGAAGCCACTTATTTAATTTTGGTGCCTATTTTTTATTGATCTGTACAAAAGTTTTTGTTTTAGTGATTATGATCCTATTTATGTGTGGGCATTTCTTACTTATTTGTGTTTCACCTATTGGTTGGAAAAATATAGGATTTTATGTCTATAAAATTGAGAAGTCCACTGTAGGCAACAAACTGATCTTTGATTTAAAGTAGTCTTCCAGATTTTCTTAGTTTTGCAACAATTACCATTTTTTGTGCTTCTCTTGAAATTATTTCTATTTTGGAGCCCTGTTTGCTGATAATCGAGCCAAGATATTTGAATTGGCTCACAGTTTTAAATTCCTAACTACCAACTTTCATCTAGATTGAAAGCTGTTTTTCCTTGTTCATGATAAATTTTCTTTTATAGCATTAATCACCATACCACACCATACCTGGAAGATGTTTCATCCAGGTTCTGTACCAGACTGACAAGTTCATTCTCTTTGCCAGCTAGACCAACCTATATCATCTGCAAATCAAATGTTTGTGATGCTGCAACATTTGATGCTGACTGTGCCATGGTATTCTTCAAGGGTTTCATTCATAATATGTTCAAGGAAGATGCAAAAGAGTGTAGGAGAAAGAAAACAGGCTTTGTGAAGTGATATGTGGAACTATTTTCCTATAGTACCCTGGAACAGTACTGCACTATTTACATTATCATGGAGCTGCTGAATAGCCTGGATCAACTTCTTACCTGTGTTATATGCTAATTCTGTTTCTTAAATAAATGCATATGTTGTTTGAAAGATATATAAAATAGAAGAATTATGGAATGATTGGCTTGGGAATGCTTATCCTGTGAATTTTCTGCAGATTCCAATTTAACAGCACACATGATAATCAAATGATTAAAGTATTTGGAAATATCAGAATGAATTTAAAAAGAGATAAGACTAGAAGTATTTGCAAGGGGCTAATTATAAATGACAACAATTTTGATGAAAAGAAAGAAGAATCAATTGGCAAATTGTTGTTTAATGAAAGACTTCATTGTTGGCATGGATGAATACAAATAACTAAGATGATTGGTTGATATGAGTGAAGTGAATTCTTTAATGAGGTTAGAAGCTTTCTCTTACTTGTTTGGGAACAAACATACATGTAAATATGTCTCTCTCTCTCTCTCTCTCTCTCTCTCTCTCTCTCTCTCTCTCTCTATATATATATATATATATATGAAGTTGAAGTCTTTGTCTATCTATTATCGAACTCCTCCTAGTGTTTTGGAGATAGACCCCCATAACCATATACATATATTCTGAAACTACATTACCCAGGGTACTTGGATAAGTATATTTCATTTTGATCAGAGGGCATTTGAGTATAAATATTACCTATTAGAAGCTTTCTCTTACTTGTTTGGGAACAAACATACATGTAAATATGTCTCTCTCTCTCTCTCTCTCTCTCTCTCTATCTATCTATCTATATATATATATATATATATATATATATATATATATATACATATATATATATATATATATATATATATATATATATATATATATATATATATATGAAGTTGAAGTCTTTGTCTATCTATTATCGAACTCCTCCTAGTGTTTTGGAGATAGACCCCCATAACCATATATATATATTCTGAAACTACATTACCCAGGGTACTTGGATAAGTATATTTCATTTTGATCAGAGGGCATTTGAGTATAAATATTACCTCGGGGGTCATGAAAAGGTACTTGAGTGGTACATGGTAATAATAATTTTTTTTTAAATAGTGGGTTTAATATTGATGGGTGGGAAAGAAGTGTGATTGTACACATCATGGATAATGATGTCAATCATTTCATGTACAGGGACATTAGTAAATAAATTTTGTACATCCAAAGATATGATTATTTGCATACCATTTCAGGCTCTAAAAACCTATCCCTTACACTACAGTTATAATACTACAGGAGGTTCACTACTGGACCTGGTCAGCAGCTACACAATGCCAGCACTGGACATTGGATTTGACCAGCTACAACACAAAGCCAGCATCAGACATTGTACTTGACCAGCAACAGAGCAACACCAGCAGCAGGCATCGGACCAACAAAAACCCAATGCCAGCATTGGCAATTGGACTTGACCGGCCACTTCAGCATCATCATTGGACTCACATGCTAACCTACAATGACTCTAGTCTGCATTGTAAATAAATTTTGTATTAATCTTAAATATCCTCGTTCTGTTGTCCATTTTGTTTCACCTGTCAGATTTAACATCTTTCATTTAAAAGAATTAAATTAAGTTTCTGTGTGACATGAAATTTGGTCTAAGATTAAGGAATTTCATTTCATTTGGAGTGAGTTGGTAACCCAATAGGTTAATGAAGTTGTTGTTGATGTTTGGTAAAGTATTTTTCCTTTATATAACTTGTTTAGATTTTTTGTATAACTTGTTTATGGGATACATTTTCCTTTTGTATTGCATTGCATAATAAATCCAATATTTCCTTGTAGCAGAAGATTGTAAGATTCCTTTAATACATCCACTTTCAGTGGTGAGCCATTGTAATTCCTGTTTGGCTGTGTTTATTTGTCATTTAATGAGGATACATTGAAATTTTTGGTGTTGAGATTGTTTAATGCTGCAGCATTATGCAACTTGAATTTACTGTATTGAAGCAGCAGATCATTATTCAAACATATTGTTAAATATAACAGACAACGAATGTCTATTATGTTTGATCATGAGCCGTTCTAAACTTCATATAATTGCTTTAATTTCAGGTGAAAATAAAGACAAAAATTGTTCAACATTAATAATAATAAACAATTTAAGCTCATCATATATTACAAAAAATTTAAAACAACTGACCTCATAGTCTCTAATAACCCTACAACCACACAACTAAATCCTCTACAAAAAAACAATGTAGTGTATAAATTTACATGCCCTTTCACAGATTGTATCTCTGATACTAATAATAAACCCACTACATATATTGGTTTTACTATAACAACACTCTCCCATAGACTTACCTGTCACCTTTCAGATCTTAGTTCTCTTAAATGACATTTCTTAGAAAACCATAGCCATGTACATACTATTAGACAGATATTAGTTGATAACACAATAATACTCACACATACACACAGTAAAAAGAATCTTCAGATACCAGATGCCATCTACAAAGCAACCCACACTCAATAAAATTACATTTCAAACTAGTCACAACACATTACATTGCATCTAGACATATGGTTCTGTTGTTAATATTTCATTCTCTCACATTGTACTACGTCATAGAACCACATCATGAATTTATGACCTGCATCTGCTATTCTGCGACAGTTATCATCACATAGCAATCTTCTATATCAACATAACAGAATATCATCTTTGAGGGTGAATATCTTTGTTTAAATGTCCATATAACCACTCTGAAGATGGCTCATGTGAGCTGAAAGCTTAGATCATAATAAAAAACATCCTAATATTGGACAATTTTTGTCTTTATTTCAACTGAAATTAAAGCAATTATATGAAGTTTAGAATGCCTTATGATCAAAGATAATAAACATTTGTTGTCTGTTATATTTAACAATATATGAATATTGAATATTGAATATATATATATGAATGAGATGAAAGACAACAGTGAAAAGCATCAGCAAATATTCCTTTTGCTATGTTTGAGACACATGGCACAGTGGATGTCCTCAAGGACACATGGCACAGTGAATAAAGGCATTAGTTAGATCCAGTGACAGGACCCAAAGAGTGTGAGTTCAATAACTGGTTAAGACAGTGGAGAACTTGGAGAGGGGAATTAACATGTGATAACTGACATCCATTAAACATGGCATGTGGACCTAGAACAGTCTACCCCAGTGAGCGAAATAAAGGGGTCAGATCGACATTCCAACCACCTGATGAAGGCTGAAGTGTACAATGGCTGAAACATTGTAAAATAAATATGGCAACAAAGATGAGGACAATAGTCTGAACAATGTAAATAGTGTACATAATACCTCATCTCAGAAATATAGACAGATACTGAAAAACGTTTAGGTTTCTGTTTTACTTTTCATAAATTTGATGTTTTATTTTCTTAACTAAAGATATAAACTCAAGAATAAATCATGAAGATCAATAGTGAAGCAGAAATTTCAGTCTGTTTTTTAGTGCAGCTCTTTTATATTTGATTTTGGCTTCAGCCAGCTTTTGCCTGAATTTCTTTTGTCAAATTAGTATGATGCTGTTCTCTTGCCATATCTTTGATTTGGCCAATTGCATTTTCAGACATTACATATGTCAGGCATTCTTTACTTTTTGAATTATGCATGAATTGGCAGGAAAATTGTATTCACTCATTTGAATTCATTTGAAGATAATTAATTTATGCTTAATTAATATCAGTGATCACTTTTGATTTGCATAACATTTATAGATTTGTAACCTAAATAAAATTCATCACAAGTTAAAGAATTTCCAAATATATATAGAAGAATCAGCAATATTATTGGTCTTGATCTAGTCTCTCAGCTTCAGTCACTTTCCCACCACTATAAAGTTGCTTCCCTGTGCCTTTTCTATAAATACTTTCATGGTAATTGTTCAGATGAGCTCTTCGCTATGGTACCTAGACCTCATGAATTTAAGCAAAGTACTAGATTAGCAACAAAGTCTCATCAAAGTTGAATTGGAGTAAGTTCTATGCTAACAGTTTCTTCTCTCGCACTTCTCACTTGTGGAACACTCTTCCAGCTCCATGATTTCCAGCCAACTTTGATTTTCAAAAATTTAAATGCAATGTCAGTCATTATCTACTGTTAAAAGCCAAGAAGCATTTATAAATGTAACATAAACTTTGCTGATGCTTTTCACTGTTGTCTCTCATCTCATTCTTATATATATATATATATATATATATATATATATATATATATATATATATATATATATATATATTCAATATTCATATATTGTTAAATATAACAGACAACAAATTTGCAAGATATTTTTCTTTATTTAATATTTAGATATTCTAGTAGTAGAACAAGAAATACCAACAAGTTACCAGATTCTAGCCAAGGATGCTTTCAAAGCAAATAAAACAAGTCAGTTCTTTTTAACTCTCCCAATTGAATATTTTGTCGCAATTTGGAAAATAAGGGGAAAACTGTAATAAAAGTACATTTGATAATAAAATAATATTTTTTCACTAATTGTTCACCCAACACAAGGCCTATAAGCCATTCAAGGTAGAAGGTTACCAGTTACAGTTGATGGATGTACTGTGTGAACGTCTGAACTGGTGGAACTAAAGAATGCAGCTCATTAGAACATTTGCCATGGAAATACTAATAGAGTAGTGAGAGGTCTGTGATATTTCATTTGTGGGATAAGCATTGTAGAGGGGAAAATTATTCATCACCTACAAGGCTGCAAAGATGCTTCTGAATTCTATTAATGCTGGGAAGGGAGAACTGAACAGAAACTGCTCAGGTATAGCAGCAGTATTCCATTTTTGGTCTGATCTGACTCTTATAGAAATATGTATGTATGGATGGATGGATGGCTGTGGCTGAGTGGTTAGAATTTAAGTATTCCCACCACAATACTTGGGTTCAAATCTCACCATAGTTGATTTGTCAAGTAGGTGATCATTAATAATATTGGCCTTGGGAGACAATCCTTGTAGCACCCTTGGAAAGTGTCTGAAAATCATATGACAGTCTAGCACAATCCTTGTGAGTGAAAATGGGTAAACAATCCTGTTCAGAAGCCATCAATGATTATGGTAGCACAAAGTGACAAGTCTGCATGATTGAGAGTTTGAGTGTATCAGCTTTGTTCACCTGTTAATCATGCCAGATTGTCTGTATTCTCTCAGAAACTGTATAGTTGCAGTATAAAACACAGGCTGGCTGCATTGCTGTTGAAGAAATCCACAGTAAGGATAAACTAGCCACCCTAACAGATGGGTGTACTCAGAAATGAACAGATTTCTTTGTTTTTTTTTTAATCAATTCACCCCAAGCAAGGTGATAATGTCACTAAGATGCAAGGGCTACTGAAAGTAAAACAGAAAGAAGTCTTTAGAAGGAACCAGAAACCCAATCCTAAACAGGGAACAAGGGACAATCCTCTACTCCTGCTCAAAATGTCAGGAAGGAGTGTGAACCAGACGATAGGTGAGCCTAAATAGGTGTGTTCTATATATTTATTGCTTTGCTTGCATCTCTAAATTTTCAAATTCTTGAGGTTCCTATTAAAATAAAGAAACTAAAATATAATAAAATTTTCTTCCCCCAACTCAGAAAACATATCATAGCTACATCATTAAGTAGCCTAATGATACAAAATATGTATTTTACTAATAAATATTTATTTTTCAATATAATCTCCTTTTTTATCAATTCCTTTAACTCAATACTTCTCTATTAATCATGTTGCTCAAGCATTACACATTGAAAATTTCAAATCAAAACTCAGCTAATAACTGAGTCAGGCTTCAGATTTATTGATTTACTGTCATGCATGATAGAAAATTATTAAATGATGAAATTTAAATTTAACAGTGACAACCCAACTGATATCATAAGGATTTGATCTTATGACTGGTTTGATGACAAAAAGAAAGCATTTCATCTTGCACTTTGAGACAATTTATAAAACTGTCTGTACAAAAATAGGAAAACAGGAAAGATTATTATAAAAAGTTAAAAAAAACAATCCTTGTATGTCACTTTCAGCTGAACTTGTGTCAAAGAAAAATTGCTGAATAAATACAAATACACAATATATATATAGGATTAATGTAAAATTTGTCACTTAGCTGATATATATATATTCAAGCAAGATATATCCAAATTGATTGATATGTTCTGTCAGTTTAATTTTTCAGTACATTTTCCTAGTTTGTGTCTAAGTTGTCCCTCATCTAGATCAAATTTATGGAGAAGCTATCCAAAGTTCATAGTGTGTTTTGCCATACTTTTGATCACCTCTAGTCATTATAAGAAACATTAATGTTATCAGTGCCATAGAGAAAAGTTTTTGTTAGCTTTATCAGGGCATTTTTGTGAATGCTACTTTTCTAATATCATACTTTATTTGTTTATAATGTGATGACTGATCTGTGTATTACTAAGTTTAAAAAAGTGACAAGTTAATCTATAGAAGAGTGTGATTGTTGTATGACCAATGTAAGAATTTAATTTTTTTTTAAATTGGTGAATTTATTTTCTAAATAACCCAAGAATTCATAAACATTGTATTATTTTTACATACAAATGATTTTTTTAGATCTGTTATTGATAATGATAAGGTTAGATGTTTTAAATGTTTTGTAATAAATGATAAATCTTAAGTATTTATTCCAATGATTAAGCAATATGTACCAATTATTTATATTTTTAATTGCTTTTTCATTTTGCTTATAGTGCATCCGGTTAAAACAGAATAAGTTAATGATATTTTTGTTTTTATTTTTGTTTATATCAGGATGGTTGTTTGTGTTATTCTATCAATCATTGCATCACAAACAACCAAAATATGGTTACTAACATAAGACAAATATTAGTAAATAATATTAAAATACTATACAACACTCACTGTAAGGAAAGACACAAAACTCAAAAATATTCTTTTGAAAAAGAAACAATCCACATTAATCACAAAATGTATATAAAATATTTAAAATATTTAATATCTTTATCTTAATTAAAAAACGTAAAATTTATAACTTTGATATATATATAGCTACAAACTGTCCTACACATGACATCACTTGTATATGTTATATACATAAAAATAAAATAATAATGCTAGCTATTAATATTAGCAATTAGTAGATGTAAAATTAAATAATTTAATGTATAATAATATGATAAGAATTTCTGCCAATAAAATGCTCAGTATTTGATGAGAGCAATAATTATTGAATTATGTATATAATATTCAATACTTATCAATATCACCTCTAAGTTTCATAATTTTCTCATTCACTCATTAAGACATTCAATAATAATGATGACATTGATATCAGAAATCTTTTTGTAATTAATACAATCATTCTTATCAAAAGAAGGTATTGAACATTATTATATCTAATTCAATAATATGATATACACATATTGAAATTAGTAATGTTGTTCTTAAAAATGCTAAATTGAAGCTAGTAAAACATTTCTCTATGGCACTGATAACATTAATATTCCTGATAGAGACTGGAGATCGAACAAAAATATTATGAACTTGCTCCATAAATTTAATCCAGATTTCTGGAAAATCATATGCAAATTGGAAAAATGTAAAAAAATTAAAAAGACAAGCTGTGTTGATCAATTTTAATAAAATTTGTTTGAATAAATTCTTACCACCTAGGTATATATTATTTAGTGTGTGTGTGTGTGTGTGTGTGTGTGCATGCACATGTGTATTTATGTGCATAAATACACATGCATACACATTTGTGCATATGCACAAATATACTTATGTATATGACTTTGTTACGAAACTACAATAAAATAAGCCAGCATAAGAAACTGAAATCCTAAGCATTTTTTCTTTAAAATTAATTTTTCATTGAATCTGCCATATTGTTTACATCTAAGTTAAAATGTGAGTCTCTTTCGTGCTATTTATAATTTGGGGTTCTGTTTCTAGTGACTAAGTGGGAGACGTGTTTGTTAGTGTCAGTGAAGGAACAGAAAATTACAGGCTGAACAGCAGGTGAAAAGATAGAGAGTTATGATGAAAATAGAATAGATAAATAGCCAGACATGGTCATAATGAGATAGATAAATAGATATGAACAGACTGAGATAGATAGATTGAAATAAAACTGGCCAGCATAGATTCTTGAATATTACCATTTTACAAAAATTTTGTAATCATTTCACCACAGACAAGGCAATAATGCCACTAGGATACAGGGGGTCACAGGGAGTGAAAGAGAATGAGATTTTAGTGAGGAGAAGTGAGGAAAAGGACAATAAAAGAACAAGCTTCAGGAAGACAGAAGATGGTGACTTACATTGTATTTAGGTTTTTGATGATTGTATGAGGCAGGGAAGCAAGAAATCGGAAGGGAGTTCCACAGGAGAGAAGTGCAGGAAAAGAAACTATTAAAATAGAAGATACAGTTACATATTGCTAGTTCAACAGTAAAACAGTTAGATCTAGTTGCCAATCTAGTAACACACTTAAATTCATGAAGTCAAGGCACAAAGTAGAAAAGCTCACTAGAACAATTGCCATGAAAATATTTGTAGAAAAGGCAGAGGAAAGCCAGGTCTTGTCGGTGAGAAAGTAAGTGAAGTAGAGATACTATGTCTGGATTGATTACATTATATACCTTTCTTTGAATTTTGTCAAGAATCTTGAGATATATAGTAGGAGAAGATCAGATATGGTTGCACTATTCAATGCACAGATGAATGGTAAATTTATAAATGTGCAAGATGGATTCTGACAAAAAGAATTGTCTGGCAAGACACAGTGACTCAACTTTCCTCACAGTAGACCTAGCAATTAATTCACTATAATCACTCTACTTCATATCAGTGGAAAATGTGAGCCCAAGATGGCACAAAGTGTTGCACTCCTAGAGTTTAGCATCAGCCATTCTGATAGCAGACAGGAAAGGTTCTCTGTTTTGCTTTGTTTTGGAGGTGTTAAAATTTACAAGCCATTTCTTGCTCCAGTTAAGCACTGATAAATGATCCTTTTCAAGAGCAGTTGCCTGTTTTACTTTGTCAGATTTGTCAAACTTGCTGCTAAGGCAGGAGTAAATATTTGTGTCATCTGCATAATTGCCTAGCTGGGAACTGTACATAACATATTGATTGATTAACAGGGAAAAACTTTATTTTTGGAAATTAGTATTCAAAATTCTAACTTTTGCCTGATCTTGACTTTTAATGAATAACTTCATAAACTTTCTCTGAGAAATAACTTATTCAAATTTATGATGCAATTACTATCTTAACATCTCTGATGTTATAGCCATGATAACTTTTCCTGACAAAATGAAAATTCTTTGTCCACAAAATTTGTTCTCCCTGTATTTTTCACATACATATTAAAAGTTAAACTTTTTTACTTTGTTGATTTTTGTGTTCAAAGACTGACTAAAAATGTTTAGCAATTATAAAATTTTAAAATTTTTCTTTTGTGACCACAATGATGTTAAGCTCACTATGACATGAAAATTGTTTAAATTACCATTCATGAATTCATTTATTGCCTTCAGAATAGAAAATAATGTTTTTTTTTTAAATATGGCAACCATTCTATATTTGCATTTGTTACTCTTCTTTTTGAAGAAATAAAACTGAAAAATATAAATAAAACCTTGATAATACAGGGTACGTGAGAAATATATCCCACATAAGATATTAGTGGCATTGATACTAGCTAATGCCTTACCATTATGTGGGAGGTATTTTTGCTACATGCTGTATATATGAAAAAGATTTGTTAACTCATCTTTTTATTGATCTGATAAAATTACACATTGAAAGTTATTTTGGCAATATTCTATTTATTAGTTCAAGATATATTCTTGCTTGTGATCATGTAAAAAGCTGTTATGACATTTAATGAAATTGATCCAATTGCATGTGAATGGTGTGGCATTTTGTACTAAAAAGCTGGTATCAAGGGATATATAGCCGGATATATTATAACATATGACAAATGCTTTAACTGAATAAATTAAATTTGCTTTAGCAAAATTTTCTTGAAATAATAAATTAGGAAAAAAAGATCACTTCATTTCTCTCAATAAAATGGGCATTTCAAATTTGAGGATAAAGTTGAGATATTATGAAAGGTGAATGGATTTTATTTGCAGAATTTTTATACTTATTCTAACCATGTTTTTATTGGTAATTCTATGATCCTCAAATATTATATAAATTTGTTGACAGATGAGAAAAAATTAAAATTGTCTTGGCATTTTCAACTGCAAGAATATATAATGATAGTTTTAATTAATTATGACAAAAGATATAATTTAACTAAAACTGCAACACTGAAATACTCTTTATGTATAGATTTATTACAACAGATTTTTTTATAAACAGTCTATTCCAGTTCAAGATTTCACAATCCTAGGCTACTCATCTCTACTCAAAAAGATGACCCTCTAAATAGACATGATTATGAGCTTGAGGCCTATATCAAGAATGAGTTCCCCTGCAGTAGAGACTCCTAAAACGTGTATCCTGACTTCCTATTCATGTGCTTTCGGGTGGCCCTCATTTACAGCATATCCTTTGTCTTCACTGTTTATCTCCCTTAAGATGATGGTATTGCAATGGTTGATAGAATAGCAATAGAAGATAGGTGACATCTTCTCTGTTCACTCCTTCAACTACCATTCACATTTGTGGTGATTTCAACATTCGCTACAAACAGTGGCTAGCCCACTGAAACAGAAGTGATGATTAGGGGAAATATTTTAACAATTTCTCTATAGCTTATGAGCTGATCCAGATTGTAGATAAGCCTATTCATGTCACACATACAGCTGGACATCATGCTAACCTGTGAGACCTCTTCCTTACCTCATGACCTGATCAATGTTTTTCAGAGGTGTTGCCTCATTTGAGAACCTCTGGCCACTCTTACAGTCACTCAAAACTCTGGCAGAATTATAAAATTTGATAAAAGGTTCTCTATAATTCCATTTGGATATTAACATTATTTTGAAAGTTTTCAGAGAACTGTTTATCATTGTTTTCATTTTTCAGATCAACAATTTCATTCTAATTATTTTATTAATAGTTTTAGTTTATTATCGTTACTTTTTAATACCTCACTCTGTCAATATTCTTTTTATCCACAAGAGCAAATATTGCCAAATCATAAATAATAGATAAAGGAGTAGCTTTCAAAATGATTCCTGTTTCTGTTCATGGCAAAGTGAGAAAGTGAGATCATTCTTTAATTCCTTCAGTTTAGAAATTTAAAGTTAAGACATATCTTGCCACTTTCATGGAATTGAATTATCTTCATTTCTTCCATGTTTCAAATACAAGAAAGTTCAACACAAACAGATTTTTCCCAAGAACTGTTGATTGTGGAATAGGCTCCTACATGGATGTTACCCAGTACACTACAATTTTAACCACTGAAAGTTAAGAGTCAATTGTTATCTAGTCTTGTTATCCACATAATCTTCACTTCTTACCACTTTCATTCATTTCACACACCTCATTCAGTATTACTATTTTGACTGTAACTACCTTGAGTGCCTTGAATTGGGTGAAATTTAATAAAAAAAGAAAAATCTTCCACATGTGTAACCACTTTGACAATGACAATGTCAATGATTGAACAAATCATAAATGTCTGATCAGTTTGCCATCTTAATCTCATTACAGCATTTTTAAAGACTGCAGGAACACTGTAAAGCTATAACATGAGGAGAAATAGAAAAATCAGGCATAGTTGACTAAATATAGAGGGGAATGAGAGATCACCACCCCCTGTGGGATGAGGTTGAAATAATAAACAGAGAACATCACTGGAAAATATGTAAACTTAAGGAATCAGCACATATGCTAGGCTACAAAAATCTCCTAAGCTGGCCAAGCATAGACATGAATACAGTATGAGAACCAGTAGTACAGAGTGCTAAAGAAAAAAACAAAACAATAACAACAACAAATTGTAATATGAGCATTGTTAAAAATTGTTTACTGAGGCATTAGGTCTATAAGTCCACAAAAAATTCATCTACTGATGTCCCCAAGGACACATGGCCCAGTGGATAAAAGCGTTGGTTGAAGTAATACAGTAACTTGACCCAAAGAGTTGTGAGTTCAATAGGTGAGTTCAATAGGTGAACAAAAACTTGTAATCCCCTGTGGGATGAGGTTGAAATAATAGACAGAGAACATCATTGGAAAATATGTAAACTTAAGTTCAATATTGAACAAAAGTTCCAATCATTTGCAGAAGGCTGGCGCATACAAAAGCTGAAACATTGTGAAGATGAGGACAACAGTCTAAACAATGTAAATAGTGTAAATAGTTACAATACCTCATCTCAGAAATATAGACAGATGTTAATAAAACATGTTTAAATGCAAGATTAATGCCTAAATATGCTATGTTGAAAATATATATATATATTAAGTGATATTACATGTATCTCTCATGACTGCACATGTCCTGAAGAAGATAGATAGATATGAACAGTCTGTGCTAGATAACTCATATAACATTTCATATTTTCTCTTCAATATGTGTTGTAGTCAATACCAAATAAGAGACTATGGTTACTATTTTTTATCATCCTTTCAAAGCAGAAAGTTACAAGTCACTACCCAAATAAAATTATTGCTGTTGATCAGTAATCTCCAATTTCAAATAACCACAGTAGAATCTAAACAATTATCTTTTCAAAAACTAAAACTCCTCTTATGAGAAAGCAAAGAAAAAAAACAAATTTAAATGGTTTATAAAATCACTTGTTCCATGAAAGTAATCAATAGAAGTCATCATTCTAAATTCTCTTTGAAGCTATTTCTATCTTCTTTAAGATATTGAGAATATTGATTTACTGCATTCACCTACATTAGGAGGGGCTCTGAATTTGCAATTATTTATTTATTTGCTTCACTGTTATTCAGTATATTTCTACATTTTTCCTCAGTTTTTCTTCTACTTGAACATTTTGCCTATCAAATTAAAACACATAACCCAAGATTAATGAATAAAAAAGCCAAATTTTATTTATAAATGGTTCACATTGAATTGCCTGTCAATGACTTGTGAGATCAGCAACTCAACTCCTCAAGTAGGTAATCTGTATCAATAGGTGGGAACCTGTGTCATGGAAGTCATTTCTCTTGATTGTCATTTTTAGCTGACCAAATCTTCAATCTTCTTTCTCATCCACATTGCCATGGCAACTTCATGATGAATATTGAATAATCTTATTTTATTAGATCAGATTTTATCTTCAGCTGCTCTGAGAATTGAATTCACCATCAAAGATTTTAGAGACTTTTACAATTGTTACTTTTCTATGATTGATTGTTTCTAGTCAATTTCTTTAAGTTTTTCTTCTTTATCATATTACACTGATCCATTTTATCACATTACACTGTAAAATGTGTTTTTAGCAATAAATTTCTCAGATTTCAATATGGCAGTTTTATACTAATTTACGAAGGGGTGCTGAAAAGTTTTTTGTTCAACAAAGAAGTAAAAAAATCCTTGTTTGGGATCATTTGATCAGATTTTGGAAAGTGAAGTGGGCCAAGAACTTCTCAACACCTCCTCATAATTACAACCTTTTTACACTTTTCAGATAATTAAATTTTTTTCAATATATAATTCTTCATTATTATAACAACACAACTTTTGGTTGAGAGAATATTATCTGCAAAAACATCATGGATCCCAAAATGGATCCTGTTAATGTATCTATAATGTAAGTAGTGTTTTATACTTTTCTATGAGAGAACATTCTCTCTTAAAAATATCAACCATTTATGTATTGTGTGTATGCAAGCATAATAACACAAAGTTTATTCATAAAAATGCACAAATTTACACAATTAAGCCCAGTTTATATTACATTATTATATACTGTACAGGGTGAAGTGGATAAATAGTCACCATTTTATATTTTTAATTTCATGAATGCGCATTGTTTGTTTTTGATTTTGTCAGTTGCACAGTATTGCAGAATCAGTTGGGCTCCATCTGTGAGAAAAAGAGTACCATGATACAATTCACTCTGCTAAAAATTTGGAAACAGCATGCTGTACTGCTTGTTATTCACATCAGAAGCTTCAATATTAAGATTTCAGAGTGTTTGGGTGTCAATCTAAGGACAGTGCAGAGGATTCGGAAAGAGTTGGATTAGTCTAATGGTGATTATGAAGGTACAGCAACACAGAAAACTTACTCTGATCATTTTGATAAGAAAAGAACTCCCAAATTTGTTGATGAGGGCCTCAGACTCAACATGAAGGCCTACATCAAGTGCCTTGAGGGGGTAGTACTGTCCTGAGGATGGCTCCTGGAAGACCCTATGTCTGGTAACAGGACTCTGCACCATATCACACAAGCAGGAGAACCCAGTCATGACTGTCAGAATATTTCTGTGACTACATCACCCCTTACATCTGGCCACCTAACTCCCCAGACTGCAAACTCCTTGATTATTATGTGTGGGACACAGTTGAGTGAGAGACCAACAAAACTCCTTGAAGCACCATGGATGTAGGTAGCATTCACAAACTTAAACAAGGAGACCATCCAGAAAAGTTTCAGGAAATTACAAAATTTTCTGGAGGCTGTGGTTGAAGCCAATGGTGATTTTATTGAATAAATTTCAAGATATTTTTGTGTAATTTTGGCATATATCTGTTAAAATGAGTTGTCAGTATTATTTTCCTTTTTGCACAATTTAGATGACAATTTACCCATAGAACCCTGTATTTTATACAATCTAAATTCCATCAGCAATTAAGATAAGCTCTAAATTTAGCATGAAATATCTTGGAAAAATAATATTGAAGGACAATTTCGAGACTTTTCCCTTGAGCACTATTAGTGGTGATTTGTAGACTATAAGCTTGAACTCACCCTAACTATCAATGTATAGAACAAAGATTGATTGCGAGTGTCAAATTTTAAAAAAGTTAACTTTATGTAATGTTATTATTGTACAGACTAATAAGAACATGAGATATTCATATCTCTTTCATATATAAAATTATTGTTTATTTAATTTGAACTTTGTCAATTAATATCATCATGTAGGTGTGGCTTTGTGTGTTTTCTCCAAATATGGATTCTCCTTTTTGTGAGAATGTGATAGACACTTACTTTTTCCTCTCGAGTGGGTGCTTATATATATTTCTGTCATTGGTTATCCTATGTGTACACATCCTATGAATCTGTATATGATGGCTAGGAGGTCATCTTATTGGTCAACCTGCTGATGCATCTGTCTTTTCTGATGCTTTGGTATGACACTGAGTGCAAGGTCTACTTTGACTACCATCTGGGATGAGCCCAGTTCATATTGGTGCCATCAAAGATCTTCTTCTCTTAAAACAAATGTTCCTTATTGACATTAAATTTGATTCAAACCATCTGGTATTTCCTGGTGTGAATTATATATTAAATTTATATGCTGCAAAATATTCAAAGTATAAGCAATAATTTTTAAAAGGTTCAAATAAATATGAAGTGAAGGAATCTGACAAGATAATGACGATCAATTAATACAAATTCACTTAATGATAGTAAAAATGATGAAGACATTAAGTTAAATAATAATTTGGCAAAGTTTAACTTAGGATCAGGCAAAAAAATGTTGTGTCAAAAGTATGTTTTTCTCCTGACACCACTATTATTATATATTCCCTTGATAATTTTTGTACATTCCCTTGATAATGTTTGAAAAACTATTTTTTTAATTTTAATAAAAGCATAACAAAAGCATCTTCATAATATGGCAAATAATAAATATTTCATTATAGTTTGTTCATATATTTTTATAATCTTATAAATATAAAATTATTCTAATAGTGAAATATAAGAGTAGAAAGTCTGATAAAAAATTATCAGGACTGTTGCTATGGTAATGGAGCTAAAGTATGCAGAGTGAAGCTACTTGGCACAGATTGACCTTGAACTCTGTCACACATGCACAGTAAGTTATAACATTCTCACACACTTCAATTATTTATAGCAGTACTTGGAAGGATAGTGTGTAGAGTGTGGTCGTCTCACCACATAACAGGAGTTCCATCAATGACCATAGCTTGTGCAACAGGTTTTGGCCAAGCACAACATTCCCCAAGTCCAACAACTACCATATTCCCCAGATCCCCCCACTTGCAACTTTTTTCTCCTACCAAAAATCAAATCCCATTTGAAAGGAGCAAGATTTCAAAGATGTTGAGGAAATTCAAGAGAATATGGCAAGACAGCTACTTGTAATCCCAAAAGAGAAGTTCCACAAATGTTTCGATCAATGGAAATGATAAAGTGTGTGACTTCAGAAAAGGACTACTTCAAAGGAGATTAAATGCCAAATTGATATGAGTTTAGTTTCTTTTTATAGCATTAGTTCCGATACTTTCTGATCAGACCTTGTATTTTTATAATCTTGTAAATAAATATTTCTGAAGTGTTCACATGTGAAAGCCATATCATTGTCACTTAAGATTTCAGCTGGTGGACCCTGCTCAAAAAAAATTTATGTTAATTGGTTAATGACACTGGTGGAGTCTTGTTGACAAAGCAGTCACCATATTGCAAATCGAGATGGATTACAATCAATAAGAGTTAGGAAGTGTTTATTGCCATAGTGTGTGATAGCCATCGCTAACCTGCTCCAGTTGTTTTTCACTCCCAGCTTTCCTTTCTGCCAGTGTACTGGCGCTGGGTCAGTAGATTGGCAATCTTCACAATTCTTGATGACTGACTTTGTGACTGTTGTTGATACTGAAGGGTCAACAGACCTGGCAAAATGCAGCATTCTTTTCATACCCAGGTGCCCACTTTGTTGGTAGATTTTAGCTACCTGACTCTCACTCAACTTTCTTATAGTGGTGCACCCTAGTTGTACAGGTTTTGTTCCTTCCTTGTATAGCTCCAACCACCTATTCTTAACCAACCACACACAGAGAAGTGTCCCACAAGTTGTCCACACAGAGAAAACATGCTTTGATGAGTAATGACCTCTGGAAGGTTCAGGACTGTACTTCTTTACTTCCATCCGAGAGTCCCATTCTCCCACCAGACATACTGGCCCAATACTCTGGTCCCATCTTTCAGTCTCCCTGGGTTTTTGCAAGTAAGTTCAATTGGATAAATGGCCCCTCACTCCTGTGATAGAAACCAAAGCTTCATTGACAAATATATCATCTATATAAGCTGATGTGGCCTTTTTGATTGACGCATTCTGGAACATGACTAAGTCTATGATAACCCTCATAATAAGAGGTGCAACATTTATGCCAAATTCCAATTACATAAAGCAATACTTATTGCTCTTAATCAGCACAGTTTGAAAGGGCCACAATGCCTTGTCAACATGTATCTGTAGGTAAGCTTTTTGTAAATCTAACAGGGATATGTTCACTCCCTGTTGCCCCCATTATCTCAACTTCTGGGCACACACATCCATGTTGGCAGCAACACTTCCCTGTAATCAAGCATTAACCAAACTGTCTGTTTGTTCTTTTGAACCACTGCCATCAATAGATTCAGGCCCTTGGGTGGACTGAGATCACTTTCAGGATATGGCAGGAGCCATACATTGTCTAACCACAGCTGCAGTTCTTTGTCCTATTCATTCCAGACATTGTCAGGTACAGTGTACTCTGGTACATTGTTTTTCAGTCTTTCAGGTGTTTGACCAATGGCCTATTTCTATGAGGCAGTCCAAACCTTCTTCTGGTGATCGAATTACATACTAAAGTCAGGTTTGTTGATGGAAATGGTGTCCATTTCCATCAACAAACCTGACTTTAGTATGTAATTCGATGGATATATATGGGGTATATCTTCTTCAGGGAAGCAAACTTCTCCCGATTTAGTGATGCACATTTCCCCAAGCTCCTGGATCACATCAATCCCCAATAGCAGATTAAATCCTAGCAATGTTGCATCCACAACTAGGACTTCAACATTCACAGGTCGAGCACGACCAACATCCAAATTGACTGTGCCATACCCATGAGACTTTAGTGATTTCCTATTGGCGGTCAGCACCTTCACCTCCTGGGTGCCATACCACCATACCAAAGGCAGCATACAGAACTGCTCACTAGTGTCTGCGGGCAACCAGAGTCTACAAGGGCTATGCACTTCTGTTCATCTACAAGCACTTCAATAACTGGTAGTGCATTGTTCTTTACTTTTTGTGGGGAGGAGATTGGCATTGACATCTTCTCCCTTGAACTGTTTCCCTGGCACTCAGATGAGATGTGTCCAACCTTTTTACAACAAAAGCAGCACACTTTATGGCACAATCTGTGCCCATGGTTATCAGTTCCCTCCAGGCATCTTTCTTTACAGTCCTTATCAAAGTGGTTAGTACCAGAGCACTTACCAGAAGGAGGCATCTCAATGCATGCTCGTTGAATGGTTGCAGTGACTGAGTCTCAGGTTGTTGGTTATCAGTCATAATGGCCCTTGCCTGGGTTAGAAGTTGCTCCAAGGTCATAGTCTCTATTCTGGACAATGCTCTAAGCTATCTGATGTCCTGTGGGAGCCGAGCTATGAACATGCATACCATTCATCACTCAGGCAACTGTCCACCAACCAGCCAAGCCAAGAGCTGTAGCTCTGCCAAAAATTCATCGACAGTTTCCCCAGTACAAAGTCACCTTGTCATGAACTGGTCAAACACATTGAAGGAGTCCATTGTGTATGTGGTCAGGAGGGTTTGCTTTATCTTCTCTGAATCTAACCTCTACTCCTTACTTAGTTGCCAGTATACAGCGTGAGCTCCACCTCTCAATCATAACAGCAGGACATGCTTGACCCTCCTCATGTCACACATTTACATACCAATTTGATGTTCTCAATCCACTCCATGATTGGTAAATCGGTGGCAATGCCACTAAATTCAAGGATTAATCTGATATCAAATACCTTCTCTGCCATCTTGTAGAAAAATTCAGAATTGCTGAAATAGCTTGCAGCAAAAGAAAAAAGCTTTAAATTTTTTCAATGTATCATCGACAGCCAAAATTTGCATATGTGCAAAAGTAATTTCATGAGAAACTATCTTACTCCAGGATCTAACTATTTTAAATATGTAATCTGTGAAGCTGCCATTTCTTTCTCCTTTGGACAGTTTACACCATGAGGCACATTTGAATCTTTGCTTGAGCTGGAGGTAAGTTATTTTATTCTTGATTTTATTCTAACATTACAAAAACTACATGCAAACTTGGGCCTCTTTGTCCTCTGTGGTAGTTCAATTGCAGACCCTATAAAATTTAGGCAAACAGATTTAAAGAAATATGGCTTCTTCACTTATGTTTAGGCTACTGAAGGTCAGATAGGAAATTTAAGCTTATCTAGACAATGGATGATTAGGGCAACCAATTACTGATTGGCTGAATATATTTAAAAATGTTTTAAAACATAAAACTTATTTCTATGATAGCATACTTAGTTGTATATTTCCCAATAGTACTTGGTGGGGCAGTGCTCAAGCCTAGGCAAATCAAAGGATTTTGAATGGTGAGATCCATTTTTGAATCTCACCATTATAGGACTGTCAAGGAGGTAACCATGATATTAGCCTGTAGGGACAATCCCAGTGTGTAGTACCAGTAGAAAATGCCTAAAAAAACATAGCAAGGATTGACCTAAGCATTGTGAGTAAAATTAGGTAGACAAAACTTCCCAGAAATCATTGATGATTGTGATAGCACACAGTCACAAGTCATTATGACCAAGGGCTCAAGTGTATTATCCTTGTTAAATCTGTTAATTATACAAGATTATGTGATCTCTCAGAAACTGTAACTGAGATCTATTTAGCTTAGTTTCAGTATAAATCATAGGTTAATCTTGTGGGTATTGGAGAAGCACAAATGTGCCTGATCAAGCATCTGCAACATGGATTAGCTAACAATCCTTGTACTTCATAGTCTTCAGACAAAATAACTTTCCAAAATTTAACCAAATGACTAGATATCAGAATTTATTTTAACATCTTTTCTTGGTTAGACTGAGAATTTTTCACTCCCCCACCTATTTAATTAATGTTCAGTTCTAGTACCACTGGTAAAAAGTAAAATGTTTTGCTTGTGTATTGAAAAATATCTTATTTTTTTATGAAAAAAAAACTTGAAATTATGTTCAGTGAAAGTATTTATTTGCTGCAAAGGAAAGAAGACTTGGAAAATTTAACACTCACAGGACACACTGAAGTCACAAGAAAGAAGAAAGCAACAAGTAAACTATTTGATAAGTTTGAGGAAATGTATAGAGAAACCTCAAAGACAAAGAGGAGTCATAAATCTGCAGTTATTGAGAAGAGAATGTTGTGGAGAGCCATGATCATCCATGAGACACAGCACATCCAGTGAGATTAGAAGTTTGATTGACTTAGGCTCAGAACTATGATATGAGATTAAATGCTAAAAGCAAATGTGTTTTTGGTGTCTTATCTAATGAATAATCATTTTATAAATGCAAAAAAAAAATACATTTATTCTTACTTTGTTATCACAATAGTTTGGCCATTGAACTCTGTAGTTATTTGATGTTCTGACTTACATTCAGTAATATTGCAGACATTTTAATTCAAATTTAGGGTGGTGCCATATCCAAATCATTAAATTTAGATAATCTTTCTCCTAATTATTTGCATAGAATTTGCACTTTATCCTACCAAAAATCAACAATACAAGAATTTTTGATAAATGGGGGGAAAATACACCAATTAATATGAAAATATTGATTTCTATTTACTTGTAAGAGATAATGATAATGATGATGGTGGTGGTTGTGGTGATGATGATGATAATAAAAACATTTCTGTATTGAGAAAACTTGATTTGCAAAAGAAGTAAAAATCACCTTTGCCTTTAGGTGAAACTTACTCCTGTGGCTTTAATACCAGCGAAAGATGAAGAAAAAGTAAAATTGAGTAGAAATAGGAATGGTATTACTTTGATTCATTAAGTGTAATTCGTTGAAAAACAGGCCTGCAAGAATAGTGTTTATTTATACTTAAGAAAATTATAGATTTGATTAACAACTGAAGTGACCTCTGCCTTTTAAATTCTTCTTTTTGTTTCCACAGAAGTTTATTTATTTTTTAGTCAAAATGGCATTTACTTTTTAAGCTCTCTCTTACAAAAAAAGTAACATATTAAATCATTTATGCAGAAGTTATTAAAGAGGGTCTACTAATTTTGTTATTGAGCTAGAAACCTTCATGACCATTTTCTACTTTACAACCAAAACTCATTTAAGAAGTAATTTAATTGTAAATAATTTACTTAATATATAAATAAATATTTAATATTAACAATATCAATCTTCATATTTATTTTGCTAGTATAATAAAAGTCTTTTGTAATCAGACTTTAATAGTCTAAATATGTAAGTGATTTTCTTGAAATGTAATTAGAATATTAGTTTAAAATTATCTTATAAACCTTTATATTCTTTTATTTTCTGTGGTCATTAATAATGTAATAAGGTGAAATGATTAGTGTAAAGAATTCATTTCTTAACTAAAAATTACAAGTAACATGACCACTATTTATTATCAATCAAATTTTCTGCATCAAAACATTTGATGAACTGTGTTCATTAGGGATAATGCATTTGTATGCCATCAGATGGAACATAACCATATTAGAAAAGCGTAGATGTTGTGAGCTGAATCAAATTTTGTGTTTTCTTTTAATGAATTGGTGCCAATAGGCATTTTTATTTTTGAGTCTTCCTCATGGTTTTCTGCATCATTAAACACAGCAATTAAAGCTCATTCACATCTATGGATCTCTAGATAAAAAAAGAGTCACTAAATAGCAGTGTATATAACAACTCATTCAATATTGGTTAGTGGATAAGAAAACCTTTATTACTGTGATATCATGGGTAGGATTTGTTGAACAAAAGCATCAATACCAGTTATTATATATATGCTCTTAAATGCCTAATGCAAAGCTGGGTCTTAATAATTGTGGGGATTTTTCTCAATATACAATAAACGAGGAGGGTTTTTAATAAAGGAATGTTAGAAAATCATTTAGAATGTCAAAAAGAGCAAAATTAATAAACAGAGTGGTCTTAATAAACTTGGTGGAGATTGGAAAATTTTGTCAAAAAAATAAACATCTCCACTCCTTCAAATAGGCACCTAAGCGTAGGAACGCAGCAGATACTGGTGGTGGAGAGGGGCAAAAGAAGCCATTATCGCGGTGTGCTCGATCACCACTCCCACTTTTTTGTAAACAATCCCGTATACGCCTTCCGCAGAGAACGGTCATGACCCACGTACGCTAAAAATAGCAATGACCTATTTTCAAACCAAAAGAAAAAACACAAAAACCTAATTTTCGCCACGAAACCAAAACAAAAGACTTTTAATTTCATACCGAAATTAATTTAAATACAGTTAACAAACACCGACTACACTTTTGACTGTAATTAATACGGCCTGAAATTAATTATAGTCACTTATTGGTTTAGCGGGACCGCTGCTGTTGTACGGACTGTTTCCATAAATACCAGCGATTTCACAGCAATCAAGAGAGACGGCTAGGGAGCCAGGAGCCTTCCTACATCACGACTTTGACGCGCCCAGTCAAGTCGACCGAGCCCAGCAGCTGGCGGGACCCAGCAGCAGTAGCAGAATTTGTTCAAACAGCCCTTTCTGCTACTGCTAACCTCCAGCGCCTTCCAGTAACCTTCAGTGCCTTCCAGCAACCTCCAGCTCACTCCCGCAGATTCCAGCTCACTCCTGCAGCTTTCAGCAACCCGCAGCTCACTCCTGAAGCTTCCAGCTAATTCCCGCACTTCAACAACCACACACTGTCAACCCGACTGGAGCATCCACTCCTCAACTGGAACGTCAGCACCTCGACGTACAACTCAACATCGCAACGCCAGCCGTCTACTACCATTGACGCCCAGTTACCGACTCCAGCGTCCGTCGATATCCGGATCCCGATACACGACTTTCCTTCGTCTCACCATCTACCGCACGCTAAACAAATAAATAAAGACACAATACCCATCATCTTCAACTGACCATCCATGTTTTGTCATTCTTCTTTGCCATTGCCGTTACCTATCCTTGCCTTTGTGTCCACTTTCTTAGTTGTACGGCCGATTGGCACTCACAGCTTTCGGCCCACTGCAACACCATAACTACAGTTGTATTTTAATGCTGAATCCAGGTTCAAACCTGAGAGACATAGACAAAGTTACCATTTTTCTTATCATTGCCAACTGACTTTATCTCAACACCATTACTCTTAGTTTCAGTCAATTTTATTTTGCACTAATTTTGCAAGATAAAGTGCAAAATTATCTTCTCAGGATGTGTGGCATCAGTAAAATGAGTGGTTAATTAAAACTAACAAGTAAGAAATGGAAGGGAGCAAATATATTTGGATGGCAGAGTAAGAAAAAGGGAGAATAATAAGTTACAGCTTGCTGAAGGCAACATCATAATGATTACACACATACTTGTATAAAAAAGATTGATGAACCTTTCTCTCCCTATATTTATACTTTCTTCCTTTAACAACTATTCAGAATTTTATAATAATTATTTTATAATAATAATAATAGAGAATACAAGAGTTTCAATATATTTTAAATATTGTGACTGAATTTTATTCTTTTAGAGACAAAGAATAACTACAATGTTTCTATCCACAGTCCTATTTTTTTCTTGAACATATCGATACCCACAGAAGAGAAAGTTATTCAATGAAGGTTTTCAACAAACATAATGCATCTCTCACAGAAAATATTTCCAATTAATTTTTTGAGCAGAGACTCAAAAGTACTTCCAGACTTCTGATACATCATCAAATCGACTGCAAGAAATATTATCATAGAATGCAAAATTAAATATACTTGAAAAAAATTTATAATTAAACCATAAATATTGGAATATTTTACCTAAAATTAACAACTGTGGAAGAATAGCAAGGGGTGGAGGTTCAGGGGTTGTAATTCCAAAGGTTACAAATCAGTTTTGCAAGCCTAAGGTTAAAACTATTGCATGGTGTAAATCAAAAGGAGTCAAAAATTTGTATCCATATCCACAACAGAATGCTGCCTTCTCCTGACCCCATCAAGAACAGAGAATCCTGCTGTTGTCCCAAGTAGTGTTCATTATTTGAGGCAAGAAAGGCTGTGATTAGTTGAGACTAGTTAGCAAGTAGACCCAATCTTGATTTTAATTTTCTTTTTTAACAAACAGCACAGAGAACACAAATTCTTTTTCAAGGTAAAACTTTGTTTTCTCCTTCATCATTTCAATCTGTTTTGTGCTTTCTTCATTTTCAATGAGAAGAGAAAATTTTTTTCACAATTCAGGAATTAGTACACACATTACTTATAGGCTAGAGATTCATTTGCATAATAATTAAAACACAAATTTAGTATAATAATTAGATTTTGCTGTTCTTTTGTAAATTTGTATTCAAAGAAATATTGACTCAAGTTTGAGATCAGCCTATCTATATAAAATCATAAGCAAATATATTTGGAGAGAAAAAGTCACCATCAAGTAAAATGTAGACAAGAAGGTAAAAATATAGAAAAATATCTTAAAATGTTGCAATGTTCACATTCCATTTTAAAATCATCTTAATAAATTTTCTAAAAGCCACAAGAAAAGATTTATTGATCAAAATTTTATGATTTTGCAGTAAAATAAATCTACCAGAAAAGATACAAAACCCTGCGTAAAATCAGGAAGCAGCAAATATAATGTTTATTTAGTGAGGTAGGCTTTTGATGGCACAAAAGTAGGAAAAATACTGAACAAAATACAGATTACTTTTACATTATATGTATAAATATGAAAAAAGACACTTTTTTCATATTGTCTTTTTACAGATTAACTCTCTCTGAACTTTTTACATATAGATATATATATGTGTGTGTTTGTGTGTGTGCATACCACTGAATGGGATGGACAAGAAACAAAGGTGCCTCCTGGTAGAAATTTTTAGGCCAATAGATGTAAATTTACACTATTTAAAAATAGGAATGACGACCCAACTACTAGTATCCACTAAATATAATGTTTAAAGTAATGAGAAATAATATCAGATTATAAGTAAAATCAATTGAATATATATATATATATATATATATATATATATATATATATATATATTAATAAATATACATATTATCCTGAACCATTTTAAGTAATGTTCAGTACACACTCAGCACCTGAAGATTGCATTTGGCATGAAACTCTGAGTAGTACAAATGGTGCAGGATAACATGTATATTTATTAATATATATACTTTATAGCTCTGTTATAGAACTGTTATGGTAATTTACCCACACACACATGGACTCTCCCAGCTATAAATAGGAGCAGGTACTGCCTTTTGGAGAGGGAAGTTTCCAGCAGTCAGCTTTGACAGTCGGACTGAACGTTCTTGCCATAACACTCTTGTTTGTATATATTTGTATTACTGTTTCTGTTAATATATTTGTTTAACTCAATTCCTTTCTTTGTGTCTTTATTTCTGGCCATAACAATAACATTGAGTACTGTTTCAATAACACCAGCACTTTATGTGCAATTCATATATTTACCTATAAATTTATAATTATATATATATATTTATATTGATATATTGATATATATATATATATATATATATATATATATATATATATATATATATATATATATATAAGTTTAAAAATCAGGAAGTCAGTTAAAATACACAACCACATTTCTGACCTGGTGGTTTCTTCGGGCAATACTTTTAAAATGACCACTTTAACACTTTATTTCAAAAAACCACACAGAACACTACATAATTATCTTTCAAAAAAAAAATAACAGGCATATGATGATTGAAAGACAGGACACTGGGTATAATGGGAAGGGAAGTGGAAAAGGAAGTGAAGGAAAGAATGGAAAGGGACAGGAATGCAAGTGTATTGTAAATGTATACAGTAAAAGGGAAATCATATATTAATTGTTATGGAGGATGGGGGTGCAGCGTGTCTAAAGGGTAACAGTGGCGTTTTTTATTTTAGATTTTTTAACCGGCTTAATATTCACTTAATGAAAATTGTTTTATATGAGCACAAGGGCTTAAAATTTCTGATTTTTGGTTTAAAAGATTTTTGGGGTCCAGGAATGTCATAATTGTTAATTTCTCATATTGGCATAGTTTGCAAATGTGGGTATAATTTTTTTAAATTGTCCACCTTACAACTAGTTCCTTGTTATTTTTTTTTTAAGTTCCACATCTGGGTGGCAAGTTTGGTGGAGTATCTAATGTTTGGTAGCTTAAAAGTCAATGTGTGATTGTACGATCTGCACTTGAAGGCCTTTTGTGCAGCCTATATATGTTTTAATTTGACCATTTATATTTGTTACTTCTGCTTTATAAATAATAGATTCCATTTTGCGAGCACCATTTAATGGACATCTAATTTTATTTCTACGGTTGCATAAATTACTAGTATTATTTTGCTGCATGTTGGTTTTGAGGTTTCTGTTATTTTGGGGGGTTTTTGTTGTATCTAAATTGTGCAACTTAATTTGACTGTATTTTTATTGAATATCTTATGTAGTTCTGAATTTTTAGGAAGTGTTTAGAAAGCAACTTGAAAAATAATTTACCTACATTACATTTCACCTCCAAATTAAAAGGTGGGGGTTAAACCAAATAATATTTTTTCTTTTCCTTGAAATGGCTTTTGTATGATGTTTAATGTGTTGAGGTTTAAATTCTAGCTTGTCTTTGTGGCCCTCTGTCTTTAAGTTTATCTCATATTCTTTCTTTTTTCCTCAAAAATTGTCTTACAAGAAGAGTTTTTGGATAGCCTAGACTCTATTCTATTGGGGATATGTTTAATTATATTGTGAGGTGGTTGGATTTAAGATTTATGTATCTTAACTTTGCATTAGGTTTTATGTACAGGGAGACACTGCCAGTGAGATGGTTTAATTCAACATCCAGATAGTTAACAATTTTTTTATTTATGTCAACTTCTATTTCAAAGCTGAGGGTTTTAAAGACCTTAAAAAGCACTTTTCTAATAGTGTCATAAGTTATTTTGTTGTTTGATGCTATCATTGGGCCGTCATCTCTATATAGACCATGGTTGTTTATATGGACAATCTTGTTGATTTTATATAAAATATGCAGACCTATTAGTTCAGAAATTTCAACGTTATCAAAGGAAACTTGTGATATGTCAAATCTGTCTTTTTTTTTTTTTAATCTAGGTTGTTCCATTGTGGAACAAAATGGATTTGCAGCAATGTTAAATTATTTCCGTTTGGTCTAGTGTTATTTCTACGAAGCTTTTAGTCACATATTTTAATTGACCTCCTGATTTTTAAATTTAAAACCTCTACATGTTGTTTTTATTTTTACTTATTTTTTCTCTTGTGTATTGAGCACTTTTTAATACTACTGTTCCCTGGTCTTATTCAACTCTGACCATTAACTTTTATATATATATATAAATCAAATCTCACTTGAAAGGAACAAGATTTCTAAACATCGACGAAATACAAGAGAATGCAATTAGGCAGCTGCTCACTATCCCAAAATTAGTTCCAGAAATGCTTCCATCAATGGAATGACACTGGATAAAGTGTGTGTCTTTAGAAGAGGATTACTTCAAAGGAGATTAGATGCTGAATTGATATGCATTGTAGTTTCCTTTTTATAACACCAATTCTGATACTTTTTTATCAAACCTCATATAACAATTGATTCACTAAAAAAATTAAATCAGTACACTTCACCTATTTCCTTATAATCAATGTCACTTGGATTTGTTTTATGATAAAGTTTGAAAGGTAAGGATTGTCAGTATGCCCTGGTCAAATTGTTTGTAATTGGCATTGCTCGATATATAATTGGTTTTCAGGACATAATCAAACAGATGATTTTTTAAAATTTTACCAGAAAGAAAAATGCAAATGTTCTTTCAAGATGAAGTTCTGATCAACAATGATTTATGATCACCATTAAAGGAGTGCCAATGAATTATATATTGTTCTTTTCTTTTGTGTGCCAAATCCTTACAGGATGTAGAAGATAATGGCTCTCCACAACTTCCCCTCTTTTGTTGCTCTAAGTAATTTTTATCCCTATACCATCAAACTTTGTCCTTGTTCTACACCCCCTCTCACAAAATTGTTAGATGAGTTACTCACTGTTTCTTCTGCTTTTCTTACCTTCAGTATATCTTGTGAGTGTTAAATTCTCTCTGTCTTCTTTCCATATTATGCATCCCATAAATGTCAACTCAATTTATGATTGTAAGTATAAGTTTCTTTGCTGTCCCTATCTTCTTTAAGATTTCCTCATTGTTCACATGTTCTGTCCATGGTATTGTCAGCATCCTTCTGTCTCTTCAAGTCTCTTCTTCATATGTGAGGAAATTATTCAATATTCGCTGCCATATTGGAGATTAGTTATTACATGGTAGTTCAACATGCTTCTTTTAACTATATTTTCTCATCTCTTAATATTTTGCTTAGTTTCTGGAAGACATCTTTTACTATTTCTATGCACCTTCAGATAACTTTGTCATATATTTCATTGTCTGTTGCTGCACTATCCAAATAGTTGCATTTCTGTACTTGCCTGATTTCAATGTCCCCAGTATGTAGCTCACACTTTGGGTTGTCTCTTTTGCTTATGACCATGGACCCTGTCTTCTTACATTTAATAATTAGGACAATGTAAATAGTGTAAATAATTCTAAGAAATATTGACAGATAATAATTAGTCCTTTCATCTCATTTCCTTTTACTACCTTGTATAAGTTTTCTTTCAGTTTCCATTCTGAGTCTGCCATCAACACAGTGTCACCTGTATATCTTATGTTAAGATTATGTCTGTCAGATTTACTTGAATAATAATTATTATTATTTATATAATTCTATATTAGGTGTTTGAGAAAGTTCTCAGCACCAACTTTTTAAAGGCTTAACTAAATATGCAGGCAAAAATTCTGGAAACTTTTGCACATACCTAATACTTAGCTTGTCCCTTATCCAAAATAAGCTTTCAAGATTTGATTGAGTTAATTGTAAAATTTAAGCTGTTTACTTTTGGTTACAAACATTTGGTTGCTTTAACAAAATTTCAATTGGCAAAAATTTCTAGTTCACATTCATTGGATGAATGGAATTATGAGTTTTTTTTTAAATATTTAATACAATATTGAATAAATTAAAATGTTCTATTGATCTTTTGTGTATCAAGTTCTTTCAGGACAAAGGCAATCATGGCTCTTCACAACTTCCTGTCCTTTGTTGCTCTTAGTAATTTATACTCTTTACCATCCTTGCTGTATCTGTTCTTTTATCCATTCACATTAGCCTATTAAGTAGAGTACATGTTATTTTCCCCAGCTTCTCTTGCTTTCCATATATCATGTGAGTGTTAAATTCTCTAGGTCGTCTTTCCTCATGATATATCCTAGAAATTTCAGCTGTCTCTTTCTGATTGTAAGTATAAGTTTCTTTATTGTTTCTATTTTCCTTGATACTTTCTCATTTTGCATTAATTCTGCTGATTTGGTTTAAAGAAATAGCAATAAATTTTTTTACACATTTTCTTTTGACTAGTTTTGCTTATTTCATCTAATGTAATAATAATGCTATTTTTTGATCAAATGACATTTAACCTGGCTTACTTGAGTTATAGCCAAATTTAACAAATATTTCATAGTGCTAAACAAATACTATCAACATAATAAATGAAAGACAGAAAAGGTTTCTTCTGAATGGTGAAGAAAATTGATCTAAGTAGAAAATTCAATCTCTGATCACAGTAACCCCACCAACAAAACCGTTTCACTACTGCGGCAACAAAGCCAAATGAATATGGATAACTTCCTGGCATGACTGTGATTAAGATCTATTACACAGTGTATGAAATATTGAACTTCCATTGTGCCTATTTTTATATGATGCTTTCCAATTTGCAAAATAAATCCATTACCCAAGTAATCTTTGACTCAGAAATAACTCCAAATTTACCAATCATTTTATTTCTGCATTCTTTATTCTTTTTCAGCATTTATTTCTCCTCAAAGAGTTTGTTTTGGTTGTTAACTTTTTGCAGCTTTATGCTAATCAACAGATTTTTTATGCCCTTTCTTCAGATAGAATGTTTATATCCTTGAAGTTTTTATAGCATTTCCGAAAAGAAAATAGATATAGAAATGTTCAAGTCCTTTCTATTTCTTTACATGTCACTTATAATTCCATGCTATCTGACTCTTTATGATCTTCTAAATAAGAAAATAATAATAAAGTTAATTTAGTAGACAATATTTACTTAAATAGTAACACTAGTGATCTCTCTTTATTAGTCCTTATAATACATAAAATATATATAAATACCATAGATTATTTAGCTTTTATTTCTTCATAGTCTATCAAAAATTAATAAACTAAAAACTTTTAAAAGATACAACTTCAAAATAGAAATTGAATTATTTCTAACAAAATGTACCAAATACAAACTTTATTTACATTCAAATTAATGTCTTCATCTTTGTTGTTATGATCACAATGGTTGGGCTGTTGTGTCATCCAGCCTTTTTCAGGAGTCTGTCAATCCTAGTAACCTTCTGGATATTTCAAACTGAAAACATTTATTTAATCTACAGGAAAAGATCATCTCATTCTAATGTATTCCATCCCTTGCAGTTTTGGCAAAGAATACATGATGAAACAAGCTGCTCCTTAAAAGTAAGACTGGAGGAACATCAAAAAGCCATAATTAGGAGTGAGACAAGGAAATCAGACATGGCTGATCATGTAAGAATTGAAAATACATGTGAAGTGAAAAGTGTAGTCACCAACCTCTGTAGAAGGAAGTAAAAATACTAGACAGACAGAAACATTGTAGTGTCAGACATCTGAAGAAATCAGCATATATGCTAAGCTATGAGGGCCTCCTCAGTAGGCCTCTAATATAGACATAAATAACATATGGGTAACATTAATAAATAAGGAAACAGAAACAACAGTAAAATCTCAACAGCAACAATAAGAAAACAGAAGCCACAGTGAATGCAGTCAAGTGTAATAGCGACAAAAGCAGCAGGCAAGCAAAAAGATTAAAGCATTGGTTCATCAATTTGGTTACATTTTAATTGTATGTTCAATCCTTGGGTTAGGTAGTGTAAACTTAAACTCAATGGAGACAGGGTGAGCAACAATTGAGTAGTACTAAATAAGGACATGACAAGATATTGTCGCAGTTAGCTCCTCCTCATTTCCTTAACCCGTCAACTGGGGTCTCTCTCTCCTGGGAGTATAAATACTGGCTGACTTTTCGCCTCTTTCTCTCTTTTCTCTGCTTACGCGCACGTGCGAGCAACTATCTCGACTTAGGCCGCGGGGCGCAACCTCGTGCATGAGGCGAGGTATAAAACTTTCTCTTAAAATTTCCAGTATGTGAACTCTTATACACAACCAGCGTTTCCCATATTCTGGGAGCACGCTAAAACAAAATACACACCCGTACGGACATTCAATTCAACACACACAACTTTCCATAAAGATACTGTAACATTTTATTCATGTCTTCAATGTATTTGTAATTCGTATTTTAATCTATTTGTTATTAATATATATTTGTTCGCATACATGTATATCGGTCTTGTTTGTTTATTTGCCTTCTTTGGACTTCATTATAGTCCAACATTCTTATGTAGCTGGACCGGCCAGCGGAAGCCATAACCTAGAGATAACTCATCTTCTCTTCTCACATTCACACACCGCATGGTCTACTACAATATAGACAATAGAACAACATACCATTGTAAGTTTGAAATTCTTTGAAGGTAACCTAGATTGACAGACACCTGAAGAAGGCTGGAGGGCATAACAGCCAAAACATGATAATAACAGCAAAGACGAGGACATTAGTTTGAATATAAATGTAAATAATGATAACTCCTCATGAATTCAGGCAGAAAATTCAAAATTTAATGTAAATCTTTAAAACATTGTCAACAGAAAGGATATTTATGGCTTAGATTACACTGCTATCCTAGAGTTCTCCCAAAATTGGTATTTCAGTAACCAAACATGAGAATAGTATTTTGGGAAAGTGGGTTGGGCTGAAAACTTCTCAGCACCTCCTTGTACAATGTCAGATTCTGATTTCTTTTTTATTTTATTTCCATGATAACTAAATTTTAACTAAGATTAACTTAGTATTTTATTAGTGACTGATTTGTCTGTGGTCTGTAATTGCTTTGTTGTCTGAATTAAGGCAAATACAATCAATGACACTGCCTCTTATTGTGTAGATAGTCAAACAGTTTTATTTTATTAAGTAAAATCAACTGCTAGTAAGAGCTATACTGCATAAACACAGACACCAATCAATTCTATCCACAGTTACCAGTAACTTTCTGCTATTGATGACCAGTCAAATATTTGTATTTATCACCAACAGAATTATTCCACTATTTCTGTATTTATGACCAATCAAATTATAAAACCAAGAGCCAATCAAATTTCTGCATTGTAAAGTATTACTAAACTCTCATATCTATATTGTTATTGACTGGAAATGAGAAACTTATTTAACTCTATATTCAGCAAGCAATAACAGTTTGTCTTGACAAATCTATTTGTCTATATACACTGATGGAAAATAAAATTGCAATATTCTGAAGATACATTTCATTTACTCAAGATTAAATATCACTGGAATAATCACATAAATGATCGCATATACAAATGAATATGTTCAGAAATTCCAAAATAAGTGGGTATATCAACAGTACTCAAGCCCTATATCAATACACTGTATATCCTCTTTGGGCATTAACACAGGCCTGTACACTAGCATGCATACAATCATTTAGATGGGAAATACTATCCTGCAATGGTAAATACCATTCATCTGTTGAGACAATACAGCAATAGTCGTAGATGCTACTAAATGAACAAGTTAGATGTCATCCAATCATGACCATACATAAATAAAATATCCTTAACTGTCTTTTATAATTTTGGCTTGACTCAAAGCCCATTTTTAAGAATAGACATGCTCTCCCTCATGCTGCCTGACTGTTTAAAAAATATAATCATAAAACTTATAAAAATTAATATAAAAATATACAAACTGAATTCTCTGATAAATTCTTTGATATAAATTATATTCAGAAAACATATACCATATTTTCTGGGATGTAAGCCATGGTTTCTTTTGAAAAATTAATATTTAACAATAACATTATATTCATGTTTTGGTAAGATGGATGGAAACACCGAAGGCTTGAATTTAGAATAAGAAACCCCATGCAGAGATGTTCAAATATATTAATCTAAGATAGATTATGGCAATATCTTAGTCTCTTTGTTATTTTTTCTTTCCTTTCTTCATTTTTATTATGTTAATCTTTCTCACTGTTTCTTTCTTTTCTTTCATTGAAACCTTTCAGCTTTTTATTTTCCATGTTGCTCTCTCTCCTCTTTCTTTCTTCTTCTTTTCTTCTTTGTACAATCTTCCCTATTTTTTTCTCTTTTTCTTATTAATCTATGTTGTTTTAAAGTTTCACTTTTTTCCTTTACTCACACTTTCTTTTTCCTCACATATTCATTAATTCTTTCTTCTTTATCATTCATATTCTTTCTATCACTTTTCCTTCCGCTTTTACCACTTTACCTTTTGATTCTTTTTATGTTCTTTCTTATTTTGGAGGTTGGGTCTGATCTCCCTTAGTTTTTTTTAATTCTCCTCTTCCTCTTACTCTTATTTTTTCACATTGAACCTCAAACCAAATATTCATTCTTGGGCTTATGTTTGCCTCTAAATAATTGATGATAAAGTGAAGACAGCTACAAGTTTTACTCCTTGGAAGATAAATCCTATTTTAAAACACAGCCATTCCTCAATGATCAGTAAATCCAAAATTCAGAATAAACTTTTATCATACAGAACTTATTTTTATATAGCATAATACATTCACAAATGATATGATCTGTCTGCAACTATAGACTTTCATATTAGACCAATTTTTCAGTTGAAATAGCAATATATCTGTTTAGGTCTCAAATCTAAAGCAATTCTACAAATTGAAAATGCTATGAGATATCAGCAACTATAGAGTCTTACATCAGACCAATTTCCCCATCTTCAAATGCCATTGATTATCTTCAGCTCTGTAGTATTTCATATCACAAATTTCACCAGTTAAAAATACTAGAACTTCTCTCTAGCTTATAGACACTTTTGCCAGACTAATTTATTCTATTACAAATGGTATGATTATAACCAACAATAGATTCTTATATCAGACATCTTGCTGCAGTTTGAAATGCTATGAGTTATCTCGAGATGTAGACACTTTTATTACTTTCTTCTATTGCAAATGCTATGGGATATTTCCTAGTCAAGTTTGCTTTAATCAGACTATTTTCTTCACTTGGAAGTGCTATGAGTTATTTCCCAGTATTGACACATATATCAGTCGAATTTCTTCACTTCCAAACACACATTACTTATCATCAGTTATAGACTCTTAGATTAGATTAATTTTTTAACTTGAAAATTTTATTGGTTTTCTCCAGCTATGAACACATAATATTTTTCAGTTCCAAATGTAATCAGTTATAACCAACTATAGATTTATATACCAGAGCCCTCTTTTTAGTGGTAAATGCAATGAGTTATCTCTAGACAGAGATTTTAATAGCAGACTAAATTCTTCAGTCACAAATGTTATGCACACTTACAGCAGACTATTTGTTTAGGTTTGAAATGCTATTGGTTATCACCAACTGCAGACTCTTATACAGGAGAAATCAATTCAGTAGCAAACACCTTTTTGTATCAATTATATCAGACTACATTCTTTAGCTTTAAGTGCTATAGGATTTGTAGTAGTAGGCTAAATTTAATAAATAAAATAAAATTAAAATATTTCTTAAATCCCCTGAAAAGTATCACCTATTTATCATCTACTTAACCTTGTCGTCCTGGGTACGACGTGAAACTGCCTCCAACAGCAAGGCCTCTGATCAGGAGGTTTTGAGGAAGCGTGGAACCACCTCTTAATTGCTGGTGTTCCCAGATCCACCCTGACCCGGGGTGGTAGCACCTGTTGGGGTTCCAGCTATGGACAAATAGTGAACTTCCAGGTCTTTTCCAAACTTCCAGGTCACGTCCTGGGTATGACGACAAACTACATCCGCATCCTGGGTATGACGACAAACTACATCCGCGTCCTGGGTGTGGCGGTAAATGATGTTGCCGGCTATACGTTTTTGAAACAATGATGTTGCCGGCTGTACATTCTTGGAACAATGATGTTGCCAGCTGTACGTTTTTGAAACAATAATGTTGCCGGCTATACTTTTTTGAAACAATGATGTTGCCAACATTATCCTTAAATTACTTTTACAAAGTATATATATTTAATAAATATGTGGAAACTGGATCTGGCATTAAATAACCCTTAGTGGTTGATATGCCATAAAACCCCAAACAAACAAACAAACAAAAATCTTAACCTTGTGGAGCAAAGACAGAAATAAACACCAAGACAAACACCAAATGACAAAAAATGTTTTCTGAGTCAGAGGATTCGCACATCCTTAATAAATTAATCAATAAATTAATGCCTTAAAAATAAATATTTAACATTTTTCAACCAACAGCTTGCATTCCCACCAACAATAAAAAAAAAACATGCTTCGTGATCCCTTTGAAGGGTATTTAAGAAAAGTTTCTAGATGAGACAAAGCAGTATGACACACACAGCTTAAAAGAAATCACCTTGCTCATTCAGCTGTCTTCCTCACTAAGTGACGTGACACTTATACATTCCTCCTCACTTTCTCACTTGCCTCTTTTTTCTCACACATACACATGAAGAAATCACATTTCTTTTCATCTTAATAAACAAGGACTGCAAGAACTTCAGCACTCATACATGCTAAGAAAAATTTAGTTGTAAAAAAACATGAAAATAAAAATATTTTATACCTTTATATTTAAACACCTTTTTCACCTTTTTCTTTGTTGTGGGTTGATTCAAATCTGCAACAAGCTCATTAACATTAACACCAGCATTCTTAAGCTAACCTTGTTTCTGAAACCAGATATTTGGATAAGCAGAACAAGAGATCAAAGACCCTGCACCAAAATGAAGGACAATCCTAAATGTACTCCTCAGCCACTGACTGATCACAATATAAACCAAAGAAAAGAAGGCTGTGAGGTCGGTTTTCTCTACCCTTTTTGCCAGAAAGTGGAACAGGCCGATCTACTCCTATAACCACCAAAGAGCCAATCAAGACAACTGCTTGCTACAAAGAAGGGGAAATCTCACTCTCTCATTCTCTCTCTGTTTTAACTTACCATGAGTTACAAACTCTGTCTCACAAGAAGGATACAATTTGTATTCATAAAAAAGAAAATAAACTTTCCAAAATAACACTCAGCATTCATTCATTTTGAAAATAAAAGTCAACATTCTGCACCAACTTCCATAGGTTATCTCTAGCTCTTGAACTTATATCAGACAAATTTCTTCCATTGGAAAGGCCATGGGTCATTCCCATCTATTGAAGCATTTGTCAAACTGCTTTCTTCAGCTTCAACTGTTATAGGTTATCTCCAGCTGTACATATCTTATCAGAATAATCTCTTCACTTCCTAATACAATGGCTCATTCCACAACTATTGACTCATGACTGACTACAGTACAGAGTCACAAATCTGTGGTTTATGTCCAGCAATAGACTCTTATATCACACTTATCTTATCCATTCCAAATGCTATAGGCCATTCCTGACTATAACTCTTATATCAGATTACATCTTTTAGTTTCAAATGCAATAGGTTATCCCACCTATAAACTTTATATCTGGTTAGGTTTACCTATCATTCAATTCACACTCTTCCCCAGTCTTTTGAACAGGAATAGAAATTTATCCCTTGTTTTCTGTTTAGGAATGGGTTTCCAGTTTCTTCTAAATTCTACTTCAATGCTATACTTCTAATGTCTCCATCTAAACTTTGAAATTTATGCTATTATTGAGTTTCTGGTTCCTTCTAAAGTCTTTTCCTTCTCTTTCACTTCCAGTAGCCCCTTGATTTTTAATGGCATTATCACCTTGTTTGGAATGAATTGATTAAAAAAATCTCTTCTATTTCAAATGTTTTGGGTCTAATGAACTAATGAAGTTTATATCATTTTTTAACCTTTTGGCTGGGATGAAGATACAATATCTGCTCTCTCCTTATTTTACATGAGAGAAGGTGTCTAGTCCTGGGGATTCCAAACCTGTGGCAACACCTTCCTCATTGCACTAAGCGAGATGTCGATGTAATATCAACACTAGCATGACAGTAGTCATGGGAACAGAGCAATATTTGTCATTGGCCCATATTTATGGGTATGGGGATGGGCCCTTATGACACATCCTGACTTAGTGGAGGGGGGCAGGTAAATACTATATCTGATTACTTTCTACAATTTAAATTGCTATAGGTTGTCTCCAGAATAAGAATAAGACTGATCCCTCCAAATGCAAATGTGATAGTGTGACACTATTGGAAAGGTGCTAGTAAATTGGGAAAAAAACTCGATGACAGAAAAACACTAATTTCCAAGAGACTGAAGATATACTGATGACCAGATGAAGGAAAATGAAATAAAAGGATATTTGTTTTTTAATTGAAAAAAAAACTAGAAGACAGAAAAACACTAATTTTGATAGACTGAACATATACTGATGACCAGATGAAGGAAAATACAAAAAGAATGGTAATTAAATTTTTTTGTCTGCCAGAGATGTAAAACAAAGTGACCATCTGGTTTTAGTCAGGACTGAGATTAAATGATGGCCTATTCTTGGAGCTCCAAGGACATCCTGGAAAAAAGTAGATAATATTTTTATGACCATTGAGTGACAGAGAGGAAGACAGACCTCTAGCCACAAATTTGGTTGATCGATAAGGATTAACTTTTAAAAGCAGACAGGTTTTCAAAAAAAATAGGAAAAGAATGGTAATTAAATTTTTTGTTTGCCAAAACACAATAAAACTTCTCAAATCAAGGGATTATCCCCTTTTTGTCACTTGTTGGTCAAAGGGTTGACAAGGGGATAAAAAATGATAAATCCAAGATACAAAAATGAACACGTACAAAAGCACGATAAGAATTTTGAATGATAATTAAAATTTGGCTGTTTGGGTTAGACCACACCTAGCTTTTGGAGTTTGATCAAATGACCAAAGTGGAAAAGACCCAGGTGGAATTTCAAGGAAAGTGAGGATTTTCCACGCCTCTTGGGCAATGATGGTGAGAAGTACTCACACAATGCAGGAAGGAGACAGGTTTGATCAGGTGACCAAAAGAAGGAGGAGGCCCAGGTAGAATTCCAAGGAGGAAGGAAGGGCTCCCCCATATTTGGACATTTGCAGGGAGAGCCCTAATTGGCTGTTTGGAGAATGCTGGCATTCCCAGAGCACATCATGCCCCACCCCAGCCCTTGCGCAGGGGTCCATAAAAACAGAATGCCAAGTAGATGTGATAGTAGACATTGCAGAGACGAGACTGAATGGAGGGACAAGAACCACTACTTCACCTGATCTGATGTGATTCGCTGCCCTAAAGAAAAACCTAGCCCTGTTCCAGAAGTTGTGTTCAAAACCAAAACAACAAACAATGTGTTATGATAATCAGGAAGGGTCAACAGATATTGTATGGAAAATATAGGTCTGCTTAAGCCATCAATAACTGTACTATCAACTTTGAATTAAGGAATTGTATATAAATACTTTTTATTCTTTTATCCAATTTATTTTTTGTGTGACTACTCTAACCAAACAAAACCAAGTCATCGATTCCAGTCAACCATTCAGACTAAGACAGCCTTGTGATCAAATAACACAACGTGGAGGCTAGACAAGACTTGGGCTGAAGCAATCAACTCTACGATCTGCCGAGGGGATCATGCTTGAATATGGTGTGGCCAGGGTAGGTGTCATAATGAGTCATTCCTAATTATTGAAGAATATATAACAGATGCTATGAGTTATTTTCAGCTATAGACATTTGGTCAAACAAATCTCTACAGCTAAAAATACTATAGGTCATTCCCAAGTACTGACTCTTATATCAGCCTCCTTTCTACAACTTAAAGCAATATGGTTAATCTTCAGCTATAGATTGTTATCTCTGATTAATCTCTTGAATTACAAATGCTATATTTCATCCCCAACTATTAATTGTTACATTAGATTATTTTCTGCATATTCAGGTGCTATAGGTTATTTCTACTGTTGCTTTGGATCATTTACAACTTATAATAACTCTTTTATCAGACAACTTTCTACACCTTCAAATTCTATTGGTTATCTCCATTTATTCATTTTCAAATTGTTATGATAGGTATTCTCTCTAATAGATGTAGTCTCGCCAAGAGAAGATAACTCTCCTATAGATATAGTGATATTGCCTTTTATAAAGAATGTAAATTACATATAACTACAACTCACTGAACCTAAGAGGCTTTATACCTTTAGTTGATCTTTGACTTCTACAAACAACCCTGGCAGACATAATCCATTTCTTAGAGTCTCTTTATTTCTTTTTATAGGAGATCTAGGTCTTAACTGATTCTCCTCATTTGAATCGTCATGCTACCTCCAATCATTCTCATCCTCAGATTGTTTCTCACTACTACTGGATATACTAATAATTCTCTCCTCTCTCTCTTGTTTTTCACTTTGATATCTCTGGTGGTCTTCCTAATTACTCTCAATACTGGATTCATTCATCCTTTCTTGTGTTGTTTGTTCTTCTGCTTCCTCTTCCTCCTCACTTTCTATAGCTACATGCTCTCTTGTTGTTCAAAACTGGTCTTCATGGGTCAGTATTTCCTGTCCATTCTTTGTTAACACAGTTGTATTAAATCCCTTTTACACCACAAAATTTGCCTTTTCAGGACTTGAATCCTTGTCCTTTCTGTACCTCACACTTTCATGACATGGTAATTATAGCAAATGACATGGTAATTGTAGCTCTTTTTACCAATGCAGATGGACTCTATAACTTAGGAGTATCTGGATAAATAACTCTCTATATTACAATCAACTGGAGAGAATGATTTTAATCCCATTTTTACCATTTGAATCATTCTTTCCACAATTCCATTTGACTGTGGATGGTAAGGTGATATTTTGTATAGAATGCAGTCAATACGTTTTAACTATGCACATGAACTTTCTTCACAAAACTCAGGTGCATTGTCAGAGACCAAGATTTTTGGAACTCTATTTCTTAAAAACACTACCCTCAAAACCCACTTCACCATAGTGGATTTTCTATCTGCGACTTTAATAACTTCAGGCCAATCTGAATCCTAGTTGACTAATATCAGAAATAGTCTATAACTTTAATGTAGGCATGATCCATATATACCTGTGTCCATGGTTCCATTTCCTTTGCTCGAGAGTGAATTTTAGTTTGCCTGAATTTCTTTATTTCTGCACACTTTGGGCATTTTTTAACATACTCTTCCATATCTCTCGGATAGCCTGGCCACTATGCTTGCAGCTTTAACCTCATTTGCATAGCCAATATACCTCCATGTGTATCATTGTGCATGGCTTTAATTACTTCTTTTCTCAGAGACTGAGGAGGTACTATGATATCTCCATCACATATAATTTCTTTTTCTATTGTTAACTTGTATCTTTATAAGGCCTCTCAGTCATAGAGCAATTACTTTATATATTTCTCTTTATTCTCACCATAGTTCTTTTCAACATTGGATCCTGCCTAGTTCCCAACCTAAACTGATTTAAGGGTAATATGTTCATTTCTATCCAATGCAAAATTCTATCCTCACAATTTTCACTTACTTCAACATTTTTACTTTCAAAATTTAACTGAGATAATGCATTCATATGCAGAATAGTATTTCCTTTAATATATATGATGTCAAAATCAAACACCATAAGCTTAATCACCCATCTTAATATACTGGCAGATGTGACCTTTGGCAACTCTCTTCTGGGGTTAAATATAAATTCCAAAGTCTTATGATCAGATTTTAATAGAAATTTCCATCCCAGTAAAAAATTTCTTGCTCTTTCCTTGTTCCATGCAATCACCAATGCCTCCTTCTCAATATGTGAATAATTCACCTGCACTGATGTTAATTTTCTAGATAAGTACATTACAATATTGTGGCTATAACACAGTCACTAGCATCAGTAGTTAACATCAACTCTTTCAGTGAGTTGAAGATTTTAACAACTGGTTTGTTTATGTGTGCCATTTTTAATTTCTTGAAAGTGATCTCCTGTCTTTTGTCCATTGAAACTCGGTATTCTTCTTCCTTATTTTGTTAAATTGTTCACAAGGTCACTATATCGCAGTAGATATCTGTTATAAAAATTGGTTAAACATAAAACAAGATTCTAACTCTTTTTATTTCTGGGTGCAACTATCTCTGATATCTTATTAATGAGTTTATCACCCAGCAATATAACATCTTTAGCTATTTGATAACCTAGGTATAACATTTTTTCACAATTAAACTCATATTTATCTCAATTAATTGTCATACCTGGGCTATTTAATTTTCTCAAAACTTGCTCAGTTTTACTTTTGAGCTCTTTACTGCACACACTAATGCCAATGTCATCCCGATATACAATTATATTTTTAATTCCCTTTATAACTTTTTTGATAGCTTTTTGGAAAATGTGACTTGATGTTTTTACTCCAAACAGATGAGTCCATTTTATTAATCCAATAGGGGTGTTGATTGTGGTGACTTCTTGAAACTTGCTATTAATTTTTATCTGATTTTATGCTGACTTTAGGTCCACTTTAATAAATTATTTCATACCAGCAAACTCATGGCATGCTGTTTCAATGTTTGGCAATAGGAATGAATCCAAACATTCTGGTGATTCACGCCCACCTTATAATCGCCACAAATTCTTAAATCTTCATTGGGCTTGTGTATCTCCACAATGGGTGAAGCTCAATTGCTACCTGTCTGTCTGACTTTTTCTAATATTCTTTGTTTGACTATTTTGTTCAGATTAGCAACCACCAATGGTAGTATGTGAACAGGAACTTTTCAGTCTTGAAAATTCATGGGTTGACTGCTTTCTTTAAGCCGAATAGTTGCCTTGTATCCCCTTAGTCCAACATCCGGCTCTACAGACTTCATGGAATTTACCAGCTTTGATGTATCCACTCTTAGCACATCAATCCCATGGTTTTTGATGTTTTCCACCACTATGATGGGTATTATCTCAAATCTACATTTTGTCTCAAATGTGCCTTTAAAGCATATTAAAATTTTGATAATTGACCCATCAAACTATTTCAGCTGGAGATTACTTTCCTTTAACTTTGATCTACACATTTTTCCCAAAAATTTCGCAGTATCAACATAACATCACTTCCAGTATCCACCTGCATGAGTAAAGTTACTTTGTTCAATTTCACAATTTCCCTACTTTTATCCTGTCCTTTTATCTCAAATACTTCTATACTTTCAATCCAAGAATGTATATTTTCCACTTTCTCCACTCACTTTTCATATGTACATATTGTGTGGAAATGATTACTCTTGAAACACCATTTTCCAAAGGTTGGACACTTATTTTTGATTTTTTTCATGCTCCTTATTGCAATATCTGCATACAATTTTAGTATCACTGTAAGTCTCCATGCTGCCTTCAGAGGTATTAAATTTTTTGAATTAATTCCAATTGTTGTAAGAACTTCACACATGCTCCCAGTTTCATATCTTGAAGTCACTCTAGAATTTTACACTTGTACAAGATGTCTAACATTCCTTCAATCAGTCTTAGCACAATTAGCTTGTCTTCGATAGACATTTGTTCCAAACCCATTCTTTCAAACTTACAATATCTTGATGCTTCTTTCAATCACTGTACATATTTCATAATAGTTTTGTCCGGTCTCTGTCTACTTTTGAGAAAGTTAGTTCTTTCCACTTTGGCCAATCTTTTTTTTGGCTGTACATTTGCTTTTATGATGGCCACAATTTCTTCATATGCTAAATCTTCCAAAACTTTGAGATAGACCATGAAGGAGATTTTTTATGGCCTCACATCCAGCTGAGGCCAAAAACAAATCTGTAACTTCATTTTCTCCTCCATTAGCTTTGGTGTCCTTTAATTTCTTTACTCCCACTGATGCTGCAAAACACCTAAGCCAGGTGTCTACCTACTCAGGATCTTCCATCATGGTTAAGAAACCAATTGGCAATGCCATATTGTTATGATAGGTAATATAGTTTCATCAAGAGAAGATATCTCTCCGATAGGTATAGCGATACTGCCTTTTATGCAGAACCTAATTTACATATCACTACACAAATGAAATTGTTATCTCCAGCTGTAGATTCTTTTATCAAATGCCTTTCTCCAGCATCGAATGTATGGAATATTAACAATTATTGACTCTTTTATCAGATGACATTCTTCTGTTGTAAACATTATGACTTAATTTGAAGGATAAACTTTTATATAAGAATTTTTTATCAGCTTCAAATGCAATGAATTATTTCCACCTGTAGATTTTTATATCAAAATTCTTTCTTTAGCTTCAAATATTATGGCTTAGGGTCCAACTATAGGCTCAAATATTAGACAATTTTCTTCAGCATCAAATTGTACGGTTTATTTCTAGTTGTAGAGCCTCTTATCTGATTTCTCTTGTCTATTTCAAATTCTATGGTTTTATCTCAGACTGTTATATCAAATCTGCAGGCTTTTATATGAGATGATGTTCGTCTGTTGGATTTTCTACATCCACAGGGCCTTAAATAGGACAACTAAAACCAACATGAAATACTACAGGTTATCACCATCTATCATGTCTTTAATCAGATTTAATTCAACTCACCTGCCATTTCTTTGAATTATCTTCATTGATATGGTTTTATATCAGACAAATAATTTTAGCTATAAAAGCTATTGGTTATCTTCCACTATTTGATCTTAAATCAGATTGTTTATCAGCTGCTAATGCAATGGATTTTCTACATTTATTGGTTCTTAAATTAAACAATTTCTGCAACAAATAATATAGTTTATCTTTCTTTATCTATGAAGTTTTAGATTAAATGCTTTTCTTCAGCTCCTAATGCCTTAGAACATTTTTATCTGTGTGATCTTAAATCAGACAAATATTTTAGCAGCAAACACAATTGATCATCTCCTGTTATTCAGGCTTAAACCATTTTTCTTTACCTTAATTGCTAATGCCATGAATTTTCTCATCTATCATGCCTTAAAACAGATGATTTACTTCAGCTGCTAATACTATGGATTTTTTCAATTGGGTCTTAAATCAGACATATTCTTTCTGTAGCATTGAGTCTTATGGCTCATGATTTACATGATCTTTTCAACCCATGGATTTCCTAAATCTTTAGGATCATAACTCAGACAAATAGTTTCAGCAGCAAATACAATTAATCATTTCCTGGTATTCATGCTTAAACTATTTTTTTTTTACTTTAGTTGCTAATGCCATGAACTTTCTTCATCTACCAGGTCTTAAAACAAATGATTTACTTCAGCTGCTAATACTATGGATTTTCTTCTCAATTGGGTTTTAAATCAAACATTTTTTCAGTAGCATATGCTTACATATTTCTTGCTATTGAGTCTTATATCTCATGATTTACATCATCTTTTCATCCTATGGATTGCCTAGATCTCTAGGATTTTAAATCAGATGAATAGTTTCTACAGCAAATACTGTTTTATCCCTTGATATTCTCTATTCTTATATATTCCTTTGGTTGCTAATTCTATGAATTACATCCACCTATCTTGTCTCAAATTTGACCAATTTCTTCAATTGTAAATTTTACTGTTTGTCTCCTGCTCTAGATTTGCAAATCAGATCAATTCCTTCAGTTATAATACTACTGTTTATCTCTTTCTATAAAGTCTCAAATCAGATCAATTTCTTCAGCATGAAATATGATTGGTTAACTTCAGATATAGAACCTTAAATTATATTCATTCCTCAAATTACAAATGCTATGGTTTATTTGCAACTCTCATGTTTCAAATCAGACTAATTTCTTAAACTGTGGATGATAGATTGGAGGAATCAATGTCTCATTATGTTTTTAAATTTATCAATGCAATATAAGGGATTATACACTAACTGTTGAAACTTGACTAATGCATGGAATAATAATGCAACACAAAATGTACTTAGAACAAAATGTATTGAAACAAGAAAGTGTACACAATATTTACATATAGTCTTTTGTATATTCCTGGGAAGACCGTTCCTGGAGAATGTGTTGACTGAGTCGAAGTTGGGCAGAGTCTCTGGTTGAATTTCTTGATTCGTTCCCCCTCTCTTCCCGGTATCAACCATATTTATATGGTCGATACTCCACTATGCAAATTAGGTGGATCCTACCACAACACTAACATTTTATACACTATATCTTCTTAAGCCATTTGTACTTCCAGCAAAGTGTATCAATCATAAATGCAATGATTTGTGTAATCATGTAGATATTTTCTTTCTTTAGAACAGAGAAAATGAATCTATTTTTTAATTATTTAATTTTCTTCTGGTTATAAAAGTGAAAGTCTATGGGTTAACCAGTCTGTATTGATGACAAATACAAATTAAACTTACTCTCTATTATTTTTACTAAATCAAATGCAACAAAGACAGCAACAGAAATAATCAAATAGGCAAATATTTGTTTTAACAAATATTTTTATATCACAACAAGTACACACAATATAATAAAGTTGTTTAAAACACTTTAGAGTTCTTGGTTGTGTGATCAAGGGTAATATAAAAGGTTTTATGCTATAGATCTGGTAAGGAATTAAACAATTTATGTTGATGATGAAATTGAATGAAATAGATTGCTTGACTTACTGTAGGGTTGTCTCACTTCGACTGATATAGTTACAATTTCCTTTATGTTGTTAAGATATTGAATGAGTTGATTTCTGAATCTCGTCTTGGTCACTAGATGAGTTGAAGTTGAAAAGAAATTGAATTCCACAAGCCGGGTTGATGCTAATAAAAATTAACTTGTAGCGAGGAAGTTGGGTTTCATGGATTTGTGTGATGAGTTGATTATTTTAAGGACTCACTGACTAAGTTGTGTCGCAGTTTCATATTTATGAATTTTCTTGATCACGTGAGAGGCTCAAAAAAAAATTTACCAATTTTTTGGCTCGTTGAACTCTGAACAGGTTGACTCAAGGTCAACTGTAGGAAGTAGGCAGAAACATGACGTCATTATTTATGAACCAATCAGAAAGCATTGTTTCATACTGAACTCTGGGTTCAGCACAAACTGAGAATACTTAGCTGGGATCCTCTTTTAACAGGTTTAAAACAGAGAATGTAGAAATCTAATTCTACAAAAATCCCCCACATATTGTGAAAGTTTTTGAGAGAAAATATTCTCAATATGTAATGTAAGTTTTAAACTTACTAGGCTAATTAACATGTCTGCCAGACTTGGTAGTAACTTCCGCAGGTGGTATTGAAGGTGTAAGCTGCACTGGCCGGGTCGAAAATGTCTTGTCTGGAACTGAAGGTGATTTACAAGATAAATCGATATGAACTGGTTTCAACCGGTCGACTGACACTGTGTTAGGCTTTCCATCCAAAAGTAAAGTAAAATGTTTGGACATTCTATTAATTACTTTATGTGAACCAGAATATGTGGGGGTCAAAGGTCTTCTAACTGCATCATTTCTCAGGAAGACATAATCACAACTGTCCAAATTTTTCGGAATAAAGAGCCCCCTTGTTTGGGCACACCTTGGAGTAAAGCCTAGGTTTTCCATTTTTTGTTTAAAATCCTGGACAAAATGGGTAGTCAGCTTGGAAGGAGTATGCTTTTCCACAAACTGTCCAGGGAGTGTTAGTGAACTCCCAAAAACAAGTTCTGCTGTAGTGCATCCTAAGTCCTCTTTGATCGCGTTTCTTAATGATAGTAAAATCAGTGGTAGATTTTCCAGGCAAGTCCTGGAGTCATCACTTGCTGCTAGTGCTGTCTTGAGTTACCTATGAAACCGTTCCACAAGGCCATTTCCACATGGATGATAGGCATTTGTAGAAATGTGCTTCACGCCTAACAAGATTATAAATTCATTGAAAAGGACTAACTGGAACTGCAAACCTCTATCTGTGGTTATTATTGATGGACAACCAAAGATAGAGAGCCACTCTCTAAGAATGCACCTGGAAATCATTTCTGCCAAAGTATTTTTTAAAGGAACGGCTACCGGCCTATGAGTGAAACGATCGATTATTGTCAATAAGTATTGGTACCCATCAATGTCGGGCAAGGGACCTACTAAATCAACGTGGATGTGGTGAACCTTCAATCAAATTTAGAGAATGTACCAGGTGGAGACTTGGTATGCCATTGTACTTTGGTTTTCTGGCATTTTAAACAAGTCTGCATCCAGTTTTTTATGTCACTGGACATATTTGGCCAAACGAAACGATCACTAATCATCTTGGTAATTGCTCTTCGACCAGGGTGCGACAGAGAATGGAAATTTTCAAATATTTTTTCCGTAAAGAAGGTGGTAATAGGGCCTAGTGTATCCTGTGCTTATGTCACAATATACAGTAGTGTTACTGAATGGCACAGGGTGTTGCTTTAACTGTAGTGATGTGTTTTCTTTTACTGTTTCCAATGTAGTGTCATTCTTTTGTTCTTCTGCTAAGGAGTTGAAGTTTAATGACAGCCAATCAACTGTATCGTCGATCATGATAAAGTATCAGCTCTACATTGTCAGCCCCTTTAACATAGCAGATATCCAATGTATATTAGGCAATATAATCCAATTGTCGGATATCACTTGGGGTATATTTGTCTGACTTGGTGTGTAGAGCATAAATTAATGGTTTATGATCTGTATAGACCACAAAATTCCGTCCTTCCAAAAGATGATGGAAATGACGGATTGCCAAGTATATTGCCAGTAATTCCCTAGAAAATGTGCTGTACTTTTTTGAGCTGAGTAGCTTGACTGAAAAGAATGAAATAGGTTTTTTAGCATCTCCCTGTTCCTGGTGAAGAACAGCCCCTATTGAGTCACCTGATGCATCTGTTGTCAGTGTGATCATTGATCATCATCAGTTAAATACAATAATTCATAAAGTTGGCAAGGACGTCTTTGGCTCTGTGAAAAGCAGTCACATTTTCCTTTGAATTTCTGAATTACTACAAACTCAAACTGAAATTAAAAATTGTCGAATGGAACAAGATTTTAAAATAGACCTCCAGTTCTGACCTTCAGTTGTATCATGAGTTGGCCTGAAGTAAAGAAACTTATGTATAACAGCTTTAATTTCTTTTAATTTCCAATATTTATAAAAGACTAAAAAGCATATTTAACTCTGGAAGATTACCTTCCTTTTCATTTTCTAACTGATGATCAACAAGGAATATATTGAGAATTTTAAACACTAAACTTTTAGTCTAATCTAGTAATAAATTGTAGTCATTATGTTCTCATGATAATATGACCATTCAGCTGTCAATGATAAATTTTACAAAACTGGCAAGAAGGTGAAAAGAAGCTCTTGTTATTATAACAGGAATTTTCAAATTAACAGCCTCTGCTGTACTGGACCTCTTTCAGTTAAAGACTCTTATGCAAAACTACTCAAAAACTGCAAGACTTGATTCATTCCTATTTTTTTAATCATTTCACCCCAAGCAAGGCAATAAAGGCACTAAGACACAAGTGGTTACTGAGTATGAGAGAATATCAGAAAAAAACACTATTAAATGAGAGAACAATAAAAGGACAAGAATTAAGAAGACATTAAGATTGACATTACATTTAAATTCTGACTGGGAAGCCAGAAGCCAGAAGAGAGTTCCACAAGCAAAAAACTGTTAGCATAGAACTTATGGTTACATCTAGCCATTTCAACTGTAAAATGATGCGACCTTACCACCAATCTAGTACTGCACTTAAATTCATAAAGTCTAGGTACTATAGAGGAAAGTTCATCAGAACAATTACTATGAAAGTATTATAGAAAAGGCACAGGGAGGCTCTTTACAGTGGTGAGAAAGCAACTGAAGCTGAGATGCCAGGTTAGGACTAATAACATTGTGAATTCTTCTCTGGATTTTATCAAGAATCTCTAAATATATAAGAGGAGCACCAGACCAGATGTGGCAGTGGTATTCAAAGCAAGAACAAATAAATATATAAGATAAATTCTACTGAAAGAGTCCAACATATTTCCTTTTTAAACCAAAATCAATTTAAAAGCTTCAAAATTTTTTCTTACTTCAAATTTTAAAAAATCAATGCTTATTAAACAACAAATCAAAGTTTATTAAAAAAAATCAATGTTTATTTTGAATTAATGATGGTCAAATTAAATGTCATCAGTATATTTTCTCTTTGATCTTGACACAGTAATAAATAAATGTTTATACAATTAATTATTTCAATGACTAACATTTGCTTGAAGAGATCCAGGCATATTTACTTCCAAGAAAATAAGAGTTAGGAGTTTATAAATTTTAATATAAAAAATGGGGGATGCATTTAACTCAAAATATCAAACCTCACTTCTATGTAACAATAACACTAATAGATTCTCTTTGTTTTTGTTATTTGCACAGAAATTATTTTATTTTTTACATCAGAACTCTACTAGCAATGTTTTTCTTTTAATGTTTTATAAAGATGAAACTGTATTTATTGTTAGAATCAAAGAAACTCTTCAATAAAAAATATATACTTATAACCCCTTTTGCCGCTGCCTACACCTGATGGTGTAATCACATTTAGTGGTCTGGTCCTCAGGGTTTTAGGATGACATTTTAACCACAGGGCTAACTCTTTGTTGGTCAATGCTGACACTGTTTCAAGATGGTTCTTGGTTGCTGGCTGCTTTGATCCATACCAACTCTTCCCATATTGTGTTCTTGATCTCAGAGCAGTGAAAGATCAAAGGTCATAGTAATCGCAGCATTGGTTCAAGTTGTGGCAGGTGCTATATTAAGGAAGAAAAATAGCTTTACGACAAAAAATAAAACAGAAGATTCATAGAGTTAATCTTCAATTGGTTTATATAGCTTTTGGTATAAAAATTAATTCTTCCCGCATCAATCTCTATAGTGACACTGGACCTTGTCTAAAATTCTGGAGGAGCTGGGATTAAAGTTCTTTAGAATCAGGAAATCTGGTGGCAGCTGACAGGGATTTCAGAGGCACTCAATGTATGTTCTCAGCCCCAAGTCTCTGAAGTCCCAAAGTCATCTGCTTATATGTGATTCAGCTTAAAACTGCTGTGGGGCCAAAGTATTCTGGGGATTTGGTGATTCCCTAATGTTCACATTAATTCCATAAGGGCTTTTTTGTTCCCTATTTCTGTTTTCTTGATCAATTTTCCAAATTTTGAGAATTATCCACCCTCCTTGGGAGTAGTCACAGGGATTGCTCCTCCACTAACTCCAACCTGCTTCACTTCACATCTCACATTACCACTCCACACAGGAAGCACTAAATTCTATCTCTTCCTCCTTACTTCTCAGTATTCTAACTCTGCCCACCTCTCAGGGCTGGCATAACTGTCTTTGTGACAAATCTAATTTTCAAAGCATGTAGGTGAAAAGGCATAGTTTATTCTCAATTCTCTGACTCCCTTCTACTTCCCTAGAATTACCTCTGTCCAGTAAGAACACAAACCAGATTACTGCATTCTTGTTTAACTTTCTGAGTAAGAGATAAAATTATTTCCCAATTTGTTTTCCTCAACGAAAATATATTTTTTTACCTAAATTCTCAACAAACAGACAAGTTGTTCTCCATCTGTGGGACAATCACTGTTTCAGTGAAAACACAAACCAAATCTCCTGCCTTTCACACCAAGATCGATTTTAATAATCTTAACCCTCACAGCAGATCCTGTTTTCATTTCTCAATTCATTTCTGCCAACAAAAATGTAATTCCTGTCTGTGTCTCTTCTTGTTAATGATATTTATTTTTCTAATTCCTCAAAAAAGAGATAAAGCCATTTTCCAATTTGCTTTACCCACATGCCAGATTTTCAATAGATAAAAAAATGTAAACTCTTGCTACATCATTCCAATTCGTAGGGGGGAGACAATTCAGATGGCTCTTTTTTTACTTCTACATTACCAGGGAAAATGTCTTCCATTCTCACTCTCTATCTCTGTATCTTCCAGTTTATATTTCATTTTGGGCTTAACACTTTTTCTACTCAGAATTAACATTTAACCACTGCACAGACTCAGTGTCATATATTAAGCTTTAAACATTTAGTCTTTGACCTTGCTGAATTGCAGTCAAATATACATGAACATTTCTATTTCATATTTATGGATATGTTAGGAATGTAGAAGATTGTAGATTATTTGGTTGATTTTTTGTATGTTTTCTTTCAAAATCATTTCATTCTACATGGCAATTAAAAGAATTTATAGCAAACACAAAACAAAATGTCAAAAACAAATATTCAAAGATGGCTACAAAAAATATATTTTTTTACCTTCTCCTTCTTTCTTCAACTCACAACCTGTAAACATAGTAAACATTGTAACACAAAAGAAAGTAACCAAGAAAAACTGTCAAGAGATATGTCTCAAAAAAGAAAAGGACCCAAAAAGTAGATTACAATAAAATCAACCAATCAAAAGACAGCATTATTTCTTAATAACTGTGCCCACAATAAAAAGAAGTCACACTGGACTCCAAGCCACTTTCCTTCTTTTCTTTTCAGCTGGTTTGTTGATCAGCAGCCAACATCAACTGCCCTTGAGTATATTGGTGTTTTACAATGTGTAGATGTTAGTGAAATGGACTATGGTTTCATATCCACTTTTCGTGAGGTAAATAAAAGTAACTTCTTCTTGACCCTATGTACAGAGGTTCATGATAAATATATCTTCATTCCATTTCACTTGCATTTTTTCTTTATTGCTAGTCTCCTACTTTAGGTTCTAACAGCAGCTGTCAACCACCACTGAAGTATACATATCATGTGTAAGCAGAACCAACTTTCCCAGACCACTGTGAAAATTACCACAAGCTAGAAAAAACATCACAAGGCCAAGTTACTGCATGTCAAAGTAAGATTACCATACATGGCTTGCTACAAATTATATGCTGAAAAGCAAGACATAGTTATATACTATAGTTTCTTGGTTAGAATATTTGATAAAACATTATAAGATTTATTAACCCCATATACAATATATATTTAAAGAACAGACCATCATTAATAACTTTTTGATTAAAGATTACCTGCAAGAAATGATCTTCAATTTTTTAATTAACTTTTCTTGCTTATATACAAAAGTGTCATTTTTTAGGGTATTTGTTTTTGGGTTTTGTTAATTTCTCTTCATATTTTGACTGTTTAAGATGTGTTTTTTTGAATACTAGTAGGTGTGTTTATTCCAAGCTTTGTGTGTTGAGTGTGGCTGGAATTCGAGTGGGTGTCTTTCTATTTTTTTTTTAAATCTCTCAACACACCATTCCTACTGTTGAATAAGGTGAGATTGATAGTGAGAGACAGATGTTTTATATAAAGGGCCTCTCTCACAGTAAGATGTTTCTGGTAATGTGATTTATATAGAACTTTAGTGTTTTCAACCAGAATTTTCCTTAAGGGTTCTTGCAAATTGTGGGTAGCTAGATGGTTTTTTATAGCACTTTAATCAGATAAGTAACACATGTGGCATCTACTCAAGGAGCTGGTTGTATGTCCAATCTAGATAATTGAATTATGATAAGAAATTAATACACTATATTTTTCATCACTAGTTTAGATTTGATGGGGTTATTTTGATTACTGACAAGGTTTTCAGTTTTCCATTTTCTGTAACATATTATAAGTTTTACATGTTTTACAGGATTTACAGCAGAAATATGGTGTTTAATGATTCTTCATATAGTGAATGTAAGATTGCTGGAAAAACTAAAGAAAAACTTAATTAAATTTTTCTTGACTATCATATTCAATGAAATATGTTTAAAAGAAGGGTTGCTGCCCAAATTTAAATGCAATGTCAATTTCTATCTGCTGTCCTCCTGATTACTCTTCCTCTGTTCTCACTCCCTGGCAATGTTCCTGCTTCTAACACTTCCACACCTAGTAAGCCCTTGTGTCTCAGTGGCTTTACTGTTTTGCTTTGGGTGAACTTGATTAAAAGTAAAAATATATATATTTTATACACATATTGTCAACATATAGAACACATGAACTGACCTAAAACATAAATCTTTTACTTTCAACCTGTTCTGAAAAATTGGATAAGGATTTACCTTAAATTAATTTCAGAAAAGTCTATATGAATCTTTTGCTTTTGGGCCATTCTGAAAATAAATGAGGATTTATCTTATATTTAGTACAAAAATGCTGGGAGAATATATAATTAACTTTCAACGTGAAGTAAGAATTATGAAGAAAAGATACAGAATAAATATTAAGAACTTTTTTAAAAGTCACTCATTTTTATTGTTTTCTTTCATCATGAGAAATGCTAGCTTAGTGGAAAAAGTAGTAATGATTTATTATTTAAGCATACGTACAAATAAATACACATATTTCTTTCTTTCGTTTCCTTTTTATCTGATGTAGCTTAGAAAGGTGAAACGCATAATCAAATCTAGTTTCAATGAAACAGTTTTCCATTTGTCACATTTCTTCAAAACTTTTCCAGGATTCTATATCCTATTTTATACATATACATTAATATATATATATATATATATATATATATATATATATATATATATATATATATATATATATATATATAATGACTCAGCAAATAATTGATCCTAATGAGTCAACCAAATTATACTACCCTGTGTACAAAAATAGAGTTTTATTATATTTTTTTTATTTATAGTTGTGATGTTCATAATTCACCTCAAACAGAAATACTTAATACAGATTTAGTCAAAAAATAATGCCTGATTTCTGTTGACTCATCAAAAAGTAAATTGGTATAGATTCAGTCACTTTCTAAATTCTCTGCAATAACCTGCAAAACAAAGACAAAAAATGACTCAGAAAATTCATAATCATATTATTTAACAACATGACTTCCCACTACTCTAGCTTATCATGTTCACATTTGACACTTGAAGAGAGTCTGTCTCTGTGTTTGTTTTATCTATATCTGTATCAGTATTGTTTGGTATTGTAGGATTTTAATTCAGGAACTTTTTATTATTTTTTGTATGCACATATATAGCTACATACACATACAACTATACACACATGCATAGTGTACATGCACACAATACATAGCCAGAACATGATAAACTTGAGTAATTAATATGATTCATGATAACCAACTTACCCTCAAAGATACCAAGATATTTTCCTAACACATAATTTTATCTTTTTTCTTTTAGTAGAACTGATGACACTACAGATTTTCTAATTTTCTAATTGATCTCTTTAGTTCTAAGTTAAAATGATGACACCTCCTCTTGTTGTGACCCCCACCCATCCAGTTTTCCTCTCTACTGTTCCCTCTTTTTTAAACTTATTCATTATTCTCTTGATGGTTCTCGGACAGATTTTAAAGATGGAAGCCAGAGTATGAATGTTGGTCCATTAATGAAGGCCTGAGTGATATTTTTCCTCTTACCATTGCTCAGTTGAGAAGACAGTGGGTCTGACACAAAACAATTTTAACTTATTCAATTTTTAGCTGAATAACTCAAAGGCAATTTTCAGTGATTCTTATGTAAAATGGTGTCAAGATGGCTAAATGTCTTATCTGAAAACCTGGAAAACTCAATTAGTTTACTGTTTTTTTAGATATCAAGCATTTTGTGGGATGAACAATTATGCTGTGACATGATTTGGACAATTTTGCTGTTACATCCGGTATATATATATATATATATATATATATATATATATATATATATATATATATATATATATATATATATATATATATATATATATTCTGCTCTTCTCAATGATAGTCTTAATGCTGTGGCTTTGCCATGCACAGTTCACTCATGGAAACATGTGGCAATTGATCCTCAACCACTCAAGCAAAATGGTCCAACCACATATTTCATCTATCTAAAAGTTTGCAAAACACTTTCAAGCTTTAAGAGACACATGTGTGTCCATAAAAGTTGAACACATCTTTATTTTACTGAGCCTTCATTTGTGATCCATGAGAGTGAAAGTCCAACATCATTTTACATTAGGATTAAAAATGTTAAGCTGTCAGTTCATTTGTATATATTCATGTACTTTGAACAGTTTAACATTTGTAATTCTGATATAAAAAAAACAAATTCTTGTTGTCTAAATGCACCTTCACATGTGTGTGTATATATATATATATATATATATATATATATGAAGAAATATAGTCTTAAGGTGTGCTATATTTATGGGACAAATTGCACAATATCAGAGATAGAGCGTGTGTAAATATAAAAGTGAACATTGAAGTCAACACTTAGAGGCGACAGGCTGTTTCATGCTAGATGCAGTTGTCAGGCAATGAGTGTTGTTTTTTTGTTTTTAAATAGCCAAGAAAAAACAACACTCGTGTCCTGACGATTGCATCTAGCATGAAACAGCCTTTCACCTCTAAGTGTTGACTTCAGTGTTCACTTTTATATTTATATATATATATATATATATATATATATATATATATATTGCATTTTATATATGTGTATTGTCTTTTATTTGAACTCATAAAATTCTTGTTACATAAAAGGACTAAATATTTGTTTGTTCTTGATAGCACAGACACAATTTAAAAGAAGAAATGAAGAAAGATTTTTCTTTTTATAGTGTAACATTATTGCTGTAAATACTAATAGAAATGCGAGTAAATCTTGCATACATAAAATTATCCCCAGACTTCATTAAAAGATATCAGTGTAAGGGCATGTGTAGGTTTGGAGGTGTTCTTCTAATAGCGATCTTCTCACCAAGATGTAAGAGACTTTCTATCTCTCTTCCCTCACAGACGGAATGCTTATATATCTTCATGTCATCAAGTTTTCTCACATGTGTGCATCCTAAATGCTGCCCAGTACATATTGGGGACACCACAGATCAACTCTTCTTTGAACAAAGGTTCCTCATTGAAATTAAATTCAGTTCAGATCATCTGCTACTGCTTGGACTGAATCACATACTACAATAACATAAATTAAATAACACTTTCAGAAAAATGCACTCACAAAACTAACAAAAGATCTTTATTTTATCATCTTATTTAGAAAAAATACAAAAGAATTTCAATTGTTTTTTTTTGTAATAAATAGAAAAAAGTTAATTTCAATATTATTAAGCATAGTCTTTTGCAAAAACAAATAGGACAAAATACAGTGGAAGAATGAAACTGTCACTGGTGAATTTAATGGGGCAATAATTCAATGTTTTATGACAAGCTAATTACTGAACTTCCTTTATTAATAAATAAATGCAGTCAACAATTGACAAGTAATTTAAATGATTTAGCAATTTGATATTCCTTCCAAGTATGTTAAAAAATAAAAATAAAAAATTCTGCTGGCACTAACCTGAAAATTACATACAAAAATGTCTAAAAACTTATTTGATGAGTATGGAATTATAATAACTCCCTCTATCTACTCCCTTTAAATTCAGGCAAACTGAGGAAAAAGACGAAAATAAATTCACGAGCACTATTTACAAGGACACATGACACAGTGGATAAAGGCATTAGTTAAATCCAGTGACAGGCCCCAAAGAGTGTGAGTTCAATATCTGGTTAAGGTGGTGGAGAACTTGGAGAGGGGAATTAACAGGAGATAACTGATAACTGACATCCATTAGACATGACACGTGGAACTAGAACAGTCTACCTCAGTGAGCAAAATAAAGGATTCAGTTTGACATTCCAACCACCTGAAGGAGGCCGGAGCATACAAGGGCTGAAATGTTGTGATAAATATGGCAACAAAGATGAGGACGATAGTCCGAACAATGTAAATAGTGTACATAATACCTCATCTCAGAAATATAGACAGATACTGAAATTCATGAGCCTATGTGAAATTTTCATTGGACCAATGAAAACCTCAACTTCACAGAGATTGGCCTGGTGAGCTGAGAAAAAGATGAAAACAAATTCATATGCCTATGTGAAATCCTTTTCTATATAAAATAAGGAAAAAGAAAATTAAATTCACAAGACAAGGGTGTCTGAAATCACATGTAAAGTTTTCTTTCTGTTCCCACATCTTGCACAGCATTTAAATATTTGCCAGTTTTCCAATTATGTCATTGGCCTTAATCAAGCATTTCGAAGAACTTCATTTCAACAATCTGAGAAAACTTAGTATTTCAAACTATACCTCTTTGTCTACTTTTGAATGTATGGAACCATATATCCCTTCTATGAGCTATGAAATCTTTTACCTTTGTTTTAAACATTTTTGAATATTATTTTGTGTCAGATCATTTAAACTGTTGTATGAATATTTTCTTTTTATGACATTTTGTTAAAACTGCAGACTAAAAATTCATGATTTATTTTCATGAAACAAACTACTAACACAACTTCAAAATGTAAATTCATAAATAAATATCTTTTCTTGTTTTGTTAAAATTACCTGTGTGTTTCCTCATTATTATCATCCTCCATTAATCTTTTTTTGTGTGGGTAAATCAATTGTTCATTTTAATCCCACAGTCCCACACCACTATACTTAAATATTGATAAAAAAGAAAGCCATTAAAATAGTTTGAAGAATATTATTTTGAGCAATAAATGTTACATATTTTAATTTTTAATGAAATTTAAAGAAGGAAAAAAAATTCACTTTAAGCTTTTATTATTCTGATTCATGTTATTTTTTTATTCAAATGAACTAATAAAAATTTCAAATAAAAATGATAAAAATACTTGCTGGAATTTATTAGCACCCAATGTAGATCTTTATAGAATTTATTTATATTCTTGTTAAAAGGCACATTTTCTTATATAAGAATGAAATGAACAGAATATATATAATTATTTAATAATATTTTCTGTTTTTTTTTTCTATCATTTAAAAATATCAAACTCATACTTTTCCTGATTCACAAATGGTTCCATTTCTATCAATGATTGATTTCTTAAAATAATTGCTGCAGGCTGAAAGTTATAAACATAACTGAATGAAAAACAATTCTCTCAAGTTTTCACTTTTTGCAAGCTTATTTATTTGTCATTATTAATTTTATAAACTAAAATTACTTTATTTTAATAATTTGTCACAGCTTTCATATTTTAATTTTTTATTGTAATGTTGATATTTTATTGGATATATAAAATGTTATATATAATAATATATATAAAATATATGATAATCACAAGAAAAATTGAGGACAATAGTCCAAATATAAATAGTGTAAATAATGATAACTCTTCATCCCAGAAATTCAGACACAAATATAAAATAATATAAAATAAAATTTAGCCATATTAATCATATGTGAAGATGAAATTTTTCATATCTTTTATGCTTTTAAATAAAAAGCAAAAAATAGAAGAGCCAGGGGTTTCAGTGGAGAAGGCTTTCAAATCTCTTCACAAGTATTTTAGAGGAACTTACAAAAAAGACAAGATGACTCTAACGCTGAGTGAAATTTGTAAAGAAACAAACATTTAATAGAATGCCATCAGTATTTTTAAAATATACAAATTGTAAAAATTACAATATAGACCTTGTACACAATTTCCCTTGTGCACCTCAAAATAGCCAGGCAAGTTAACAATTCTTTCAAAATACAAATCTGTTTTCTCTTAGAAAACAAAAGTTCATATAAAACAAATTTTTTTTTTAACAACAAAGAAATTTGAACAACTTTTCTTTCAAGCAACAGATTAATTTCTTAGCAACAAAAGAAATTTACTTATTTTGAAAAATTCACAATTCAAATTGTCAAAGGTTAAAAGTAAAAAATATTCAAGATGTGTGTGGGCAAGTCAGAGGGTGGCTCCATCTTAGTGAGGGGGTGCTCATAATTTCCTTAGCTTAGGGGTCCCAAAATGTCATAATTCAAACCTGATTGTAGTGTATTATGAGCTTTTTAAAGATTATATTTAATTTTATTTTTCTGTTACTTTTTCATAGATGTAATAACATTATTATATTATCTTCTCCAAATAACATCTGTAAATAATACACTATTGGATTGCATTGCTTAAAGGCTAAACTATCTTTCTTGTGTTTCTCAAGCAGCAGAAAATAGAAATTATCCATTACTTGGCTCCATAACAGCTGAATATTGTTTTTGGCTAGATTTCTTTGTTTATATTATCAGAAGAAATATCTTAACTAAATGATACTGAGTAGTCAGCTAAGTTTTCAAAACACATTTAATATATTGATAAAAATATGGTAAACAAAGTATTAAATAATTTTTTGGCTCTTGTAATGAATAAACAACACTGGATATAAACTCAAGCTTTATTAAGTAAAACTAAATTTTTAGTAATTAAACTGCTTTTTATACAGGGTGGTTAGTACTGAAATGGATAGCATGGGACATCGTCATTATTATCACATTCTCCCTGGTTATTGTTCTATTCATACAGAAGAAAATCCTTTAGATGCCTAGGCATCTTCCAGGTCCTTTATGGTCTTCATGATGGTTCAACTTTGTCAAGATCTTCTGGGTTTTCTTCCTCTGTTTCAGAGGCGATCTCAGAGTTGTTGTTTTTCTGAGATTCAGTGTCAGAGGGCCTTTGTTACATTTCAGCTTTCCCTGTTGGTATTTTTGTTCCCCCTCAATGTTGGTATTATCAGTTGTAGGATGGACCTGTTTTTGTGGCATCAATTACTGAATTACCATTTTTGCAGTTACATCAGGACAGGGAATTGCAAATGGGAAGTGCAAGAATTTATCCATTATTGTTAATAGATATATGTTTTTAGTTTCAGATGGGTGTTCCCTTGAAATCCAGGGCACGCCTTTCATACAGCTGTGTGGCTTTTACTACTGTTGGTTTTAGTTCAGCAGATATCTGGCAGTTTCTTTTATATCTTCCATGGAGAAAGTTAGGTTTCTAATTTGAGTTAAATGTAGTATTCTTGTTACACCTGGATGGCATAGATCTTTGTGTAGCTTAAGGAGGCTTTCTTTGCAGGTTGTTGTGCTGTACATTCTTGAAAGTCTGTCAACCACAGAATTTTGTTTCTCAGGGCAGTATGTGACATCAAATGAGAAATTTCTATTAGCCTCTGGGCTATTCTCTTTACTTGTTACTTTATTGATGAATATAAACGCCACTGACTTTTGATCCATTATTAATTTGTAAAAGCAGTCTAGTAAGTAATGCCACCATTTTCTTAGAGATTCTACAATGGTATAGTCCTCTTTTTCTATGGTTGAATGTCAACATTCTGATTGTGAAAGTGTTCTAAAGAAGAATGCTACAGGTTGTCCTGCTTATCTTAGTGAGGCAGCAATGGTGCAGTCTGATACATCTGTTTCTACTATTAGAGGCACAGAGGTGTTGATAGTAGTAACAGTAGCATTTTTGATGTTTTCTTTTAATTCCTTGAATGATCTGATTGAGTAAGGGGGAAGAGGAAAACTAGAAATCTTTGTGAGAGCTTGAACTTTATCTGAAAATGATGGAATCGAATGGGCATAGTGGGCAAACATTCCCAGTGCCCGTCTTAGTGAGGATAAATTATAAGGAATTGATAGATTTAAGAGAGGTCTTAAACATTCTGGGTCTGGTTTCATATGATTCTTACTGACAATATCACCAAGCAATTTAATTTTGTTCTGTTTGAAGAAGCATTTATCCTGGTTCAATTTCAAATTGTATTTTTTTATAGCCATCATGGATGTTTTAAGTTTTTGTCATGTTCGTATGGGTCCTGTTTGCTTTACCATCACATTATCAATGTAGGTGAACATGCCTTTTATTTGCTCTTTCTCAATTATTTCATCTGATTCTCTGGAAACAGGCTATCCCATTAGTTACACCAAATGGGATCCTGCAAAACTGATACAGGCAGCCTCCAGCTTCAAAAGTCATATATGGTCTTATCGTAGGGTTTAATAGCTACTTGGCGATAAGCATTTTGTAGATTGCGAGTGCTGTACACCCCATATTTGGCTATTTTGTCAATCATGTCATATATGTGAGGTAGAGGGTAAGCATCTAGTAATGTAAATTTGTTGATGGTTTGTGGATAGTCAATGACCATTTGTTTCTTATGGTTTCCATAGCAGTGATTAGGACCGGGGCTCTCCGAGGAGAGTTGCTTGGCTCTATAACTCCTTCTTTTAACATTCGCTTCATCTCTGTACCAATGAATGATTGATCCTCCTTGGAATAATGCCTTGATTTCATTACAATATGTTTACAGTCTGGTGTAAGATTAGAAAAGGGATATGGGTAAGGCATTTTTTAACGGTGACTCACCCCCACTCCTGAATGGTATTTCAACATGGGAATGTTGTCAAACAAAATTGTGGCCCAATATTATATCACTGCAGAGAGTCTTCATTGTTAGAAGTTTTACATTTTCATAGAACTTCATTTACTTTTAGTTCCACACAGCAAAATCCCAGTACTTGTGTTGACAATGTAGTGTTAGCCATTGTTACTACAGTAGTGCATGGAAAGATTTTCCACCAGTTAGCTTTTGCTATTTTCAAATCAACAAAGTTCTCAGAGCTACCTGTATCCACCAGTGTATTTTGGGGCATGCCATTGGGCTATAGTTTTATGGTAGTATCTGATAAGCAATTAGATTGGGACAAAGAGGCACAGGATACAGAGATTTTTCTTTTGTTGCTTTTACAAACCTTGGCCCAGTAGCCTTTCTTCCCACAAGATCATCATCTCTAGCAAGGCATTTCAGGTGTGGGTGTATATTCCCCCCACAGAAAAAGCGTACACATCTAGCCAAGGCCATGGCTTCTGAGTTTTCTAGGGGTATGGAGGACTAACATTGCAGAAGTAGAAGGTTTCTTGTCTGTCATAGTTACAGAACCCAGCAAGGTAGTGAATGCTGCATTGCTTGAGCTAATTCATATGCCTGCAGGAGGGGGAAACTTTCTTGTTCCAATAGGTGCTACTAGATATTTACTGAAAGCGTCTCTCACTAATTCCACATGTTGAGTGCCTTGAGGAAATTATCAATAGATTTGGGAGACTGCTGACACCTGGTAGCAAGCAGATGTCTCAAGATCATTTGTTTTTTTTGTCTTGATATATAGTCTATCCACAGTTTCCAGAGACACCTCAAAGGTAGTCACTTCAGATAAGAATTCAAAAACATCCACAGATATGAATTTTGTTAAGTAATGCAGTTTATTGCAAGTAGTACCATGACTGTCCTCTAGAAAATTGTTAAAGATTCTTTGCCAATGGCGATACTCCCTCTCAACATTGAATTGGGATCAGTGGTCAGTTTCTCAGACAGAGGCTGTATTCCCTCATTACATTGGAGTAGCAAGATTTGCTGAATAATTTGTAATGAATAAACAACACCAGATATAAATTCAAGAAGCTTTATTCAACAAAACTAAAACATTAGTAACTAAACTGCTTTTTATACAGGTTGATTAGAATTGAAATGGGATTAGATGGGATACATTCATTATTATCACAGTCATAAGCAATTTTGTTGAAACTAAAATGTCCTTCCTTAATATATATATATATATATATATATATATATATATATATATATATATATATATATATATATATCCAGGTAAGATGAGAATGAATAGAGTACAATTCCAATGTTCATATATTTAATTTAAAAGAGGGCTCAATACAGAGTAGAGCAATATTATTTATTTTAGGATATATAACAACATGTAAAAATAGCTACACAATTGAAGTTGTGTTTCAACAAATAAACAATGTGTGTCCTCAGGCAAATATAAATTACTGGTGAGTGAACAATTAATTTAGTTTCAAAAGCAAAATACATTCCTCTTATTTTTTAAAAAAAAGGTTATAAGTCTTGGGATCTTTACCCTGATCAACCAATCGAATATGACCTAAGTACAATTCAAACTAAGCAAAAAAGAAAAAATTAAAATTTTCTTAGAAATGGGTCATGGTTGGGAATTATTTGCCAACAGCAGCCAGACATTAAATTAAAGACATACACTTTGTATCAATGTCAGATGGGCAACTATCCCAATAAATAAAAGCAGAGGAGTAGAGAGGTAATTTAACCTAATGCAAACTTTTTATATACTTTGTGGATTTCCTACATAATTTTTTTTGAAGTTGATAAATAAGAGGTCTCTTTAAGAAACTAATAAATAATTCAAACGTATAGAATTATTCAATAAATTAATATGCAACCATTAAATAATGAACATCCATATAAGATGTTAATAATACCAACCAATCAATGTAAGATGTCAAAAGTACAAACTAACCACTAATACATCCATATAAGATGTTAATAATACTAACAGGAGATTAATACGGAACTATATTAAATCTAGATAAATCTTACAAATAGAAACATAAGCCATATATGATGCAATGCAGTTAAACTAAAATATATTAAAAAAAACATTATCAAATTGCAAAATTTAACTAAATTGTAAGGTAAAAGGTGGACTATGTCTACAATTTACCATTAATTTGCTCCTTTGATTTAATAAGGAGTTCTTATCATAAAATCTGATAATTTCCAATTATTCATATGTACATGATCTTGCCATTTTTAAAATTTTCCATTTTACCTTAGGAGTTTTATTATCATCTTTTAAACTCCAAAAATATTTAGAAAGTGATGTATTATTTCTGTAAGTACTATTGGTGAAGGACAAGATATGTTGATACCGCCTAGTCTTAAAAGAATTCTTAGTACTACTGATATAGAATTTTTCAACCATTGGATTTTCTATTGTAGAGATACTATTTAGATAAACAAGAGATTTAGTTAAACATTTGTTTAGCAATGGGCAATGGTTAGCTTTCCTACAATTACATTGGCTAGTATCATTAATAATAATTATCTTGGAGTGTGCATTCCAATCCAGACAATTAAATTGGCTTAAAATTTTATTATTGTGTAGTTTTATAATCTTCTCAAGATTATTGGTGCAGCTATAACTTAGTTTTCATGTGTTTCTGTTAAATATTTTACTAAGAGGGTTACTTTTATAGAAATGATTATCAATTAAATGGAGAAACTAAATAATACTGACCAATTGGTTAAACGGGGATGTGTACCAAATGATTTTGCTTTTAATTCCTGTCTATGACCCATTTCTAAGAAACTTTTAAATTTTTTAATTTTACTTTTTTGAACATAGGTCATATTCAATTGGTTGATCAGGGTAAAGCCTCAAAGCCTTATAACCTTTTTTTCTTGAAAAAAGAGGATGTATTTTGCTTTTGAAACCAAATTAATTGTTCACTCACCAGTAATTTACACTCGCCTGAGGAGATGTATTGGTATGTGTTGAAACACAACTGCAATTGTGTAGTGATTTTTACATGTTGTTTTAATTTCCTAAAATAAATTATATATTTTGATTTTTTACCTTTATTGTGTATATGGTAAAATCTAATTTTCGGTTTGGGGTGACCTTTTTTCAGAACTAAGACAAATTAGTGCCTTTTTCATTACTTTTGAACAAAATTTCATTGATTTAAGGCACAAGAACATCAAGTTACAAAAAATTCATAACCCTAATATGTATATATATTGTTTTAAATTTGGTATATTTATAGAGGAAGAGTAATCAATATCAGAGATGTCATGAAAGGTAAAAGATTTTTATGTAGGAATTGTTGGAGGTGGGAGAAAAATGCATATATATGTTTTGTATTACTCTGTTTAAATTTTTTTGTAGGAACATTGGTAAAATATTTTAACATCTAACAAAGTGTTATGGGAACTTACCCATAATAATAATGGACTATTCCAGACATCATAAATACTGTGCCTCAAGAGGGAGCAGCAGTCGAGAGTCAGTTCAGAGTCAAAGACAGAGTCAGTTGAGACAGACGATTACTGTAAGACATTGGAATAGTGATACTTGTCGAGACAACATAGTTCACTCTGACCAAATCTGATATTCATTACTAATACTTCTACTTCTTTGTACATATTTCTGTTTGTAATATATCTGTGTTATTCCATACCTGTGTTCGAGTTATTCTTCATTGGTTCTACCTTGGACCATCACCGTAGTACAAGGAACTTGGACCATAATACAAAGTGAGTATGCCATTATTAGATTTATTTGAATGCAGTATTTAGTTGGTGAACCTCATGTTATATTGGGTAACTATGGTATGATTAGTTGGCTTATAGTTTTGGACAATTGATATATAAGCATAGGGATTTTATCTTGGCTGGTGGGATTCAGTTCTTGATAATGATGGAGACAGTCAAAAGTACTTGAGCAAAAACAGAACAAAAAAATAAACTCTGGCCAGGTTTGATTTGAATACACAACTTATTTGAAAATTAGAAAAATATACTAAAATATTAATCCGGCAGATCTTGACTGAATTTAGCAGATCTTGTTTAGATGAATTCTTATCAGTTAAATATTCTTTATATAATTTTCAATTTTCTAATGATGTCATTGGATAGTACTTATGTATTTTTAATGCATTTATTTAACAGATTATAGTTATAGCATAACACACAAACTTATAAATAAACAAAAACAAGTTTTAGAAAGTTCCATAAAGTTTTATGAGGCTTCAGTCTACTACTATGCTTATATATAATTTTAGAAATTTTGAGTTGATATTATTATTATTAAAATTATAATATATGGAGAGAGAGAGAGAGATAGAGAGATGGGGAAGAAAAACTGATACATCAGCCATGAAAAAAGATATTGAAATGATAAAAATTTTAGTCAGTAAAATAAATAATATACCAATTTTAGAGTTGGACAAGTTGTATGACCTAAAGTAAACCAGTAAAGTATTAAGATTTAGTTGTTTGGTTGAGAGATTCTTAGTAAAGGTGCAACTTGACAAAGGTAAACTAGTAATTAATTTCATTTGCGTGTTCAGCTCCCTTGAGACCTTCGACCCTTCTTTGTAAAACTACAGTCCACATCTCTACTCCATATAATTTAGTAATAGAAACATCTAATTATTTGACTCTGGTTATTTGTTTCTGGCCTTATTAGGTTAAGTTTTTCATATGAAATATTGACACCATGCACATCAAACTAATTTGGTTCTAAGACTAGTGAGGGCAGAAAAACTAAGTAATTCAGTGGTCAGTTTTATAATCAATTTTTAAAATATTTTTAAATGAAAATTGAAGGAATATGTAAAGCTATATTTAACTATTTTGGTAGAAAACATTTTGTCAGATGAAATATTATATATATATATATATATATAAATAAATATATATAAATATATATATATATATATATGCATTTTGTCAGAAAGATAATATATATATATATATATATATATATATATATATATATATATATATATATATATATATATATATATATATATATAATCTGTGGTAATAATTATATATAATGATATGCACTGACAAGGAAGGAGATTATATTGAAAAACAAAGTTTGTTGTGTAAAATAAATACTATTTTCATCATTAGCTTATAGACTTCATTGATATATTTTCAAATATATGGATAAAACATTAAATTGTATCTAGTGAAAAAGCACCAGCTCAGGAGTTCTGGGAATGAAGAGTTAATCTTTTGTTGCTATTATTCTCAGATCCAATATGACCTGGAATAGTAGTACTTGTTAGGGTCCCATCTATAGGTCAACTGAGTTGATCTGCTTGGTTCACTGGGTGAGTCATCCATGAAGAAGAAGGCACTCCAATATAAAATTTGCAGCTCTGATTGCATCTAATGATGTAAACAAGTTTTTCTTTTTGGCTAAATGTTATGATGGTTCAGAAAATGGGATATGTCTTCTGCAAGGCTTCTCCCCACTTTGAGCACAGGCACTGTTTGTTAAAAGCCTCATCACTAAAAGATCCATGTGTTTAGGGTACAATAGTTGACCATGGATGAAAAAGGCTCTCAAACTTAATGGAAATTAATAACAATGTTGCATAGAGTGTGGGTTCCTGGGTAAGGTTTAGAAGTCATATTCATGATGCACCCTGATGGAACTGGAGAATGATGTGATTACTATACTCAAAAACAAAAAGGGGCAGCCATCATACATATATAAATATATGTGTGTGTGTGTGTGTGTGTGTGTGTGTGTGTGTGTGTGTGTGTGTGTGTGTGTGTGTGTGTGTGTGCCTATATATAATCAATTATGTATGTTATGTAATGTTAACAATATCATTAGTATGCCTATGAAAAAAATCATTATATGAATGCAGGAGAATTGCAGCAAAAGTCTTTAAATGAAAACAAATTCATATTCTGCAAATATTAATACTTCTAATTTGCATTTTGGTGCCCCAAAGTGCATCTGGAAAAATGGTTTATTTACTCTTTGATATTAAACTGATCAATTTGAGAAAAGAAATGAGTCAATATATGAATCATTTCCATTCATAATCTAACAAAAGTAATGAGAATAAACATCAAAATAATGCCAATATCATCTAGGAATTTTCTTAAGAAAATATTGCATGTACATATATATATATATATATATATATATATATATATATATATATAGCCTGATGATTGTGTTTAAGTATTAAGCAGATTGTCTGTTATGGTCCAATATCCTTGCACCACTGTTATGGTCCAAGGTTAGGACCAAGGAAGAACAACACAAACACAAGAATAGGAATAACAAAGATATATTAAACAGAATAATAATACAAGAAGTTGAAGGTGTTAGTATGACTGTCAGTCTGGTTTAGAGTGAACTACTATTGTCTCGACTCATTCCGTCTCGACTCGTTACACTTCCTTTCTCTCCGTCTTTCTTGAGAGGCCCAGTCTTTATAGTGTCAGGAAGAGTTCATTATCGTTACAGGTAAGTTCGTATAACACCCCCCTCCCAAAAACTTTTGCGTCGCAGGGGTCGTTAATATTTTTTTCTCTTTGGATTTATCATCAAAGGCTCTGTAAATTTTCTTTTTGTAGTTGATTTTCATGGTTCTGATATTGTTTGAGGCCTTTGCATATCGAATGTTTTGAATATCGTGTCCATCACTTCTTCCTCTTCCTGAGGTGGACTGTTAGAATTTTCTAAAAGTCTCTTTCTTATTTGATTTAAGTGCCTTTTATGTGAGAACTTGGGACCCTGAATTATGTAAATCATGTTCCTGATCCATTTCTCTATTTTACCTTGCTCCCAGTAAGATGTATTGTTTTTGTACATTTTGAAAAAAACTTTCTCTCCTGGGTTAAGTTTTCTTTTTGGTACGTACAACATTGGTGACTGCTTTGTTTGTTTTGGTAGTAATTTGTCGAATACCAATCTAATTTTTCGCACGAACATCACTTCCGCGGGTGATAATGCCGATGACGTAGTACTGTTCAGTGTAATTCTATATACTTGTAAGAATTCCTGTGAAGCCTTTTCTGTTGGTACGTCATAAGCTTTCCTTAGTGCTCTTTTTAGTGTATCTACAAATCTCTCCACTTGCCTGTTTGATCTTGGGTGATATGGTGGGGATTTGATGTGTTTAACTTGAAAAGTTTCACAAAATTCTTGAAAATCCACAGATGTGAATTGTGTCCCATTGTTGGTGACTAGACAATTAACCACTCCGAAATGAGCAAACAGCTCGTGAAGGCAATTTATGGTAGTCTTAGAAGTAGGTTTTCTACAACAAAATACTTCTGACCATTTGCTGTAACTGTCTACTACAATCAAATAGTAGAAATCATCTAATGGACCTGTAAAATCTACATGTATTCTCGACCACGGTCGATCTGTCTCCAGGTATGGCTTATGGATGCTCGGCGGTGCTTTGGCTGCTAAGGAACAACTCTTGCATTTGCTCACCATATGTGTGATATCTTGATCCATGTTTGGCCAATATATGTAACTTCGCATTAAGGATTTCATTCTTTTCTTTCCTGGATGGCCCATGTGAAAATCCTTGAGGATTTGCCTTTGTAGCATTTTCGGGATTACTACCCTTTCATTATATAGTAGAACATTATCGCATAAGGAAAAACTGTCTGATACATGCTTATTTTTTCTGCAATTTTTGTTTTTGTTTCCTTGATAAATTCATCATTCACTGCTTCATTTCATATTTTCTGTAATGTGACGGGGAGGTTTTGAATTGTACTACATAATGATGTTCTAATGTCTTCCTCATGTCGTAGAGCTGCAATTACGGAATCTTCTAATGGCTCTGTTTTCTTTGGTATTAGTCTCGAAAGACTATCTGCATGCCCAATTTTGTTTGATGGAAGATACTCCAATTTAAAGTTGTAGTTCAATAAAATTGTATCCCATCGTAGCAATCTATTCGCAGTGTAGACAGGTAAACCTTTCTTTGATCCAAATATTGTCAATAACTGCTTGTGGTCCGTCTGTAAGGTGAAAAATCTACCGTAAATATATCTGTGGAATCTTGTAACTGCAGAAATAATCTCCAGCACTTCTTTTTTGATTTGTGAGTAATTTTGTTCAGCTGGTAGCAACGTTCTTGATGCATGCGCGATGGGTTTTAGTGTCCCATTCGGCATTTTATGAAGTATACATGCTCCAACACCATAGGCACTCGCATCACTCACGACTATTATTTCCAATTTTGGGTCATAATGCGCTAAAAATAAATCTGCTGTTATCGTTTTAATGATTTTGTTGAACATTTTCTGACATTCATCTGTCCACTCCCAAACTTTTTCCTTCAACAGTTTGCTAAACTTTTTGGAGCCGGCATTTTTTTTTATTGCCGTGGCCCTTTCTGGGTCTGGTCGTCTTCCTTCTTCGTCAATAATATGGCCCAAATATTTTATTTCCTTCATAAAGAAGTCACATTTATTTTCTTTTACCTTAAACGCATAGTTTTGTATTCACCTGAAAACCTCTTGAACGTGTTCCCAGTGTTGCTCAATATTTTTGCTATTTATCAGTATGTCATCAAGGTATGCAATCGTGAAATCCAGTCTGCCTAGTATGCGCTAATTTCTTGACGGGATTGAATGCAGTGATTAAGGATTATCACTATCCTCTCCCTAGTCCAGAGGAAGTTTTCACAAAATTGAAGGGAGGAAAATTTTTCTCAAAGATAGACTTGAGCGAAGCATACCTACATGTACCAGTAGATGAGGAAAGCTCAAAGTTGTTGTGCATAAACATACATAAAGGGTTATATAAGTTCCAAAGATTACCATTCGGGATCAAGGTCGCGCCGGCAATATTTCAGAAAATAATGGATACCATTATTTGCTGAAATATTTTCTATATAGCAACAGATCTGGCTATTTTATCGGTTCTCAACATGGTCGGTTTGTTTAATTTCTTCCACGTCTGTAAGTTAATAATTGTTAAATCTGATCTGGAATCCAATTGTAGTCTGACTTTTTTGTTTAACATTTCTACTTGTACGTATTTTCATATATTTGTCTTGTCTGCTTGGTCAGTTCTAGTGACTCTTACTCGGCTTCTGCTTCCTTTTCTATTCCAACAATGTTAACTTTTATGTCCCACTTTATTGCACGACACACAAGTCATATAGTGGTATGGACAATCTTTGTACCAATGCAAAGTCCCACAGCGATAGCATGGACTGGGTGGTAGTTTTTTCTGATATTTCATTTGACTTTGTTTTGTAGAATAATTTGTTTGTCTTGTTTTTGAAGTAGAAAAATTGGTTTGGTTTGTTTTTGAGGAGGGACAAAAACGTGTTTGTCGTTGTACTTTTCATATGTAAGCAACGCCAGACTCTACTATATCTTTCAAGTCCTTTTTTACGCTTATACATCGCTGACAGTCTTCAGCCAATTTTTGTAGCATCAATTCTGGTTCACTCTCAAGTTTTGTTAGAATTCTCCGTCTGATCTCCGCATCTTTAGTCGAAACCAGGCCTTGGATGAATATCAAACATTTAAAATTGTCTGGGCTGAGTTCAGAGAACTTAGAGTCATCACAGTGTTTGTTTACTATGGAAGCGAATGTTAGATAGTCTTCGCTATCCTTCTTTGTTAGATTTAAACATTTCCACCTTTTGTGGAATAGTGAAGTGTTCGGACTAAATAATTTTGTTAAAAGTTTCACAGCTTCCTTGAAAATCAACTCATTCATTTTCCTCGGTAAGATGTAGTCTACGAATTTAGTGTATTTGCTTGACCCTAGTTTTCTCAGTAGTAGACGTACTCTTTTTGCATCTGACCAATTCCCGCAATCAAACTCATATAAATCTTCATATCTTCTGAAGTAAGCTGCGAAGGTTTTGTCTTCGTCCGGTGCATAAGTGAAGTCTTCGATAGAGCTTCATATAGCATTTTGCGAGAATGCTGTTTCATTTTCTGAATTTTGCCCTTTATTTGTTACTGCCGTAATAGTAATTCTTGTAGTTCAAGATGCTTCAGTTCGTTTTTCTGTTGCTGCTCAAATTGCATTTTCATAAGTTCCAATAAGTATTCCATGTTTACCATAATTATGTGTAAGTATTTTTCCTTAGTGTAGACTTCAGGTCTTTGTTACCTGTTGTTCTGGAACCTAGTACGAAAAATGTTCTTGCTTAGAATTTGTGTCTTTGTTACCACTGTAAAGTTGGTGTCCAAAAAGAAATTTTTTTTTTTATGTTTGCATAGAACTTGTTTTTGTTTTTTTTTTCTCGCTACGTACATCACCTCTGTTATGAACGACTGATAGCAAAAAGGTTTTTTGTAGATTCTCTGCATAGAACTTGTTTTTTTTTAATATTCATGTAGAACTTGTTTTTTCAATGTCCTCCGCGTAGAATTTCGTTTCTTCAGTATACTTTTTTGGTTTCTCCGTGTAAAGTTTGTTTCTTCAGTATCCTCGTCGCCAACTGTTGTGGTCCAATATCCTCACACCACTGTTATGATCCAAGGTTAGGACCCAAGAAGAACAACACAAACACAAGAATAGGAATAACAAAGATATATTAAACAGAATAATAATAAATATAATAATATAGTGTCAGGAATAGTTCATTATCGTTACAGGTAAGTTCCCATAACACTGTCGCTGCTAGGTGTTGACTTCAATGTACATTTATATTTACATATGCTCTATCCCTCTATCCTTTAACCCATAAACATAGCAGACCATAAAAGTATAAAAATATATATATATATATATATATATATATATATATATATATATATATATAGTTAGATAGATAGATATAGATATGAATGGTGCATGGTGACTGGCAATTTCCTGTCTTGAGTGATCATCAGACACTTAAGGCATGAAACTACCATCACCATCCAGTGTTGATTTCTATGCATACCCTGTTTCATATCTACATGTGGTCTGTCCCTAATAAATATAGTAAATTTAAAACAATATAGTTCTGTATATATATATATATATATATATATATATGTCTGATTAAATAAATTACAAACATTATGTCTGCTTATCTTTAACATAATGCTTTCATATTCATAAAAAAATATTCATGAATATGAAAGGATTATCAGACATGCCTAAAAGATAATTTACCACCTAAATACACACACACACACACACACACACACACACACACACACATACATACATATATATATATATATATATGATTTTACTAATTCCACGCTAGTTAAAAATGAACATAATTCCTTAAGGAGAAAATCCTTGAAAAGCTTAATAATAACATTATTACCAATTATATATTATATCTGTTGCTGGTAGATTAAGTTCTGCTCTCATAACTTGGTAGGTTCTTGCTAGCAGCAGCAGCATGTTTATCTCCACCACAGTTCGTAATGGACTCAACCTCTCAGCTCCATATAAAATGTGCCCATTTGTCTTTGAGATGGATTCTATCACATGCCTGGTGAATATTTGTCAGTCTGAACCATGGGTTATTAAACATGGTGGCAGAGTATAGTTAAAAAAAATTACTGATGAAAGGAAGAAAAACAAATTTTTGAGCCCACCAACATGGAAGACTGAAACAACATCTTATGATAATTGGAAGTTTGATGTCAAATTATGGACTCAATTAACCAAGACAGGAAAGAAGCAACAGGGATTTGCTACTTACAACATGAAATTGAAAAAGGTGTCAACCAGAAAGTGAGATTGGCTATATAAAATGCAGCAATCAAGATTAAAGATGAGGATGTTGTTGAGCAGATTTTTTCTATCCTAGTTAAGTCGTCTAAGAAAGATGATCTGAGTGTTATATGTAAAACATGATGTTTATATAAAAATGAAGAAAGTATTAGATACCAAGGATCAGTTACTCAATTCTTATGTGAAGAATGTCAAAGTGCTAAAAAAGCAAGGCATCATTTTACCTGAGGTAGTTCTGGTTATGCAGATTATCAATAGCACTGGATTGGATAAAAAAAAACAAGCAAATTGTTCTTACAGCAGTTGATTATACAAAGAAAGAGGAAATGTATGAGCAAATGAAGAATTCTATCAGAAAATTCTTTGGGAACCAAGGAATATCATATAAACAGAGATCAGATGAGATAGCTAACAAAGAAGAACCTGCAGATACAGTAAATTCAGAGAAAATGTGTTTCTGGAAGTAAAAATAATAACTGAGGAACAAGATTCAAAGCATCCAGTTATGGTGGGAGACATGTCTAAGCTGGATGAAGCACAATTTAGGAGTATATGATTCCAAAGAGATAGAAGATCAGGAAGAGGAGCATACTGGGGAAGAGTAAGTACAGCTTATATTTATAGAAATCTGTGTGATGAAGCTGGTAATTATGTTAAATGCTTGGTGTGCAAATCAATTATGCATTTCAAAAAGGATTGCCCACATAGAAAAAGATATCAAGAAGCAAGAGCTTTTGAGACATCAAAAGTGCAGGAAAATGCTGAAATTAGTAAAGTTTATAAAGTAGGTGCTTACTCACATGAGGATAAACAGGTCCTCATGAATGAAACAGTCAATGCTGCCATTCTGGATAGTACTACCAGTAAAACAGTTGTTGGGCATGAATGGAAGATGTATTTGGCTTCATTATCAGCAAATGAAAGAAAAGTTCTTCTACCAGGTGGAACAACATTCAAGTTTGATGCAGGAGGCAAAATACAGTCGGATGAAGGAATGGAGATTTCTTGCATTATTGGTGGTCAAAAGATAACCCTAAGAACAGAAGTAGTGGATAGTAATATTCCCCTTATGAAAATAATAGGATTCAAATTAAACATGGAGAATGATGCAGTGGAAATCAATGAAAGATCTCTTGAATTGGATACAACATCCTCCGGACATTACTATATTCCACTGAAAGAATGTGAAGTAAAAATTGAGAAAGTGCACATGATAGTTGGACAGAAATCATGCAAGGAAAAAAAAGATTATGATTCATAAACTACATTGCCTGTTTGTACACCTTTCAGCTAAAAACCTGAAAGCTATCATAAAAAATTCTGATGCACTTGATGAAGAATGTGAAAAGCAAGAAAAGTTTGTAAGAGATTGAAGAAGATTCCTGCGTGGCCAAGGGTATCTCTTTCCTTGACTAGGTAATTTAACAATGACGTAGTGGCAACAGATCTAAAGCAATATAAAGATGTTTACTTCTTACATTTTATTGATCTCTTCACTAGATTCAGTAAAAGTAAAGTGATTGGAAGAAAAACTCTTAAAGTGATTATAGATAATATTGCAGTTGAGTGGATAGCTGTTGGTTTTGGACCTTCAAAGAAATTTCTAGTTGACAATGGTGGGGAATTTGATAATGCAGAATATAGAGAGCTGGCTGAACAATTTAATGTAGGGATTGTGCCACTGATGCATACTCACCATGGCCAAATGGTATATGTGAGAGAAATCATTGTGTCATAGATGTGTGTGTAAAGAAAATGATGGTGGAAGATCCCAAAATGGAAATAAACATTGCTCTTGCCTGGACAGTCAATACAAAAAACTGTATGCAAAATCACATTGGATCCAATTCAGCTTGTGTTGGACAGCCACCCTAATTTACCATAAATCATGGATAATCAACTCCTAGCCTTAGAAGAGGCAGAAATAAGTGATACACTTATTAAACATCTCAATGCATTGCATGCAGCAAGGATAGCTTACACAAAAGTAGAATCATCAGACAGAATCAAAAGAGCATTTCACTACAATGTCAGAACATCAGGATAGCAAATTTTGCCGGGAGAAGATTGTGTATTTTACAAGAGAGATGACAACAACATATGGTGTTGTCTAGGTAAAGTTATTGGCTGGGATAGAAAAGTTGTTTTCATCAGGTAAGGAAGTCAATTAGTCTGAGTTGCAACATGTAGGGTGATTAAGGTAAATGGGACAGAATTAAAGACTGACAAAAAAGAAATTGATGGGACTCATGATGAAGATAAAGATATCAACAATCCTGAAGAAGATCAGGATTATGAACTAATGTTTGGAAGACTATATACCAGAGTTATATGGCAAAGAGGATAATCAGAAACAGGAAGAGCAAGTTTCAGAATCAAGAAAGTCCACAATACAAAATAATTGTAAAAACATGAGATCACTGAAAATTCCTAGAGTCAATGAAATAATCAAACACCATTTACCAGAAAGTGAGAAGTGTACTCATGCTAAAGTGATAAGTAGAGGAGGAAAATCCACATGAAGAAACAAATATTATCTGAATGTAATGAATGAAAAAGATAAAGAAATGCTGGGAGTACATTTGAATAAATTGAAATATGAAATAGTGAAAAATGATAAAGAAATTGATGACAGTAGAAAAGAAGATGAATCTACATGAGAGAGAGAGAGAGAGAGAGAGAGAGAGAGATCAGAATGAACCAAATGTGATTTTTGTATCTGTTGGCAGTCACTGGAAGCCTGAAGTCATCAAGTCAAAGGAGCAGGAACTGTAAAATTGGAGTGTTTTTGATATCGACAAAGAAGTACAGGACAGAGGCCAGAAGACACTGTCAACACACTGGGGGTGGGGCGGGAGTGACAGAGAAACCTTTAGCTGGAGAAATGAAACAAGTTAAAGCCATATTGGTTGTAAGAGGTTCTGAAGAAGAAAAGAGTGTTCAATCAGATTCTCTAACTACACTTAGAATAGGCATGGCAGTAATGGGAAGTAAGGGATGGAAATGTGAAATAATTGACATCAAAGTGGCATTTTTGCAGAGTAGACAACTTGACAAAAATATATTTATTATGCCACCTAAAGAAATAAAAGATGGCATAATATGGAAGTTAAACAAAGCAGCATATGGCCTTGATGATGCATCTCAAAACTGATACTTCAGTGTAAAAGATGATCTTAGCAGATTGTGTTGTAAGTAGTCTTAGTTAGGCAAAGCCCTCTTTAGGTGGTATAACAATGAGAAATTGGAAGAAATGTTTGTAATACACATGGTTCATTTCTTATTTGTGGGAACTAATGATTTTAACAAGTGTCATTGATCCCATTACCAGAAGATATAAAATTGAAAAGAAATCCATAAAAATTTCTGCTATGTTGGTTTAAATGTATCACAAAATAAAAGCAATGCCATTCAAGTAAACGAAAATGGGTATGTAGCAGAAATGAAGGAAATTCCAATTTCTGCAAGTAGAAAAAAGTATAGAACATCCCCACTGAACAAAAATAAAATGGATGCTTTAAGAACAACAGCTGGTCAGTAAACTTGGTTAATGACACAAACACAACAATATTTGAGTTTCAATGCATTGGAACTCAATATGTCCAAGCAGCATCCAACAGTTGAGCAGTTACTAAGAGCCAACAAAGCAGTCTGCAAAGCAAGCTCAAATGTATACCTGCTTCCCCAATCTTGGTAGCTTTAGGGAATGGAAAATTGATGTCTTCTATGATGGAGTAATCTTCCAGATGGGATCCCAAGAGCTCAGGGATCTAATATTTCTAACTGGAAAGAAGCAGAGAAGTTGTCCACTATCTTGGACAACAAACAAAATTAAACGCAAGGTGTCCAGCACTTTAGCATCTGAAACACTTTCAATGTACGATGCAGTTGATAAAGCCATAACAGATATATATTGTAACAGCTATACAACAAATAAAATACCCATTACTGTATACACAGACAATAGATCTTTACATCAAAATATTAATTCCACAAAGCAAGTCTATGAAAAACGACTGCAAATTCTGGAGAATGATCACTCAGGGAGAAATACAGTCTATAAAATGGGCCCACACCACCTTTCAACTTTCAGATGTATTGACAAAGAGAGAAGCAGATTTTAGCAGGCTGCGAGTTCTTACTAATGGAGAGCTTATCAACCAATAAATTCCACTGTTATTTTATTTTAAAAAATATATATATAATAAGAGTATTAAGTTATCTCTGTTATTGTTCTGTTTCTGTTAGATAAGTTCTCCCCTCATAACTTGGTAGGTTCTTGCTAGCAGCAGCAGCATGTTTATCTCCTCCCCAGTTCTTAATGGACTCAACCTCTCAGCTTCATATAAACTGTGCCCATTTCTCCTTGAAGTAGAAACTACCACATGCTTGGAGAATCCTTGTCAGTCTGAACCGTGGGTTATTAAACACTATGAAAACATTACATCACCATCCTTCTTTAAATCCATTCTTAAAGAGTCTAACATATCTATCCAATATAAAGAGTATGTATATAAAAACGGTCCCAGATTAAATGAAATGCCACTCCACTGTATCAGCTGACCACACAAAGATGAAGATATTAGAGCTCCTCCTACTAGACAGAGATACATATATAATTATGAATACATATTACCATCCAATGCCTAAATTTTCAAAATCTTACATACATATAGAATTATCTATGGTTTTAATGCATGTGATACATGACTGATCAATGAGAATCAACCCAAACAAAAATTGAAAATATCAAAGTTCTGTTTTTTTATCTGTTTTCTCTCAATCTCTGACAAAGCTTTAATAATAGTGAAACATGCTAGATTGATAAATGTTTTCTATTTGTTTTTTATCTTATCATCTTGTCGGATTCTGGTTCCTATTTGATCTGCATTTGATCTTTAATCTTTAAAATATATTAATGTTTAGTCAAACCACCCCAAGCATGTTATTGATAAGATACCTAACGGTATCTTTATCAATAACATGAAACTCATGTCTGATACATATTTTTGAAAATATAAAACAGCATTATCAGTCAGCGTTGCAAGCAGAGGATTAAAAAATGTGTTAAAATATCATCATGTCAAGTTAATTTTCAGTATTACTGAAGAAAAAAAAGAAACATTATTTGGTTTCCCCCCATTCAATTTAAAAGTAAAAACTAAGATCAACTGAAAGTTTTTCACTATATTGAACAAACATTTCCCTGTGAATAATGTATTCTACAAAGCTTTCAACAAGAATAAATTAAAGATCAGCAATAGTACAATGCCCAACATTAAACATATTATTAAGGGGTATAGCCAGAAAGTGTTGAAGAGTAAACCTTCAAATAAAACACCAACCTGCAATTGTAGAAAACTGGATGATTGCCCATTAAATGGACAATGTTTAACTAGCAACACTGTGTACCAGGCCAAAGTTGAAGTTAATGAACTCACCACCATGAATTATATTGACTCAACTGAAAGCCTGTTTAAAAAAAGATATAGCAATCATTTAATATCATTTAGATTGAATTAATACCATAGTAGCACTGCTTTACCCTGGTACATCTGGGGCATTAAAGATAAACTGAACATTCATCCAAAGGTATGATGGAGCATAGTAAAAAGAAATAAAAGCTATGCAGGGGTAGAAAAATTTTACCGATTATGCCAAGAGGTAAAGTTGGGAATTTTGTTATTGAATAAAAAAGAGAAGACATGTTGGGATGCATACATGCTATAAAATAAAAATGAATCAAGGATGAAGTTTACATCTGGGTAAATAGAAAATAAAAACTGAAGTTCTCCATATTTAAGAGCATAAGATACAAGCACTATGTTTATATTTGTAAACGTATCGCCTGGCTCAATGATCCCCCATTGAAAAGGGTTAAATTCAAGTAGTATACATATTGTTCTTTTTTAAATTTTATAAGCTCTACATTGTATTGTATTGAGCACTTTTAACGGCATACTTTGTAAAAGTTGGATTTTGCCAACCACAAGAGTGCTTATGCTGTAACAACAGAATTGACTCCAACAAAGGCTTTATGAAATGATAACCCTTGAATTGGGCATAGTTTTAGAGCCATGGATTATAAAATGGTTCTTTGGTATCTGTTTGTAGTTTCAAACTTATTCCCAACAGCAATGGTGTACTGGCCTTTGAGATAACTGTTTGTTGTTAGAAAAGGCCAGTCATATGGTGGGAAGTCAGGCTGCTTTTTTATTGGTTCTAAGACTAAGTCAGATGGTGGAAGAGACAATTCAATGCTTTGAAGATACTCCTTCAAATGTGATGAAGGCTTGACAATTAATTGCACTGTTCTTCCACTCTTTGTTTATCAGCATGTGATCCAATTGGATCTTTGTGCTGTTGGCATGAGTGAATGTCCATTGTTTAGAGCTCTTCTTTTGAAATTTGATGATTAGGCATTCAAGATTATATTCCTGTATAAAGTCCTTAAGAAAGATACCATTTCTGTTGGAGGATGCATGATATGCAAAACTGGTAATAATTTTGTTATTTTTGGCTGGAGTAGATGTCATACCCTTAAATCCTAAACATTAGCAACACATTCCTTGGGAATCAAACAGCACTGAATCACAACAGGCTAATGTGAGAGAAAGAAATCTGCTATAAGAAATTCAAATCTATCCCTTAACTCTATCCAAGACTTCAATGAAGCACTTGCTCAACTCAAGAACTCTAATGAAGATCAACAAGCTGAATATATCCAGCAAAAAATTTGGCTCATCAACTCTACTGCTTCCAACAAACAATTTGCTCTTGCTAAAAAACTGTCAACACAATCAGTGGCAAAATCAACAAATAAATCCAAGTAAAAGGCCAATAGTTAGGCTGAAAGGCCAAATGAATGGCATGACCATTTTAAAAAGAGAAAGTGCCTGACATTTTAGATACTGAGATCAAGCAAATCATTGAACATCCTCTTGACATTAAACCTGGAAACTTTACAGATGCAGAACTTGTAATGGCTTTAAAAAAAAAAATAGGGAGGCAGTAGAATTTGATAACATTTGTCCAGAGGTTTGGAAGACCCAGGATTTGAACAATATTCTACTCCAACTCTGTAATGCTACATATAATGTGGTCATAATAAAATAATAGAAAGATGGACTGAAGGCTGCATACTTTCTTTCCTAAAGAAAAGAGATCTAGGATTAAAAAAAAATGATGGAGGAATCACACTCAACTCCACTGCATCAAACATTTACAGCACAACACTTCTCAACAGAATACAGATGGAAGTAGAGAAAGTGCTCAGAAAAGATCAAAATGGCTTTCGGAAAAAATAAATCAACTGTTGGGCAAATCCTGACTGGCTGATTATCGAGGGCGTCAGGATAAAAACTCTACAGGCCGCCTTACTTTTTATAGATTTCTTTAAAGCTTTCGATTCTGTACATAGGTGGAAAATAGAGAAGATCCTTCTGGCATATGGCATTTCCCCTGAGACTGTAACTGGCATAATTATGCTATACAATAATACCAAATATTTGGTTAGATCCCCAGACAGACACACTAGTTTCTTTGATATCAAAACAGAGGTCCATTCAGGGTGACACCCTTCTATCTTTTCTCTTTGTTATCACCTTTGACTATGTATTGAGAACTTCCCTCAACAAACATCATCATCTAGGTTTTACTTTATCACCAAGACTCTCAAGTCAATATCCTGCAAAAACATTGACCAATATTGACTATGCAGATGACTTAGCTATCACTGCAGACACCATTACCAAGCTACATTTCTTCTACATCATCTAGAAAATTCTGCCAATTATGTTGGACTCTCTGTCAATGCCTCTAAAACTGAATTCATAGGCTTTAACCAGCCAGGCTCAATACAAACAGTCTCAAGCAAATCAATAAAATCTGTTAAATCTTTTAGATACCTAGGAAGTAAAATAAATTATACTGAAAAGGATGTGAAAATTTGCATAGCTAAAGCTTGGGCCACCTTGAATAAAATGGATATAATCTGGAAATCTATCTACCAGACAACTTCAAGTGGAGATTCTTTTGAGCTACTATAGAGTCAGTGTTAATATATGGTGCCACTGCCTGGAAATTAACTAAAACCCTAGAGTCTAAGCTTAATGGAACCTACACTCAGATGCAGAGAGCTATGCTTAAAATCTCTTGGAGACAACATCCAACTAAATTACAGCTCTCTGGGCCTATCACTGGTATTTCTACAATCTTATGCAGAATGTGCATTGTAAGACACTGCTGGCAAGAAAAATAAGAACTTGTGAGTGATCTACTGCTCTAGACACCTAACCATGGAGCAAGATGGTTTGGTTAGCCAGCAAACACCTTTATTGGCCAGCTATGTTATGACACAGAATGCCACCCTAATGATCTTCTGACCTTGATGCAGAGCCATGATGGCTGGCATGACAGACTCATGAATGTCTGAATAAATTTAAGGCCATAGCATTATTACCACTAATACAAAGTGTTCCAGTAGTACCTTGCAATACCACCAGGCTTTGTTAGTTCTCAGTCACATTGTAGGAGTACCAAACAGAATCAGATGCAGTCACTGCCCCAACCATGATGCCTGTCTCTTTTAATATCAACTGTAGATCAATCAGATGTATCAAAGCTAAAATGAGAATGACTACAAGATAAGCATTAGTCATAAAGTCAATATTTCTAACCATCCTCACACCAATATTGCCAAAAATTAAATAAATAAAAGATCCATTCATTATTATGTATGCAGCCTCAGGGAAACCAATGACCAGATCAGTCAGTTATGTGCCATGCATGATACATGCTTAGGCGATCATGTATCTTTCGATACATGACTGACGAGGCAGATTTTTTCCCACAGTAGGTTGCCATTACTTTCTGCAGTAGACCAGTTGCCATCCAAGGCTATAGAACCCAGTTTTCCCGGCTTTTTACTCATAGATGGGGGAGGGGGGAGAAGAAGACGATTCATACCTTTCCCAAGGGTATTAGCACGTAAGTGAATGCAATGGATTCAACTGGAATTCGAACTCGGCTCTCCGATTCCTCAATCCGAGTCACTATCTATTACTCCACCATGACCAGATAAATAGAGAAAAAGAATTGAAGGAATAATTCATATAATTAACAAATATTTTTAATGCATATTTGTTGTGTCGTGGCACAATAGTAAAAAGAAGAAAATCAAGTCGAGGTTGGTTTAAGGAACAAGTGTATTTAACATCACAGATACAAAGGTAGGAAACGGGTACTACTCAGCTAGGCAGTTGTAGTACTGTCGCTGCTTACACCCCGGGTAGGTATTACTGGCACTATATATAGTGAGAACCGGTGTAATTCCCTTGTGTTAGAAAGGCCGGTGTAACAATATTTATACAAATTTGAATAAAACAAATGCTAAATGTAACCAACTTTAGCACGTACCTTCCAATATGAACACTTCCATAAAATATGACATAAATGTGTGGGTACATGTAGATATGTGTTTATGTTTGTACTTTCTTATCTTTTGTCTTCAATTGTTTATTCTTGATGATCTTAACATAGTTAATCAAAATTCATCTAAATACACAGTCATTTGTTTAATACCATTTCATCTCAAGTTAGTGATGTTGATACAATACACATGCAACAAGATAGAGGCTCTGTCATTTAATATTCATGAATGAATACAAAAAAATCTATTCCTAAATGACAAAGAAAAGCTAAAGAAAATAAAAAACATTTTTTTGTGGAATTAAATTTCTTTTATCCATAGATAGAAATAAAATTTTATATTTATTTAGTATTTTAGTTTTAGCTAGTTTCATCTTATTTACCTGTGGAAATATTTTTTTTAATATTCATCCAATACAAGGCTCAAGAGACACTCAAAGTAGAGGTTACTGAATGAAATGTATGATATGAACATAAAAGTAGGAAGTGAGGATGAAGAGGATAGGTAATGATTGATCTTTGACTTGAAGAGGTTAAAATTCAATTTTTTCAATTCTTGAAAGTTTGGGAGTTTGTTCCACAAAGTAACAGTTCTTAAGAAAAAAGTTGTCTAAGTGAAATTTCCTCCTTCCAGTTGGAAGACAGAGGTGGCGTGAATATGTGGATATGGCATAGCAGATTTTAGCTGTAAAAGTCAGAATTGATGGAATGAAGTAATTTTTTTTTAATCATTTCAACCCAAGCATGGCAACAGGGCCACTAATACACAGGGGGTTACTGAATCTGAAAGGATATAAGAAAAACATTAACAAGCAAGAACAATAAAAGAACAAAATTTAAGAGGACAGAAGATAACAATTGACATTGCATTTAAATTTTTGAAGATCAAACTTGACTGAAAGTAAGAAGTTGGAAGATGGTTTCACAAGCAAGAAATGTGAGAAAAGAAACATTAGCATAGAACTTCTGGTTGCATCTAGCTATTTCAACTGTAAAATGATGAGATCTTGCCACCAATCTAGTAAAGCACTTAAATTCATAGAGTCTAGGTAACATAAAGGAGAGTTCATCAGAACATTTACCAAGAAAGTATTTATATAAGAGGTATAGGGAAGCTACATTAAGGCAGTAAGAAATTGACAAGATGCCAGGTCAGGACAAATAACATTGCAGATTCTTCTTTGGATTCTATCAAGAATCTCTAAATAAGGAGCACCCAACCATATGTTACAGCAATATTCTAAGTATAAATGAATGCTAGACTTCTAGATATGTAAGATAGATTATGGCAAAAAAAATTGTCTATCACCACACAGTGAACCAAACTTCCTAGCGGTAGACCTAGCAATTAATTTTATATAATCTTTCCACTTCATTTCAGTGGAAAACATTAACCCAAGAAGGTGCAACATGTCACTCACCTAGAAATCACTCGATAGAAGGCAGAAAGGGTCCTCTCAGACAATTAATAGAGAACAGTTTTGTTTGTAGGCATTGAAATTAACAAGCTATTCCTTGCCCCAGTTAACAACAAAATGTAGGTCATTTTGAGACCAGCTGCTAATTTGACTTTATCAAACTACTCAGACTTACTCAAACAGGAATAAATGGTTGTACCATCAGCATAGATACCGAGTTGAAAACTGCCATGTAAATAGTGATAGAGTCATGATAGACTTGAAATATAGTATCTGTGGTAAAGGGGCTGCAGGTGAGAAATATATCATCTCCCACAAAGACATGTAAATGACTTTGAGCTCTGGAAACAGATTCTTCTGACTCTCAATAAAACGGATTTGACTGCATTTAACCCCTAATTTAACCTAAATTTGTTAGACCAATAAAACAAGAAAATGCAATCATTTTAATATAGAAATTAAATGAAGAATGAGATAGATATAGACTTTTACTTGTTAGCATTACACATTTTATGTGAAAAATCATTATTACTTATAAAAGCTTGTAAGCTTTGAAATCTCAAATTTAAAAAGATAAAAATTGAATCAAAATATTACTTTTCATTTCCATGAATTAAAAACTGGTATTTATACTCTACTGGGTATCATAGATTTTATTGTAAATGTTTTTATACAGAAAATAATCAGAAAGTAAATTTCAATGTTAATAGATTTCTTTCTTTCTTTCGTTTCTATAAAATGATTAAGAATCAATACTGAGATATTTGGAATATTTTGTTCTTTTATTGATTGATGTTATTGAAAGCGTCAATTTTTTCAGTAAATTATACAAAAATAGATCAGAATAATATATTATAAAATATCCCAAATTTTAGGGATACTTTTATATATTCACGCAATTTATTCTTTAGGCTTTTAACTATCTATATAATATTAACTTATTTAATAATTTTTTCACCATGTCAAAAAGGAAAAAAATTAAAAATGCATTTTGCATCATAGAATAGTATGCTTAAAAAATGATGACATTATTTATTTATGGATCAGCACTTCTATTTGGATAGAAATATTTGTCTACTTTGCCTCAGATGTCAGTTATCAGTTATCTCCTGTTAATTCTCATGGACACATGGCACAGTGGATAAAGGCATTAGTTAGATCTACTGACAGGACCCAAAGAGTGTGAGTTCAATACCTCATTAAGGCAGTGGAGAACATGGAGAGGAGAATTAACAGGAGATAACTGATAACTGACATCCATTAGACATGGCACGTGGAACTAGAACACTCTAACCTAGCAAGTGAAATAAAGGGTTCAGTTCAACATTCCAACCACCTTAAGTAGGCCGGAGCGTACAAAGGCCAAAATGTTATGATAAATATGGCAATAAAGATGAGGATGATAGTTCAAACAATGTAAATAGTGTATATAATACCTCATCTCAGAAATATAGACATATATATATATATATATATATATATATATAATATGATAAAAATATAGTTTTACAGTATGCTATATCTATGAGTAAAAGTGGTCAATATAAGAGATAGAGCACATGTAAATATGAAAGTGGATACTGAGGTCAACATGAGGCAATAATAGTCCGTTCTATGCTTGAACATAATATTCATGGTCTGAAGATGGTGTTCAAACATGAAACAGACTATTGCTGCTTGGTGTTGACGTCAGTGTCCGCATTTATATATATATATATATATATATATATATATATATATATATATATGATAAAAATATAGTTTTAAGATATACTATATTTATGGGCAAAAGTAGTGAATATCAGTGATAGAGCATGTGTAAATATAAAAGTGGACACTGAGATCAATACTGAGTGTTTCATTTCAGTCTGTTTCATGCTTGAACAGAGTCTTTAGGCCAAAGTTATGGCCTAAAGACAGGAAAGAAACTGTTGCCACTTTTATGTGTGTGTATATATATATTTATACATATATATATATATATATATATATATATATATATATCACTTAGCTGAATGATGTTACCTTCAGCATCCTGACTCCAGAGCTTCTTGACTGACCCTCCATGAATCTCACACTCCACTTGTCAGGGAGTATCATCAATTGACTGCTTATACTTCTTGATTTTTCTTCTTTATATGCACTTTTCATTGGTGCAAGTTTTTTTTTGGTAGTGTATGTGCGTGTACATGCATTCGCACACATGCGCCCATGCAAATGTCTGCATATATACATACATATATATATATATATATATATATATATATATATATATATATATATATATATATATATATATTTATATGCAGTTATGTATAAGATGTGTTTGGTGGAATATTAATGGTAGATGAAATTTCTTTAAATTTTTAATGCTCACCATTGTTTGAGTTGCTTTTGTTTTTTATAAACCATTATGAAGTACATTTTTGCAAATTAATAAAACTGTTTCTATAGGTATGCTTTGTGTTTCTGTAGTAGTTTTCTAATTTTGTGTCTTCATACCCAAGTGGTAACTGTTGAGATTTTTCAAGTATCACATCTTCAAATGTAAGTTTATGATGTCTTGTCATTTTTGCTTCTTATTAGTTGGGAAATACATTTAGTAGTTTTGTTCAGTGCTGTTTTTTTTGTTTATGTTCCAACTCTGCCTGGAAACGAGAAAAATATTCAGATGAAATATTTATTTATCCCTACTTGGAGCTTTGCAGATTTTCAAATCCACTCATTAAGAGAAAAAAGTATTTGTCATTTATTTTCATATATCATATTTTTCTAAAAAAATGTATTTTCTTATTTTTTTGATTACTCCTGATGACAAATTATATTTTCCTTTTTATTTGTAACTTTCCTAAGCCCAAAACTTCATAGCTAATTTTTGCTAACCCTAAAATTTACTTAATTACAAAATTTATTTAATTCCAGATTGCTGTATTACAGTTTCAAAAGCAGAAATTGTAAATAAAATTATATCTTCTTAATGGTGCAATTATTTATATTTGGATCAGTAATTAATTTATAATAAAAGACATTTATTTTCATATATCATATTTTTCTGAAAGAAATCTTTTAAGTAAATTACGACTCATGAACATACATCAAACATATTTTTGTCACATGATGAATGAATATAAAAATCTGTGAAACTCTGAGTAAACATTTTATTTATTATTTTTATCATAACATTATTATCATATAATATCTCAATATTGAGCATTATAATTGCAAAAATCACTTGTGTAAAAAAGCATTATCTGCCAAAAATACCCTAGTTAACCGTTTTTAAGGAAAACATTATCGATATTACATATATATATATATATATATATATATATATATATATATATAACCATTTTTCATTATTTTTAACCATTTTTCATCACAATGTAATTCTTTGTCTTTATTAAAAATCTTTCAAAAATAAAATATGCTTTTCTAAAACTTTATTTGAAGAATATTATTTGATTTAAAGTTTAATTAATTTTATTTGAAACAAATATTATTTTAAGTTCAAAATATCACAAAAACTAATTTTTTTCCGATAGTCACCATATCTGTGAAGATTATTTGGGGATATAACATGAAAGCTTTTTCTATATAATTTTTAACTACCCAGTAATCTTAAAAATTGAGGAAAATATTCCAATAAGTTAATGTTTTATTGAATTTTAGGTACTTTAGCTTTAAATTTACTATAGTTATTGGTTTTCTTTTCTGATAATATTGTGTATGGATGTCCATATTTACAAAAATTGGTACATTTATACACATATAAAAAATTCAAAATACTTTTTAAAATATTGGAGCGGGGGGTCAATGAATTGTAATAAACTTTTCCATTCATGAGTAGTAAATATAGTTTTTACTTAATAACAATATCACCTAACAGGTACAAATACAGAAATTTAAAAGTTTATAAATTATTCTAATTAAAATTTTTAAAAATGAAAACAATTATTGTAAAAATTTATTATTCATCAAAAACAATTTTTTTCTTAAGACAATAGTGCCCATAATATATCTTATTCACAAAGGCAATTAAAAACTTTTCTAATTAAATAATGTCTTAGTTTTATTGCATTTTTTATTTTATAATTCAGAACAGATTTGGAGGAATTTGTGATCCTGTTTGCAAAAACAAAATTGATGATTTAAATTCTCCAAGGAGTTCTATGTATAACTAATATGAATATTAAGTGGTACAAAAATTAATTTCTTGAAATTTCATAAAATTAAATAAATGGTGGGTAACAAAAATGTTTTCATCCAGATTTCTAAAAAGAAACATTTCTAAAATAATTTCATTTATCTGTGAATAATTTCTGAAAGTTTCATTAAAATCTGACAATTATTTGATTTTTGCAAGAATTTCCAAATCAATGTATTTTTTCAACACAAAAAAGATGCTAAAATTTCCTATAATATTTGGTTCTGCCATTGACACAAGGAAAACAAGGTTTTTAATCAAAATTTCAAACATTCTAAAAAGGATCAAAAATGTAATTTAATAATTAAAAAATCTTTTAGTCTTTCCTCTTAATAATAAGTTAAAGATTTTGACAATAAAACTTTGTTTTTATTACGTTTGGAGTATTTTTTCACCACAGTATGTTCATTTTTAGCAAATCTAAATATTAAAAACTGGCTGGTACATTTGGGAACATGGTGATTACTTTAAAAACATAGTAAATTTTTTATTTTTTCACTTTTCTCATTTTAAAAGTGTAATATGGTAATTTGGAGAGAAAACATTTTGGAATTAACTAAATTTCAGGATTAATAATCATTAGCTATGAAGTTTGTGGCCCAGGAAATTTTTCAAATTAACATAAAAATATAAACTAATTTGTCATCGCAATTATTTCTTTTTTTAATCATTTTACCTCAAGTTAGGTGATAATGCTACTAAGATGAAAGGGATTACTGGTATTGAGAAGACTAATGAGGAGAAATGAGAAGAAAAGACAATAAAATAACAGGATTCAGAAAGACAGAAGATGGCAACTGACATTGCATTTAAATTTTTGGAGATTGTAGTTGGCAGGGAAGCAAGAAATCAGAATGAGATCCACAGGTAAGAAGTGCGAGAAAAGAAACTATTAAATAAAACATACAGTTTCATCTAGCTAGTTCAATAGCAAAATGGTTAGACCTAGTTGCCAATCTAGTAACATGCTTAAATTCATGCAGTCAAGGCACCAATTAATCACAATATGAAAAATATTCAAATAATTTTATAGCCAAATAGTGGCACATTTAAAAATTCAACTTTTTTCCTCACATACTAAAATCTACATATATCGAAGAAGCTGGGGTGATATCAAACATATCTGAATATACAAGTAATCATTTATTTTTTAATTCCTACAGAATACAAAAAAATGTGTATTACCAAAAGATTGTTTAGATGATTAAGTAAAAATAGAAGATAATTTATTTTGAAATTTTGAACATTAACTTGATTGAAAAAAATATTTACCATTTTGTTTTAATATCTTCTAGAAATTTTATCGGCTAATTACATAATTCCATCCTGTCAGAACATTTTATCATTATCAGCAATGAACTACTCTAGGTGCCTTTTGCAGTCATCCGGAGAATTGAATTTCTGTTATGATTTCATTCATTCAAGAGAATTATTCTATCGAGCATTATTCTGATAGAATATTTTGCCCTTCCTCTTAAATAATATCTTCAGTTGGTACAATTAGTAACAGTAACTAACTCACTTCTAATATCACTATATATACAGTATCACATGCTTTGGGCAAAAATTGATCTTTATATGATCGTTTCATTTCAAATGTCTCACAATCTCTTGCAGTTCACATTGTTATAAAGTATTTCCTGTTCATCCTTTGTCATAATTTTTTTAAAAAGTCAAACATTTTCATTAAGTTTATAAATGAGATTTATTGGATAACACTGAAATACATTATAGTATAAAAAGAAATGGTAAGTTCAATCTAAGGGAAACAATAATTGAAACAAAGCAAGTCCAGTCGGCCAATGATGACAATTCCAGAACAACGTAACTATAAACAAATTTTTTTTTCTATCCTCTGCCAGCCGCTATGATGGAGAAAGCATTAACTCGAACCATTGCCAGTGAGACACGCTGCAAGAGCCACTCCGTTTCGCGAGGCTCGTTCCTTAATCGAGACACAATCGCGCCAATTTGCATAGGAATACTTTTCAGTATATTTTTTGTTTAATTTGTATGGCGACCACACATCAAAGTGCTTAACAGAATCAAATTAGTGAAATTGATTTTCAGTACTTGATTTGGATATTTTAAGTTTGTTGGCTAATTCTCCTGCATCATATAAAATTTCTTATTCTCAAGTAACATCTTCATTTAATCATTATCAACTTTAACTGCGCAGTCCAACTGTGGAGCATCATTTAGAGAGCAAAACCCAATATGAATATTTCAGTTTTACCTTTCTTAAAATAAAAAAAACATAAAATTCGGTAAATGTTACTGATATTCTCCCATCTTCACTGTCAAAATTAATAAACAAAGATATCAGTTTAAATTTTTTTATTGCATATTATATATGATAGCTGATTTAGTGCAACAATCACAGCAGCAAAACCTAACATGGTGTGGCTCTATGTTCTATAGGGGAGTCTACAAGGTTAAAACACGCACACATATATACACATGGTACAATCAAAAGCCATTCTTTTAAATGAATTTAGCTAAAAATCCTCATACTATCTAAGAACAAAAACAATTTTTTGGCCAACTCAGTATTAGCCATTATATAGATTATTTCTTATATTAGATCAAAATTTGTAGACCAGCAAGCTAGTAGAATGTGATAAGTTCATCACTAATATTATTTCTAAAATCTGAGTTATACAATTTTAATAGAAGGATGGTTGATAGCAAGAGAAATAGCAAGCTATTCATAATATTTAAGAAGACAAAAAGTAATTTTATTCTCTACTTATCCACTAAATTATATTTAGTGAGGAAACAGCAATGGAAAAAAGTCCAACTATGGATAGAATTCTCATTTGTTGATTCAGCCAAACATTGGCAAGGATTGCAAAACAATATTTTATATTGGGATTATATTCTTAAAATAAATCAAATATGAAGTCACACCTACCTTATAAATGATACCATAACTTTGGCTGAATTCAAGTAGAAGCAATTGTGAATTGAAGAGATCAACAGTAGCTGTATGCTGGCTTAATCTGTTCATTATTAGCATTTTAACTTTTATTATAAAATCAGTTTAATCAAACACCCAACTTCTGTAACTGTCTTGTTATTTGACTAATTTTTAAATGCTTTTAATTGAAGTGCAGATTAATCCATTAATTTTCAGAGTAAAAGTTATGATAAATATTTTCTCACAAAAAATGTAAATTTGGCATATGACAAGTAAGGAATTGAAGAAATGAAACTTAATACAAAGTACTATTTTAAAACTATTCTTTATTAACAAAACATATCACCAAAAAATGACCTTAATAGTCAATTTTATTGCTGTTACCAAAATCCTACTTATTTTCTACAAGAATGAAATCAGGTATATATACATGCATATATGTATGTGAAGTTTTTGTAAAAGCAGTCAGTAGAACATCTGTACAATTAATATATAATGTGACTGAACCCAATTTTCATCTAATTATGGTTAACAATTAAGATTTAAATTTCCTTAGACATGATTTATTTTCCTTGACTCTTGAAGAACAAATTACTTTCTATTTGTTGACATCATTTTAAAAATGTTATTAAACTTCAAAAAGAAAATGAAAAGTACACATAGTTAGAATCAGAATGAAAAGAAAAAAGAAACATATAAGAGAGAGAGGTATTTTATAGGAGAAGAAGGAATTCAAATTTCATTACTCTCTCTTTATAAGTACTTTGAGAGGCACAAATAAAAAGACAAGAAGACTTATACTAAGTAAAACTTGCAGAGAAAAAGCATTTATTAATGTCATAAAAAACAATTTTTTACAATATGCAAATTGTAAAAATTACAATATAGACCTTGTACAAAATGTTCTTTGTGCACCTCAAACTATTAAGGGAGGTTAATAGTTCTTTCAAATACAAATTTGTTTTCTCTTTGAAAACAACTGTTCATATAAAACAAATGTTTTTCTTTAACAATGAAGGAATTTTAACAACTTTTCTTTAGAGCAACAGTTCATATAAATCAGTCTTTTAGTAAAAGAAATTTACTGCAAAAACGTCACAATTAAAAATGTCACAAGTTCTAAAGTTGAAAATCAAAGTTCAAAGTAGAATGACAAAAGGTTGATGAAGATTCTTTTTTTGGTCCTTTTGACAAACATTCAGATTTTTGGAACAGACATTCTCAAATTTGATATAAACCCTCACAGGTTTATAAAAATCATCAAAATGTTCATAAAAGTCATTTATATATGAGTTAAAACTCATATGTTTAGAAAAGACATTTGCATATCAAATTTAGAATATTTCTTCTTTTTCTTCTTTCTTCTACAACAGCAGCATTAGTAGTAGTAGCCTTTTATCATCCCAGGTCACCATGTTGAATTCATTCTCCCAGATGACTGCCTTTATATGCCAGACATGACCAATGTCAACAGCAGTGGCAGCAGTAGCAGTTGACTTTACATGCATGGTACGGCCAATCCTTTCTCCACCTGAGTGATCTGGCCCTTTCTGCCCAGATTACAGCTTCTACACACTTGGGTGAGTTTAAATTGCTTCTAACTTTGCAATCAAAATTTTCCCTTTTATATAACAAACATGTTGATAAAAAAATTTAAAAAAACAACTTCTTAGAGGATGTAAACTTTCTGTTCTCATTGGTTAAAATTTCAAGAGTCACTATCCAATCAAATTGTAGACATTTTCAATTCAAATTTGGCTGGGTTTTGACAATGTCAAAGCTGAACCCCTCCTGTAGAATTTTGCCACACAAAGTTTAAATAATCTGGCTTCATTTTGGTAGCTTTTTTATAAAATCACTTTGGAGTATTTTTTTTAAATCTTTACATATCAATTTATGTTTTTGTATAAATTGTCTGGCTTCATTTGGCACTTTCTCTAAAAATTGTGTTCTAATTTTTTTAATTAGTCTTCCATACAATTTAATAGTATCATTTTAAATTAAAATAGTTTCTATATTAATTTTTAAACAGTTCCAAAATTAAAATTTTTTTTTTCATGCAATTTTAATATTATTTTTAAAAATAATTTTTATAAGAGACAATAATAATTTCAGGGTCACATAATGAGAAAGAGAGCAACGAAGAATAAGAAGTTGTGAAGAGCTACGATCACCATGTCCTGAAAGGCATGCATATAAAAGAACTATCATTATCAGTGCTTTTATTATAATAATTTTTAAAGTTGACGAAATAAATGATTGATTTATTTACTGCTTTGACTAATAAGTAGGAAATTTAAAACAAAAGTTTTGTAAATATTTTTTTGATTTAAAGTACATTTTAAACAATGGGTACTGAATATTGCACTTGTCTGCACTTTTATTGACAGGTCAGCAGATACAATCAGAGACTGGTGACCAATGATCCATTGTATCATAAAGTCATAAATTATAAAAACAAAACAAATATTTCTTTTGTTAGTTAATAGAATTACTGATTAAAATCCAGGAGCAACATTTTTGTGAAATAGGATGTTCTCTTGATCATTAAGAAGAGACCTCATGAAGAGATTGTTTGCTTATCCAATAAATAGGAAGCAATAGAGAGTGATACACTAAGTTCAATCCTTTTTCGACAACAAGTGTGATGAAACAAAAAATTAGACCAGCATGTATGCCTTTGTAAATTCAAGGGTCTTCTTTAAAATTTATATAAAGATTATTAAATCTGACATTGATCTAATTAAAGTTTTGAAGCTAACCAGCCAAGAAATTCCATTAAAAGCAATAAATTTTTAAAAAAATGTTGATTTTTGTCATTTTCCTTGGTTTTGTAGTTTTCTCACAAATTCCTGCTGTTATTTTTATAATTACAACACTGAATCAAGAGCTTTCTGAAATGAGTATTTGACAAATAGCCTTTCTGGTAAGGTTTTAATATTGAAAATAAATACTTAGATTTCTTTAACTCACTAAGAGAGAGAGAAGAGCGAGACATATCAACACCATTTGCTTAACAGTAAATGCAAAGCAGGAGTGTTTCTTGGTACTACTAAAATTAACTGGTCCACTTGTAAAAACAGTGAAGAATTTTTTAACAGTTTTTGTAGATTAGCATTTATTAGACCTGCCACCATCTCTGATATTTATTAGAATAAAAAAATATTAATTTTTATCATTTTTGAAGTGGGGTTCCTGTTCAAGTGTCAAATCAGTTTCTGGATTCAAAAATTGTTAAAATTCTTCCTTGTTTTTACAAGTGGAGAAATGAATTCAGTAGTGCCTTTTTCTAGATGTTTCCAAAATGATTATTATAATGTCAATGACAATTACCAAATTTGCATAGTTACTGTACTGCTTTTGTTAAAAGCATAGACACCTTACTACTTTTCATTAAGACATTAGCCTTTGTTGCAGGACATCAAGCAGGTGCTGTTAACCCCACAAACAGAAAAATTATGTAGGATAATATGATCGAAGCAAGGATAACAAAGGCGAGGGTTTTAAAATCTAAGCCAAATTTTATTCATCAATCTGGCAAAAGTATGTACAGGAATCATTTGGAGTAATCCGATCATGAAGTCGGGGAGTGCCAATCGAAAGATCATCTTGTTTCAGGGCGGCAGACCAGAGGCAGGCAAGGCAGTGCTGAGGTAGCCTATTCGTCCTTAGGGTGACAGTCGCAAGGGATACAGCTTGGTAGTCCTTAGAAGGACTATTGCATAAGTATGTAGCTAGGCAGTCGTTAGAAGGACTATCGCATAAGAATGTGGTTTGGTAGTCTTTGGAACACGACCAGAGCATCTGCACTTCAACGTCCAACCGTCGACACGACTGGAACATCTGCACTTCAACATCCAACCGTCGGCTTGACCAATCCAACCCTCGATATAACTACCATTACAATATAACTCACTGGTTTCTTCTTTATATAATAAACTTAGCATTGATCACACATATCTTCGTTCTGTTGTCCATTTTGTTTCACCTTGTCAGATTTCACGTCTTTAATACGAAAAATGTTAGCGGGCCCCTTGTGACCTCATCACCTTTGCGACACGGGGTGCTCGGGCCGTCATTTCATATCGCACCCCCTTACAGGGAGTCCACTACACCTTTGTTGTCTATTTGTTGTCTTATTCATTTTTAAAATTGTCATTAAATATGCATGACATAAAAATGCACAAACCTTAATCAAGAAACAGTTAATAAACATTTGATTGTTATATAGGATTCTCGCTAGGAAATAGCAGATAGTGTTAATCATAGTTAATGTCAATAAGGAACTTTTGTTCTAAGAGAAGTTGATCTGCAATGACTCTAATATGTATTGGTCTCATCCCAGATGATAACAAAGTAAATTTTGCATTCAGAGCATCAGAGAAGCCAGGTGCATCAGCAGACTAACTGGGAAGATGATCTCTTAGCCATCAAGTGCAGATTTATGTCTGCACTGGATGTCAGTGACTGGCACCAACATGTAATAATGTTCTTTTAAACTTAGTATTTTATATAGATGCAAGCATTAAAAGGATGTTACTCACACTGAAATAGAGACCTATCTGGTTCACTACTTGCTCGAGTGAATGCAGCAAGGATTCTACATCCTTGATACATTGAGAAATTAATGCAAGATCATTGGCAAAGTCAATGTCAGTCAGGTATTGTGGAGGGTATTGACTACTCTGGCAAAGTTTCAAAAGGAGTCCTTTTTCCTCAATATTGTCAAGAGAAATACACAGAACCTAGTCCAGAACAACTATAAACAGGAAGGAGCAAGTATGTCACCTTGTAAAAATCCTACCTTAACTTCAAAGGAATCAGTTTCACCATCAGGTTATATAATGGTTGTAGTGGTGTTTCTGTACAGAGCTCTAATTGCCTCAACCATTCTGGAGGGTATACCATAGAGTTGGGGGATTTTGAACATGATATCTCTGCTGACGGAATCAAACGCCTTGTGAAAGTCAACAGAACAGATTGTGACCTCTTTGTTGAATTGTTGCATTCACACGAGTAAGCAGCGAACCAGGTAGGTCTCTATCACAACATGAATAAGACAATATATCTCAACTTCCCCTGAACCATCCGAGTTGGTCACTCAATAATACATTCATCAAAAGAGTTGAGGGCTTCAAATATCTTGAATCTCACATAATAGATTCCCAAAAAGACTTCAACATCCACGAAGCTCTTGCATGGGATGCATGTAACAAACTTATTATCATCACATAGAAATCTTCTATGTCAACATAACAGAATATCATCTTTGATGATGAATATCTTTATTTAAATGTCTATATAACCACTCTGAAGATGGCTCATGTGAGCTGAAAGATCAAGAAACAGCATAATAAAAAATATCCAAATGTTGGAGAATTTTTTTTTTTCTCCTGAAATTAAAACAACTATACAAAATTTAGAACAGTTCATGATCAAACATAATAGACATTCATTGTCTGTTATATTTAACAATATATGTTTGAATATATATATATGTATGTATGTATCTGTGTGGCTGCTGCCAGTTATTTTGTTTCTTATTGCATAAATAAACAGGTGCCTTTCAGTACCTGTTCAAATTTCTGCATTGAGGTCAGTCTAGTTTCCACTGCCTAAAATAGTTCCAACAGAAATGGTGAGTTTTAGTGACTCTCTAATATAAAAGGACCTAACACCAAAACAAAGTAGTTCTCTTTTCTTTTTCTTATAAACACAATATTAGTTTATATATGTTTGATGGTAGAAGTTTTTTTTAATGCAAGTTTTATATTAAAAATTTCATCACATAGTTTGATAGGGTGAGCCTAAATCATTTTGAATTGATGTGATTCATGTCTACCATTATTACTTTGTGCCCTTATATAGTGGCAATTCAAATTTTAACCCAGGCCTTTTTAGTCAGTCTTTGGCCAGGAGACCCATTTAGTCTCTTGGGGTCAAACACAAAAAGATACCTCTGTAAGTATTTTTATTTTATTTTTGTTACCCTATTCCTCTTATTTTGCTTTCCTCCTACTTGCCAATGAGGTAAATAATATTTTTCTTTCTTTAAACCCACTAGGGTTTTATTTTTTTTTTATTTTTTTTTTTTTACTAAATTGTAAAATTAATATTTTTAACACATTCCTTTCTGGTAAGGTGAAAACCTTCTTAGTTTTTTCAAAATCTTATTTCTTTACTCTTATTGTATTTAGTAGTAAATTTATGGAGTAAGTCTTTTATGTCTTAAGAGTTTAGCAGTCAGTCATTTGTGCTATATATATAATTTATTAACATATAAATATTCCTTTCCATTGTGTTTTTACTACTTGTTACATTTTTTGCCATTTCTTTGTGCCACACATGGCTTTGAGATGTATTGTTGTGTTCATTCTTTGCATGTTTGTTTCAATGACATTTTGTATTATTTCATATCTGCATGCTTGTTAATGTCTTTGTTTTAATTATTTGCAGTTTTCACAGCTGGAATAGTATGTTTTGACAAATAAAAGCCTTAGACATACTTCATGCAGTTGTTAGTCCTCTCAAACAAGTCAAACAAAAAATGAAGTCAATTACAATGAAAACTTGCAGCAGCAAAGACTCATCACAGTAAGAACTCTTTATTGTTACTTGGAAAATAAACATTTCACTTACTTGGAAATTGAAAGATTGAAGAAAGAAAGATACTTTCACGTGGCTGTGAAAAATTTGTCTTTTCCTATTCGGTCTCAATTTTAGAGATGCAGTTCGTTTGTGACAAAAAGTGTTTTTAAGGCCATTTGTTGAGTAAAGAACTGTCATTTTTGTCACAGAAAATGAAGCTTATTCAAGGACAGTTTTATTTGGCACCATTAAGAAACATTTTGGCACTCAACTTAGCAATATTTATTCCTACCCAAAAGTGAATTGTGGTTCTGAATTTTGTTTCTTTTCATTGTGGAAAAAGAAAGAGTGGGAGTGTCATTGTCAACCACTTCAAGAACTGTCCATTTGCTTTTCCTTTATTTCTTTCAGTTTTGTGTGTCTTTATATTTTGTGTGTCTTTATATTTTGTGTGTTTTTATATCACTTGTCAACAGAGAGACTCCTAATCCATGTCAAGCTTTGATTTTTTTCTTTATTGTCTTTCTATATTTGTAACCATTTGTACCCTTTCTTTTCTCATGTAACTTGTGTATTTTCTTTGTGTGTGTGTGTGTGTGTGTATTTTTTGCAACACTCACTCGTTTTAGTAGTTTCTAAGTCCCAGTTGTTGAAGAGGTAGAAAGCTATAGGTTACTGAAGAGTTGTAGAAAGAAAAAAATGAACAGACAACAAACCCAAATTGAGCCATTGGAGGTATTGGAAGAGGATAATGCTTCTGGTGTTGAAAATATTCAAGAATTTCAGGAACTCACACTAGAAGATGGACACATGCCTGTTCTGCCAAATGCTACTGCTGAATATGAGTTATGACAATCTGCAAGGGAAAAGAGACTCACATTGAAAGTGAAGGAAAACAGATCAAGTGAGCTGACTCAAAATATATGTAGCAAGTGCAGTGTTTTGGATTGGGTCATCCACAATTTCTCAGAAAAGCATCTTTCTGCACTATCTGTTCAGGAACTCACTGATGCAAATAGTCACCTGGCAGTAGGTGTTGCGGAAATGATTTCCTCTGATTGCCTTTGAGACCTAGTTGGGGATAGCCTTGACCCAGACATGTCTCAAGTGGTAATCCAGATCAGCACAAAGACAAATCATAGATCTGGAGGCTATTGATCAAGCTAATGCTTCTAGTGTCATAACTGATAGTTTCTGTGGGTCACCTGATTTGGTTGCCAGGTCTTCTTGTGTATCTTCCTCTTCTCACACTTCATCCATGCAAAGACATGCATTGAAGACAGCCATGCTTAAGGCTGAGCTGAGGTTCCAGGAGGCAATTGAGAGATTGGAGGCAGAGAAAGCCAAGACCGAGAGGCGTTTAAGACATAGGGAGTGAAAGATGGAGCAAAATAATGTACACAAACAGTTCCTGATTGAACAGTCAAGGCTTGAGATCCTTGAACTGCATGAATCTAGTGTGGTGGCTGGCCATTCCACATACACATAGAAGGCAGAGGCAACCCTGAGTCATTAGTGGCAGCTGACCATGACAATGTATATGGATCAGGGAGGACACTCCCCATCACCAAAACCATTGTCAGAATTAGAATCTCTCAAGTGTCTCCTATATAGCAACAATTCCCTACCACTGCAACACAAAATGATTTTCTGGCTTTGATTGAAGCCTGTATGGCATCATCAGCACTAAGCAAAATCCTAGCCCCAGAGCCTAGAATTTTCTGTGGAGATCTGGAATACCCTGATTGGAGTGCCTCTTTCTCTACACTGATAGAGACAAATGGTATACCACCAAAGGAAAAAAACACTATCTACAATGATATCTTGGAGGACCTGCTTGTGAACTTGATAGTAGCTACTTCCTGCTGCAGACAGAAGGTGCTTTCAACAGGGCAAAGTATCTGCTTGAAAAAAGATATGGAAGCCCTTTCATTGTGGAAGCCTTCCAGAAGAAGCTGGATTCTTGGCCTAAAATCCAGAACAGAGATAGTAAAGGATTGTACAGGCTTCCTACTATAATGCAAAGTAGCTATGGAGGGTATTCAAGAGTTGTCCATCCTAAATGATAGTAGAGAAAACAGAAAGCTACTTTTGAAGTTACCAGAATGACTCGTAAACTGATGGGGATGGACTGTGGCAAAAGCAAAAAACATAGGAAGATATTCCTCCTTTGATGACTTTGCAAACTTTCTTGCAAAGGAAGCAAAAGTTGCATATGACCCCATCATGTCTCCAGCATCCCTTCAAGATATCTCAGAGAAAGATATTGAGCCCAAGAAAAAAGACTTTGGGGCAAATGTCTTATTGCCTGGGACCAATTCAGAGAAAAGGCCTGCTGTTGAGCTGTGTCAGTTCTGCCAAACAAAAGGGCCATACTCTTCCTGATTGCTACATATTTTCAAATAGACAGATGTTTGAAAATAGGAAATTTGTGATGGATAATAGGTTGTGTTTTACCTGCCTGAATGAAGGACATATGTCTAAACAGTGTCACCAAAGGAGCTTTTGCCAGCACTGTAAGAGCCATTACCCCCCACAAACCAGTTGCAAGATAAACATGGTGGACCACCACTACCCCTGGCCTAATAAGTCCATCCCAAATAATCAAGTTTTTCCTAAATATATAAATACATAAATATCAATAAATCAAACATTATAATAAATATTATAATTCACAACACCTCCAAATTTTACTTTGCTGCCTATTCCTCAAACCTGGATGATGATTTCTAAATTCAGGCCAACTGCTGAACCTCAGGCATTTTGGTAGCATTTGGCATTTCAGTGTACCCTGGAGAAATAATTGCATCATTTGCTGGAGGGTCAGCTGAAACTCCAGATGCTTCAAGAGTTTCTGGAACCTCAAGCGGTTCAGGTAACTCTACCACTGTCACATCAGGCATGACTGTCACCATGATCTTATAGAAAAGTCTCGCTAGTTGACCCACATGTCACCTCACCAAGCCTCCACCTACTCCTACTTCATAATTTACAGACTCCAGTTGTCTGGTAATGATGCCCTCCATCCACCGCTCCCCAGCTCTGAAATTCTGCACCAGTACACAATCATTCACTTTGAATTGACACAAAGGAATCATTACTTTTATTCCCTGTTCCATATTGGCCTGATAACCCTGAATTCAGTGATATGTATCAGGCTTCAGTAAATGAAAAGCAGTTCACAACTGACATTTAAACATCAGCTCAGCAGGAGAAACTCTTGTTGCTGTATGAGGAGAGTTTCTAAAAGAGAATAGGAATTGGTGTACTTAAGTTTTGAGGGTTGCTTTCTCTTCCATTCTTAACTTCTTTGTTGCCTCTTTGAACATGTGCACTATATGCTCAGCCTGACCCTTGGAGGAGGGATGATAAGGAGCAGTGAACATTTGTCGGATACCATTTGATTTCAGGAACTGCTTGAATTCATTATTGGTAAAACACAGGCCACTATCACTCACTAAAAATACCAGCAGGACATGTGTGGTGAAAACCCCTCTCAGCTTGTCTATTGGGGTTTGGGCAGTAGATGTATTCATTATGCATATGTCCATCCATTTTGAATAAGCATCCATGACAAACATAAACATATGTCCCATAAAGGAGCCAGTAAAATCCTCATGAATCTTTTCTTGAGGCTGTCTAAGATGTTCCCAGCAATGAATGGGTGCTTGGTTTGGTTAGCTTTGACCTAGTAAGCATGTCCCACAAGTCTTGCAGGTTCTCTTGCTGACTGCATCCAAGTTTGGCCACCACACATAGCTTTGAGCAAAAGCTTTCATGCACACAATTCAAACATGCATCTGATGGAGTTCCTGTAATACCTTTACTCTTAACTTAGCAGGAACGACAACTTGACTCCCCCACAGTATTGCACCATCCTCAACTCCTCTTGCCAAATGAAGTAAGGTCTCCATTTTGCATACGAAGTAATGTACCTCTAGCCATTCAATATCGCTTCATGTACCTTACTCAGAACCGGGTACTTTCTTGTTTCAGCTCAAATTGCCAAAAGAAGAAACTGGCATTTGTTTCTTTTTAATTTTAGACCTGCTTTGTCCAGCGCAGACAATACCTTCCACAGGTTCACAAGATGACTAGTGCCATTAATTCCTGAAACCAAAATGTTATCCACTCATACTTTGCAAAAAGGGATATCCTTTAACCTTTTGTCTATCTTTCTCTGAAATATTCCAGTAACACTATGCACTCCAAATTGTAAGCATGTCAACTGGTATAAACCATGATGGGTATTCATTGTGAGCAACTCTTTTGTTTTCTCATTCAATTCTATTTGCTGATAAGCATGACTCAAATCAAGTTTGCTAAACTTCTTACCACCCTCCAATGTAGCAAATAAATCTTCAGTCCTTGGTATTGGATATGTGTCACAAGGTATGGCCATATTTATGGTCTGCTTGTAGTCTCCACAAATGTGAATAGCTCCGCCATTATCATTTGGTACTGGTACTATAGGTGCCACCCAACATGAATACTCCACTTTCTTAAGTATATCCTGTCTTTCTAGTCGGTCCAGTTCCTTTTCAATTCTTTCGTTCAGTGCATAAGGTACTGGACAACTTTACAAACTCAAGGATTAGTTGTTCTGTCCACCAGTTATTTTATTATTATATTTTACCTTGAAATCATTCAAACAATCCAACTCCTTGCTAAATGCAGAATCAAACTCGCCCAACACCACCTTCAATTTCAAAGGAACCTCATCTCCTACTTAGGGAAATATTTCTTTCCAATCCAGTGGTATCTTTTTCAACCAATTTCGTCCCAGTAATGTCAGCGTGTCACCTTCCACTATCAATAATGGCAACTGAATCTCTGTCCCTTTGTACACCACATCCACCTCTGTTATGCCACATGGTTTCACCACCTCTCTGTTATAGGTCTTTAACTTTATGGAGCTCTCCTTCAAGTCTTCTAAAGTCCCCAATTCCTGAAACTTCTTTAAACTCATTACTGAATACTAGGCCCTGGTGTCCACTTCCATTATCACCCTCCTCTTATTTAACAGCATTTCTACCTGCAGTGGGGGTGAACGTGACATCATGATGGTATTTAGCCCCAACATCTCTACTCCATCGCAACAGTCTTCCAACTTCTCATCCACGTTGTTCACTGCAGTTATTTTTTCCTCTTTTATTTTTCCACAAAATTTGCCTACCATCCTGTCTGCACTTTTGTCGAGTATGTCCTGTCCTTCCACATTTAAAACAGTTTTCCCCCTTGAAAGGACATTTGTCTGCAAGTGGTAAAACTCCCATTTTCTGGGTAAACTATGCAGTGAAGTCAGAGATTCACCTGGGCACCCCACTTGTGCACCTTGAATTTCCTTGGAGAATTTTGTAGCAGATTCAATAGCCACTGATATTTCTAGAGCTTTCTCCAATGTTAATGCTCTTTCACTAAGTAGACATTGTTGAATTTTCTCATCCCTTACTCCAACCACCAGTCTATCTCTTAGGTGTTCATTAACTTTATCCCCAAAATTACACTTTTTTGACAATTTCCTAAGTGTAGCAATGTACTAGCTGATGGTTTCACTGTCACTCTTCTCCATTGAATAGAAGAGAAAACACTCATGTATTTTATTGAGCACACGGTGAATATGTCTTTCCATTAACTGACATAAATTTTCATATGTTTGTTCATTTAGTCTCTTAAAACACTGTAATTTTTAGCACCAACTACTGTAATGTGGTCTTCTTAAAACACTGTAATTTTTAGCACCAACTACCAACAATAAAATGGCTCATTTCTTATCCTCATTGGTAGCAGTGAAGTAAAAATTTAATCTTTTTACATGGTTCTTCCACTCTTCTTCTTCTTCTTCATTTGACCACTCATGGATAATTCCAAACAATGCCATATTATCAGCAGACTTCATAACACTTTGAATCCTCAGATTATTTGTTTGAATTTGCTGCCTTTTACAACTAGGAGAAAAAAAAGTACATCACTTTTCTGCGTTAATCTGCTATCCTTGTCACCACTTTTGTGTATTTTGATTTCTGCAGCATGATAAGTAGTTGTCAGCTTGCTTCCACTAGAGCAGCACAGTGATTTATAGTGACTACTTGTTAGGACTGCTGATTAGTCCAAATGCTGATCTTTTATAACCCACCAGGGGTGGACCACCACCACCCCTGGCCTAAGTCCATCCAAAATAATTAGGTTTTTCTTAAATATATAAATACATAAATATCAATAAATCAAGCATTATAATAAATATTATAATTCACAACAGAACCCAGGGAATACAGGATGAAGGTGCATGTTTTTGGAGCTGTCTCCTCTCCAGAGAGTGCAATTTATGCTCTAAAGTACCTAGCAAGAAAGTACAGTCATCTTGGTTTGGAAGCCTCCCAGTCGATCTCAAGAAATTTCTACAAGGATGATGGCCTTACTAGTGTTGGGGATGTTCTTTCTTCTGTTGAGCTAATACATGCTTCCTGAGAGATCTGTGCTAAGGGTAATTTGAAGTTGCATAAGTTTGCTCCAAAATGACAGGAAAGTCATTGAAGTTATCCCTAGATCGAAGAGAGCCAAGGATCTGGTAGACGTCAACCTGTCATTGGAAAGTCTGCCTGTTGAAATAGCACTGGGGATAAGGTGGTGTATATAATCAGACAAGTTCCACATTCACATTACTAGGAGAGGTATATTATCAACTGTTGCTTCTAGGATTAATTGCCCCATTTATATTGAAAGGAAAACAAATACTCCAAGAAATCTGTAAAGCCTAATGTAGCTGGGACGATCTCCTTCCAGAGGAAATCACAACCTGATGGAGCAGGTGGAGATTGCAGTTACCCAAACTTGCTTCAATAAAGATTCCAAGATGCTACAAACAGAGTGAATTTGGAAAAGCAGTGGAAGTCCAACTACACCATTTCTCTAATGCAAGTACCACAGTCTATGGAGAATTCACATACGTCAAGAAAATCAATGAATAGGGACAGATCCATTGCTTTCTTGTGATAGGTAAATCTTGTGTAACTCCTATGCATTCCATCACCATTCCCAGATTGGAGCTGCAGGTAGCTATTACATCTGTTAGCATTAGCAACATTCTAAACCAGGAGGTGGACTTTAAAAACATCAGTAACCATTTCTGGGCTGTTTCACAAATCAGCTTACCTGAATACTGAAGCAAAGCGATTTCATGTATATGTTGTCAACTGTGTACAAAAAATGAAGGAGTCCACAAGTGTACATCAATGGTATTATGTGCACACAAAGGAAAATCATGCAGATCATGCGTCTAGGGGTTTAAATGCTGAAGAATTAGTGAAGTTCAACTGGTTCCAAGGACCACCTTTTCTCTGGAAAAAAGACACCTATACAAATAATCAGGTATATAGCATCCCTTCAAGTGATCCAGAGGTTAAGATGGCGATAACTTTTTCAACAACCACAACGATCAATGGATCTACAGATTGTGGAGCACTTTTCAGACTGGATACAAGCTGTGGGAGTGATATCTGATACAGCAATATCTCAGAAGGAGAGGACATGAGCCTGAATCTCCAAGCAGCTAGGCAACATATGGAAAAACTGATGATAAAATCTTTGCAAACAGATGCCTTTGAAGAAGAGCTGGCATCCCTCCAAAGAGAAAAAAGTCCATAGGCCCTGCTCCCTTAAAAAGAGAGAACAGTCTTTTTCATTTAGCACCCTGGATAGACAATGAAAATATGCTCAGGGTGGGTGACACACTAAAAGATCAACCTTACCCCTTGAAGTAAAACACCTCTTAATATTGCCAAAGGATAACCATGTTACCAGACTACTTATTAAACATTGCTATGAGATAGTGGTACATCAAGGCCGAGGAATAACTATAAAACCTCCAAAATGTGGGGTTTTCAATTATAGGATGTAGGACTGCAGTATCCTCATTCCTGCTCTAAAGTGTAGGCACCTTCAAGGAAAGGCCCTGCCCCAGAGGATGGCAGATTTGCCTGAGGAGCGGCTCCCTTTACATAGTGTAGAATGGACTGTTTTAGCTCATTTCTCATCAAGGAGGGTAAAAATACTTCCAAAAGATATGGTGCTATTTTCACCTGTCAAGTGTTTAGAGCGGTACACCTGGAGGTCTTAGAAGACATGACCACAGATGCCTTCATAAACTGCGTACACTGCTTCATAACAATTTGTGGACAAATACAAACTATTTGGTGTGATCAAGGATCAAATTTTGTGGGGGCTAAGAATGAGCTCAGGACTGCCCTTAACCAGTTGGATCAGAGCAAGCTCAATAACTTTCTGCTTTGACAGCTGTGATTTTGTTTTTAACACCCCTACCTCAAGTCATATGGGTGGAGTGTGAGAGAGACAGATAGGATCCATTAAAAGGGTACTAGAGGGTATCTTAACAGTGGCAGAAAATCGCATGAGCACTTCTTCTCTACAAACCTTGTTCTGCAAGGCAATGGTAATAGTTTATGGCTGCCCATTAACAGTTGACATTGTCGCCATAGTTAGCAATAAGATGCAGAGGATCTTATTCTTCTCACTCCAAACCAATTGTTGACTATGAAGACAGGTATCACTTTGACACCTCCTGACAAATTTGAAAAGGAAGATGTCTATGCTAGAAAGAGGTGGAGACAAGTCCAATACTTGTCAGATCAATTCTGGAAGAGATGGTGGGTTGAATACTTGCAAACACTCCAAGCTCGCCAAAAAATGGTTAAAAAATCAGAGCAATTTCAAGGAAGATGTTGTTAGGCTAATGGATAGAGATGTTCCTCAAAGCCATTGGAGTTTGGCAAAGCTATCAGAAACCATAAAATCTGAGGATGGGTGTGTTCGAAAAGTACACATCTTAATGAGTGAACCAAACTGTTCCATTGAAGGAAAATGCATGGGCAAACCTGTTATTTTAGAGAGACCAGTCCATAAACTGATACACCTGATCCGTCCTGAAAATAATGGTTAGAAATTAGTAAACAGGGGTAGTTATTGTTCTTTGTAGTTTTTCTGTTGGTAAATGTGAGTTTTCTCTATTCATGGGTGATGTATAGATATATATAGTTTTTTCCTTTTGTTTTAATGCAAAATCACAAATGTGATTCTAAGGGGGGAGTGTGGATTCCACCAGTTATTTTGTTTCTTATTGCATAAATAAACAGGTGCCTTTCAGTACCTGTTCAAAATTTCTGCATTGACAGTCAGTCTAGTTTCCACTCCCTAAAATAGTTCCAACAGAAATGGTGAGTTTTGGTCACTCTCTAATATAAAAGGACCCTAATGCCAAAACAAAGTAGTTCCCTTTTCTTTTTTTTATAAACACAATATTAGTTTATAATTTGGTATGTTTGACAGAAGAAGTTTTTTTTTTTACACAAGTTTTATATTAAAAATTTCATCACATAGTTTGATAGGGTGAGCCTAAATTATTTTGAATTGTTGGGATTTGTGTCTATCATTATTACTATGTGCCCTTATATAGCGGCAATTCAAATCTTAACCCAGGACTTTTTAGTCAGTCTCTGTCCAGGAGACCCATTTAGTCACTTGGGGTCAAACACAAGAAGATACTTCTGTAAGTATTTTTATTTTATTTTTGTTACCCTATTCCTCTTATTTTGCTTTGTTTTTGCTTTTTTTAACTAAATTGTAAAATTAATATTTTTAACACTCACCTTTCTGGTAATGTGAAAACTTTCTTAGTTTTTTTCAAAATCTTATTTCTTTATTCCTACTGTGATTTCGTAGGAAATTTAAGGACTAAGTCTTTTATGTCTTAATTGTAGAAGAGTTTAGCTGTCAGTCATTTGTGCTATACTCACGTCTTATATATAATTTATTAACATATATATATTCCTTTCTCTTGTGTTTTTACTACTTGTCACATTTTTTACCATTTCTTTGTGCCACATGCGGCTTTTAGATGTATTCTTGTGATATTCTTTGAGTGTTTGCATGTTTGTTTCAATGACATTTTGTATTATTTCATATCTGCATGCTTGTTAATATCTTTGCTTTAATTATTTGCAGTTTTCACAGCTGCAATAGTATGTTTTGACAAATAAAAGCTTTAGACATACTTCACACAGTTGTTAGTTCTCTCGCACAAGTCAACCAAAAGGTGAAGACAATTACAATGTGTGTCTATATATCTGTGTGTGTGTGTGTGTGTGTTTTCCTAAAGAATTAATGGTTTTTATTTTTTAATCCAATATATATCTTTATTACTTCAAATGTTATTTTTAGTGGTTACCCATATCTGAGTAGACGCTCCATTTTTTTTAAAACAGTGTTTATTTCATCTACCGGTCTGCATACTTGAGGAACCTTAATATTGAAAATAGAGGGCACATTTTTTTTATAAGTTTTCTCAGAGTTTAAACAAATAGTGCGTCTACTCAAATATGGGTATCCAGTAAAAACTATGTTTGCAGTAATAAATCAAAATATATATATATTAATAAATATACATATTATTACTTGCCAATAGCACAACTTGCAGTCTCATGCACAACATAATCTTCAAGTGATAAGTACAGAATGTATAGAGTCTATACTCAGCATCTAAAGATTGTTTTGTGCATGAAACTCTGAGTCATGCTATCGGTGAAGAATAATATGTATATTTATTAATATATATTTAACAACTCTGTTTTATTACATCAAGCACTGTTTTATTAACACCAGCACTATATATGCAATATATTATAATTATATATATATATATATATATATATATATATATATATATATAAGGAAGAACAAAAAAGCCATTTTCCAAAATATATCAACATTTGGGAGTCCACTTTGTTGGGCCAAGGACTTTTCAGCTCCCTATACAATTTAATTTTTTCTTGTTGGAAAATAAATTTATATTGAATTAATTGGATTTTAATTATATATCAATAACTTATATGTAGACTAATATGTGACTTTGACTCTAATTCACAAAATTTATTATGAATAATCCATTTAAAATCATTAGTATTTTTAATGAAACCTTTAAACTCTTACATCCTGCTCAGTTTAATCTTCATCTTCTACATTACTTGTTTTTATTAGAACTTATTTGCAAAGCCTTTTTTCAGTTTCACAGTAATTTTATTCATTGACTCACTATAAAGTTATTTTACATATTATTTTAATTAATGTAGAAACCATTTCAAAATTTAAACACTTGTTATTCACCAGACAAATTCTCATATTTTTTTTATTTTACACTCATATTTATTGATTTTCTGTAATATCTTTACAAATACCAGTAGAAACTGAAACCTAAATTTAAGAATGAATTTTTAAAAATATGATAGTACTATTAAAATGCCTGCAGTGATTTGAAAATGTAGATGGCCCATTGGTTAATGTCATTGGAATTAGCAAATTGAGTTCAAACTATGACTGAAACAGTTTGCATTCATTTTGTGCTATTATCCCTTGAAAAGGCATGAATTCACATGGGTGAAAAGAAGGGTAATTGAAGCCTTTTAGCTCTGTAAAACTGTTTATTTTGGGCAGGAGTTTAGCACCCTAACCTTGTAAAAAAATTATTTTATATTAAAACTGCAGCAGCTTTACTTAGTATGGTGGTGATCTATGTTTCGCATGGGGAATACGTAAGAATAAACAATGACAACAACAACAAACTTATATTTATAAAGTTATAACATTTCAATTTTGATTCATTTTAAATTAGCTATTTCTGTGTACTATCTATCTTAGTTTATTCCTTTCTATATATATGTATGTATCTATCTATCAATCTTTGTTCCTCTCTCTCTCTCTCTCTATTTTATAATGAGCTCATAAACAATATTTTCAAATATTAAATAGGGCTACATTTTTTATTATTGCTTAAATCTATCTCAATGTGGAATTATCTAAAAACTGTTTCTAGAAATATTTGACAAAAAATGTATAGAACTCAGAAGTATTTTAAGGCAAGTTCAGTTCTTGTAATTTTTGTTTATTGATTCAGTCATTAGGAAAATATTTTCTTTAGCACAGCAGAAATAGTGCAATAACTTTTGTAGGCTTTAGATAACAATGTTTAATTAAAATAAATATACTTCAATGCAATTCAATATCTATATATGTTAGCATATATTCAAAGCAAATCATTGTGCAAAATGATAAATAACTTTCACCTCATAAGTTAGAAATAATATATTATTATTGCCTGAAATTTAAAAAAATGAGAACTTTCCTTTATTTATTCTTGCAAGCATGAATAAATAAATTTAATTCTTTTATCATATTGATAATATCACAACAAATACAATGTTTCATTTTTTATATTTAATATTCAGGAATTAAAAATAAAGACATAGTACATATCAAAATTTTCCATTACTATAAATGTTATATTTAGTGCCACATGTGTTTGAATAAACATTCCTGTTTTTTAAAGAAAAAAATGAATGTTTACCAACCTAGAGATTGAAAGTTTTATCAAAGAAAATGTGTCTCTTGACAGCCTGGTAGACATTAATTTCACTATTTAAAAAAAAACTGGGATGTCTACTCAAACATGTGTATCTACTAAATATAACATTTATGGTAATAGAAAATAATGCCAGATTAAAAATTACATTAATTGCTTAAAAATTGTATCACAATTTATAATATCAAGAGTAACAAGCAAATGGTTGCCCAATTAGAGATATTTTGACCTCAGAATTAGAAGGAAAATTTTAAATTAGACATTTCTGGATTTTAATAAAATAACACTAAATTATGTGCATATTTATGTTTTATGGGAAATACTACATGTTGTAAAAAAGGATGTATCAAATGTTTTAAATTAAATTATTATTTTTCTTACTCATCTCTTGTCTCTTGAGTGATACTAAGAGGAAAAATGAAATTTTGTAAATTAAAATATATGAGACATTTGTAGTTTATGGAAATTGTGTATTTAAATCAGAATTTATGTTGTTTTCCTTTTTATAATTTGACTGGTTTTACCTGCATTTGATATTCAGTTTGAAGCTGATCATTGTTTCATATTTTTGTTCTATACCTGTTGCATGCAGAAAAAAACAAATAAATAACTTGTCATTTACTGATCAGAAATTGAGTAAAATGGTAGTACTATAAATATTTACATATTTTGCATATAAAAGACTTTCTGTATATTATTTCTTAGTGTACTGAATCCTTGATACCCAACAGTACCAATACAGCCAGTGAAAACTTTCATTTCCTTAGTAGAATTGCCTTGCAAGTTATCTTAAGAAAAAAAACAAAAAACAAAAATAAAATGAGGTAAAGAAAATACATTTTAAATTATAGATATTCTTATTTAGTTACAAAATTGAAGTATCATGATAATTTTAAATGATTGCATTTTGAGAACATCAAAATCTTGTTTTCAAATGAGTTAAATTCAGCTTGAAAGAAGTATCTGGTATATATTAAAGCAAATAAAATGTATAAATGAAAATGTAATAAGTGTTTATCTTTAAGTAGAAAGATAAAATTAATTTTACCTAATCTCATATTGTAAACTACTTTATTCAAATCTTTTAACTGCATATCTTTAAATGCTATAAAATATTTTAAAATCATATTGACAGTTTATAAGAATTGCTTATTAGCCAAAAATATTTATTTTCTCTTTATATAAGAAAATTAGCCAAAAACATTATTTCCTCTTTATATAAGAATATTTCTTTATCTTAACACATTTGCCTCATTCATGTGAGATTTCTAAATCAAAAATGCACATATCACGGGAACTGTGACGTTTCTCTATTTTGTTCTTTTTATGCTTTAAAATAAACCTTTTCATTTTGGTTGTTTTTACAATACTTGTTATTTCCAAAGACTTCATATAAAGTTGATTCATAAAAAAATTCATGTTTTTGGTGATATAAAAGGTAAAAAACAAAGAAAATAAAATAAGAGTTTGGCTTTTCAGTGTTATGACAAATGCAATGAATCAAAAATTAAATTTTCCAAAGCATGCATTGAAAAAAATGACCACCACCTCTCTAACATTTCATTCTATTTTTAATAATAATTTTATAAAATTTTTAATAATAATTTTATGATTTTAAATAATAATTTTATTATTATTTTTAATAATAATTTTATAATATTCATTGTAAATAATGGAAGAATAGCTATATATTAAAATAAAAAAAATTAATTGCATGTAATCTCTTTATAAGAGGATTTCATTTTAAGAGTCTCTGCATCAAGTTCCTCATGAATAGACATAGAATAATATTTTTTCCTTTCTTTGAAAAAAAAATGAAAAATGCAATATCCCTTCAGGACATAGGCAATCATGACTCTCCACAGATTCCTTTTATTCATTTTCATTACCATGCATTCTTGAGAAAGATAGTGGAATGGTTTCCCATTGCCTTTTCTACAGTTTGAATTTAGAGTCCAATTTACCCTGCTATTTAAACCATAGCTATTAGGAGAAGAGACTGATTCATGCCTTTCACAAAAGTATTAGTTCAAAAGAGCACACAACAGACTAGGCTAGAATTTAAACTCAGTTTATCAATTTCCTTTACTGCATTGATATCCATTACACTATGCACACCACCTTACCTTCCCAGAATTCATGAGTGAAAATCTCAGAGAGCCAATGAAATGAGTTAATATTGTTAACAAGAAAGATTTTTCAGTTAGAAGGAAAAAAAAGAAAAATATTTGTAGATATTTACTAAGCTTAACTAAAATCTAACACACAGCTTGAGAAAATCTATTTTCTGAAACATATTATCAACTTTTTGTCAGTGATGATATGCAAAATAACTCTATGAATCTGATTTCTGTACTGAAGCATATTTTATGTTGATCATATTGCATATAAAATTTTATTGAGTTGTTCCAGTTAAAAAACAGAAGAAACTAAACAGATAGAGAATACCATATTCTATTTCTTATATTGGATTACCTTACTATAACAATTATATTAGATTATATTAGATTGTCTTACTAAAATAATTAGCATTATTTATATTTGGACTAATGTCCACATTTTTTTTGTTATAAGAATTTACAGCATTACTGTAAATTCTTGTGTGAGTAACAACAAAAATGAGTACAACAGTCAAAATGTAAATAATGCAAATAATGATATCCTGTTGTCTCAGAAATTCAGACAGATTATAATTAAATTAGAAGAAACAAATATTGTTAGAATTATATGGACTATTAAAAAAGTATTGAATTAACTTTCTCCCGGACATATAAATATATATATGCACAAGAAAAATATATAATATATATTTTTCTGTGAATTGGTATGCATGCAACTATTTAATAAAACACTGATTTATAATAACTTATTTGATTTGTATAATTATTTGAATCATTATGCTTTTTAGTTAGAAGAATAATTTTATGTCCTTTCATTTCACTTAATTGCTACCATCCTCTCTCTTTGGAATTGATTATCATGTATAGAATTGGATTATAATAAACAAGATTTGTATAGAGTCACTCTGTTCCATTATGCCTAAGATAAGAACATGTCAAGATAGCTATCAACAAGACAGCACACAGCAGTTTGGATTCATGCCTTTTAATTCTGAACAATCAGAATTTGAAATAACTTTGTTGGTTTCATTTTCAAATCTCCAGCACTTTTTGTCATGTTTTATCTCTTAATGCCATGCTCTCAAAAACTGGGTTTAAATCCCACATTCCAATTAACCATATAAACATCTATTTGAAAATTAATAAAAATGTATCATTTAATATATTCATAAATTTCTGTAGTCATCTATAAATGCATTTTCTGTAGTCATCTATAAATGCATTTTTATTTAATTCAGTTTTATTGTATTCATAATAGATTTCAATGATGTGGATCAATTATAAAAATGAAAATGTTATCAATTCATTTGCATAAAAATTTGAACTTATATATTGAACTATAGAATACTTGAAATGGATATCATGATTCTTACAGGAAATATGTTGGCTCTTTAACCAGTTGATTAATATTTATGTTTTGGAATTGACATTCAAATACTTAATAAGTTTTAGATGCCACATATTTACTACAATCAGTTGTATATTTGTAAAATACACAGATATAAATAACTTCACATATTAATAAATCTCTTTTTCATTTTCAAAATGTTTTTAAGTTTATCATTAAACCTATTCTTTGATTCTAGAGTATTTATTTAATAAATTTATAAAAAAATTTACATATTTTTGTTTTTTAATGTTTTAAAATTCTTGTTTTATATCTCCAAAATATAGTAATTGATATTTTTTGTTATTGATAAACAAATATCTTGATATTTCCTATTTATATGCAAATATAATTTATTTATGGGTTCAGATATCAATATAAATGCCTTTTCTCTTAATTCTCAGAATTAAAATATAATTTTATTCCATATATCTAGATATATAAAAATATTTCCTGAAAAATTATCTAAGTAAAAGTGAAACTGCTTTCACTTCAGGTGATTTGCATAAAATTTTCCACAGAAAATATTTTGCAATAATATATTTGCCCCATATCTGACATTTGCAAAAAAAAAAATTAGATTTTCAAAAAATTTTCTATTTTAAATATTATTTTCAAACATGTATTGGTATTTTTAGATTATGAAAAAATCCGTATAAAAAATATGAGTAAATTAATTCGGCCCAAGAGTGCAACTCTCTCTACACTGGGATGAAGCGGGTTAACGTGAGCCAGTCTCTATTATAATTGGTTGAAGAAGATATACACCTTGTGTATTTGTGTCATTGTCGGATCAACACAGAAAAATATTTCGGAGGGACAAAAAAAGGGGGAATGTCTAAGGAATATTAATTCTCCGACCCATGCCGGGGAGATTCCTATCACTCCACAATTTTTACTGCTATGATATTTCTCTACACTTGATTAACGATTAGTTTTAATTGTTAATTTTAACGTGTGCGGTAAGGTTTAAAGAATGACGTGCACTGGTCAAGCAGTGGGGCGTCTGCAGTTGAACATACAGGGGAGATAACATGATGCGGTAAACAATGTTGGTGTTGGGGATTCACACTAGTTTCACTTTTAATTTTGTTTTTAATTTTAGTCATGATATTTTCGTGTTGCGTTGTCTCAGTTCTAAAGCTTTGTGTGGGTAGAGTGTTTAATCTTTGATTTTAGCCCCCGTTTTCATTCAGGGAGCTAATCCGGAAGGTTTAAAATTGAAGTTTCCAATCTAAAGGAGGTGGGCGACTGGTGGGGACCTACACTACTTTGAGTTTGACACTACACCTTCTTCTTCAAGCCAGTGACGGGCGGATTCATATTGATGGCGAACTCTAATCTATCTTCTTCCATGAATCAAAACATGGCTCACATGGGTGGTGGGAGTTTAGTAAATGGCTACTACAAACAAGTACCATATTCAGGTGGAAGAAGCCGAAATACAAGTGGTAGGTCCGGTAGTCGTGGCCGCGGCAAACCTGCAGTCAGGGTAAGTATTATTATTATTATTATTATCATTGTGACGATTGCCACATTGCTTCGGTTTTAATTAATTATAAATGTTACAAACATTTCAAAAGCAAAAAAATCTTTGTTTTTCATTGTCTTCATGAAATGATCAACGTTTATACATGCTTTCTTATAAAGATGATGCTTTTATTTGAACGAGATTCTGTTTTCTAATGTGATGTATTGATGCGGCGATGATACAAAAAGCCATGAAAAGCGTCAACCATTTTATCGTCTACTACTAGGAAAGAGAAAAAACAGACTGCTACTCGATTTTCGATTTTTCTTCTTTTCATTACATTTTTATCTTATTTCATACTTGATAATACAGGATAAATATTTCTTAATCTATTATTTAATTTGGAAATTGTCTTCTCCAGGGCGAAGAAAGAACCTTTTTTTTAATGAATGAAGAAAAGAAAGGAAGCGTTTGAAGAAGAGAAGAAAAAAATAAGATAAAAAAGCACCGTTCAATTTTGTTGTTCCTTATGTTTGAAAAATTATCACATATATTTTTTAAATTGGTGTTTTTTTTTATTTTAATTTGTTCTTTTAAAAATTTTATTTTATTTCATTAAAATAAATTTAATTTTCCTAGATTGTATTTTTTTCGATTGCATATGATAAACCGAGCTTTGTTAAAAAATAAACAAACAAAACCAGGAACAATCACGTTTTTTTAAAACATTAATTAAAAAAAATAAAAAATATACTTTGAAACATCGGTCTTCTTAATTGTTTTAAATTTTAATTTTACAAAAAGAAAATATTTCCAGATATGTCATCATTGTCATTGATAATTTCCATTTGAACAATGAACATTATGTTTTAAATTAACATATGCAACCTGGAAAAAATCTAAGCAATTGATGGCAAATTAAATCTATTTCCTGTTTCAAATTCATGATATGAAAAAAATAAAAATTCAAATAATAGACAAAAATCTTTTCCACGAATGCATCCTTCCCTTTCGATTTCAAAATTTATCATTTCTTTGTATTTTTCAACATCTGGTTTTTTTGGGTTTTTTGTGTGTGTGTGTTTTTCTTTCATTTTGGCTAAAAGTTTTCAACAAAATCTTTTTATTTTCAAAACCTGAAAATAAATTAGGTTGAAAACCTCGTTTTTTAAATTCAGATTTCTTCTTTTTTCATTGTTCCACCTTGTAATGTTTAAGGTTTGAAATTAAAAAAAAATCCCGTTGACATTTTTCACGAGATTCTCTAATTTATTAATTTATTTCCAAAAGATTTTATAATAGTTTTCATTAAAAAGTGGGATTTTCTCGTCTTTAGTGAATAAAATTTCGACATTTATTGTTTCTTCTTCGCCTGCATTGAATGTAGTTATATTGTAATGTAGTAGCATCATTTTTTGACCACCCTTTTTCTTTGTTTGCAACCGAAAATTTTCAAACCACATGATCAAACTATTTACCTTCAGCTAGGCAAATATCACTCGTTTCTAAACGAAAAAAAAAACTGGGTATTCTTTTAATAAAGTATATCCAAACCCCAACGGACAATTATTTATTTTAATTTCTCAACAAATCATTTAAATTTTCTTAATCTTTTGTTTGTCTGCATGCATGTATATGCGTACATACATACATACGTACATGTGTTCGTCACATTGGTTTTTTTCCTTCTTCTTTACATGAAGAAATATAAAAGTAAAACTAACAATGATTCTTGCTTTTGAATTTTTCGCCCTGAATTCATTGACTGTTGTTTAGTTGGTTGCAATCTTCTTACATAAGTCTAAATCTGCTTAGCAGTTTTCTAGTAGTCTGTTCATTTTGGCAACCTCGAAAATGACGTTCTCCCTTTTCTCTCCTCCTTCACATGCACGCATTCATACAACCCAACAATGTGCGCTCAATCAATGATGATGGCAAATAGCGGTTTTCAGCTTCTTCCCTATACCATAGCCAAATACTGTACAGTGTACACCATACAAACTCAACGATTTCTTTAAATCAATATACACAGACCTTATCAATAACTGTTAAATTTACTTCTTTATTTTGTTTTTCCCTCACAAAAAAGCAACGGCGACCTATTCAGTTAGTAGTAATATGATAATATAAAAAATCAAAATGTTTTATGTTGGGTTCTTGTAAAATTTTGGTATTTTATTTTCAATTAGAAAGAAAGAAAGAGTTTCTAACACAACATAACAACAGTAAATTCTTCCAAGGTCGGAAGTCTTTTTCTTTTTGTTCTTTTTAATCGTTTTTTTTTTTTTTGTCTTTCTTTAGTGTTCAAAAAAGAACATATTAAAATTAGAAAGGTTTCTCTTTTCTTTCTTTCTTTCTTTGTTTTTTGTAGACTGAGTGTAGCTTCTTCAATTTCTGTCTGGTTGTTGGAGTGTGTAAAGTAAAGCAATTTTCACTGCTACTACTACTACCATGTCTTTCTAGCTTCCATGGTTTTTGTTCCTGTTCAACTTTATTATCAATTTCTCTCAATAGACTCTATTTCTCATGTAAATTTGCACATTTTCTCCTTCCTATTGAGCATTGGTTAGCACTTACGAAAAAAAAAACAGATTTTTTTTTTTTTTTTTTTTTTGTAGAAAGGAGTCTTTTCTTTTCTGATCAATAAATTAACCAGTTTAAAATTATACGTTTTATTTATTAAATTAATTAATACATTTCTTTCTTACAACCCATTTTCTAATTTTTCTTATTTATTTCAAAACGATCGGAGAACCGTTGGTCTGGTAGTCGTCATGAAAATCAGGTTATAACAACAACTGCTTTTGTGACATGCGATGATGATCAAAGTCCGACAAATTATAAACTAAAACATACCCATTGTGATTTTTTTTTAAATTGTTATTCACAAAATGATTTTTACTATGTTTTTTTTTTTTTGTTTTTTTTTTTTTAAACCAAAGAGATAACTTCATTTTATGAAGTAAATAGCTACATGAGAGCTTAGGATTTCTTTCTTTCTCTCTTATTCACACACATACACGCACACACACACAATTATGTATTTGTCTCTTTCTTTCTTCCTGCCGACTGCAATGTGCTTAGCTTAAGAAATAGATCGAAACCATTATTCAATATCGTTTTCTATTAATGTTAAATAAGAAATAGATATTAATGGTAATGGGGTCTCTTTTTTATTATTAGTCGAAAGGGAAAAACATGGGATTTTTCAGAATGGTTTTCTTAATTTCTCTTTCTCTTGTCTCAGAAACCGAAATCTTTTGTTTCTTAGTAGTCAGTATGAACAAATAAATGTTTAAATTTCTACTTTCATTTTCCTCTTTTGACATGCTGGTTTTAGTTGTATCTATTGATTGAATGTGGCCATCGATTTGTTAGGCTAAATTTTAAATTAAATATTTAAATCATTTTTATTCATTAAATCCTACTTAATAGTAAACTCCTTATTTTTGAAAGTAGAAAAATAATAAAAAATAAAAACTGATTTAGAAATAATTAGGAAGTCAGTTATTTATTTAAACATTTTTTAAATATGTACACACAGTACAATACTTAATATTTAATTTTAAAATATCAGCATTAATCATCGATTGAAAATATCAAATAGATTTTTAAAAGGTAAATGGGTATTTTATAATGAAATTTATTAAAATGAAAGCTTATGCATATTATTATGAAATTGATTATAATTCTTATGCATAATTTTAGTAGGTTATTTACATAAGCTAAAGCGTATTCAGTGGTTTTATGAGTGAGAGGAAAAGGCAAAGAAAGTGACTAAACTTAAACGAATTATTTATCAATCATTATTAAATTTGTTTATTTTTATTTTCTTCATTTTCTGACTTGCCAGTCTTTTCCTTTGTGAATGAAGTTTTAAATGCTTGCAGTTATCAATGTGATTGTGTACTGTAGTGCCATTCATTTTTCAGTAGATAGTCACCCCCTTCTCTCTTCCGGAAGAGTTTAGGAATCATCATCATCATCATAAAGTAGTAGACAAATCCCTTGTTAAACCGATTGAATAATTTTTCAGTCGTTTTTAAAATTTGAAAACATTGCTTTTGTTTCGAATGAAACAAGAATGAAATTCTTTCTCTCATCTTCTATCGATTTTTTTATGTAGCCATAAAACTTCATCTGGAATAATTACAAAAATTCTATTTTTAAACTTGTCTCATATTGGTATGAAGGACTTCAAAATATTTTGTTTGCCTTCCTTCTTATTGATGATTTTTTAAGAAATTCATTCAAATTTAATTTAACTAACATTAGTAAATAAATAAAATGCAATTTCTTTTTCTTTTTTTTCACTAAACAAGTTTTGTTTTTGTTGCTATAAGAAATCCATTTTTGTTTCTGTAAAGCCTTCCACTTTCTAAGCATAATATATTAAGTAGAATCTCCCCTCACTATCTTGTTGATGAATCTAGTAGTCTGGCTCGATTTCAAGCACACATCTTATGAAAAATAATATCAGTGCTGAAAAAGAATCTATAGTTTTAATTTCTCTTTGATAATCTTGTTTCACTTTCATTTTGCTACCTTTGCTTTTCATGTGTTTTCCCTCAAACTTACCACAATAGTATGTTAGAATTTATTCAAGAGGAATAATAGTGTTTATCTGTTCTCTTGACCTGAATATTTCCTTGTATTAAAAAAAAAAAAACAACAATGGCACTTATAATTTTTTTTTTTTTTAGTTATTTTTTCTTTTTCTTTTTTCAATATCTCTAAGAAATCTATTGTTTAGCCAACAGTTTGGTCTCATTTCTGAGTACTGGAAATGGTTGGCAACTAATGTCAAATGCTATTAAAAATAGATTACCATATGGTTAGTTGGACAGTTTAAGTTGTCAAATGCTTTCTATTCTAATTGTGAATTTTGCCTGGTATATTTAGTCATAGAGCCCGTCTTTGCCAAAACATTAATTAGAACTAATACAAAGGACAGCAGTTGAGGACTGGGTAAGCCCCAAAGTAACCAGAATTGTTACGTAAAGAATAAGCTTACAGTGAGTAATTAATATAGTATCCAAGATATTGATGATTACTAGGGGTAGTGAATAGATTAATCTTCGTGAAACTGATCATAGAAGTATGGAAGGACATAAGGATGAAAATGGGAATAGTTTTTATAAGATTGTAATCAAGATTAATTAAAACTTTCTCCTTGAGGGGTTAGATTTTGTAGAAAAAAAGTGACTAGTCTCTGAAAGGTTTCAGTTATATCCATAAAGGTATTGACTTAATAGATATTCATTAAAAGGTTGGTATGGTGAATAGGAAATTTCTTGAAAACTGTTAATGAGAATAAGATTACCTGGAGTAATTAAAAACTCAAACTGGACAGCTGAGGTTTTTGCAACTCTGTCCTCTTTGAGGAAAATGGTGTTTATTTTAAATAAACATCAAAGATGGGTGTATTTTTTTAAGTTGATTGGGTAAATTAGCCTTTTGTCCTCACCTGCATATATTAAAAGAAAACCAGCAGAAAGCTAAACCCATTTCTTTCACTTACAAAAATGTAACAATGGGGGCAGATGGCCATAATATTATTTTCAGAGATCTCTTCTCCCCTGTATTTTTTTAAAAATTCTTCTTAGCCAGATATTTTCAAATCCACTAAGTTATTATGTTTCAGAGAACATGCAAGAATCAGTGTTTTGATTTTTTTGTTTTCATATTTAAAATAAATTAGCATAAGTAATAAGTTCAAAAGAGCATATTAAACCAATTTATAGAATCATGGTGGCCAAGAAAATAAAGACAAAGCATTGTTTAAAGTAAATTGACAGTAAATAAATTTTACACACACAAATAATATATTTTAGATCTTTGAAAATTATTTTCATTGTTTAATTAGAAAATTGTTTTTATATTATGAAAAATACTTTAAGAAATATATATTTAAAGATGAATTTATTTATTAGAATAGTTATGTTATAAAAATAAGTAATTTTGTAATTTATTTGAACTAGTATCCTCATTTTTTTTGTGTTTTGTTTTTAGTCACACTTATTGGGAGTTAGACTCTGGAGTGTGTGACACAATGACAGAATATGTCATTGTAAATCTTGTTATTAAAGAAGACAGCTAAAGATGCAAATGTTTGTTCAAACAAGTTCTAGGATTGCAAAAAATCTTTCTTTTGAACTTGATTGCTATAAAATGTTTTGAAATAAAACAGTTTTAAGAAAATAATTTTTTTTATATATACTAAGATTCCCTTCCAAAACACATAATTATTTTCATAAATTTTAATTTTGGTATTCCCATTTTTATATCAAAATGATAAAAATTTTAAACACATGCTCTTCTATGTAATTTAAAAACTGGATGAGATGAACTTTTCCAAATTTAAAACTTTGTCATATAGTTTTCATATAATTTTATTTCATGGTATATTTTATGATAATAGAAATAAATATAACATTTATTATATAGAACTGCTTAGAATATACAAGACAGTTTAAATGTTAAAAGTCCTTTTCTATAATGGTGATGTAATAGATATTATTATACATACATAATTATTGCAGTACGGGTGAATTCATGAATGATGAATGTCAGCTTAAAATCTGACACTTCTTACCCATTTTCTGATTTTCTATGTAAAATAACTAAAATAAATAATTGTGTATATATATTTTTTTAACAAAGTTGTAATTCTAATGTAAGAAATAGTCTTTAAGAAGTATGTGAAATTTAAAAAAAATTAGTACTTGAATATTTTTCTTAAATTTATTTATTATAGTAAGCATCTGGATTAAGGACTGTTCAGAAAGGAAATACAGAGAAATAAAAAGACAGTTGGCATTGTTAGCTATTTGCCTAACATGTTGTTTTCTATTGCTGTACAAGAGAATCATAATCCAGAAGGCAATTCTTAACATCAATTGCCTATGTTTATAGGTTTGTTTGTTTGTATATATATGTACTTATGTTTATTTGCAGATAAACAGAGGCACATTTTATATAATTCATTTTGATGTATGCATATCTTAATGCATATATTTTTTTTTTCTTCCAAATGTGATTTTTAAGTGTATATGTACTTCCGATAATGTTTTGTTTTTCCTAATTTGTCATTTTTCATTTTCTTCTGTTTGATTCTTTTGCAATTTGTTTATCCTCTCTGATGAAATATCCATTTTTCAATGAGCTTGGAACCAGAGAGAAAGATAATTTAAAAGAGACAAATTTTCCATCTGATGAAAAGTCAGAATTTTAGATTTATTCTCTTCAAATTAGAAAAATTATTTTCAAGCAATGCAGCATGAGAAGAATTAAGCATTTTACTTACATTATTTACATTCAGACTAATGTCTTCATCTTTGTTCTTATCACAACATTTTAGCTGTTATGTTATTTGACCTTTTTCAGGTGTCTGTTGATCTGGGTAATCTTAAGGGAATTTTGAACTGAACCCTTTACTTAATCTATGGGAGTAGAGTTCTCATTCCACTATCCATGCTAGGAATATCTTATGATAATAACAACAAAGATGAAGACATTAGTCTGAATGTAAATAAGAATAACTCCTCATCCCAGAAATTCAGACAGAAATAAAAAAAAAAATAATTTGTTCTCTGACACAAGAGCAAATAGCTTGGAGTTTTCCAAGTATACAATGTCTAATTTGACAAGATGATTTCAAAATAGCTAAGATTAATTATTTAGGAACTAAGAAAAAAAAATTCAAAAACCTCACTTCTGCTGACATAAAGTTTAGTTCTTTTGTTTTAATACAGATTTTTTATTTTTTCTAATGAAAAGAACTTTATTCATGTTCAACATTTTTAAGTCTATTAAAAATGTCAAATATTTATTTTCTTACTTAATCAATTAATTTTAAACATGCCATTAAAAGAAATTATGTAACAAAAAATATGGATGTATACATTTCAACTTTTCATTGAACAAGATTTATCAGCATATATGATGCAGGCAAGATTATTTGGAATTGCCTAAATTTTGGATTATTTGGAATTGCCTAGACTAAAATTGCTTCTAATTTGGCCTTCATTTTGTTGATATGAATTTATTTTATTAATGACATTTAACTTTATAGCACAATATAAATTAGAAAAAACAAAAATATATTTCAGATTTGTTAAAGTTTATCTTTTATCAACTACAATAGGATGCATATGCATTTTCATAATTTCTTAATAATTCAATAAGTCACTGCAGAGCAAATTATGGTCCTTATTTCTGGCCCTAAATTCATTTAAATAATTATATAAATTTAGATATAAAATTGAATGAAAAATGTTGTCTGAGTTTTTTATATTGTTTTTCAGGATGACTAAGAATTAATGTAGTTAAAAAAAAACTTTTTTTTTTTTTTTTTTTTTTTTTACTCAACTTTGCTGTATATGATTAAATATTTTTTAACCAGAGGGCCAGCATATAGGTTGAATGGAATTTTATTGATGACTTTGGTGTATTTGTAAAAACATAACTGTATATGTGAAATATATATATATATATATATATATATATATATATATATATATATATATATATATATATATATATATACCAAATAAGATATTTATTAATAAAAATTTATGAAATGTAAAATATTAATTAAAACTGTGTTGAAAAACATTTAAACTAATTTCAGTTTTCAGCTTATTGGTTATCAAAGCTTACAATTAATTTAAGTACATAATTTTGCTTTCTGATTATGTGGAATAATGTTATAAGCTAAATATATCACACCTTACTGAATAAATTTGTGGATCTAGATAAGATAATTTTGACAATCCAAAAAAGGAAACGGTATTATTATTTAGCATTTTTGAAAAGTTTTCACGTTTGATCATTAAACATATTTAGCATTTTTTTTTTCTCAGTTTTTCTACAACTAAGCAGTATTGTTATATTTGAACTAAATTCATTCACATTGTGTTGGACACAGACTTTCCAAAGTTTCATGAAAACAACAGACAAGCATTGTTTTTAGTTGTTCAAGAGTTTACATTTAGTTTCAAAGAGTGTAGATATTGTTTGATTAGTGATTGAATGCTTTCAACCATGTTTATGATCATTTTCAAAATTCAGATTTATGTAATCATGTCATCTTTCCCACATTCAAATACATTTTAAAACTTGGCATGGTCATCAAACCTTCTGTTATGAGTATACAACTGTCCATTAGTTAAATGTATTGTCAATTGTTGAATACATTTAATTCCATTGTTGAAGACAATTTTGTTTAATTTCAGAAATTTTAATTTTATAGCTTGTGTTTCATTTGGAGTCTTTTTACAGTTTATAAAGTATACATCTGTTTTTTACAAGTGTTTCTTTTATGTTAGTGGGAAAGATGATATGTCTACATAACCCTGGATCTGGAAAATAACCAAATTGAAAGCACTATATCAGTAATATTGGGACAATATCCGTACTCATTGAAGTCAAACATGTGTTCTCTTGTATGGAAGTAATAAAAGTTCACTAACAACAATCCTTGTCCATCATTTTTAATGAAACAAGTATTGGTTAAAAACTGTTACTTCAATACACTGTCACAGTATATCAATGTTTGCAGCCTAGTGATGAAATAAAGATTTATTTGACCTAACAGATGCTTATTTTCAACCATTATCTTTTTTGTCAATGTGCTTCATTCAGAAGTAAATATTAACCATATAGATTGAACTTTATACAGGAAAAATTTTCTATCCCACCTCTAACTGTGAAAGTGAAAAAGACACACTTAGGATACAGGTAATTAAAGAATAATGGATTTCAGTTATGCAGACCCCATTGGGACCATAAAATTGGTAATTTCTTTTAAACTATTTACATAAAATGGATAATTTAATTTCAAAAATTGATTATGTTCTTCCATCATTGGTTGAACAAAGCAGATATTCCTTGAGACCAGTGTTACATTTAATCAGAGTCCATTGTATTTGGTGAAAACTTTTTTTTAAACATTTTAAAATTTGAAGCACAATTTTGGAATATGTTCCTAGTGCAATTCTTTTTGGAATGATCTTGTTATATTTTATCAGGATTTATTAATTCAAACATACACCATCCCTGTATTCTCAGCTATTTTGAAGTGTGGGGGCCATAGACTGTGAGAAGGGAAACCCAAGGGTAGTTGAGAGAAAACACAAAAAACAATAAGAAGCCTTTCCTTCAACATATTTGATTACGTGTAAATTCAAAAAGATAAATTTCCTTGACAAAATCTAAGAACAGGATTGATATGATTACAAAAGGTAAAGCTTGGCTGTCATTGACATATTTGATAGCTGACTTCATGAAACTTGCAGAAAGGCACCAAATTTAAGGATCACAGTTGACCTAATAGACATTTACTTTCATACAGTCTCTTTTTCATATATATATATTATCCCTCATCAAAAACACGACTCAGTTTCATGTACAACGCAATCTTCAGGTACTTAGTATCTCAGTATACTCAGATATTATGCTATCAGTGATGGATAATATGTATATTTATTAATACATACTTAATAGCTCTGTTTTATTATATTGAGCACCGTTTTATTAACACCAGCACTATGCATGCAATATATTATAATGTGAGTGTGTGTATATATATAATCGCACATTTGAGTGCTGATGTTAATAAAACAGTGCTTGATGCAATATAACAAACCTATAAACTATATATTAGTAAATATACATATTTTTCCTCACCAGTAGCATGACATATATATATATATATATATATATATATAGTCATGCTACTGGTGAGGAAAAATATGTATATTTAGCTTTGTCCAGTATATCAGAATGTTCAAGTTTTCTTGGCGTTCCTTATAAATCAATTTCTGTTTGTATGTTATGTCTCTGTTTGACAGGGAGCCCTAGAACCTGTGAGAACTCTTCAGGAGGCTGTGGCCAAAAAACACTTGTGTATGCTTCTACTAAACTATACCGGCAAACAGTTTTTCATGTACAGGTCCTTCTATAATCAAGGGATTACTATTTAGTTTTAGTTCCATTATGATATTGATTTTTATCTTGGCTACTTGCTTCTATTTGGAGCCTGGTCACTTGCTTACACCAATACAAATAAACCAAAAAAATGGTGTGAGGAATAGCAAACTCATTGATCTTGATATACTTCCAATGATTTAAATGATCTGCTGTATTTCTCAATTGTTATTTATACATTTTGAGCTTATAAAACGAGTTGCTCTTGATTATATTGTATATGAAAAGTTAGCCTAAGCATGTAATCAATGATACTGCTTGTTGTATGAGACGATTGCAGTGCTTGACATTTGAACAAAGTGGCACAACATTGCTGTTTGAATTATTACCTCAAACTTGAAATTTGAATTAATTATTGCTTTATGCTTAAAAGTGCCCTAATAATTCTAATAATGGTAACAGGAATAAATATGATGGCAATAGATGCTTGCTGCCATTATTTGAACTAAAGAAATAAATTAGTAGCCAAGAGGCTTGAGGACCCATTCTAATTTCTAGATCCTTACCATAAATTTTAAAGAAAATCTTTGAATTTAAACTGGTGATAAATACTTTACCTGTGAAATAAATAATTCTCTTATATAAAAAAATATTTTGCTGTTTATTTGCTTAGGGGAAAAACATGGAATTATCAAAGGATTATGGTGACTGTCTTTCATAAATAATATCAAAAGTTAATAACATTGGAGACCCAAAATATTAACCATTAGCATTATAAATTTAATCTCTGTAAATGCAAGTAGAGAAGGAAATCCTCTTAAACTAATTAATAATTCAAAAGGTTCTTATTTAGAAAATGATTAAATATTCCATATTTTCCTCCATTGCTTATTATTTCTAAAGCATACTTTCATGAAAGAAAATTGTTTCCATTTTACTGTGAAGCCAACATGAAAAATCCATTTTCTATATTATTTGCTTTAAAATGTATCTTTCTAACAAAGTTATATCAGGTATCTATGGTTTTTAAGATCAGTTATTATTTTGCAGAATTATAATCTTACCATAATTTGTTTATGATGGCTTTTGATTGTATATAAACTTTTGATGAGTGAATGTTTTGCCAACAGAATGTCCTTTCTATCTTAAGGTTTGGGAACAAATGTACATTTTTAGATTGCTCTTAGCTGTTAGATAGTATGAACTTGCAAATACAACATCAATCATCATCATCTTCTGTCATTTTAAATCCTGTTCTTTTATTGTCCTTTCTACTCAATAACGTTTTCTCAGTTTCTTTCACTTTCAGTAACCCCTAGAATCTTAGTGACTTTACTGTATTACCTGCAATGAAATGATAAAAAAAATACAATTCCGTTATATATCTCCCCAAAAATGGTAAACTAATTGCATAATCATGTAGATAGCAAAAGCAAAATATATTTAATAGTCCTCTGTTATGAAGACAACTATTTTAAACAGGTAAACAAATATATATATATATATATATATATATATATATATATATATATATATATAGTCTGACATCATGTTTATTGTATATGATAAGCATTGGTTTCTTTGAAGACTTATAAAGATGTAGTTAACATGGTTGGTATTAATAGTGAGTAAATATTGACTTGGTGAGTGATAAAAATGTCTAAATTCACATGTTATGATGAGGGTCTATTACGATTTAACGATTATCTAATTGGTTTATGTTAGCTTGTTATTCACTGATATCTCCATAAATATGACTTTGTGTTAGGCTTGTTGACAAGTAAGTGATTTTAATATATTTGGTTTTATCAGTTTAAAAATGTTTTTTCTTTAGAGTCCAATGACACATGCATAAATTACAAAGAACAAGAGAAAAACTCACTCAGTATTTTCTCATTCTTAATTTAATTCCAATTTCATACTGACTCTATTTTCCTTTATTATTTTCTTAAATAACTTTGAAGAGCTGCTTTTAAGACTTTGTCTTTTCTTCTTCATTTTTGTTTGTTTGATGCCACTTTTACAAGTCATAAATCATAATTATTTGTATCTGATAACAATAGCCACATATCATAAAAGTTCAGGTTTTTTGGGTTAAGATCAAGGTGTTAAAATGAATAAATGACTTTACATTTGCCCTTTAAAATATGCATATTTATATACATTCAAACTTAGGATACATCTTTTTGTATTTAATTTAAGACACTTAAGAAAATATTCTGATTTGCATCTTTTAGATTGTTTGTCAATATAAATGAGTCCAGTCTCCATTATAAGTTTCTTATAATGGAAACTGGGCTTATTATTATCGACAAATCTTTGTTCATTTGAATAAATTTGAAGGATGTGGAAAAGATTGTTGCCTTAGTTTATACAGTTCACTGATTGGATATTTAAAGCAAATATTCAATGAAAAATAAAACAAAAAATTTAAAATTTAAAATTGATAAACTATAATAGTTTGAAATTTAGACAAGTTAGGAAAAGCTAATATATAATGGGATTTTAGAAAATGTACCTACAATTAACTTTAATTTATTTAATGCAAAAGTTATGCCTTAATAATCATTTAATCTCATTATAGAGAAATATTTATGATGAAACATTGATCAGCTGTAATTATTAAATAAACTGTTGAAGTATTGTTGTCATTCAACATTTTTTGTAATGTTTATTCATTTTTACTTCTATTTAGTTGAGTTGTTAGTAAAATATTGAAGCTTGATAATTGTGAGAATATTCTGCTACCATTCTCTGTATCTATTATATATTCTACATTCATATATATATATATATATAGAGAGAGAGAGAGATAGTTTAAAGTCACACATGTAGATTTTTTTTTTTATAATATATATCATGGATATGTTTTGACTAGACTAAAATTCCCTTCTAAATTTGTTTACTACTTAATCACTTTTATGGTTTAATGTGTATATATTGTTACTCAGTATGATGTTATTAACTACTGCCATATATCTCTGACTTGTCATTAAAAAAGAAGTGTTTAAATTTGAAGTATTCATCTATATTTTCTCTTGTACGCATTAAATGCATACATTTTCATTCTTCATGATAAAGTTTTGACCTATTGCACTTTTTATACTATCTTCTATCAGGGGTATGTACAATTTACCAGTGTTTTATTTTTTTTTTAAGCTAGACACTGAATATTATACAATTGAAAAAAGTTTTTTTCCTAAAAACTTTTGCACATACCTATTTTTATAATTATTATTTATTAATAATAATTTACTTTAAAAGTTGTTTTTGCTTTGTCAATGACCTCATTAACAATTGGTATACATTTAATTCCATTTAAGTTTCTCCTCTGATGTTGGTGTAGAAGATGCAATAAAATAGGTACCTCCACTGAATTTTCAATACCTAAGTTTTAAAATTAAATTTTAAAAATGAAAAAGCATTCTTGAAGATTTCATTCTAGTTTTAATTGAAAGCTAAATGATTAAATTTTTTATTTCAAGTAAGTAAAATATTCTGGTGTATTTCAGATAGAAATTATATAGACATATATATATATTACAAATTTATTGGGTTTTAAATTCTTTAAAAATTAAATTATAGATTTGTGACATGTTATTTGAGTAAAATTAGAAAATTTAAAGTTTCTGATTTGAAATAAATATTACTTATAGCATGAAAAAAAACAATATACAAACATTTCTTAACAATGGGTTCCTCTTTTTTTTTATCTCTATTGATTTATTGAGAAGCTTTTAAGATGATAATAGCTCTTATGGATGACCAGAAATGACATATTTATGAAAAATAAGTGAATGCCTTTTTTTTGTTTTAGTTTTTAACTACCTAGTAATTTTTACAAATTAACATATTTTCAGCAATTATTTAATGTTATTGACTTTTAGTTAGGTTTTTAAGAAGCTTTATGAAATTTGCATTTTGTCTCTAGGTTCTTAAGTTTACTACCTTAAACAAAAAATTAATTAGTTGAAGTATAACCTGAACTAAAATAAAAACATAAAATAAAATTATTTAGTGAAATAGCAATAAAGAAAAGTAAAACTTTTTTTTTTTTATATTTTGAAGGGATGATTTGCAAAGATGTTAATGATGAAACAAAACTGAATTAAAGGTGAAATAATTGCAGTGTGTCAGACGACACTTAAATCATGTGACCTTTTTAAGGATAATGTCATGTCAGGTAGAAATTAGGAACGTTTTTTTCATTAAAAATTATATTTTAAATTATTTTTAAAATATTCAGGTACAAACAACTGTTATGAACTTTTCAAACTTTGATTCATAAATTTACTTTTCACTTAACAATATCACCAAAAGCAATGAAGAATTTTAAATGATTTTTGAACTATTATATTATTCTAATTAAAATTTTTTTTTAAATTCGTTATTCATTAAAAAAATTTTATTTATCTAGACAATGGTGTCCTTAATATAACTTATTTACAAAAGCAATTAAAAGCTTTTCTAATTAAATAATATCATAGTTTTATTGCATTTTTTATTTTACAATTCAGAGCAGATTTTCAATGAAACGGGTAATTGTTTTACAACAAAAATTGATGATTTACTTTCTCCAAAGAGTCCTGTTTTTAACTAATAAAAAAAGAACCTCCCCCCCCCCCAACTTAAAAATTTAATTTCTCGAAATTTCATGAAATTATGTAAGTGGCTTGTAACATATGTAAAAATATATATATATAATATATATATATATATATATAATATATATATATATATATATATATATAATTTTATACCAAGACTTTCTAAAAAAATTCAAAAATAATTTCATTAATTTCTGAATATGTTTTGAAAGTTTCATTAAAATCTGACAATTATTTGAATTTTGCAAGAATTTCCGAATCAATGTGTTTTTCCTCGGAAAAAGCGCAAAATAAAACAAACCCTTTTTTCTCTAGTTCGCCGCTGTCATAAAAAAAAACAAGATTTTTAACCAAAATTTCAAACCTGCTAGAATGGGGTAAAAAATTTTAAAAAATAATTTAAAAAAATACTTTGGTCTTTCTTCTTAATAACATTTTGATGACAAAACTTTGTTTTTATTGATTTTGGGGCCTTTTTTCATCATGCTATGCTGTTGTTTACACAACCTAGTGGAGGTATCTACAATAAAACAAGAACTAGACATAACATTTTATTTGGTGATATTATTTCAAAGTGTACACTCTCTGTATTTAAAATTGAATTAAAAGGCATAACATAAATCACAAATCAATGTGAATTTCAAAATTTGATCAGTATAAAAAATTTCATATTTCAAATAGATATGATGAATCAATTTCAATTTTCTAATGAAATTTGTTTCTATTATATATTTTCATTCAGTTTCTTTTTTATTTACTTCCATGAGTAAAACTAATTTTATTTTTCAAAACAATGGTGAAAATGTATGATATTTCAGTGACCTGCTTTAATTTTTTTTCTTGTTTTTTTTTTTTTCTTTTTCTTTTTTTCTTTTTCTTTTCTTCCCTAGACTAGAATATGTTCCCATCTCCATTCCATTTCCAGTGATACCGGCTTCCTTCTTAGAGAACTTTCTCCCACAAACAAGCAATGTCATTTCACTTTGCTGATATGCAGAGTACACATGCTTGTTCTCTCTATTATCAAAATGGTTGATATGAAAAAAGTCCTATTTTTACTGATGTTTTTTTTTTTGTTTTTGTATTTCTAGGCTAACCTTATCAAGAAACGGAATCATCCATTTTTACCACTTGTATTTAAGGTCAGAATAATTTTGGGAATGATACTAACATACTTCATGCAAATAACTTGGTTAAAAATCTATCAAAAGATTCTTTCACTTTTCTTTTATTCAATTCCACTTTCAAAAACTACTAACTCTGTTTTTTTTGGTTTGTTTTTTTCTATTCTTCTCACCCACCAAATATTTTATTGCATTTATCCAGCTTTTCATTATTTCTACTCAATTAATTGGACAATCAATTTTTATTAATCTAAAAGCAGACCAGTTAATTTATTTTTCACGTTTTTCTCCTTAATTCTTTTATTCTTTCTCTTTTTTTTTCTCTCCTCAGTTGTCTTCCCCAATTTTTCTTTCTTTTTCAGTTTTCATCTCTTCATCATTTCTAATTTTTTCATGCCTTGTCCCTTCAGATTGTAAGTGATCATAGTTCCCCACACATTTTCTTTTATTATCTGTGAATTACCATGTCTTTTGTGGAAAATAGTGGGATGATTTTTCCATTGCCTTCTCCACAGTTTTGAATTTGGAGTAGTCTTTCTAGACTGGTTGCCACTCAAAGTTAGAGAGCCTAGTCGATTTCACATCATTTGCTTGGAAGCAATACAATAACATTCAGTACCTCTCCCTCAGGGGAGGGCTAGAGTTAATCCTTGTTGTTCTCAGAGTGGGAAATGTCAACTGGACTCTTTTGTACCTCTCGTCCCATGTATATGCAGAACTCTCACTTTAAGCTTGGCCTTGTACCATATTCTATTCAAGTGGGCATGGATATAAATATTGTATACTCTTCTACTTAACCTGTAGCTGGGAGAGAAGAGATGGATTCATTAGCATTAATATGAAAATGGACACTGAGAAAATGAGCCTGAATTTGAATTCGGTTTGCTGATTTTATTTTCCAGGCCATTAACCATTATATCACCTGCATATCCCTCAATTCTTATACTTACACTTATTCTTTTTTCATTTTTCTCTTCTTTTTTTTCTCTTCATTTCTTTCTCTTTTGTCTGATCCTGCTAAAAGCAGCAATTGAAAATCTGGGAATGTCATCAATTCTTTATTTGAGACTTTTGGTCAGCATTCAAACCTTTTGGGTTAAAATTGGGAATTGCTTAACTATATTAAATGGCTCAATGCTCCTAACTTATTTTGCTTGTCAATTAATTTATTGATTACATCCCAATATCTTCTTTTTATACTGCTCTTTGATTGTTTTCAAGTGCCACAGAGGATATTTTCACAGCAACCTTCTCATTACTCTCCTTTTCCTATTTCCTTTCTTTCTTTCTTTCTCCCCCACCTCTTTCTACAGCCATTGCTTAATTGTTCTGAAGACCTTATCCTTTTGCCTAAAACCCTTATGCTTGGCTTATCATCTGAAGCATTTCAAAAGCAAATAAAAAATGGTGAATTGGAACATTTTTAAATATAATTTTTGATGTTTTTTATTATTAACAAATTAAATATATTTAATATTTGTAAATTATCATTTTTATTTAACTTTTAAATAAAACATATAGCCAAAAAAATCCGAAATATTTTATCATTGTTTTTAAATTTGCAAAAAATAAAAATAAAATACTAAAAGTAAAATCATTATTAAATGGAATAAGCTTTAATATTTTTTAAACTAATTTTAATTATTTGATATTTCTTAGATTTTTTTGAAAGTTTAAAAATATATAGTCTCTTATTTTTCAGGGAATTTTAAAAAAAAATGACATCTCATTAAGACAGTTTCATTTGCATTTAGTTGATGATTTATAAATAAGAAACTAAATGTTGAATTACATAAATAAAAATTTTCTCCAAAATGTAATCATTATCATTAATATATGAACATTGTAAAATGATTAAAAAAAATTAAGTCTTTTTCTTACAATAAATTCAAAAATTCAAATACTGATATTGCTTGAATGTTTTCATCGATAAAGTTATTGTGAATAAAAACAAACTTATCCAAGAGATTTTCATTTTTGGAGTTCCTATACCAGTTATTTTACATTTTTAGTTCATCACGAAAACAAAATTGATTTACATCTTTATGTAGGCATTCATATTTCATGTGCATGTACATTATGCTTTCATAGCATTGTGTCTCAGTAGAAGACAAATCAGAGCATCATTTTATCTTTAAATGGCTATAGATCACTTGCTGAGTGAAAAATGTCTGCAAGTTATGGGTTTGATTATTGCTCATGTCAGTGTCTATGGAATTTGGAATATTAAAATAATTAAATTTCAAATATAGTGTTATTTATTTTGCAATTAAATCAGGAAAATAAATAATTAAAAATGTATGTAAAAGAGAATTTAAATTGCAAATTTAATGTTATTAAAAGGAAAAAAAAATGAACTAAAGAAATAAGTTGTAAATGAAATCCAATTCTGCTTTGAATAAAGATATGTCTCCCTCCATGGATCCATATGGAGAATATTTGATTCCAGTAGTTTTATATTTATCATTTGTTTACCATTTAAATAAAAAAAATCTCTTGTGGATTCAAGGTGTTTATCCTATGAACATGAATATATTCTGCATTGTGCCAATAATGAATCACATCAACAATATCACTGGTACAACGGAACATATAAATTTTACATTTCAGTCACTTTTCAAATTCTGTTTCACTAAATTTAAATAAACAATGCCACTTACTAATTTCGTACCTTTGCATATATGTATTTTTGCAATGATAAAATGATTTCTGTATATAAAAGTTAAAAACTTGTATTCATTATACACATTTCTGGCAAAGTGTGTGTTTATTTGAAAGTTATGGAAGCCATTTCAGTTGATCAAATCATAAAACTTTGTCTTAAGAGATGAAGTTTTATGAGCTGATTAACTGAAAATTTAACAAAATTCCATGATAAGAATTATGAAATATTCATGCAAACCTTAAAGTACAATTTGAGCCTGATTACAATTTGCTTAAAGTACTGTCACTTGTAAGCAACTTTTTTACTTTTTAGTCTTTAGTCATTTCTAGACTCAATGTCACTCTAGTATTTGTTCCTGATGGCTGAAAAGTTGTTTGCATCTCTGAAATAAATTCTATTGTAATGACAGATATAGTATTTTCTGCATTACAATGGAAATTGTAAATTCCTTGAAATGACAAAGAGCAGAAGACAAATTTGTGAAATCAAACTCCTGTCAAACATTTATGATTTTTATATAATATGCAGTAATTCATTAGAACATATCCTAATGATTTATATATAATGTTTGGTGTTCATTACAAAATAAAGCTTGACTTCTATCATATTTCCAGTTAGAAGTTTGTATGCTTGTACCTTTTAAAGATGTATGAACTCCAAGGTGATTATATTACAAATACATTTATGAGACTCTATACTACATATGCTTAAGCAAGTCACTATTCTATCATTAACTGTTGCAGCTTTTCTTAACATCTTGTCTATTGTATTCAAGGAGTTGAGAATTTTATCAGGAAAAATATCAAGAATATAAAAACAATTTAGAATCATTTTAACAAGATGTTAGATATTGCTAAAAGTATTGTTCTTTTCATTCTGTCTCCTGCTATGTAAGAAACTTTGTCAGTTTGAACAAGGCAGTTCCCCAGCAAAATAAAACGTCAGCAGTCTTTTTGTAATCAGTATTAACATTTAATTATAAATTTATGGGTTATACTTGCAAGGTTATCAGGTATTAACTAGTTAAAAATATCACCCAAATTTATCCTTAACCTTTATTGGTTAAATTTATTTTGCTTAAGCTGAATGGTATAAATAATTGAATTAATAAACAACCAAAAAGGAAACTTCTCTGTTGATTTAATTTTTTTTCTTTTCATTTTAAGAGTGTAGGATAATTTCTTTTCTTTTTTTCCCTTAGCATTTAGCCTTTAACTGTTTAAGTGCTGATTGTAATGTTTTCTCATGGAAAAGTCTGTTTTTAAAAAAAAAAATTATTTTTTTTTTTAAATATTCAATAGATTTCATGTGAAATTTATGAAAAAATGATTTTGTAGAAAATTACATTTATATATAATTTTATATGTTGGCATTATATAAAAGGCAATACATACAGATATATAGAATTAAGTAAACCCTTCCCCGATTTGAACTTCTGACCTGAAGGTAAGCAGGCAACTGAAATATTTGAGTAACTTTAACTTTTGAATACTAACTTTTTTTTATAATCATTTGTAATTATTTCAAAGAGCCACTTACATTTTTTTCCAAATAATATTCAATATTAAACTCATTTAAAACTGAAAAAAAAAATTATCATTTTCTTTGAATTTTTATTACATTTTTAACAAGGCAGCCAATTAGTTATATATTTTAATAATATTAAAATTATTTAAAATATTAAATCCAGTTTATCCAATGCAGTATTTACATACATAAATATTTTCACAAAAATTTTGATCTAAAGAAATGCTGTTCTCGTTAAAAGAGAAAATAATTTAGACAAAAATTTCTTGAAAGTAAAAGAATTGATTCTTACTAACTTACACCCTGGATTTTTTTTTTCAAATATCTCCTTTCTTAAAAGAAACACTTATTTCTCAGGCCAATATGACCATAAAACTTTAAAAAAATTAAAAGACTGTTAACTCCAGACCTTTTTAAAAACAAAAAATTAATAATTACATAAAAAAATCAATAACAAAAAAACAATATTGATTCACTTTCATTTAATACACCAAAAACTTATGTCACTTAGTATCCTTCAAATTTTCTTTCCTTCACACAGTAAGTTTTTAGAATATTTTAGAGCATTTCCAAATTAAAAAATTTGAACACTTAACATTATTTTTCTCTACATTACTTCTGTGTATAATAAATACAGGTTACTAAATAAAATTTCTACACTTGCCTCTATAAAGTTCCTTAAGGAATGAAACGCATTGGCATAAATGGTTTTCCTCTTGTCATTTTTTTTTATTAATATTGTCTTTAGAGATACATTTTATTTATATCTGAATTTTTACATATATCTATAAATGTGAATGTCAGTGTGTCACTGTCACACTTTTCAACTTTACTCCTAGAGGCCGTAGATCAATATATATCATTTTGGATTCAGGCTGACTCCATGATCAAATTAAAAACATTCCAGACCAAATCCAAACCCGCAATCCTGAAATTTTGGATTCCCAAGTTTTCATTACTGCAATTGTTTTGGATTCCACCATATTGGTTTCTAATAAAAACAATTAAAGTGACACAACTATAACTTTCAATAGCTCATGTTCAATTGAAAAAATTTACTGTTCTCAAATTACAGCATTTCAAATTAAAATTGTCCATGTTTTCAACTTTACTCCCAGAAGCTATAGCCCAACATATCATACCATTTTGGAATCAGGCCAACTCTGAACCCTCAATCCTGAAATTTTTGATTCCTATGTTTTCATTACTGTGATTGTTTGCAGCCTGTGTATGTTGTTTGTTTTGTTTGTTTTATTTTAGGTGATTTTTTTTTTTTTTGTGACATGATTTTGTACAATAACATTTTTATAACATGGAAATAAATTTGGGAATAATCAAAATTAATTGTGAAATCCAGCAAAAGTCACCCATGAAATAAAAATAATTGTTTGTACAGTAAGTAAGGACCTATGTACATCAATTGTCTTTAAATTAAGTGGCAGCGGAAGAATTATTGTTGGACTTTTAAAAGGTAACTTTACATATTAATGCAATACATAAATGCAGCTATCAATTTTGAGTTCTTCTGTAGTTTATTGTTGCCTATCACATCTACTACTCCCTACCTATTGTGATGAAGGCCCAATCAAGAGCCCTTTGCAGGAGCTAGCTTAAATGCTGCCCAATGTTGTTTTTATTATGTCCTAATTTGATGACAAAGTAAAAATGTATTCGAAAAAGAAAGATAATTGCTGTAGGATTAAAGGATTTTGACTAACTCCGATTCTTTTCTTTATTTCTTATCTAACACTGAACAATGATAGTGATGAAACATTTGCTTATATAAAATCAAAGATAAACTGAAAATTATTGGTGCCTGGATAATTTTTGTCATGCTTATAGAAACAAGTAAGCAAAGTCAGAAAGTACTATTGAAATGTTCTTGTAGTTTAACTAATGATTTGCCTTTTACGAAGGTGCCATTTTTAGAAATTGACCTTATGTTATGTAGTACTATATTTTGCCCTTTGTGGCTATGACATTATTATGATTTCTATCTTGTTCTGCACACTTTCTCTTGTATTAACTAACCTCTTATGTTCTTAAACAATTCTTTCTCTTTGATGGTTTATAACAAACATGCTTTCTTTTTGGAGATGTTTAGAGTAACTTGTTACTGACATTATTTTCATTCAAGGATTTTTATTCTACTTTTAAATATTTTGTGAATATCAACAGTGGATATTACTTAGTGCTGAAGATTGAAATCCTAAGGTCATTAGTCCATTTCTTTAACCAATTGAAATATATATACACACAGAAAGGTTAAAATATTTTTCCAGTTAATTTTATTTTTGGAACATTCATTTTAAACATTAAAGATTTAAAAATTTGTTTCCTTAAAACTTATTAATTTTTTTTTTTTTTTTTTAACTGCTACTTGCATTTTTCTTCAGGTAATAATCAGTCATTTACACATTGATATAATTTTTGTAATTTCTACAAATTTTTTCGTAGTATACAACAATTACTTTTTCTTTTCCTAGGATGAAAGAAAAATTAAAATATTAAAATAATATTCAACATTTTTAGGTTTAGCTAACATAACATTTTCAAAGTACTTTTCATAGTATTATGATAGTTTTCAAAACTTTTATATATTTTTTATATGGTCAGTTTCCACTAGTTCATTCAAAAGGCAATATTACACTTTACTCATTGTACCCATATATGTACAATATTCAATAAGGTAGCAATAATCATTCTGTTGCATAAAAATATAATAGCACTTTCAAAAATGTATTCTACTTATTTTTGCCCAAATTCAAGAGGTTATAGTTAGATTATAGACAATGTTTTTTCTTAGTTCAGCCATATTTTTTTTTCCTTAGTTTAACCAGAATTTTTAAAAAAATATGAAAACAATTCCTTGTTCATTCAGTTATCATAATGTTGACCTAAATTGAAATTTCTGATCTTTATTTTGAAGAGTTGAGTCTTATCTGAGCTGTTTTGCATTAAGCAAATTTGCTTGTTATTTGGAATTCAGGGCCTTTGTTTTTCATTCTTTGATTGTTTTTATTTTTATGTTAAAGGAATTTTTGTTAAAACATTAACTAAAATTTAATTTATTCTGTTTTTGGTGAAACATGCAAATGGTTTTCTTTTTAATTTTCATACAGTTTCTATTTTAATCAACTGATTAACAGTAATGACAAACAAAGGTTTATATTCATAATCCAATTTTAAACATACATTAATTTTGGCATTTGCATAGTATTTAAATTTCATTTGAGTCTTTTTAAACATTGGTAAATTTCCATTTTGATGAGCATGATGAGTATGCAAGAATGGCTGCATATCAGCAGTTTCTAAAGAGATGACCAAAAACAGCTGATGTTTTGGTCATTAAAATTCTGATTTTCAGCACCCTTTCATATATAAGCAACCACCATGCTAATAAATTGACACACCTTTCAAGTATATGCTTTTGATCATCCATTTTTTGCATTTTTATTAAATATTCAGAACAATTGTGAATAGTAATAGTCATAAATCCACAAAGTATATATTCTGGTTAACAGATAAAAATTGTTCATTATTATAGTGAAAGAT
>OZ038484.1:49038679-49061179 GCA_964036315.1 Acanthosepion esculentum | reverse complement strand
ACATTGATATGAGGTTTTTGATTAAATCTTTATATAAAGACATTTTTTTATAAAAAAAAAAAAAGTGGAAATGTGTATTATTTTTTTTTCTTTAACATAAAAATTTATTTATATTTTATGTTTTAGATGTGTTTTTTTCCCAAGAAAGTAAATTTTAAATGTTAAATTCATGTGTGCATTAGGAAAGTGATATAAATTAAAATTTTATTTGGAAGCCCATAAATAACTACACGTTTGAAATTATTTCTATTATATATATATGAAAATATCGTTTGTTGCTCTCTATTTATATTAATTTCCCTCTGAGAGGTAATTTGTTTTTTATATAAATAGAAGAGGGAAAATAATTTGTCCCAGAATTTTATTTCCATTCGTAATTGGCGCATATATATATATATATATATATATATATATATATATATATATTGTTTAAACATTGTGTGAAATTTTAAGTGTGTGTGTGTCACAACTTCATAAATTCCCTTTTGGACTAATTTTTTGCTAAACAGTTGTTCTTTTGTTAGCAGCACAAAATAGAACTAGAAGTGTTGATTTGAATGGAAGAAAGAAGTAAAAATAAAAACAAGTTTACTGATTATCTAAAAATATATTGGAGTAAATTGTAAAATAAAATTCTCCCATATATATATATATATATATATATATATATATATATATATATATATATATATATATATATATATATATATATATATATTATGGAAGAAGAGCCTAAATAATTATTAAGGCATTTCAGCAGTTGACCATATAAAACCTTTTACTCTCTAACACCATCCCTCTTTTCAGAAAATTTGCTATCTTTCATTAAATTTTGAAGATGTATTAAAGTAGTAAACATGAAAACATTATGAAACTTTTCTATTGTTGGATTAGTTGAGGATAATCTTCACACACCTTGGCTATCATAAAATTTACAAATTCCAGATTAATTATCATAAATTTTTTTTCCCAAGGTAAGTACATAGTTTACCTGATTTTGCCACTGAGGATTGAACTTTTGAAATATTAATTTCACCTTCTCAATTTATAATGTGTTATCAAAAACTTAGGGAAAAGAAATAATTTTAAAATTCTTGGCTCCAGAAAAGGAAAATTGTAAGTATCAAATATAAATTCACCCTTGCAAGTGCTTATATGATTACACAGTAGTTGAATTGCAGCATCCACTAATAACAATGTCTACCTGAAAATCCTGTTTATTCCAGTCTGCCACTTAAAGGGTAAAAACTTATTATTCATCTTTTAAATGTCATGTAAGAATTTCTACTTTGATTATATGTTGCAACATGTAACCAAAATGCTATCACAAAAATTTTTTCAATAAGTTTTAAAATGTGCTTCTTCTCTCTGGTTATTTATAAGCTTAGAAAGCATTGTTTTTCCTTTGTGCTTAGCACAATATATTGTTGTTGATGATGATTGGAGAATAGCATTTTAACCATTGCAACTATAAGAAACACATTTTTTCTCTTCCTGGTAGAATATTAAACATAGTGTAAATTTTTCTATTTGCTATAAACATGTTGGTTTTATTGGAGATTTAACAGTCAAAATTTGGATGGATGGTAAATAAATACCATTTTTAGTCTATTGACCTTTTCTAAATGCACAGTAGTAGACATTTTAAGAGCTTGTGTTTCTTTAGATATTACTATTATGAAATTTGTATTTACTTCTTAAATATATATTTTTTATAATCTGCAATGATAAATACTTTTATTTTGTCTTCAAGCTGACTTGTATCCATTCCTTTAAATAATGTGTTTACTTGTCAAGTATGACCAAATTGTTTACATAATTACATAAAGATTTTTTTTGTTAATCATTTCACCCCAAGCAAGGTGATAAAACCACTAAAATGCAAGAGGTTACAGAAAGTAAAAGAGTCTGAGAAAAAGATGTTACTAAGAAAAAAAGACAATAAAATAACAAGATTCAAGGAGATAAAAGATGACGATTAATATTTTATTGAGATTTCTTGAGATCAAAGTTGATTGGAAAACAAGAAGTTAAATGAAGTATGAGAAAGCAATTTGTTGTAATTGAATATCAGTGATTGATGTGTAACTGAGTATTGGGAATTTGATGGCAATTTGATAAGTGAAATGTTAGAAGTTATATGGTTGAAGTTTTTCTTTCTCTCACCCCGTACTTGTTTAATGCATTTATTTGCTTTATGGACAAATTAAATTTGCTGAATCAATTCTATTTTATTCTCTTTTTATGGACATGTCTAAAATGACCTTTTGAGGTTAAAATAAATTTATACTTTAAAAAAGATAAACTTTTGTTACTTATTAGGTTCATATCACATACCAAGAAGTAAATATTCAAACAGACACCTTCAAAAATGTTTCAAAATGTCCAGAGGAAAACATAAAACAAACAAAATGAAAAATGTTTTCAGCATTTTGAGTGGTGAGTGGTTACAAGGAGTACATTGTATTCAGCTTTCAATTGAATTACCAATTAAACTGCTATAATTACCCTCTTTAAAGATGAGTCCAAATATTTACGTCCCATTATGAATAGAATCTTGTTTGTTGGGGTTTTTTGTTTGTTTTTTGTTAAAACATTTTCCTCATTACAATCCCTCAATAAAAAACATAATATTTTTCATCTAAAGTAAAATTTGATAAACATTTTTTGAATTATTGGAATATCTCACTAAAATCTTTTTAGATTAATTTCAAATTCTTTTAAAAATAAACAAGATATTGAATTTTTGTTTTTTGGAGTGGGGGCTACTTGGCAGGTACTGTATCAATTCTTAATTTATACATCTAACAAAGTTAGCTAATGGGCTTTTTTCCTAATTTCAGACATGAAGTTATGATTTTTGAGATCAACAAAATGATGCCAATATTAAACTGAAGAAGACATTTTTAGTTTAATTTTCTTTAAGCATTATATCAGTGTATCTTGGCTCCAAAAAACAAAAAATGCTGCTATGATTTATGGTGAAAATAGCACACCAAAAATGTTTGTTCACTTGTTGAAGAAGCACTGTTAATTAATCATCAAAGATGTCTGGACAAATTAAACACAGTAATTTGATGTTGCTAAGAAAAGAAAATTGATCTCAATACCAAACTGATATTGAAATTAATTTCAGATTGAAAAGAAACCCAGTATTTCAGAAGAGTTCTAACTGTTTATATTTAACTTACTTTTGGTCCCTAATCTTGTTTGAATCATGTAAAAATAAATAAAACCTTTTAAGAAATAGAAAATGCTAGTGGAAAAAAATTTGTTACTGATTACTTTATGCATTAATTGTGTTTCATCTTGTTTTGTAAGAATTAAAATTGGAATAAATTAATTTTCCAAAGTTGCTATTTAAGCAAAACTCATGACAAAAGGTTTTTTCAGTTTTAAAAGCCACAAATAAATGGATTTAATTTCAAAGCTTATTAACTTAAAATTACAACATCAAATCTTGTTATTCCTGTTTCATCTTGGAAATTCCTAAATAGACATTTCATCCATTTATCTTCCACACTTGGAATTACATTGAGAATCAAGACAAGGTGATAGTTTCCATATTTTTAATAATTTTATTTTGATTTTGTACATTTTTTTTTTCCTTTTTTAGTTTTATTTATTTATTTTTTTCCAGAGCTTATGAAATTTTAATGTCATTTTTGGGATTCATCAATTTATGTTTGTACTCTTTTTGGTTTATTCTTACTTTTTTAAGTATCAGCCACATCATTTGCCTTACAAATAGCTTTGTTTAGTTTGCTGTTTCTCTTTAATAGATACTATTGTTTGCATAATTATCATTTGTTTTTGTATTTTTATCTGTGTTTGCTAAAGAAATATTCTAGGATAATTCAACCATTTTGGTTAGGTGCCAGATTTTCATGCATTTCTCAGTATAGTTTTCATTGCTAGTCATTGTTACCCATTATCAGGTGTTTGGTTAAATTACTGGTTTTAAGCTGACTTTGAAACTGGGTTTTACCTGTTTTCACTTTGGTTTTTTACCGCTTTCTCTATTATTTTCTTATAATTTTTCTTTCACTTATATCACTTTCTATATTTAGGTGTTTTTTTTGGGGGGGGGGTTACATTTTATTTTCATTCTTTTTTTTTTTTTCTTTCTTTCTTTTTTTCCTGTCTCATGTTGTTTCTCTTTTTTTCTTTGTCTTCATCTCTCCAATTTCTAGTCTCATATTTTCTTCAGGTTTGGACTGACAAATGACTTTGGATAGACCCACCAATGGCAATAGACATTCTTCCTGGCAATGCCTATCTATTGGTTCTCAGACTTAAGGAGACAGACAATATTTAGGGATGGGGACTACTGAGAGACAATTTTCAGAATGTAGGAGATTCAGAACATTCCTTTACCTCCCAACCAACATCCACAAATCTCACACACACACACACACAGAGTTCCATCCTTTTCTTTTATCCACAGTACATTCATCTAAGGGCCAGTAGCCCAGTTGATATAATCTTTGTGGAACATGCTCACCACTTAGTAGTTAGTTTCAAGGGAGGAATTATGAAAAAAGAAACAGCCAAAATAAGGAGGAGACTGATTGCCAGTGTGGGGGCAAAGCAGACAGTACACTTGAGTAGGAGTGGGTGTCTTGTAACCTGAAACAATGGTCAACAATGTGTGGAGAACAAACCTTACAGGAAGGACAGCTGCTTGCTAGATGCTTGTCAGTAAGGGAATAAAAAAAAGGGTTTATTGCTAAGCAAACCAGTTAACTGTGTATAAATATTAAAAGGAATACTGTATCAACTATTTTTATTGCCTATATCATTATGTCCTGACTTTTCTTGTTTAAAGGGATTTGCAACAGCCAAAATTTAAATTTCAGACATTATGGTAAATTTTAAGAACATTGTTCCATGTTGATGAATAAAACACATACACACCCATAATTATATGGGAGACGTAAGGAAGAACATTCATACGGTTTATTATTTCATTATCTCTATGTTGAATACTTTGCTATTGAAATTTAAACAGTGACAAAAATACAAAAAAATTATCCATTTTATTAAAATGTTTTTAATTTGATCATGTTATTATATCTATATTCAATTTCCAACATAGTAATTAAATTGTGGAATTTATTGTGGTTAAACCATTTTAGGGATTAAACTCATCCTTACTTTTTGTGGTTGTTGATCTCAGTGAAATGTTCTTGAAATATTCAATATAGCTCTCTTACATTTTAGAAAATAATTACAACGATAAAATTGTTGTATCCCCCTCCCCCGATCATTTGAAACAAAATTTCTTGTTTTAGTAAAACAAGTGAAAAGCTAAAAAATAAATAAAATCATTACAGTTGCCTTGAAAGTAGTTATAGTAACATTTGTCAGTTTTGTAGGGAGGGAAGAAGAATAATGAAGTATACTTTGACTACAGAAGCATTATTGATTTTACAATTACAAAAGTGTTTACTTTAAAAAAATCATTTTTGCCTGAATATCAGTTCACACTTTCTTGAAAGTGTGTTGGCTTTTCTTAACCCAAATTAGATTATCAAACTTCAATTCTTAATCAACCGCTTTTAATACTGCAAGTTTGGTTCAATTAGTTATTATTGTTGTAGTATTAATAATCTGTGTGTGTGTAATATATATATAAAATATATAACATTTGGACAGTTTTTACACACTTTATATCCAGAAAAGAAAATACTTGTATGAATGCAAGAAAAATTGAATAAAAATCTTAATTGTAGTACCTTATCAGTTGTCTTTAATGAAACTTGTATAAAAGAGGGACTGCTGCCCAAATACCCTGACACACACACACACACACACACACACATTTGGCTATTCTATTAGCCATTGTCAAGGGCATTTTTTTTGTAATGTGTGTGTTCATAGCTACAAACATATTAATCATAGTTATAAGGATAACAGTTACAATGATCATAGTAGTAATAATAATAAGTAGCACTGCCTAAAAAACTTTCCAATCTAGTTACCTAATGCACTGAGAAATGTTGAGACTTTTCTCTCTTCATGTAATAAAGTTTACAATTAGTAATCATTAATGATAATAGAGAAAGTGATTGTAATCATGGCAGTAATGAACAATATTAGCAAAACTCATAATAATTATAAACAATACATGTACATCAAATTTTCCAAATAATAAAAGTATACATTACACTTTCCTGGAACAGCAAGCTAGCTTCACTGATATTGTACTACAAGCTTTGTGGATAAAGTAAATAAATATTAAGGGAAACAAATAAACAATATAATAATAAATATTATTTACTATGAAAGAAGTTTGCCTGCAAAGAAATAGAAAATTGAGAAATGTCATGAGTTGGAGAGGTTGGGTATTGAAAGGCATGCAAGTGGAACTAATGTACTCTGTAATAAATAAGTACAGTGGGAATGCCAGAAAAGATATTACCAGAGAGTGGAAGAAATAAAATGTGAAAAAAAAGTGCCTTTTACATCTGTTAGAATCTTTGAAGATTTGCCAAGATTTGCTGGCACTAAACATCAAGATAATCATACCATTTCTGAGTTTACAAAAGGAAAAACATTGATTTCTGCTCCTTTCTTTTTTTCAAGTTGGACTTTATTAAAAGAAAGAAAATGATTATCTTTTATTTGAAAAATTAATTTTAGCTTAAATTTTCATTAGAAATATTGATATTTTTTCCTACATATATTTCCTACATTTATTAAATATGAATTGAGGAAATACTTAAAGTATTCAAATAACAACATTCTTTCAACACTCATCATCTGTATAAGTCATATGGCAATCAATGATTGAATGGCTACTTTTTTTTCTTGATTAAGAAAAATGCAGAAATTATTGATCTTATAAAGAGATTAATTGGAAATATTAGGTAACCTACATGAAAACAACAATCACATTTAGTATGATATTTCTTTTAGATACAGTTTAGTATCTGTCTATATTTCTGAGATGAGGTATTGTAACTATTTGCACTATTTACATCGTTCGGACTGTTATCCTCATCTTTATTGCCATATTCACAATATTTCAGCCATTAGAATTAGAACAATCTAACTCTGTGGACTAAATAATGGTTTCGGTTTGAAATTCCATTATATATCACCTGAAGAAGCTTGGAGCATACAATGGCCAAAATGTGAATGTGGCAATCAGGACAAAAGTCTGAATGATGTAAATAGTGTAAATAGTTTAGTATCCTTCTAAATTCATAATGGTGCCCTCCTTAGTTTTATTGTACAAATCTACCACTTAATAATTTTTTCTTCTCTTCATGGAGGAGTGACATCATTTAGAAAATATAAATGAAAAAATATCTTCATCTGTGGTAAACACAAGATTAAATGATTATTGCATGTTTCAAATAATTGTACTCCTTGCAAAATAATCAAAGATGAAAAACAGTTTGTATTTTTCATTTTTTTTTCTTTGGGTTGAAGCTTATTTGAACATTCTTCAATATTTTTCTTTTATATAAAACAACACTGTAAACACATAAGGCAAAACTTTGAAGATCTATACATATCAAAGCGTGAATAAATTTGATAAAAGAAATTACTGAACTTAAGTAATTTAGTTTCCATCTTTTTCTCAAGACAGTTATTAAATTTATTGTATGTGTTATAAATAAAAATATTCTTGTTTTGTGTAAAAGATTCTATCCAAAAGTCTTGATTATAGAGAAATTACTTAACCACATATATTGTTTCCACCATCTCCTTCAAAGGAGAAGGTGGATAAGTTAGTTACTGCTCACAAAAGGTAGCGGCAAAACCTGTACTATATTTGATTTGTGCACACTGTTCCAGTTTTCTTAGCTTCTGTGTAGCACTACATATATTATGTCCATGTTGATGCATGAATTTATATTAGATAAATCATTCAGGGACAATTATATACACCCATTCACAAACAGTAATATAATTGTACCCAACTAGATGTGCATGTAAATAAGAGTAACTTCATAGAATAAACAGCTAAATAATTAATTTAGCAGCTGCTTCTGTGATGAATTTTCTTAAGAATCATCAATTTCCAGAAGTTGAGCTGAAATCATTTTATAGCATTATAACTCAACTGTAATTTGTAATTATAAAACTGGTTTGTAAATATTTAGAAAAGCTTAATGCAATATCCATGTATCTTTTTTTTTTAATAAAATACTTTTTACTTTTTATTAACCAAATACGCTAGTCTTCAGTAATTCCTGGATTTAAATGCTGAAACATTTGATACTTTTTGAATTATAAAACATAATTTTTTAAATTTTATATACTTATATAATGCTTTCAAAAGAGTTAAAAGAAATAAAATCTTTAATGGTAGGCATTTTTTTTTATTATTTCAACATTGATTTTAACTTTTTCTTTCTATATCCTACCCTACTAAAATTTGTTCCCTCTGTCTTTTCATTCTTAACCAGATGCTTATCACTTGTATTGGTATAACTCTTCAATGTTTTCCTCATTGCCTAGTTTACTCTAGAAAGTTCTACAACTATTATTGTGTTTAAAAAGATGGGGAGGGAAAAGAGGTATTCAAATAAAAATTGTAACCATCTGGAATTGGTAAAAATTAAAAAGAAAATAAATAAATGATAGTGCTGTATATGCTTACATTGTGAGAATTGTAGTTTTGGAGAATTAACTCTTAGAAAGTTTTCTAGAAAAAATATAATTTAGTTGATTGCAAGTCCTTCCTTTTACAACCACAAGATGTCTCTCTATATTGATTTTTGGAAGCTTACAATAACATCAATATATATAAATTGGGGTAAAATTTTTAAAAATGGTTACAAAAATTTCTTTGTCATTTTGTAAATTTTTGCTAAGTTATAAAATCATTGAATTATCACAAATAAGTATAATCATTTGAAATTCTAATATATATATATTAAAAGCAGTTTGTATTTATTTCATTGATAACTGTGTTCTCTGCGTCATATGATAATAAGGAAATTGCCACAGATCAATATTATGTTTAATCTAGACAATCTAAAGTTATGATGCCATAAAATATGCGTATAAATTTCTTTCAAATTGTATTGTGATATTATTGAACCTAGGCAAATCATATCTTATGGTATTGAAAAGCCAAAGAATCTAAACTACTTACAAAAAAGTGATGGATATAATATATATAATGTGCAAATTAATCAAATGTATATATGTATCTATATATACAGAATGTAAATTAAGTCACTACCATATCTGTAACTTAAAATAGATGAAAGGCAAAATTAAAAGGAAATGTTTTTTAACAGATGAGCTATCATTACCCATGCAAATTTACAAGCTCTCATGAAAATTTTGAATAGCATTTTCATAGATTTCAGATGTTGTCAAATTTGCTTCTTCAATGAAATTCTTTAAATCATGATTTAATATGACTTCAAATAAAAAAAAATATATAAGTGATATCAGAAGATTTTTACTGTCCAAATCAGTTGTTCTGCCCTCCCAAACCATTGATTTGGCTATTTGCTCTCCAAAAACCCTGACACATTGGGAATGTACAAATTCACTGTCCTGCTGAAAGATTGTTGATTGCAAAAACCCTCTGGAGAGTTACAGAAAAAGAGCTATGGCCTAACAAATTCAAGTACTTCTCACGTATAATGTTTCCATCAATGAAGAATGGTCTGTAAATTCCTGCTATTGATAACCTCATTCATACATTTACTTTTGGGCAATTGTTTCTGTTGGATGTTTCACAGTACCAGAAAACATTTTTCTTAATAAAAAAAAAAATTTTAATTAAATTTAATTTTGATTTTCTTCTATTGTTGATTTTGCATAAAAAATAAAATTGCAACACTTTCTAAGCCAATTTCAATCTGGGTAAAGTATGTGATTGCTAACAGGTAGTAACTATTCTTATAAAATTTTCAGTCTTTAGCCCTCTTGTGACATAACACTCACATCAGTGTACTGTATGTATCTGAACTTTAGACAATGATTCATGATGTAGTAAGGTTCAGTATAGTGAAAGAGTCCAATGCAAGAAGGTGTTATATCATAGAGATGCATATGTTGGTCCTTTAGTTCAATTAGAGCCATTTGAGAGAGATTAGCTTGTGGGCCTTTGATGGGTTGGATAGAGAGAAATGCATTGGTGGTGCTTTGACATTGGCAATATTCAAATGAATATTCCTATACTTATAAACCAGGTTCTGGATGGCCATGTAGTACAGATACTCACCAGGATCGCCACATTGTAATGGCAGAAGAAGCAGGTTACATGAAAACCACGGCACAGATCAGCATAAATATGGTCTCAAGAGTGTCAATATGAACTCTGGGGGATACTTTACTCATAGCAGGACTATTGGCACTTGTACTTCTCGTTACACTTCATTTACACTACAAAACTATTCTGTATATTGTCAGTGATGTTGCAAAATTATCACCTGAGAGATCCAGTTGCACTTCAATTCTATGCATGCAATAGTACTTGTTTATGTTAATGTCTAAGAGGATGTGCATCATACTAATGTGGTTTGAGTATCAGTAATTCACCCCCTCATTTTGGAACCTTTACATGTATATATAATCTTGATAAATTAAAATATATTCAGTGTCCTCCAATACCTTAATTTGAACATTGTAGGCAGTAGAATGTAGGTACACATTGTCATGCAAAAGCAAAACACCTTTTAACAAGAGATCTCAACATTTGCTTTGAATTCCAGGCTTCTGCTTGTCTTGCAGCATCACACTGTAATGTGCACCATTTATTGTTGAAGCTCTCTGCAAATATTGTTCCAGTAATGGCCTTTGGTTGTTACAAAAAACTAGCCATAACTTTCCCTGCAAAAGGTTAAATTCTGAATTTTCTTTCAGTTGGTGATTACAAGTGTTTCCATTCTATAAATTGACATTTACTCTTTGGTTGAAAGTAAGGCACCCAACTTTCATTAGTGATTTATCTTTTTCAAGAAAGCATCTCCTTGATAGCAGTCCAATATTGACAGATTATCAAACTGTTTGTATTTATGACCCTTAGTGATTTGTTTAGGGACCAATCTTGAACTGACTTTATGAATGCCAAGTGTAGTAGGGATGATTTCATATGACAAACCATGGTGAATTGGCATATGATTTGCTACAACATAGTAACTACTATTGATGATATGGCAAATCAGTTTATCAGACTTGTGATGTGGATTTGCTCTATATTGTTGGTCATGGGTGTTGTTGAGCATTTTGCTCCTTTGCAATGATTAATAGAAAACCATTATTTTTTTTAACTTTACAGTCCATTCAGACACTTTCCACCATTGTAAAATCACTGTTGAAAAACTGGATTTCAGCCCCTGGTACACTTTCAGCCTATAGAAAAAAGGCCCACTGCTTATTTTTTTCTTTATGCAAATTGAGTGTGGAAACAACATGAGAGCCCAAATTTAACTGCCTAGTCAAGAACGAATGTTCACTGTAGCAACAACAGATATGCCACAATGCTATGCATGTGCAGAGCTCAGTACAGTCAACTTAAAGAAAAATATAAATATAACAAGTGTGGATAATTAGTGTCACACACACAAAATGTTTTCAGCACAATCTGAGAAGTGTATAGTTACTTTTTTTTCTGCCTGAGGATTGCATGAGATACTAAAGCTGTTGTCAAAATCTAAACATTATTTCAAATGTAAAATATTTGTTCTGTGTAAGGTTTATTAATAAATATTGGTTAATTTTGAAAACATCATTATTCAAACCTTTGCCGTCTGTTGACTGGTATAAACCTTGTGAAACTGCTATTCTTGTTTTTAAGTATTTGTTCACGGAAATATACTTGTTGAATGCATTATCATCCCTGTTTGTGAAGAGAAATTTAATCACTTTGTGTTAAATATTTGTTAGATGTGTTATTTATGTTATAAGCTTTTGAATAGAAATGAGGAACTTGAATCTGAAAATTCAGTGTCCTCCAATACCTTAATTTGAACATTGTGTCAATATGAACTCTGGGGGATACTTTACTCATAGCAAAATATACTATATTTAGCTAATATTCTTAATATTAAGAAAGGTTTTAAGCTCTTTTTTTTTTCAAAAACTCATTAAATTATTAGGTCTAAACTAATTGTAAACAGTTTAAAGATTTCATGATGATGACAAAAATGGTGCTGTTTTTGAATGATTTTTATGGCTGCCTTTCTTGAACATGGCTGTGTGAAAGATAAATCTAACCTAGTGTTGTTGGAGACATTGTGCTTCTGTGAGAATATAAATTTATTGATGCTCCATTCTCCCCCTCCCCCAACATTGCTCAGTGTTTGTTGTTATCTCTCATACATGTTAAAACTGACATGGAACAACAAAGAAATAACCGGAAAGAATGCTCACTGAAATTGTTTTAATAAATTTGCACACAAAAATTTCATAAAAAGTAACTCCCTAAATTCACATCTGTACTTTTGGACAAGCAAAATCTTTATCTTAGATCCACTTCTGAAAAAATCTAATGAAAAAAAAAAAAGAACTAGGAGGACTTTTTGTTCAGTGAAATTTTCTAATGAAAATATTTTTTTTCCTGCTTATTACCTAAAATGAAAATGTACCTGTCCATATGAACTGGTAGTCACAAACCTTTGAAAGAAAATTGTGGGTGAAGGGCAGTACTTTATTAAAATTACCAAAAATCAGGGATTAAATGAAAATTTCAGTGCATATTTATTAATCATTTACTTTTATAATGAATAGTTTTTTTTTTTATTTAAAAATCTGAGAAAATGTCATTCTTTTTGTAATAACTACTAATGTTTTCTTGACTAAATTTTGCTGAAAAAAAGTTTTACAAAGATTCTAACACAACATAAATGGGATTGTCTTAAAAATTTGTTTTAAAAACAGTATTTCAGTTTTCAGGAAAATTTTTAATGTATTGAAATCTTCAAACATTTTTAAAGCGATCATTTGGTTTTATCTTTCTAGAAATGTAAAAAATAAGGACTAGAAATTTTATTTTAATTACTAGACATGGACTTCTGGTTAGTATTAGTAAAAAAAAAAAAAAAAAAAATCAGAGATCCTACTTAGTGGATGATCTTGGAATAAAAAATGATTATACCGAGATATATTACCCTCTTAATTGATTTAAAAGAACTGTTCAGAAAGAAAATTACAATTTTAAAAATATAAGTGCTACTGAAATTAGCACTTCTGGCTATAAAACAGTACTGAAAAAAATGGCAGTGACCACAATAGGGCCCCAAAACATGTGGCCTCGAGGGTAAGGGGTTAAGACACATCGGCGATGGATGCAACTTAAAACTTCAATCTCAAAACTTTTATATGTCTATTTGAAAATCAAAATTAAGCTATTTATTAAAAAAAACAAACTGGGTAAAATTTCAAGAGAAATAATTTGTTATATTTACATTTACAACATGTAGTGTTTTAAATATAGTCATTCAAATAAAAAAAAATTATATTGATTAAATGATTCATTACTTCATGTTGACAATAAACTAATTTATTGTTAATTCAGGTAGTTTAGGTTTCCTCTAATTCATCATGCTGAAAACAAGCATTGTTATTTAATATAAAAGATTATAAATGAAATTTCTTGCTGCTTGTTGATATCTTTCTTATGAAATCATTCAACCACAGTGTTGCTTGAAGCCAACCACTGAACCTTTAAGGTTTTACTGGAGTAACAGGTTATGAATTATCCATTTTTGAAAAAAATTTTTTAGAATTCAAGGTAATATTTTATTGAATCTCTCAGATGTTTTTCATTATTTAATTCAACTAAAATGAATACAGAAAGTGATGTTGGTGAACAGTTTAAGTTCCTGCCTAGTTGCATTCACTATCATATAATTACCATATATACTCATTTATAAGTCAACTTCATGTATAATGCAACCCCTGAATTTTTTTTGCATGAATTTAACCCCTGCAGAAAAAATGTACATGTTTTTGTGATGTTGGACAGATTTGCTTGTCACTTTTGTTATGCCAAATGAAAGCTCATTATCACTTTAAAAAATGCTTGTTATATTCGAGACTTTGTAGACACCAGTACTAGTAGTAACACCTTCCAATAATATCACTAGTAATACTTATTCAAGTAGTAATGGCCAAATAGTATAATGATCAGAAGAGAATTGTAATCTGTATAGTAGTAGAGAGTGAATGTATAGCAATAGTGGATAGGTAAGAAGAGCGAACATTGATCGTATAGTCATCACGCTACTTCCTATTTATTCACTTCCTTTATGATCAAGTGATCTACTTAATAATGGAATCATCCATGTTACTCACTGGTGATTTAGTTTCAAACCACAATGTTAGCAATGACACTTACTCTTATACAAAACATGTGTATAGTGCAACCTGTCACTGAAAATGTATAATTTTTAACCACTTCAAAAAATTACTTGTTTATAATGAGACCTCCCTATTTTTTTGTGTAAAAAAAAAAAAAAAAAAAAAAAACTGATCATAAATACTTGCACTATTATCGAGTATATACAGTACTCTTGAGAAAACCATAAATCTATCTCTTCTCTTTCTTGCTAAAGGTCAAATAGCAAGGTAGACTGTAATCTATAGCCATGATTGAAGAGAAGGATTATTCTGAATTCAAAACTATGAAGAAGGCAGTGGGAGAAACCACTCTCTTTCTCATTCCTAAGATGTTATGCCAAATTGCAGATAATAAAGAAGTCATTAGAGAAAATCTCTCTCTGTAGGTACCTCCATAAAAAACATGATAATTAAGGTTTAAAATGAATTTTTAAAAATGAAAAATCTTGAAGCTTTTATTTTATTTTAGTTTTAATTTCCAGTTAATAGATTAAATTTAATATTTCCAATAAGCCAATTACTTTGCTCTACTTCAAAACTAATTTAAATTGACTGGAAGGAGATCTTGTTTTGAAATCTCTAAAAATCACTGATTTTAGTGCCATTTTAGCCATCTTTCATCACGATATAATTCTCTTTATTAGAAAATAAAATATACTGTTTTGAAACTTTATTTGAGGAATATTAGCTGGTAAAAGTTTAATTAATCTGATTTGAAACAAATATTACTTAAGTTTAAAATATGGAAATGCATTTTTTAACATGATGGTAGTTGTCTATTTAAGGTGTTGATAGCTTGACTGACAGATGCTTATTTAATTTTTTTCTATGGTGGACATATCTGTAAAAATTACTTGAGGAATATGATGTGAGTGTCTTTATGTAATTTTTAACTACCCAGTAATCTTTAAAATTTACAGAAATATTCTCTGTAATCTAATGTTTTATTGAATGTTAGGTGCATTGGCTTTAAATTTACTATAATCATAGATCTTATTTTCTGATGATGTCGCATATGGATATCACAATTTACAAAAATCGGCATGTTTATATACCAAAAAAAAATTCAGAATTCTTTTTAAAATATTGGGGGTCACGGAATTTTACTAAGCTTTTCCATTTATGATTAGTAAATATAGTTTTTACTTAATAATAATATCACCTAACTGGCACAAAATAAGGCAGAAATTTAAAATTAAAAAAAAAAAATAGAAACAGTTCTTATAAAAATTCATTATTCATTGAAAAATTTTTTTCTTAAGACAATAGTGTCCATAGTATATCTTATTCATAAAAGCAATATATATTTAAAATGAATCCATAACATGGAAATACACTGAATTTTTAAATAATTTTCTATGAAATTTTAAATGTTGACTTTTTAATATCCTATGATTTAATTTTTTATTTTTTAATATGCCTTGTGGATATTACAGATTTTATATATCCACAAATACAGTGTAGTTTTCAGGTGAAGCACTTTCTAATATTACAATCAATCTATCACTGCCAATTATTTCACGTCACACAAAAAGAGGTATTTTCATTGTCCTATGAAAAACAAATTGAAATGACCATCATTTTATTTCATCTGCTGATTTTGATTCTACTTCACAATTATCTGTGAATATTGAGTCAATAGCCTAATAGCTAGATCAGCAATCATTAAAACAATTTAAATCCCAAATACTTGCTATTGGTATCATGTTACACCAAGGTCCTTGGGAAAAGTTTCTATTTTCTGTCCTTGATCAACTATTGGGACTTTTTAGTCACTATCAGGCAAAAGAGTGAAAGAAGGACAGTGTAATAAGACAATGGATAATCTTAGTTATCAATACACATATTCTGTCCACTAATCTTCTATTAACCTTAACAAAATGAGATAATTGCCAGATTTATTTTTGCATTAATTTTATGGTAATAATTTTTAATACTAACTTTGTAATCATTTATTAAATCTTCAATAAAATGATAGAAACTTCACTTATGATGACAAAGAGTACAACGTATATATATATATATATATATATATATATATATATATATATATATATAAAAACATCAGACTCAATAAATACTTATGTTTCCTGCTGTGTTGAAAATAGATTTGAAATACTCTTCTATAGAAACCAGTTTTTCAAAGTTTCTTATATAATATTGTGTATTTGTTACTCACAAATTAATTTAGTCAAATTTCTTTATTAATATATTGTTTATATTTGAAGATATTAACTCTTTACATGGAATTTTTTTTTAACTTGGTATATTCACTGTTACAAATGCTGGTACTCAGCCTTTTTGAGTAACTTAATTTTAGCACAAGGCCACATTTATAAAGCACACAGTATGGTATAAATCATTAACAATGGATTGCAACATGAAATCATAACATTGCTCTATGGCATGTTCCCTGGCTTAAACTTTTATAACATAACAAATATAACAATTTTTTATTGCCATCTGTTTATACCAGCAGAGCATAAAACCCCAACTAACATTTCAGCTAGTGTATTTTCTGGCCTTCATATAATTAGGAATAAGAAAAATCTACCCTATGGATTGAATAAAATGTTTAGTTTGAAATTCTTAAAATGTTACCAGACAATTGAAATAGGTCATGGGTGGTGGGGAGCAGTAGCTGAGACATGATGCTAACAACCAAGATGAAGACATTAGTCAAAGCAAATTGTGTAACAATTCCTCACATGAAAAATTCAGGGAAAGATTTAAATATATTTTTGTTTACCTTCTTTGTAGTACTTGTGATGGTTGAATCTTGTTCATCTAGTCAAATTAGTGTAATTATTGTTAATTTTATTTTTTTAAGGAACTGTTGTTTGTAACAGCATATCTTTTATAAAAAATTGATGGAATTTCAATACTGAATGCTTATAAAATATATTCTTTACTCTTAAACAATACTCTACAGTTGCTAAGTGACTTGGCGTCAAACAGTTAAGTACTAATTTAGTGTAAATCTTTTGTTTGATTTAATTCATATTAAATCATTTGATGACTTTAGATATTAAAAACTAAGTGATTTGTTATCATTTCTTGGATAGTTTTCATCTATTTATTTCAATATATGCTTATTTAAAAAAAAAAAAAAAAAAGAAGTATATTTATTCATAGTATTTGACTGTAATTATGCAGAAGTGATAAAAATGAAATTTCCAAATTAATATTAACATTGGCAGTCACAGATAATTTAATTGAAGTTGGCACACTAAACTTACTTCCTATAATTAATCATATCTGAACAATGCCCAATAGATTCACTTTGATTTCTCCATGTATAATTTGTTACAAGTCTCGAATTCCAAGTTTAGATGTTCATTAAATTATTATATGTGAGGAAGGGATAACAATAATGATAAAAAGCAATATCATAAAAGATTACTCGTGCAAACAAGCATTAAATTAGAAATCATTGAATATTAATTTAATCCTTGGTAGGATTCACTTCATATTTCTGTTGTTACGATTAAAATCAAGATGTAAACCCAACTCTTCTTTGAATAATGTTAAAGCTCTTTGGGTTGACATAAGACCAAAATATATTACATTCACTTCAGAGTGTGAAACATCTTATTACAAAGAAAGGATGAATGAAGCATAGCAGTGAAGGAGGATACAAAGAGCTTTGTGAAATTCTCTTTAGAATAGCAATAACAAAAGGGGGTTAGGTTTAAAAGTGCAGTCAAAAGCAGTCGATCAAAAAAAGGATTTTTTCTCCCCCAATCTAAGTGACGAGCACCACTTTATACATATTAATTCAACTTGGATGTCATGTATTTTATAAATGCATGAATGAATTGGCAACAGAGAGTTTCAAAAAACACTTGTTCAAAATATTTGTTCACAGGTTTGAACATGAGCCAACCATATTAATCAGCCAAGCTAATTAAAAACCTGCTTCTGTAACAAATGAGCCACAGTTTCTGTCTAGTAATTTTCCATAGTAGATAGTTATGGTGCTTGTAAATCATGGATTTTACAAGCATAAAAATTTCTGCCACATAAAGAATATCCATTCATTCGATAATAAATATGTTTACTGAATGAACTATCATGCTTATTCTACAAATGTAGGTCTATCTTTGGTTTTGCAGCTTTCTGTTTTCATTTCACCATTGTCTTTTCTGTCAGTGATAGGTGACTTCTTTCTCTTATGGAACAATATAGTCAGCACTTATATACTTAATGAACTGTCTGCCAGAAAAAAAATCTATACAGATTGCTACATCTCCTGTATCTTTGTGTTGTCAATAATTTATTTTCATTGGTAATCAGAAGGTTAGAGAATTACTGGTGTTAAAAAGGATGCTTCTATTTTATTTGCTTTGAAAGCAGAGATGTTTTTAATTTACACACTCGATGTAGCAATGTTACAAAAATATACATGCAAAATTTGATCAACCAAAAGGACTTAACACCACGTTCAACAGATACAATTCTATTTATATTATCTGATGGCAGGTTACTGTAAAACAAATATTGATAACTTGAAAAGTATATTCTGACACCTTGATTTGTTTGGAGTTCATTTTTGTTCTTGGCTCGACTCACTAACTCAAAATCTGTGCTAATAAGCAAACCTCGTCTTCTTTTCTTTTTCTTTTTTTTCTTTTCTTTTTTTAAGGTCTTCTTCGTCAAGTTGGAGACTATTCAGTAAGCAAAGATTTAATATAACAAATAAACCAATTATTTAAAATGTTTAAATTATACCAAAACATGTTGAATGATCTTCATGTTATCTTCCAAATCATCAGTGCCATAATTCTTCTTTTTTTTCTTTTTTCTACTTTTTTTAAGCTATGGTATATCTAGGATTTTGATTAATACATATATTTTTAAAGTAGAATTCAATTAGATAGCAAACCTTACCAAGTTAAAAGTAATTTCTTTTTTCAGAATGTATACAAATTTATGCAATATGAAAAACGGTTATAGAATAAACATATTTATAAAACCTCTTATGCCAAACTGAAATTTAATTTTCTATAACTAAAATATTAATGGAATAAATTAGATGTACTCACCACAGAATTTTTATTTTTGTCTTATTGCAAATTGAACTTACAAATGTAAGTTTATTTTCTGATTCACTTTTAATTTTACCAGAAAAATATTTCAAATTTTTCTTTGACATTGATAAAATCTCTTCAAAGAACATATCTTGTAATAACTCTTACAATTTTCAATCAGCAAGGTTTATTTCACTATTTTATAAGATGCTTAAAATACTGTATTTTTACTTTTTCATAGAAATTTTCTGAAGTTATGAAAGTTGATTTTAACAATGTTTTTTTTTTTTTTTAGAAAAATTGTATGAAATAAAAAAGATAATTGCAGTAGTGTTATGTGAAGGTACATCTCTTAAAACACAGACGATTAATGGCTTTTGATACTGTGTGTTTTTAAGACAATACACAGTCAATGGAAGTTTAAATTTTTGATAATAGAATTAACAGTCGTCAGAGACCATCATGCACACTTACATATCCACCATTTGTTAGTGCATGAACAATGTTACTATATCTGGCCTGGTACCCCTGCTATTCATCTTGAAGTTCTTGACAAAATCCAAAGGAGTATCTGCAATGTAATCAATCCCTACTTGACATCTCGACTTCAGTCACTTTCTCACTGATGTAATGTTGCTTCCCTCTGTCTTTTCTACAAATATTTTCATGCCAACTGCTCTGATGAGCTTTTTTTCCTCGGTGCCCTGATTACATGAATTTAAGTGTACTACTAGATTGGCATCTTTTACTGTTGAAATAGTTAAATGTAACCATCACTTCTACTCTAACAGTTTCTTTTCTCACACTTCCCAACAGTGGAACTCCCTTCTGCTTACTTGCTTCTTTGATAACTACAATCTTCAAAAATTTAAATCTTCTGTTGTCTTGAACCCCGTTCATCTTTTATCCTTTCCTCAATCCCCTCCATACCCAGTCTTTTCTCTCACTTTCACTCTCCGTAACCCCCTGTGTACTAGTGGCACTCCCACCTTGCTTGAGGTGAAATGATTAAAAAATAAATTTAAATACATTGTTGTTTCATATCAACAACAATAATTCTATTGCAAATAATATCATTGTTAATGTATCTCATTTGTAGCAAGTATCCAAAAAATGATTGGATTGATTTGGTCAATAGATTATCTGGCTTTGATTTTAAAAATTAGGCAACACCCAACCATTTCTGTTTTTTAACAGTTGAATGACCAAGATATTGATTGGTGTTTCATTTATTTTCCTTTCTAAAATCTTGACTCAGGGTTGGCTTTTGTGTATTTTGGGGTTTTAAGAAAGAAGTTAGATCTGAGCAGATAACTAGATAACTTAATAATTATGAAAAAGCAAGGAGACTTGCATAGAACACCAACCTAGACATAGACAAACTACTACAAAAATGAATAATATAATAAATAACTAAAGCAAAGTCATTATTAGTTTTCTATATAGGTTACAAAGAACAAGCAATATTTACATCTCAAAATAACAGAAATGCACACGTCAAGAATTTTTTTTTTACTTGTGAAGTGAAAAATGCTAAACTTATGTACTGCACATTTTTTTTTAATTTAAACAAATGTCTTAAAAAAAACAAGGCCCTGATGATGACATTGTGCTAATGTTGAAAGTACTTGGAATAAAATGAATACACATCAACATGGTAACTTTCTTTCTTCCTTTAATAAAGATACTAAGAAACTTGTCTGTAAATATAAGAGGATCCTATTAAGAATAAGTACACAAAACTTGTCTAAATTATTTAATGAGACATACACACACACATATATATATATATATATATATATATATATATATATAGTTTTATAGATTTGTCATTTTTTTGTCTTGTTTTTCTTGTGTTCAGAATCTGCTTTTAGAGAACTAAATATAATGTCTTTAGACCTGGATTTACTTGATCTCCAATTATGTTTAAGTTATTATATTATTCACACAAATCAAATCAGATTAAATAGCAGTATATTTATGTTCTACATTTTATTAGTACATAACTGCTGGGAAGAAAAATTTTGTCTTTTTTCTCCCAACAGTAGAGAAATTTTTTCTCCCCAACTGATTTCCATTTTTTGAATTTCCGTTCCATTTTCTAAATTTTTCCACTCAACTAGGAATGATCGTCCTTGTACTGAGGGATTGTTACTGTATAATTTTAAATCATGTTTTAAAATAAATCATGTCTAAAACTTAAACTCTGAATTTTATTTCTGAAGTAACATCTTTATTTTGATGTCTCCTTACCAAAACAAATTATTTTTATTAGTGCGTGTAGATGTATTTTTTCTTTTAATGCATTTACAGAATAAACCTGTACTTGAATGAAGGCTTAAAGGAGTATTTTAATGGATAATTAGAGTGGATTGAACTTCATATCCCTTTATAACCTAACACAAACCTGAGTGTGATACAGATCAGTTGTGGACTAAAACGAGGGAAATGAAGAAAGGGAAAGAGAACGTAGACCCCCACACATGATTGAGGTGTGAGGAGGTAAAGGACAAAGGTGATAAAGAAAGTGGAAAATTGAAGAGATATTAGGAAGAAAAGTGAAATATGTCAGGGAGGGGAAGAAAGATGTAGGAGAGAGAAATGAGCTATGAGTTGGTGGTGGGAGGAGAAATTGAATTTAGGAGAGCAAGAAATTGAATGGAGCAAGTGAATGAATAGAGAGAGGAAGGGAGATGTTCATATGTAATAGGTTACTGACTGACACAAATCAATTATTGGAGCACCAGTGTAGTACTTTTCCTTCCAAGCTCTGTGTAGATCTGTGTGTACTGTATCCAGTTGCCTGCCAACTATCCTTATTGTAGCATCTGCTGCTGCTGCTGCTTTCTCTCTTTCTCCTCGGCCTCCCACTCTTCATTTGAGAAGACTTCTGTCGAGAAACATTATCATATTATAATGTCTTTTCAGACAGTAATCCAATTTTCCTGATGAAAAATTAAAAAAAAATTATTTAAAGGAATTTGAATTAACAAAAAGGTTTTTGTAACCTGTGATTTACCACTGTTTACTAATGAAATGAATTTTTATTTTTAATATTCTCAATATTTTACTTTCTACTGAGTTTCAAAAATATAATTTCTCCAAAATGGCATTCTGGCTAAGAACATCATATGTTTTCATTATTCTTAAA
>OZ038484.1:48548668-49028668 GCA_964036315.1 Acanthosepion esculentum | reverse complement strand
GCTAACTAGATCTGTCTTCTGCCTCACGAAACAGCATCAGTGTCCATCCTAGTCCATTCCTTGATGCTGTCAATCCAGCTTTTGGACTGCCTCCCCTTATGTTTACCCTCTTCCTAGCTACCTTGAATGACTGTCTTAGCATATAACATGTCCAAGCCACAACAGCTTTCTCCTTTTTACTGTTGCCAAGAGTGTGTTACTTGTCCCTGTACAGTCATTTGTCTTGTGTTCTCTCCATGAAATCCCAAGATGTCTGAAGTATTTTGTTTCAAATGTTTGGATTCTGTTGGTAGTTTCTGCCATCAGAATCCAGCTTTAACATTTATAGAGTGGTATGGACAGCACCAGGAACTTGTAGAGCTTCATCTTGGTTGGAAATCTAATGTTTTTGCTCTTTCAAATCTTACCGAGTTTTGCTATTGTTGATTTTGCCACAGCCAATCTCGTCTTGATCTCTGTTATAAAGTGTCCATCTTTGATGAGGATAATGCCAAGGTATTTAAAAGCATCCACTTCTTCCAGTTGTTCTCCGTTCATGAAGATCTGGGCCCTGATGTTGGTTGTACTATTGACCAGGACTTTACTCTTCTCAGTGCTCACTTCCATTCCATATGCTCTGCCTGTCATTCTGTTGTTGAGATCTTGCAATTTGGAGTTGCTGCTGCCCAACAAGTCAATGTCATCAGCAAAGCATAAGTTGATAATGATTCTCTCTTCTATCAATATAGTGAACTGAAAGTCTTGAAGGGTTTCAAAAATGATGTTCTCAAGAAAAGAGATTGAACAATGTTGGGGAAAGCAAACAGCCCTGACGAACGCCAACTGTGGCCTTTAAATAGTTACCCACCTGACTGTTAAGGAGGATCACACTGCTGGAGGTCTTGTACAGTGCCTTGATGGGTTGGATGAGGCCCTCCTCTATGCTGAAATTCTCCAGGACCTGCCAGACCATCATGCCACACTCTATCGAAGGTCTTCTTGAAATCTATAAAGTTATGGAACAGATCCCTCTGATGTAGATATTTCTCCATCAGAATGCAGCAAATGAAGATTTGCTCCACAGTACTTCTGCCTACCCTAAATCCAGTTTATTTTTCAGATAGATGTTCTTCAGCCTCTTTCTTGAATCTGTTTAAAATGACTCATAGCATGATTTTACTGTTGTGCCTAATGAGGCTGATGTTCCTGTAGTTGTGGCACTGGCAGAAGTTTCCTTTATTGGGCATGGGGATGATGAGTGATTGAGTACATTCTATGGGCCACTATTTTATTGATATTATTACAGTGACCAATTCATTCCCTCCATATTTAAGCAGTTCCACTGGAATATTGTCTGCTCCTAGTGACTTTCCTATTGGTAAGCTGCATAAAGCTTCTTCCACCTCTTCTCTCAACACTTGAATGTTAAGTCCCCATTGATCAAACTGATGTTGGGATTTATGGGATGGCTGTATAGGTCCCAACAGTATTGTGTCCATCTGTTTAAAACTGCAGCGTTTTAGGTTAGAAGTTCACCCAAGCTATCCTCGATGACTGTAGATGTACTCCACCATGACTACTCAAGCTTTTTCAATGTATCATATGTGTGTCTGCTGTTTCCTTTTTGTATTCCTTTCTCAATGTTTTCACACTGCTGGTTGATTCAACATTTCTTGGTTAGCATCATCTGCTTGTATAATTGATTGTTGGTTTCATAGTACTCAGTGGCACTTTCAGGGCTGGAGTTTTTATTCTTCTTCAAGGTTCTTCTCTTGTCACAGAGGTCAAGATATTATTAGAAATCCATGGCTTATGTTGCTTCCTCTGTTGACCAAGTATCTCCTCTGCTGTTTTGTGGACTGCCTCATTGAAGCTGTTAATGAGGTCATTTATGTCCTGTCCAGGAGGTTAAAGTGCCACAAATCGCCTCTGAGATGAGCCTGAAAAATCTCATTCACTTTTGGATCTTTTAGTTTTTCAAGGTCAAACTTAATACATGGATGCATAGCTTGGAATTTCCACTTGACCTTCATTATCATATAATATTATCATAATAATTATAATATAATTATGATAATGAAGATCAGATTTACACTAAAACAAAAACTTATATATATTTTTCTTCTTTACTCTATCGCTTTTCTTTTTTAGAATCCATCAAAATTAATGAATAATTATCAGTGGACTCTTATGGATCCACTGGCTGGCTGCAGGCATCCATTAAAATTGTTCTTATCCCTTGACAGAAAAGAAATATTTCTATACTCTACATCATTAATCAAATGTTATTTTTCAATATAGTTAATTATGTCAGAAGTAAGAGATTTGACTTGAGACTTGATAAAAACCTTTCACAGAACAAATTTACCAAGCAATAATATAATAATATAGCTTTTTGTCTCTAGATGACTTTGTGGTGCTGCTTTTCTGTAGATTTTAACACTTTCACTTAATTCTTATTTTGTAGAAAATATTTATTTTTTACTGCGTGTTCACTACCATTATTATTTACTTTGGGAAGAAATAGTCTAATTCGGTGGTCTATAAGGTGGTTAGGGAAGCCATTGTTAACTATAGTCTGTTTTGTATAGTTGAGTTCTTTAAGGAAGAGTAGATGAGAGGATGAATTCTGGTGTGCTCTTTTTAGGAAGTATTTTATCACTGCTATTTTGTATCTGAGTAAGCATTCAATCTTAAAGTTAAGGTGGCAAAAGTTTCTGTAGTGGGTTTTTTATATAATGAGGTGGTAAAAGTGTTACTGTATTCTACGAGAACATCTAAGAATAAGAGTTTATCTTTTGACTAATTTTATAGGTAAAGTTAAGGACAGTTTTTTTTTTCAAAAACCAAATGCACATCAACTACAAACAAGATGAATCTTGACTTAGAAATATTATAAAAAAACCTGTTGACTAATTGACACGAACAAAAAAAATCAAATTAATTATCTACTACAAAAAATTTAAAACAGCTAACCTTATCCTCAAAATAACAATACACCAGCAAAATCAAAATTACAACAAATGAACATTATTTATGAGTTCAAATGCCCCTTAAAGAACTGAGTTCCTGATCAAACTGAATTCATAATTACATTGAGCACACTGCCACATGCCTATCCAGACATCTTATGTTACACCTATCTGACCACAGCTCCATTAGAACCCATTTAAACACACACTCACACACAAACTTACCAGACTCCATTCAAAACATAATAGTAGAAAATACAAACATAATAACCGAAAAAATGTAAAAAATGATTCAAAATAATGGAAGCCTTAGTAGTAAAAGAGAAAATGCCAACACTCAATAATATTAACTATGAACACAGCCACAATGTGCTAATTGTGTTTGGAAAATAAAACATCCCTATAACTCTAGAAACATACACACAACCTATACACCCAGTTAAAAAGCAAAAATAAAATTCTCCTTGATAATGGCTAAAAGTATAGCTGAAAGCACTCAGAATTACAGAACATTTGGACAATTTATTTACACTGTGTCCAGAAAAGAAAACACTTGTTCGAACACAAGAAAAATTAAAGGAAAAGCCTAATCACAGTACCTTGTCTGTCATGTTTAATGAAACATATACATACATATACATATATATATGTATATGTAATATATATATATATATATATATATATATATATATATATATATATATTAAATCTTCCCTTCCTTTTACATCCATATCACACACCTTGTTCAATAACCCTCTACCATGAGTAATCTTACAAGCCTTGTATTGCATGAACATTAGTGAAAATGGAAATAATTGTTATTAGATTATAAAAATGAGTTTTTGGTTTTGGTTTTTTAATGCTGTGTCCATTGTGGTTGTTGGGGGTCATTTTCGCTAAGAAAATTAGAGGTGCTTTTATGAATCTATTTCTATTGCAGTACAATTTCTTGCAAATTAAATTTTTACTGAGACATTGTTATTTTTATTTTATCTATTTTTCCATTTAAAAATTATGAGTGGATAATATTTGTTAGTAAAGTTAGTTTGTTGGTTAAAAGCATTCCTCTTAAAATTCAAGGTCTTGTTTGAATTTTATTAAAGATAATATTTTACTTGACTTCAAATAATTTAGATTTGATACCGCAAGTACTTGGAACGCCAAAACTTATTATTCACTTGTTTTAATAATATGTATAAATAACCATTACTTTTGATATAATCCATAAGAAGACGCTACTCAAAATTCTGCTGGTATGGTGCTGATGCTTTCTTCACCAAAAATATTGATGCAAATCTATTGATTGTGCTTGTAAACTGAGGCCTATTTTTATTATTTCACTCAACCATAGAGCAAGATAAATCTTTTCTGATTTCTAATGTCGCTTGAACAAATATTGACAATAATTCTCTGTGATGAAATGAACTCTTCTTTGGTGTTTTGTATGTAAATTTATTGTTGTATGCAAATGAACATACATTTTCTTTTAGAAATTCTTCTGCATTTTGGGGAGGGGGATTATGTGGAGAGACATGATAGTGTTGTTCATCTCAGTTTCTTTTGTTGAATAAAGCCTTTAAGATTATCGCCTGTCTTGTCTTCCTGCTGTTTTTGAATTGCTTTTAAATTCATTACAATTTCTTATTTATTTTTTTGTGTTTTGTATGTAAATTTATTTTATGCAAATGAACATACATTTTCTTTTAAAAATTTGCAAAAAAAATAGTTGATATAAACTGCATTTCGAATTCTATTTTTATTTTTATTTTGAATGTAAAATAAGGAGTACTCTTGCCATATTTGGGCAGGAGCTGCCCAGACCTCATTTTCGTGTCTTGATAAAGTTCGAAAGCATCTCTGACTCCTTGTGAGAGAAGAATTATTTTCCACACTCCAATCTCTCTCTCACAAGTGGGATGGGATGAGTCTCTCACTACTCTATCGCTACTACCATGGAATGTGCTCGGACAGATTGCATCTCCTGGTTCCACCAAGTTTGACCTTCACGGCTAGGACCCGCCATGCCACTTATATAGTAGCAAACCCCTCACATTCCCTCCAATGTTGAATCTTCCAGCAACCACTGCCTAATATAATTGGATGAAATCCCACTTATAAAGGCATCTCTGATTTGCTCTTCTCTGTATTGTTCTGCCATGACTTTTTATAGTTGTAATCTTTACTTTCCTGAAGAAAATTCTCAAGGGACTCTTCTAGCTTCTTGCATCTGGTGAGAAGCTGATGCCTACTAGAGATCTAATTAGGTATCTTAATATATAGTTGGTCCAAAGTTTGGATGTCTTCCTCGTAATTCATGTTTGACAATAGAAAGCAAATAAAGGTAAAATTCAAAGTTGGAGAGTAAAGATGGCTGAATTTAATTATTCAATCTCGTACAGACCTGGACCTGATAATGTTGTCCCGGATGCCCTAACACAAGAAGCTCACTGAGGAACCCTAACAAGTTCATCTCTAAATGAATTTCATAGTAGTTTATGTCATCCAGGAGTCGCATGGATTTTACACTTCATTAAATGCAAAAACCTTCCATATTTAATGGAAGATGTGAAGAAGGTTTGCTCTTCTGTGTCAAATTTGCTCTGAACTGAAGCCAAAGTTCTTCAAACCTTCTGCACCAGGGGAATTAATAAAAGCATTGGGTCCCATGGACCGGTTAAGCATAGATGTTAAAAGGCCTTTACCATCTAATACTCATAATAAGTATTTGTTTGCCTTTTCATGTCTGGATGTCAGTTCATCAACAGTGATAAAATGCTTTGACTAAATTTTCAGCCTTTGTAGGTTCCCATCTTATGTTCACTCTGATAGAGGTGCATCCTTTATTAGCCATTAGCCAAGAATTAAAGTCCTACCTAACTCAGAAAGGAATAGCCACAAGCACATCTACTCCATACCACCCAACAGGACGTTACAATGGACTTATTTGAAGAAATATTCACCTGGCGTTAAGAACATACAATATGAACCTAAAACTTTGAGAAATAGTTCTACCAAATGCTCTCCATTCTCTTCGGTCCCTATCTTCAACATTTACCAATACTACTCCACATGAAAAGTTCTTCAATTTTCCCTAGTGCTCTTCAGCTGGCTCATTTTTACCATCGTAGCTTGGCTCCGGACCTGTGCTTCAAGTAAAAAAGATAATTTTGTCAATAAGGTGGAATTGCTTGACATAAATTCTACATGTGCAGATATAAGGTACTCTGATGTACAAGAGCCCAGAGTATCTCTTCAAGACCTGACACCTTGTCCATCCACTGAATTGAATAAGAGAATAAGCATCCTGAATATCCAGCATGCTTCTGGGGACCCAGGCGGTTCCAACATACTCACTTCAACAGTGCCTCAGCATGATAATTCAGGGTTAGTCTCCAATAATGTTATACCAGCCTCTAATCAATTTCAGTCTAGTCCCAAAGGTGGTAATGTTCTGTGGAGGTCTTCAAGAACACAAAACTCACCAACAGTATGAAGATTTTGTTATGAGAGTTAAATATTCTTCTCCTTCCTGCAGGAAATGAGTGAAATGAACTCTTCTTTGGTGTTTTGTATATAAATTTATTGTATGCAAATGAACATACATTTTCTTTTATAAATTTTGCTGTATTTTGGGGAGGGGGATTATGTGGAGAGGCACCAATAGTGTTGTTCAGCTTGGTTCCTTTATTGAATAAAGCCTTTCTTAAGGTTATTACTGTCTCGTCTTCCTGCTGTTTTTGAATTGCTTTTAAATTCATAACACTCTATAAGACTGGATTTTTTTTTTGAAGACATAGTTTTATGAATATAAATCCTATAAACAAAAAATTTTGTAGTAACATTGTCCTTGTTAAAATTTTATTATTGAATAATCAGTTTTGTTTCATCTCATTGAAACATTTCATTTTTTTATCTAATGACCTGTTTTATTTTTGTTGAAATGAATTACAGAAATGTTTTGTTTTATTTTTTATTTTATATGTTCATTAATTTTTAAATAATAATCAATACAATGAAAATTAAATGTTTTTTTGAAAATTTTCTAATCTGAGTTATTAAACAGATTAAATTACCCATAAAATTTGTACAATACAACCTAATAAACTTCTGTTTTTTAGCTTTCCTTGAATAAAGGCACTATGTAACCATATCACTTTGATTTGCCCTTTTTCTGTCATTTTCAAACTTGCTAGATTATTTTAACAACTTGTTTTTCAATAAAACTTGATTGTAGAATAGTTACAACATGAACTCAAAACATTAACCAACAATGTTTGTGATGGTAATCATTTGGGATTATTACATACATGTTATCTTTGAGGTTATATTGAGGCTCCTTACTTTCAGATTTTTTTTATGTAAAATTAGAAGAATTTGTAATAGGTTTACTTCAAGCTATGTAAATGTTGCTAAAATATAGCACAGGTAAAAATATTCAAGACTGGTGTGGGCGAGTGGTTCCATCTAAGAGGGATCCATAATTTCATTAGCCTAGGGACCCCAAAAGGTCATAATCCAGCCCTGGTTAAAGGGAAAATAATTTATAAATCAAATATTTCTATATCTATATCTTATTTACCATATAGTTGTGTTTTCATTGAAAATGTATCATTTTATTAATAATCAAAAGGAAGTTCTATTTTTTATCTTTTTACTAAAAGCTTGTTCAAGCTGTTATTATTAAGTTTTCTTTCTAATCTGCTTCATGTTTAAATTAGTTGTATTTAAACAAATAAAAAGAAAAATCCTGAAACACAATACTTCCAGTTATCTGAATTCTACAATATTTCAGAATCAGATAATCTTAAAAGAAGTTAATTAAAACATATGTGCAGGATGAAAGTATTTTTCTTCCTTTCACTTTCTGTCTGAATGTGAACATGGAACAGGCTGTGGGAAATATTGTGACAAATAAGATGAGAAATTAAATAAACCTATACATTTCAATGATTCCTGTTATTTACCTTTCAAATTTTAATATATGCAAAGATTGATAATTTCTTTATCTGGAAGGAATACAAGGACACATTCATATATACATATATATGTGCATAATATATGATAATGATCTTCAGACAACTATTTGGGATTACTGGTGACATTTGTTTTCTCCCCTATTTTTTTGCCAATCATTAATTAAAAAGCTATACAAAAAAAATTAAAAAGCTATCACTTATTTTTGATGGTCACTGTTTATCACTTGATGTTGTTTAAAATTATTGTTTGATGTTTGGATTTATTGTTTATTGTAAATTGTTGTGCCTCACTTTATTCAGTTCTTTTGGCCACAAGTTCATATTCACTGCAAATAAAAACAAATAACTTAAGATTTTAAGTTTCAAAATATATACATTGGTCTGTGGAATCTGTTAACATTGTTTCATTTCGGTCATTAAATAAATTTGGAGTTAAAGCAAAGACAAACAATATTTTAGTTGATTTGTTATTACAATTAAAACATAAAACTTGATACTTCATTAAAGTTCATGCTGAAAACAAGTCATATCAACCACCAAAATCTCCCATGGATAATAGTTCACTTGATGTACTAGCCTAATCCAATATTACAATATCTGTCCCATAATAGTCATTACATTTAGTATATGAAATTCTTATGCAAATGTAATAATTATTATTGGACAGATATAGCAGTATTCATTAAATATCAGAGATTTGCTGACTACAATAAGTATATATTCTAAATAATTTTCTGTAAAAAAAATCTCAAGACTTCTACATAAACTATTTGTTGCTCAGTTACTAAGCTTACATTAATTTATTACAAACCCAATGAATAAAGTTGCTATTTGTTAATAAGCCTTGCAAAAATTTTAAAGAGTTTGATTTTTTTCAAAAAGTTTATGTAGAGTAAGTGTAGATTAAATTGGATTAAATTAATTTAAAACCAAAAGAAAATCTCTTAAATACCTGAATGCCAATTACTTTTGAGCAAGCAATCACATATATCTCTGCATGTGTCGCTATGAAAAACGCAGATGTATACAAACTACACTCGCTCACCATAAACTAATTTCTTATTTGTAGAGCAAGTGTTTCAACTATTTTCATTGGAGTGAATCGGTAAGAATTCTCACTTTTAAAGCAAAATGTATAAAAGACTATGAGAAGCTTTGACATTTTATCATCAGCTAAACATTTAAGTAGTTGAACTTATTTACCATTTTTGTTTTAAGTTCACTATTAAGTAATTAACTAAAAAGTTAATTATTTCATAGATGGATATGCCAAAAGGTTAAAAATTATATTTTAAAACATTTCAAAATATATTTAGTGAAATGTCCTATATCTTGGAAACTAAATCCTGTGTAAATATAAGACTAGACTTGATCATAGTACTATGGTTTTGTTTTAGTTTCCATTTGATAAAAATTTTCATTTATCATTGATTTTTATTCAACAGCTGACATTCAGTTAAACAACAAGTCATTTAACCTTAGCTCAAAATCAAAAAGGATCAAATTTCAAAAGACATAAATTCATATAACTACTATTGCAAAAACAGCAGCAGTGCCTCAAAAAAATCTTCATCAAACGATGACCTTCAGGTTAGCTATGGTTTGGGGCTGAAGCGTCATGACTGCTAAACCAGAGCACCCAAATAATACCCCATGCTCTCACCAGGTTATGTTGTTTTTCTGTCATTATGTAAGAATAAGTGATTCATGCAGATGCAGACTTTACCTAATCTTGAAGCCTCATAATATTTCATAATATTTTGAGCAATTTAGATATGCCTCTGAAAATGTGTTAAGTTTAGAATTCTGTTGGGAATTATCATGTTAGTTATCACACTTTTGATGTTGTATAAAGATACTTTAAATTATTATTCCCAAGATTTACAAATGTTCCTTTTTTGCCTGAACATTTCAATGAGCTGCCTCAATAAATTCTGCTGATCTTTTTTATTCCTATAAGTTGTTGATTAAAATTTGTTAACAAATTTTAACAGCATAAATTGTAATGTTCTCAGTAAATTGCTTTCACAAAATCTAACTCAAACATTTGTTTTGGATTTTATACAGAAATAAATCCTGCACACAAAAGTAAATCTAAATGTTCGTCAAAGCATTAACTGAATTTTTATTTTGTATATATCATTATCTCCTTTTCTTGAATATGACACAAGTGGACTTTCAGTAAAATAGTTGTCACACATCAAATATATATCAACTGGAATTTTTGAGATGAGTACTTATAATTATATACCTTTTATGTTGAGACTAGTATCCTCATCTTGGTTTGTATAGTAATAATAAAAGCATATAGTAAATATATATTGGTACTAACTTTCTGAAAAATGATGATCTTACAATATTCTATTCAAATTGACATATTTTATCTGTAAATGCTTAATGTCATCTTATGAAAATGTGACATACAGTAGGGTTAAGTTGCAAATCCTCTTTTAAAAAAATATGAAAAAAATTCTAATTGTATCATCCAAATAATGGCTGTTAGTTTTATCAGGGATTTTTTTTTATTTTATTTTTTTTAATACTTAATTTGTGATAAATACTGATCAGGCATCTTTTTGACAATATCCTTTTTTTAAAGTTGTTAATTTTTTATATTGAAAAAATTATTTGCATATAAACATACTAATAATAATTCTATTAAACCCAATTGCCTGACAGTAAAATTCATTTAAAAATTGAATTAAATTCAGAAACTCAATCCACCTAATTTATGATTTTAACTTTTAACCTGAACATATTATTATTATTATTTTCTTCTTTTCAAATGTACAACTGTTACTTATAATAAAAAGATGTCCAAGCTTCTTATTGTCTATTCAAAAACTATTTTTACCAGTTTTTGTGTTTTTCCTTTTTTTTTTTTTTTTTCCCAATATCACTGTTTAATTAGTTCACCTTAATTTAAATGGAATCATAAAAATTATATGTATGAAAAAAATCATAATAGCAGCACTCCTCTAGAATAGTAAACTCCATTCCCCTCTGCAATGTGCTGTAGGTGCATTTTGCTATTTTTTTATTATTTCTCTGAAAAAAATGCATTTTTTCAATGCACATAAAAGCATGCACATATTTTTTAATCAATTTCTTTCATTTTGGATTTTTTTTTCTTTAAGCATTAAATTTTTTTATCTCAAGTGTGTGTTATTAGGAAGTTTGTGTTTTATATTTTAGGAAAATTAATCCCTTTAAATTTTTTACTTGTAAATAACAATTCCATTTATCAATAATTAGTGTCAATGATATTTTAAATAATTGAATTTTTCTCCTTTTAAGTATTCTTCATATTGCTTTAACCAGAGTTTTTTAAATTTAACCTAACGTAAAATTAAAATATTGAATTTTAACAAAATAATAATTTGCCATTCATTGAATAATAATAATAATTCTTTTTTCACCTAGTTTATTTTATCATCAGACATTAAGAACTAATTAGCTATAATAAAATTAAATTCAAAGTAATTAACAAGATGCATAAAAAACATCAAATGCTGAAAATGAAAATGCAATGAAGTGTAAATTAATATCTGATGAAACTAATCTTTGTTTAATGAATTGTATTTTTACTTCAGATTGTCTTATAAATAAACATTTGAATACATTTTATTGAGAAAATAATTTAATGTTTTATTTATGCAAACCAAAAATATGAGCTACTTTGGTAAGGTTTTTATAAGAATGGTAAAGTAATTTGAAAAACAAATTCTTAACAAATGTAGATATTTTAAGAAATTTTAGCTAATTTGATAAAATTAATAAATGTTCTGAATTTTCAACTTTTAATTTTAAAACATTTTTGAAAAAAGAATTTCATTACCTCTTTTTTTTTTTTAATTATTAGCATTTTAAATCCTTTTATTTTGCATTATTTTAAATTTCAAAATAATTAAATTTCCCTACAAATTCTGTATTTTTTAATCCTTTTTATTAATATAAAATTCCATTAAAAATTTTTCTCTTGTAGATATATCATAAAACTGAATATTTCTCAAATGTCTGTCTTAAATAATTTTGTAATATATTTATAAAAACTTTGCAATAAATCCACTGAATTTATTAATTCTGTATAAGTATGCAAAATGTACCCGCTAAAATTCTTACGCATAATTTCAGTTAAAGAACTAGAAAATAAAAACTGAATGCTCCACCAGATCTTAAACTGTAGCTTCTCTTCTAGAAATCCATTGTTGATGTAATATGATCTTTGTCTTTCTAAAATGTCACTACAAACTGTTGGTGGATGTATTAACCCAGACAACTATTTAAGACACAAATGAGGAATGGTGACACCCATCTCAACTAAGAACAGTAGTACCAACATATTTTCATCCTAAGAAAGTGAATCTAGATTTTCATATATAATCCCAATTATAGCAAGAAGAAAAATCTTAATAATATTCAGTTGGATCTTTTCATTTTAAACAAAACCTATTACAAAAATTGCAAGTGCATTTAAGCACAATTAAAAAAAAATTATATAAGATCTTTGTAAATAACATCAAATTCAAGGTAAGGTGGTTAGGGGTTCAGTTTCCTTGAAGCTTAAATTCTGTGTGATTCAGGTATTATTCACCAGTTAATGTGTGATCTAATCTATAATGCCTACATGTTTGTGGCAATAACATAATTCTCTAAAAAATCTAGAATATATATACTTATGCACTTTTTAATATTTATCACATCCACATGATAAATATTAGAAATACTCCTTAAATCCATTATAGCTTTAAGGTTGATTCCTTGTAGAATTAATAGGTAACCAAAACCATTTTGTATTTATATAATGCCTCCAATAATTAATCCTTCAATTACTGCTTGATTACTTTTCTTATACTTTACAAACAATTCTTGACAACCAATTTTTTCAGACTCATAATCCCTACTCAGAAGGATTAACCAATAGCTTTTCCCATGGAGTTCAGGTAATTACTTCCCACAATATAGTGTGCAATCACAGTCAAGACACAAATCCACTTTTCCAGTCACAATTTAGTGCCCACTTCCGTTATAACATCTGAATTTACATTTCACACCTTTTAGAAAAGATTTAGGAAAAATTATACTTTTGTACTCGCATTCAGTTAACTAGTAACATTTTAGATTATTTGAGGTTTTTTAGCACTTAAGAAAAAGCTTTGAGAATATTGAAGTTGAATGTTAAAATATAATTTGTATGCAAAAATCTGATTCTTAAGTCTCAACATCTTTTTATTTTAAGTAATGATTTGGCTGATCAATGAACAAACCTTATGTCATTTAATAATTAAGATTCAAATTCAAGCAAAATTTCTGCTTTTAAAATTATAAGAAAGATTGACATATCCTAAAGTAACCTTGACAAGAGAGGAAATCTGATTGTAAAAACCCTAACAAGTTTCTAATGACATTTTTTAACTAATTAATTAATGATTAGCTTTTTATGTTTTATTACTTCTAACTTAGAGATCATGCTTCAGTTCGACAGGAAATCATCTTGTTTTTATTATTTAGATGATGTCAAATAATTATCTTGATATCTGCAATGTTTTATTTGGTTTGCATTGTCTAATGAGACAACAGGTTGTGGCTGATTTAGTTAACCAGTCATATTTGGGAAGAAATTGCAACAAAGAAAAAGATAGAATTCTGATTACTAAATATAATTTAGTTTGATTTCTTCAGAGTTTCAAATTCAGCCACTTAAACATTTTGTTTTTATTTTCATACTTTATCCATACACTTGACATTTCTATTTATGCATTCTTATTTTTCTATTAAGTCAGATTTTGTAATTTATCATCTGAAGATGACCAATCAAAATGGTACAAAAATTGAATCATCATAATAATTTTAGTCCAACTGCTCTTATAATTACTAATTTATATTTCTCTTCTTACTGGGAAAAAAACAAGAGCTTCTCATTCTGTCATTATGCAAAATCTTCACAGTTTATGACTTTGCATAAAAGTGATCCTAGAAATGCTGTATTATGTCATAGATCACACAGTAAGAAGTCCTACAACAAACACCATCCTCTTAACTCCCAGATGAGCCACAATTAAATTTTAGTAAAATGATAAATCACTTGACATAAAGAAGATCTAATCTTGTTCACCTTTCCTATTTGCAAGTGAATAATGATAATAATATCTAAGAAGCTTTTATTGTCTTTTGGTCTTCCTCTCTATTGGAGAGTTTTTCCTATCTTTTTTCACTCCTTCTCTTCTTATATAAAGTTTTTTCTATTGATGTTTCTATTTGAGCTTTTTCTGTTCAGGTAAAGATGTTCCCTAATTTTAATGATTTCCTCTGAAATTGCTGCACCAAAACACACATAGGTTAGATGCCATTGCTTCTTGCATACATTCTGCAACAGTTCCTGCTTTTGCTTTGCTCCTTGCTGTCTGTGAAGAAAAATTTATTTAGTATTTGCATACCAACAAGCAAATCGCTTGCTGTGATAATTTGTCAGTAATATTGTTAGTGTATTTAAATGTACAAGATTATAATGATTAATAAGATTTGAAAGTTTTAAGAGGAAAAGTGTAAAATATTTCTTTGTTTAAATATGCAAGATATTTATACTGTGCTTATCATATCTAAAAGTGAACCTCATAATGTGTGACTTTATCTCTTAATTATTTTACTTTGCTTAGGATTTCAAATTGGATTAGATTCCATTTCTGTCATAAAATTTATGTTCTTTTCTTATCAAACATGTTTATTCAGGTGTTTTTATGTTATCATAGTCTTTTATTTCTGCTTTTAAGGCTGGATATACAAATTGTTTCCAGGTTTCTCATTAAAATTTCTAATATTTCTAATTTACTTTTAAAATTACTAACATATTATGAATATTGACTATTCATATCAACATCATTGAAGTCTTATAGAAATGTTGTGATAAAAATTGTTTTTCCTGTACCTACGATATTGCAAAAACAATCTTTTTCCTAGCATTGAGAATCTTTCCAAAAGACCAATATAAATTAGCTGCTATAACCAAAAGATAATCCATATGAAAGTTAAAAGAATATGTATGTTAACTAAAAGACCCCAGCACCGTTATAACCTCTTTTTGTTTGATGCAATGTCTGTTTATGATTATAGAATTTCCAGTTTGTTTTTGATTAGTAATTTTTTTATTGGTACAAAATTGATTTAAAGATAAATTTTCAGTTATCAATATGGTGAATTTTCTATTTCCTTTTTATATAAAGTATAAAAATATTACCAAATGTTTTGAAATAGAATATGCATGGGATTTGTTTCAGTCAAGTATGATTTTAATGTTAATATTTTGTGTGTGTGTGTGTGTATATATATATATATATATATATATATATAGTTTTAACAAATTTCATAATTTTTTAAAAGAATTGTAAAAAAAATGTATTAAATAAGTGCAAGAAATTTAGAAAAAGATTGAAGAATAATTTCACCTGATATTAGATCAAGCACGGAAGTTAAGCAGGTCCTAATTTATTAATTCTTGTTTAGTATCTCTAACATATTTTATTGTGTTTTATTGAAAAACACATGTCATTATTTTCCAACAGTTAAGCGAGTAGCATGAATTGAAATTAAAGAATTAAATTCTGGTGAGATTTGAACTTGCAACCATTCTCTCTGAGAAACTGTCTTAGTGAGGCAATACCTTACTGAAATGCTTGCTAAAAATGAATTATAATAACAATGCCTCAGTTAAAAAAATTGAATATCAAATAATCATGTGCTGATGTAATAATTTGGGGGCAATTTCTACAGCCTTGTGTTGGACAGAATACTTGGAAATATACACAATGTTCTGGAATGTGATAGAAATATTATGTTATGAAACCATTCTCCTGTCTGTTTTGTTATCTGGGAAAATAATTTTAAAAGTTTTTAAAATTTTTAGGCTTTTTATTTTTAATATATTTTTTGTGATTTCGATATAAATAATATTAGGGTTAGAAAGTTATGGTACTAAAAAATTAGTCAAAATGAAAATTTAACAGAACAGTCTATCAGAAAATGATATGACAGAAAGCATACAGCTTTTTTCTTTCCTGTCATACTTGAAATCTAAAAACATTTGGTATTTTGTTTCTGATCACTCCTAGTTTTTACCACAAAGTCTCTGAATTTAAGAACATCATCCTATCTATTTTACTGTTATTCATTGGCTGGAAATGTTCTTCAATATTGCATGCCTGCACCCTTCTTGTTGCCACAAAGTACACATCATAAAATAAAAAAAAAACTCTACTTATTACTGAATAATATATTTTCTTCATACTAACTTGTGCCATTTCATCCCCTTTGTTAATTTAGATCTCTTTAAAGAAAAGAGAAAAATCCACCATCAAAGCAAATGTGGGTCTCTTAAACTTTAAATCCCTATGTTTGGAAATCTAATAAAAACTGACACTCTCTACTGAAAAATGGATATCAGTATTCATTTTGCAGTGACTACTACCCTATTTACTTACTTGCTATGTACCCTAATCACAAATGTGTTATAAGACATTCATCTTGAGATAAAATTTATGCAGCCTGAGTTATTAACTGCTTTTTATCTGGGGGGAGTGTTGAAAAGTTCACAACCCAACATCCACTTCCTAAAAATCAGTATACAGATGTTTAATTAGGCTGATAATTTTTCAGCACTCTGTCACTCACTAAAAATAAAACAAAATAACTAGAATTTTTTTTTTTTAACATTACATATAAAAAGATATAAATAGGCTGCTGATGATACATATTGTTGATTTAATATTATTCACATGTTATACTCACATTTTGTTATACATGTTATACTTGGATTTTTGTTTTTAATTGATTTTTAACCAACAATTTGGAATTGATTTGTAGCTCATGCAAATCTCCTTTATTTCAACAATTTCAATATAATCTCTTTCAACCTTTTAAAAGTGTTTATTATAATCTCAATCTGTGCTCAAGTATTGAAAAACAATTTCATTAAGAATACAAGTTTATATTTTTTAGAAATAAGAAAACTAAATGAATATTTTAACACTCAGTCAGCAGATCTCAATGCTTTCCCCCAAGAGCTTATAACTCATCATGAAAAACTGCTTTTTACATATGAAATATAGTTTCTATCTTTTAGATGAGTAATTTGTGGCTGTTGTAGTAGTATAGCATAAATGTTGAATAAATTATTGCAATAGTAAATTAATTTTAAGCTCTTTATGTGCATATGTTGTTTTTTTTTCTTTGAATAAGGCAACTCTAAAGATAAAAGAATTGCATTTGCACACAAAATTTTTCTTTTGGGATTATATCTTTTACAATCATTTTATCTATTTCTTGTTCATAACATTTTTTTATCTTTGTGGCTGTAAGTTGTACAGTAAATTTTTTGTGTTCTCTTTTTAAATTCATGATAAAACCAATGTTATAAGTGAGAAATAATTTTTTTAAATAGCTAAAGGCTTGACTTTAACTTAGAGATCACCTTTAATTATCCATCTCAAGAATAAAAGAAGTTAATTAAATCTTAGGTGCAGTAGGATACTTCCTGCCTTTTCTCTGTGGTAGTTGATTATAATAGGTATTATATCTGGAGAATAGAACTTGATATTTCTAGCCATTCTTTTCATAGATTATTGTAGATACATGATGTTAGGCAAGTTCTACAGTTAAAAAAGCATTCATTCTGAAGGTTTTATTTGGTGGGAGTGCTACAGATTAACAATCTTCACATATTCTCTAAATTTAACAATGTTTCCTTCCTAATTTACTATAAAATTATAATAATCTTTTTCCCTGTTAATGATGCTTGCCTTGGTTTCTGAACAATGATTTTCAAAGGGAAGCATACAAATTGAAAGCTGAAAGTTTTTAAAAAATTACAAAATCCAGTGCTTATCCATCTAATTTTTTTCTCTTGTCATCAGAAATATTTAGTTTGTGCACAAAATAATTAAAGCTCACTAGAGGGTCAAGAGTCACTATCTATATTCAGTAGGTCAGGATAAGCAAAACTGAAACCTTTGTGATCATAATCAGAGTAAGTTAATGTGAAAATATAATTGTAATTACATTTTCATTATTTTTTTAACAAACAGAGGATGAAAAGTTTGTGTTGTTTAATAAATAATACTACCCATGATATCACTGGTTATATAAACATTTTTTTGTTTTAATTTATTGCCATGTCTCTTCAGGATGAAAGTAACTGTAGATTTTTTTTTTTTTATCATTTGCAAATTATCACGACTTTCTGGAAAAGGTAGTGGAGTAGCTTCCCATTGTCTTCTCCAGTTTCAAATTCAGAGTTGTTGTTCTCTTAGATTGGCTGCCACCTAAGGCTTGAAAGCCTGTCTACTCTATTTAACCAACAGCTGGAGAGGAAATGGATTCATGCCTTTCCCAAAGGCTTTAGTACAAAAATGAATGCAGCAGACTTGACCAGAATTTGAACTTAGATTGCTGATTACACTTTCTACACTGATAACTGTTTTGCTACCTGCACATCCATATCAACAATTAATGATTGATAACAAAAATATGATTTTCCTCTGTATGATATTGTATCCTATTATTAGGAATGTTAAAATTCTGTATTTCTTTTAGCCACTTGACAGTTCTTTCTTTGATGCATTTGCAGCAATTCAGTCATCTGCTTTAATTATGCTGTTAAATCGAAACTCAATACAAAAAGAAACAAAAGCTGAAATTATTGTTCAATAATGATTAGAATCCCTTTCTCAATTTCAGATGGGAAAATTACAAAATTTAAAAAAAACAATGTGAATCTTTAATTACAATCATTATTTTCTTTTTACTCTTATTTCTAAGTTCTTGGTAATCTTACCATAGTGAGTTTGCTTTAATGTCTATTTTAATTTTGGCTCTACTAAACTTTCTATTCACATTCCAAGTAATATTAATTTTTCTATAGACTCTGCTTCAACTTTTTTAGTTGAGCTAGCTCAAACATTTATAAGACTCACACCATCCATCACAGTCCTGCATCAAGGTCGGAAGGTCATTAGGGTAGCATCATGTGTCTCTACATAGTTGTTTAATGCAAGTAGTTGCTGGGTGACCAACCCATCTTGCACGATGGATAACTGCCTAGAGTAGTAGAACACTCACAAGTTCTAGATTTGCTTGCCAGCAGTGTCCTGCAAAATGCATTCTGCATTCATGTAATATTGTAGAAATATCAGAAATGGGTCCATAGAGCTGTGATTTAGTTGGATGTTGTCTCCAAGAGATTTTAAGTATAGCTCTCAGTATCCAAGTGTAGGTTCCATCAAGCTTAGACAGATTTCCAGATTATACCCATTTTATTCAAGGCAGCCCAGGCTTGAACTATACAAATTTTCACATCCTTTTCAGTAAAATTAAGGATATGTAAAAGAAGAATAAATCTTTTTTCTTCAAGTTCATATGAGTTTATGATTAGGGCAACATTGTTGGCATTCTTCTCGTTATGTCACTGAAAAATTTTTTTTCACTACAGAAGTGATATATAAATGTTGTTATGAGAAAAAATTATTACCTGTACCAAATGCTATATTAGAAGTATATACAGTGGGGAAAATAAGTATTTCCTTCCCTGCTGATTTCCTGAGTTTGCCACCTTACAAAAATAAGACTGGTCTATAATTTTCAGGGTAGGTCCGTTTTGAAAGTGAGAGATAGAATATAAAAAATTCTAGAAAATCGCATATTAATTTTTGAACATTTATTTCTTTTTTTTTTTTTTTTTTTTTTTTATTGAAAAAATAAATATTTCACCTCCATAGTAAAACATAACTGAGTATTTGATGAAAAAACCCTTGTTGGCAAGCACAGCAGCCAGACATTTCCTGTAGTTGGTTACCAAGTTTTTACAGATCCCAGGAGGGATTTTGACCCACTCCTCTTTGCAGATCCTCTCCAAATCTTTAAGGTTTGTAGGTTGTCGTTGGGCAACTTGAAGTTTCAGCTCCCTCCACAGATTCTGTAGAGGATTAAGGTCCAGAGACTGACTAAGCCACTACATTACCTTAATGTGCTTCTTCTTGAGCCACTCCTTTGTTTCCTTAGACATATGCTTTGGGTCATTGTCATTCTGGACACCCATCCATGACTCATCTTCAGTGTTCTGGCTGAGGCAAGGAGGTTTTTGCTCAAGATTTCCCTGTACTTGGCCCCATTCATCTTCCCCTCAACCCAGTGTAGTTATCCTGTCCCATTAGCAGAGAAACAGCCCCAAAGCATAATGTTTCCACCACCATGCTTAATGGTTGGGATGGTGTTCTTGGGGTCCAAGTCAGCTTCTTTTTTTTTTTTCCTCCAAACACGTCAAGTTGATGCCAAAAAGCTCAATTTTAGTCTCGTCTGACCACAGCACTTTCTCCCAACCCTCCTCTGAGTCATCCAAGTGCTCATTTGCAAACTTCTGACAGGCATGTACATGTGCCTTCTTGAGTAGGGTGACCTTGCAGGAATTACATGATTTCAGTCCACTATGACATAGCCTGTTACTAATGGTCATCTTGGTGACTGTGGTCCCAGCTTCCTTGAGATCATCAACAAGCTCTTGCTGCGTAGTTCTAGGTTGTTTCCTCGCGTTTCTCATCATCAGGTTCACTCCACATTTGGAGGTCTTGTGTGGAGCTCCAGACAAAGGGAGATTGATAGTCAATTGGTATTTCTTATTATCATACCAACAGTTGACTCCTTCTCACCCAACTGCTTGCCAATCATCTTGTAGCCCATTCCAGTCTTCTGCAATTTTGTTCCAGATGTCCTCAGCCGATTCTTTCATCTTGCCCATTGTGGGGAGATTAGATTCTGATTCATTGAAGGATTCTGTAGACTAGTGTCTTTTATATAGGTAATGAGTACTTGATTAGGAGTAATAATTGAGTAATAGAACTAGTCTATATGCCTCCTGGTCACATAACCAGTCTGTGGGGCCTGAATCATTGCTGATTGGTAGGGGTTGAAATATTTATTTTTTCAATAAAAAAGAAATAGATGTTCAAAAATTAATATAATGTGATTTTTAGAATTTTTTTTATATTCTGTCTCTCACTTTCAAGATGGGCCTACCCTGAAAATTATAGACCATTCCCATTTTTGTAAGGTGGCAAACTCAGAAAATCAGTAAAGGGATGAAATACCTATTTTCTGCACTGTAGAAGTTAAAAACACAAAACATGGGAGAAGCTCAAGAAAACTAGATTCTAAAATGTAATTAAATATGATACATCTTTCTGTTTCATTATATATACTCTTTATATTGACTCATCTTTATAAGAAAAGAATTCTTCTAAATGAGTGTATATACATGGAAAAGGAATGTTATTTACATCTAATGGCCTGAAAGCCCAACTTTAATGCATAGAAGCATTTGAAGATAATTGTTAAGTTCAGAAAAGGTTACTGTACAATTTACATACGCAATATAATTTTTTTGACTTTTTATCTGTTTATTTTTTAGATATTTTTTTTTTTTAAATGATCTAAATCTTGCTTATAATTTCATTTCAAATGCGTACAATTTTATCAATTTTCAGAATATTGTGATGGTTAATGTTTCCTTTCTTTGGTTACATTTTTTTTATTGTTATTCTTTGTGATTGTTTTTTTAATTTATTGTCAGTGTCTGAATGTTCTCATTGCAAAAGACTTTTATAATAAACTTTTACAATACTCAAACAATCTTATTGAAAAATATCAAATATTTACTCAAATTACATGAAAAAACATTAAAAAATTTTTAAAAGCTGTTTTTAGCAGCTATGAATTTAGACTTCAGCTGAGAAAAACAACCACAAAAATAGACTTGCTTTAAATACAGTCAATACCAATTTAAAATATATACATCAGAAAGCTCAAAATTATTATCAAATCACAAAGACTTTTATAAATGCCCTTTCACAATCTAAAAAATTTTAATTGTTTTTCCTTTGTTAATTCTATTCATATTTTCCCAGAATGTAACTTCAACTTATTATTTTTGGTATTGACAACATTGTTATCTAGCATAAAGCTTTATTAGGATGCACTTAGCATCTAGAATTTATTTTTTGAAGGAAGGAACAAGATTTTCTATAAATATAACTGCAAAAATAGTTTTTTAAATATCAGGCAAGTTCTTAATACCTCACGTCTTCTGTTGTCACTTTTGGATATATGAAGTTTGGTCAAAAAGTAATGCCTATTTGAATTTAATTTTTAATGTATTATTCAGAATTTCAAGGGATATTTTAGCTACAAATCAAAGTGTTTAGAAGCAGAAGGGGAAAATTTATAGAGTTACCTTTTATTTTCCTGCCTATAATCCTCTTTCAAAATGTAGAAAACAGAGTTGTCATAAAACTTTGTTTTGGAAAGGAAAAAGGGCAGCAAATATTTGAAGGAGATTAGTGAATGTTTAAGGAAAGATTGCACTTAATGTAAGCACTACAAGCAGATGGGTCAATAGAATTAATGGCAATCCTAGAGAGAGGAAACTTACCTTAGTGAAAGGTTCTACAGTAGCAGGCCAGTTGCTGCTGTGAATGGGGATGAAACCAAAAAGGCTGATGCTCTCATTACAGCTGACAAAATAATCACTCTTGTAAAAACTCTGTGAAAAACTTTAGATGGGCCATGCTAGTTTGGGTGCAAAATAATATCAATGGAGTGGCACTTGCTCCATTGATCTTCTTTTTTTTATTATTCTTTTGCTTAAAGTAGTGAATCCAGGTCTTGTCAATTGTGACTATCCTGATTTAGAAAGGTGTGATCTACGTTGTTCAGCTCCAGAAGCTATTAAGCAGCAACCATCTCCTGGACCTTTATGGAGTCTGGCATTCTTTGCAGACTTGAGTAGCTAAAATATTACTAAACTGCATGCACCATCATGACTTGCCTAAAGGCTTTCAGTGTTTTGCAATTGTGATTCTTCTGTCATTTTTATGAAGGAAGGAAACTATGTTGAAAACTAAATTTTTAATTGAGATTTTTCTGTTCATTTTGGTGTCCTGTGTATGCTTCTGTTGTTAAATCTGTTGTAATTAAAGAACAGACATTAATTTTTTACTCTTTTAATAATGCTTCATGAAGATTGTTGATTTTACTTTTTGCTTTAATTTGAAATCAGTTTTTCTCTTTCAGCAGAGTTAACATTGCATAGTATCTCTAAGTACTCAGATAATATTCTAAATGAATATTATTGTGTGTGTGTGTGTGTGTTAAAATCTGCTTGCTTTCAAAGACAGAAAATTGCAATTTTTAAATCATTCTTTCATAATTGGATTCTAATCTGAAACAATAATCTTATAATTACTTTGAATTTTTTTTTTCATTTTAAAGTTTTTACAAGGGAAGAAAATTGAAGTAGAAATGAAACAAACATGATTACTCCAGGAATTGATTGTTATTTTGTCAGCTTTTTAGCTCCCATTTTCCTAACAAGTTGAAACACATATCAGTGGATTTGTCCCTTTTTTTCTTTCTCCTTGATACTTATTGTTTTTAATACAAACACTGTACAGATTTTAATAATCATCAAATATTTTAGTATTTATAGTAAAAGGTGAAGAGATATTTTTATTCTTTATCTTGTGAAATATCAAAAATAAAACTAATTGTTCAACTCAAACAAGTCTAAACATTGTTTCAAAAAGATCAAGATGATGATTACAGTAGAATTAACTGCCCAATTCACAGCAGTGTTAAAATGTATAATACTAAAGAAGTTGTTAAAGATTTGTTGTCACTTAATCCCCCAAAACAACTGCCACACATCTGATATGAACATGCAAATATATGATATTATAATAATAATCTAACCAAAGGACAAGCTTGGTGTGAGGAGATGATGATGATGATGATAATAATAATAATAATTATGAATGCTTTAGGGTGGATTCTATAGGTTTCTGCATTTAATCAAAAGATGAGATTGAATCTAGACACACAGAATACACTGTCAGATTTGATGTCATATAAATCAATGTTTTCACAAAATTACTTTTAATCAACCAACGTTGATAAAATTTCTTGGATATGTTTATATGAAAAATCTATCATGTCAGCTTGAACTTATCTATCTTTATTAAAAGTATTGATTATAACTTTGTTTGGGCTGTTGTATTTTATTATGCAAACAAAGTGCAACATAACTTTTTATTTAAGAATAAATCCTACATATATAGGCCATAGCATTGTATATTTGATTAATGCATCATCTTATATACTTGAATAAATTATTTTATGTTAATATGTGCTCCTTGACATCCTATGATCTTCAGTTTTTCTCCTAGAGATTCTCATTTTTGAATATTGTTTTCTATTCTCTTATACATCTCTTTTAATTACTACTATATTGGGGGCCATTCCATTATTTTTCTGTCTTTGATACTCTTTCTTTTTCTTTTTTGGCAAGATGGGCAATAGTCAGCTTTGCAGAAGAATGTGAAGGGACATTAGCCTGCAGGAATATACTCTTTAATTTAAAGGTACTTGGTTGTGACCTATATCACTCAAAAATATCTTGTCCATGAATTTAGTATAATTCTCTGCATTTATATTGACACCATCATCATTTTTAAAGGGACCTATAATTTTACTTCTGATCATCCCAGTCCAAAACATTTCTCTTGTTGTATTGATTGACTATTTCTATGAAGGACCCAAACTCTAGCCCAGCCATCAAGTTCATCCAATGTAGCTCAACATTCATCACAAAAAATTACTGTTGAGAAAACAGTTTTCCTGTATTTCTTTGCTCAGCTGACTTGTTTCTCTTTGTGATATTGACTTGAAGGACGGTACTCTTTTCATGTCTTTAGTTAATGTGCTTCCTATTGTGCTTCCTATTTTCTCTCATTTTACATGCCTAACCCATCAGCTTCTTCAAATATTTTCTTGCTGGTCAATCCACTTTTTCTTGCTTATTACTTATTTAATTTTTTTTGTAATCTCTTTTTGTAACACTCTTAAAATCAGTTTTTCTTGGGGGGTTTTTGCTAATGTCTTCAATTTCTTTTTTAATTATTCTATGATCTCTGTTCAACTATTTTACTATTTTCCAGTGTCGATTTTCCATTACACAATAAGTTTATAATATCTTCTTTCTATTTTGAGGTTATGTCTGAAATTAAAAAATGTATATCAATAATTATACTATGTTTATTTGCATACTGAACAATCCTTGATGTGCATAGTCTCACACCACCAATTATGTTATTGTTAATATTTTTAATAAAAAATATATAAGCTGAAATTCACTTGGAATATTTATTATATAAATATAAGCATATCCTGAAAAATTTATCCAGCATTAGTTAGTTGATAACAATTTTACTGTGAAAATATCAATTTGTATTAAATCTTAGAGGCAGTATGGATGTGCATGATAATTATCACAGTGAGAATTGTTCCAATGATCCAAGACACTAAATTGGAGGAATTAGATATTCAAGAAAAGATTAATTTTGTCCAGACTACAGCAGTACTAAGGAAGGTGCTGGATGTTCGTAGTAACAACCACCAGACACCTGCATGAATAGTATCAACAATAATAACTTAGGAAAATAGTCAAAACATCCAATCAGTCCTGTTGAGACAAAATACAAAGAAGAGTGTTGCAATATCGAAATTTACTCTTGCTTAATCCTCAATGTTGTTACTGACATGAACACTCAATGAGTGAATAATAATAATAGAAAAATGTTGGTAATATGAGATATGGCAAATATTTAAACTATTTTCAAACTGTTTCTCTAATATTAGTAGTTGTTGTTGCACAAAATTTCTTCATGACTCAAAGGTATAATTAATAATAATGTAAATTCACAGTTCTTCATTTATAATCATTATTATAGAAAACAATCAAAAGAGAAATTTATGTTGAATTTTAAAATATATTTTGATTGTTTTCCAAATATTTACTTTTAAGCAGCTGTTAATGTTCAGCATTTTCTGCAAATTGCTTTTATTTGTTTTTGTTTATAGTTCTTTCTTTTGTCAGTTTTCACATTTTATAGGTTCTTTTTTATATATGTTTGCAGATTTTCTTTTTATGAAAGTTGTGTTGGCCACAAAAACAAAACTCAAAATCACAATTGACCTGAACATGTCAAAGTTGTAACTAAAGAGATTCACTTTCTATAAGGGTATAGCTTTTTTGTGTTGCCTCACACCACCTCAATAATTATTAAAAATTGATTGATATAAATAAATTCTGATGATTAAAATACTCTGAATGCTGCTGTTTTTAAATTAATTTGAGGTTTTTAGTGTTAAGAATTTTACCCCACTTCATTTTTTTTTATCTAAATCAAGAAATTGGGTGTTAAAAAAAAATTTTTAAACACCAAAGTTCTTGGTTTAGTTTGAAAATATAAGCTGGGATAAGGTTTTTTTTTATTTTTATTTATTTATTTTTTAGACTAAAATCCATAATTCAAAGTCTTATATTTAGTTTAAATTAGCAGCATTTTGAGTATTTTAAATTTCAGAATTCAAATGAATATCAATTAATTTTTTAGTATTTAAGCAATTTGTTTTTTTCTTCCCATTTATCATTTCTTTGATGTTTACTTTTGTTATTTCTATTAATAATTATTTTGAAAAGTTTAACTTTTTTATTTACTACCTTGAAAATAAGTAAGTTTAAATAATTTTTCTCATTCTGCTTTGTGGCTGAGATAATTGCATATTAGGTGCCTGTGATCAGCCTTCAGCCAAAGTAAAAACCACAACATTGGATACTGATTTTCAAAGCAAATTGACCCTTCCCACTTTCCCTATACTTATTTTTTTTCCTCATTTCATTATTTATACAGCACATTAAACTTAGTAATAATTCACTGACTTGATAATCTCTCAAAAGAATTTGAATAACTCAGAATAACAAATGTATTCAAATTTGTGACACAAAAGCCTAAAATGTAAAAGCAAAATAGTGACCTTATTGTCTTCCAAATTTGATTTTGTACAGAATTTGTTTGCAAGACAGTATATAACCAACATAGTAGTAATTAAAAAAAAAAAGCTAGGCCATTACAGCATTGTACCTATTTTTTAACCCGCATTAAAATACAGTCACTTCGATAGTTATTAAAAATATTAAAACTTCAGGTTTTTCTTTAGGTTAAAATTCATGTGTCTACTATAATTTGCCTATCTGTATGATTGATGAAAATTACTTTCAAGGATTTGAAAAGCTCAAACTAGCAATCATTATTTTTGTGATTAGTCTGTTTTATCAACAAAAGTTGCTTCTTTTTTTTTTTTTTTCAGCTCATCTGAACATTTTAGTTAAACTCTTCTATTTAACTGCTTTGAAAATTGCTGTATTTATTATGAAATGCATTTATATATCAAGTTTCTCATGCTATGCTGGTTCATATTAATAAAGTCATCTGTGCTAAGAAGAAATTTATAAGATGGTTTATTATCTTGAAGTCTGTAAAAGATGGGTTAGGATCAAGAATAGCATTTGTTTCTAAAATATATATATATATATATATATATATATATATATATATTCTTTCTCATTGATGATAATTTACATGTCAAATTTTTGTCTTTATTTTTTAATAATTTTTTTATCATTAAATTAGGTGGGTCAGAATTGTTTTTATGATCAGTCTGGAATTTGGTTTGTATGCAAAAAATAGTTTAGCTGGCAGAAAATAGATGCTAGCTCCCCCGTATTCTAAAAGAAAAGTAAATGTTATCTATAATTTGTTCTTTTTAAAGCATGATGTTATAACCTTCATGAATTGGCAAATCATCAAGTTTGATTGTTTTTCAAATAACACTTAACAATTTACAAATTTCTGTTACAGTCTGATATACTAGAGTATATTAGAGATGATATACGTAGATATCTGAACTTAGAAATTCATTGATGAACTATTTATTAAAAAATATGCATGTTTTAGACTTCTTGATTTAAATTGTTTGTTACAGTAGTAAAAGTACTTTAGAAATTTAGTGCCTATGAAATCTTTAGTCATGTAGTTTATAGTTTTTAATTTTTTATGATAATCTGATGTGTTATATATTTTCATGAGGTTAGTTTATACTGTTTTATGTTTAGAAATAATTTTCTCTTCATAGGAAATTCTGAAAAAGAAAAAAAACAAACCTTAAGAAAAAACAAGAAAAATGTTTGTTATATATATATATATATATATATATATATATATATATATATATATATATATATATATATATATATAGAAAACAATCATGAAATTTGTTCTAATAAATTTAAAACAAATATTTTGGTTTTATTTTTTATCCATGCTTGGTCTAGTTTAAGTTTTGGCACAGCTGCTTTCTTATTTCAGCAAGTTTTTTTTCATAGTTACTGCATTTATTACATTGTTGTACTTATAAAATCAACAATCGCCAATAAATATAACTGCTGAAAAGCAGTTTCTTCAGCTAATTTCATCCCTTTGTTTAACATTTTAGTGAAAATAACTTGCTTAATTTCAAACTGAGGTTCTGCTCAGATCTAAGTAAACTTTGCATTTCCTCTGCCACTTATAATTGTTTATGAATTTGTAAAATCTGTAATACTCTAAAGTATAGATGACTTGAAAACATATCAATAAATAATTTTTAAAAGGATATTGTCAACAGTATAAAAATACATTCCTGTTAGAATAATAAGTCATAAAGATATCAGGTTTGCTCCAAAAGTAATGCCTTCTGTTTTCACAGAAACTCCAGCAAATACAGGGAACACAATAATGCTATTGGATGAAGCAAGTTTTCAGCTACAAAACCCTATTTTTCCACATAGTCATTACCACTGGTTATGTATTTTCATCAGTGATAACCAAGAGACTCTGGAATGGGGCTTGTTGTACACATTGCTGGTGCCACTGCTGAAATGCTTAACCCACTACCTAATTGTGCTTATGTCCATTGTTTGGTCTCTATAAGCATTTAGCAAGCATTAACGAATATCAATGGGAACAATTTTTTCCTCATGGCAGAATTCAATAATATACCTGTGGGAAGGGTCAACCTCTATTGCCATAAATTATTGCATGTTAAAATAGGAGGTATTACTTTTGGGGCAACTGTCATATTTTATAAAATAGTAAATAAAAATGTACAACTTTACCTGATAGTTTGATTTAATGATGTGTTATTGATTTTGTTGTTTTGTTTCTTTGATGAGTTTTACAATTTGCTCTTTTGAATTATTTTTTTAATAGGAAACTAGTTTGAATGTTCATCCAGAATGGGAAGAGCGTATTGTCAACTACCTTGTCCACAAAACTCATCCTGTAAAGACCATGGAGCTGGCACGCCTCGTGAATGTTCGCTCACGCAAAGAAGTGAATCCCACTTTGTACAGCATGGACAGACGAGGTCTTATCAGGAAACATGGAATGCAACCTCCGACATGGGTAATTGCAGACCCACCCCAATCTCACGGTGGATACAACCAAAATGAGACGCACTACTCAAATAGCCCAGGAATTTACCAGCACAGTCCAGTTTCGAGAACTCCGCAGAACTTTTATCCTAATAATCGCGAGAGTTATCGAGGGCACAAAGCTGCAAATAATAATTATCCACGCTCCAAACGGACTTCATACAGGACTGACTGGCATAACTTTTGCTCCCCTCCATCTCACATGTATCCTGAGGGCAAAAATGAATCTCTGATCTACAGTCATAGTAACAAAGATAATGAAATGTTATCAATGGGAAATGCTAGTTCTCCAAACCGTTTGCGGTCTGAAAGTTGTAGCCCAGATGAGTGTGAAGCGCTGGAGACAGCCATTGCAAATTATCCACATAGTGGTGGGTATGGCCAGGGTTACTCCGGACATTTCCCTGTAACCCCAGAACCAAAGCAAACTGGTAAAAGAAGGAGAAATTGTGATAATTTTGGTTTGCAGCAGCATCCATCAAATGGCACAATGCCAATGAAAAACAGCGAGAAGATCCAACAGAAAAAATTGGAATTTCAGGATGAAAGATATTATGATGGAAGCTATCCATCCTATTCTAGTAATTTTACTATGAACTATGCAAATCATTTTGATATGCCAGTCTATCATCAGATAGACCGAGAGGACCCAAAGGATACTCCACCTCCGTCACGTGTGTCAATGGACTTGATAAAGAAGGACTCAAAGGACATCTCATCACATGAACGAATCTCTCCCAAGAGGAATTCAAATAGTAAGAGTTGCAATTCTGACTCTCATGATCCACAGGCAAGAGTTATTTCCTTCCTGGATAAAACTATGAATGGCTCTGCGAAGTCACGGGAAATCGCCAAGCATACAAGTCTTTCTCTGGAAGATACCCAGAAGATATTGCATAGTTTGTGTAAGAAGAAAATAGTCACAACAATTGGTGAAGATATCTACATAATGGCTAAAAATGCAGCCAGTTATGAGAATGAGATTCCAGCTGGGAAAAACTCCTCTTCAAATATGAATTCAAACATGGCACGCCAGTTCTCCAGTGGAAATAGGCAGCCTCCTGCGCCCCCACATGTACTATTGGCGGATAATGGCATCAATTCCGGCAGCATGAAAAGCGTATATTTCCAGGGTAACAATGCTCCCAAACAATCTGGGTCAAACTCTAGTGATTCAAAATCAGCACAGAGCCAAGTGGGCAGAAGCCCTCATCTACCCCCTTCCCCTCATGAACTATTAGCAAAAGACCCAATTTTCAAGGGGGACATCACTACACCCAATTCAAACGCTTCAAAGGACTACAGCCAGTCGTCATCATCTTCGTCAGCATCCTTGTCGTCCTCAACGTCAAAGAACTCAAGGTGGAATAGCAACACTGCAGCGACAGAGAGTTCCAGAGCTCCGAACACGACCTCTGCTTCAACATCGTCAACTACATCATTTGCTCCCACTCCAAGCAAGTCTGCCTCTAATTCAAAACAAGCTGCACCTAGTCCCAAGCAGCCATCTCCAAGTCCTAAGCAGAACACCCCAAAGAGTTCCAAGAGTTCCAAAAACAGTTCCAAGCAGAGAGCCACAAGCCCCAAACAAAGCAGCACTCCTAGCTCCCAGGCGTCCTCTCAGTCAAACTCTAATACTACCACAACTGCCACCTCAAGTAGCAAAAACAATAAAAATAACAACAATAACAATACCTCCATAGAGAATTTGCAAGAAGCCCTCAAGAATACATCTATCTCGTCCCCGACTGAGACTACTGAGAGCAAAACGCCCACATTGGCCGAAATCAAGGCGGCAGCAGTGGCGCAGGCGTTGGCCGACAAAGCGGCTGAGAAAGGAGCTGACAAGTCTGGTACTGATTCATTGGCACCAAATCTACAGATCACCTCAGAAAGTTTCGCCGCTCTCAACAAAAATCCAGTTAGCGCACTGATGGAATATGCTCAACAGCGACACTTACCCGTTGAATTTAAGCTTTTGTCACACAGAGGACCTTCTCATCGACCGTTGTAAGTAATTGTATTTTTCTTATTTTTTTGTCTGAAACTGATTATAAATTTTGTCTTGTTGGTTATGATTTGCTCGAAATTTAACTTGAAATCACTGAAGACTAAAATGAATGAATTTAAATTATTATAATTAAAAAATTAAATTTCATAAATTTTGTGATAATAAGAAAAACGTTTTTGAAACTTTATCCCTATTTTTTTTAATTCTCTAACTTGGAAGTAGTTTAAAAATATTTTAAATCCTAATGGCTGACCTTAAAAGGGAATGAATAACCTGCACATCCCTTGAATATGTGAAGGGCATATTCGTGTTCAGCATTGATTCTGAAAGTGTAAATTAAAGACTTTCTCATAACAAATTATGAAGAGGCTGTGTATCTTCTTCATAGATGTACATTCGTGTAGTAAAGATTTCTAAACATATATTTTTTAAAATATGGAATAAAAAAAATCTATCATAGAATTATTTCTGTTTGTGCTGTTGCATTCTAAAAATGATTAAATTTTATCATGTGACTTACAAATTACTTCATTACAATTGACTAAGTACTAAAATATTTTTGAACTTCTAATATCAACAACTGTACAAAACTTTTCATTAAGGTTTGTATAACAATTAAAAACTGCACATGTAAAATTACTTTCTTTGAGAATGAGACAAAGTGCCACTTCAAATATTACTTTGTATAGATTTTTAAATTTTGAATATCACTCCATGAAGATAATTTTTAATATTTTAGTTATTAAAATTTGTTGTGTGTTTGCCTGTTATATTCACTCTTAGCCTTGAATGCAAAAATGTTGTTTCATTTGGATGACTGCCTGCTATTTTGTCACTTGTTTGTAACCATGTCTGTAAATACTGACATGCTCTTGCATCAAATGAGAAAATTATCTTAATTGAGTTATGATTACTTACATTTGAATTACTGCCCACTTAAAATAACTCATTATTTTCAAAACATTAAAATAATCAGGAATTAGTTAAAAGTTACTAAGAAACAAAATTTGTACAGACATTTTATACAATAGAAGTTGTATTTCATATCATGGTGATAAGTTATTACCTTCCCACGTGTTTATGTCATAGGATATAAATATAGTGTAAGTCTTTTAAAATATATTGTGTAGGAATATTTTTCATTGACAGTGTGAAAAATTTTGTCAACTAGTTACTAACTTTAATATTTTAATTCATACCATGTTGAACTGTTTTGTAGAGCTATAATGACTTTGAAATATGATTCCCACTCGAAATGGGTTAACAGGATAATATATTTATAATGACTGATGGAATTGATTGAGCTGCAGAAATTTCATTACAAATAAATAGAATTGCTACTCTATTTTTGTTAATGTTCCTAACATTGTCAGTTGGCATGACTTAGACAAAAGTGATTATTTTTGTGGGGATACTTATAAACTAGGCATTTGGTGTGTTCATCTGTCATAGAGTGTGGTCTCACTTTAATCTGCTTGTGTGTGTGTGTGTGTGTGTGTAACTAGACTGTCTAATAAAAAAGCAGCATCAGAGGCATGCTGCTGCTGATTTCTGGTATCTGCTATAGCAAACAGCTGAATAAACAAAATTATGTCAACAATCCATCATCATTGTTGGATATACCATAATCTTTATGATACAAAGTACAATTCTTTTACTTAGGTTTCTCCAATAAATCTGTTTTAGAAGCAAGGTAACTTTGTGTTCTCTCGGACTAAATATCTTTCAGAATCCCTGTTCCAAAATAATCTTTGCAAATATTCACTGAACATTTGATTGACCTTTTTTACTGTCATTCATACCAACTATTACAGAAAAGTTTCTTTCTCAAATATTAAAACTTAAGCCACAAATGTGCATATTTGCACAAACTATAAATGACACTGACAATGTTATTACTACTATAATAAATATGAATGTATGTAGTTTTCCCAATGATCTGTCCAGTTTGATACTAATTTGGCCCAGTTGTTTGAATTGTACTGGAATGGCCCAGTTTTTTATCCAAACTTGTAGTTGTTAAATTGAGAATGTTTGTGTATTATATATCATAGTACTGCTGAACTTTTTAAAGTCCTCAGATATTGGAAAGTGTGTGTGTGTTTAGAAAAATATAACAAATTGAAAAGGTTTTTTGTGACACATTTCATCTGTCAGGATTTCATCAAACTGGGTTTTGATGGCATTGCCACGTCTACACAAGCACGCGAAATGAGAGACGCAGGTAGTCATCAAAGCCCAGTCTGATGAAATCCTAATGGATGAAATGCGTCACAAAAAAATCTTTCCAGTTTGTCATATTTTTTCTAAATACTGTTTGTTGATATATAAAATTATACAAAATTATATATTGTCATATCATATATATATATATATATATATATATATATATATATATATATATATACTTCTGTAGATATACAGCTTTTGGTTACATCAGATAAGTAAAATAATTAATTGTTTGTTTGAAACCCATTCTTACTGACAAAGCAACAAACAGAAATACAATTCAATGTTACAGATGTGAAAAATTATTTATGTTCTCTACTCTACAATCATTTCTTTCCTACATGCAGTTAATTTTCATTTATTATGGTACATGCACTAATTAGCTGTCATTTACCTCTTAGCTTGTTAGAACATAGCCTAGGATAGATTGTTATTTCAGTCATTAATGCTTGTGCTGGAATTAATATGCCACATGTTGTGTGCCAGCCAATCTACTTAGACACCACACATAGTGAAGTTCAGACTATTTTATATCGATGGTGCAGTTGTTAGCAAAGTTCAGCTCAGCCAGAAGGAAAAATAAGGTTCAATTATTTTGAATTCAGTTATTTTTTTGAGCAACAAAGGAATTGAAGAGACTTAATGTAGGTTCAGTTTGCTTTATTTATGACAGATACTTTAAACAGAAAAAATACCAAAATGATACATGTCATTGTGATATTTTCTATCAGAGGAATGTGTCAAAATAATTTAGATTTTCAGTAAGACATCAGAAATTTTGATAAATTGTTAGAAAAACACATTTTATTTTAAAAAAATGTTGCTTATCTAGGTGTATAAAGAAAAAAACAATGTATATATTGAACTGAAGAAGAACCTTGGTAAAAATATTATAGGTTGTTGATGTACTTCCTATTGAAATGGGAATTTTGGACAAAACATATGAGTATTTCTACATTTACACTCTGTGTGTTATACAGCTAAAAGAATTCTGTTATCTTGTAAAAAATGAGTCAAAGAAAATTGTCCAGATTTCAAAATATTGAAGTTATATCTTTGTTCACAAAAACAATGCTCATTATTGATAGACTTTTAGAGATGAAATGTAGAAAGATGTGTCTTTGGTTCATTGACAACTAGGCTTATTTAACAAAGTAATTTTAGCCATGGTGAAAATGAAAGTAACTACCAAGTAATATTGTTATTGAACTTAAGTTAAAAACTAATCTGAAATAAAAAGAGATAATAAATACTCAAGAAAGAAAGAGGAGAAATGTTAGATTGAGTTAATGAGGAAAGAATTTCCCAGTTTTTTTTTATGGTTGCTACATAAAACAGTTTTGGTGGTGGGGAATCCTTTGTTTGGATAGAAAACAGTGTTTCCAAGGGGTTTGTTATAGGAGCTAATGCTAGAAAAAAATCAATAAAATGCTTGAAAATGTGAATCAATGTTGATGATTTATTTGAAGTCGTCCTAGCTAAATCCATATGGTCATAGAAATATGATGAATGGCTAAGACTTTTTAACTATTTCCAAAGACCAAAATATTTTTGTACCTAATCTCAGAAAGGTTATGAAGTATATTTTTAGCTTACTAATCATTTCTGCCTCTGTTGGAAGAATATTTTTAATGATGAATAGAATTTGATTGTAAGAAAGAAGTTGATGCAACAATAAAAGAACTTTTAGATTGTAAATTCAATATTGACTTGAGTTGCAATAAAAAATAAAACAAATAAAAACTTTTTAAGAAAGTTCATTTAAATGGTCAAATGAAGTGTTCATTTAAAAAATGAATGAAATTTAAATTTTCTTTGCCTTGTTAAATTTAAATAAATGTTAGAAATATAAGCTATCAGTATTTGTGTGTGTGTGAGCACCATGAATGTTAAGAGATGTTGGGTCATGAAAACATTTTATTATATAAGTAATTAAAACTATAATAAAAATTAAAACCTGTCGCAGTTTGAGGCTAAGAAATTATGGTAAGTCTCAATGTCTGTGATTCATTTGGTAAAAATTTATTCATTAGCGATTCCAATCTGATACTTAAAAATACCAACACTTGATTAATGACATTTGGGCTTAAGGCTAAGAAATTATAACTCTAGATTGTCCAAGGTTACTGAATATGATAGACACCTGAAGAAAGCCAGAGGGTCCAATGGTCAAAACCTTGTGAATATAACAATCAATATAAGAATACTTGTCTAAACGGAAAGGCATATAATAATAATTTCTCATCTTAAAAATTCCAACATAAAATAAAAATATTTCTTGATTTTATTTAGTACTATCCATGTTAATTTTCAATTTCATCATTAACCATTTTTAACATTTATTTTTAATGATCGACTTTTAAGATTAAAAAATAGAGAATAAACAGCTATAATCGACAAGGACAAAATGCATGTTTACTTCTATTACTAGTACAATGAAAAATTCTCTTTTGGCTTTGGATTAAAGTCTTTTTTTAGCTCACTCAAATAAGTGCTAAAGAAACTATAATGCTAATTCTTCCTTTTATACTTGTTCTTTTTCATCATACTTGTTTTAAAACTGTTAGTTCTGTAAACAGTGCACTCTAATCACTGCACATAAGTTTTCACAAAAGGAATATGTATAAGTAATCCAAGTGTGGAGTTAAATTCTATATGAGAACCAGTGCTTCATAGAAAAATATTTGGTTGTTAACATCTTCCATATAAAAAAATTAGCATACCTTGTGTTGTGTAATATATCAGATCATTTTTGTTTATTCTCCTTTCTAATCTTGACAGAAATGTTTTTACAAACACAGTTTCACTAGTTTCAAATTTAAATGTTATTAACTGATTCAACTTGGGGTTAAAAAAATGTATTGGGTAACATTTATTAACTACTGGATGCAATGGCTGGCTGCTTGTTTCTGAGTTTGCCTGTCTATTTGGGTGGCTAGCTAGTCCCTGTTAACAGATGCTTGTTCAGTCACATTTGTGTTTCTCTAACACCCATAGAGCCAACCTGTGGATTATACTGCAATTATGCTGAGCAGACCTTACATTCTGGGAGAGAGTGCATCATCTGGTATGATCAGTACTTGAACAAGGCTAGTACATTCAAACTGTTGATCATAATGGCTTGTGACTTTGTGCTAGCACAACAATTGTCAGCTTCCAAATGGTTTTGTATACCAAGTTTCACTTACAAGGCTTGGGTCAACCTGTGGTATGGTTTTCAAGCAATCCCCAGTGATGCTGTATGCTGAGATGGTCTCCCCAGTTTGATATTTAGAAATCACATTCTTGACAAATATATATATTGGAAAGTTAAAGATCATACCAACTAAAATGTAATAAAACCACTAAGATAAGGATACTAGTTTAAACACTTTCTTTGTGTATATGAATTGCCTCTAGAAATTGTCAAAACATTACCCCCCCCCCCCCAAAAAAAAACAAAGATTCTAAAATTGATTTTGATGTTGTAGTATTTATATTTGAGTGAGACAATGTATTTTGGCATTCATGAAAAATATGCTTCTGCTAAAAGCAATTTAGTCAGCACAACCATTTTCAGATTGCTGTGGTTTGAATTTAAGGTAATAAATATACTAAGATTATTTATATTAGTCATAAGGATTAGCTGTAAACTTGAGTGAATGTGATTGTTTAAAAAAATCACCCCCACCTCCAAATCTTTCTTATTTTAAAGCTTTCAACAGGAAAAGAAATAAACATTGATGACATAGAAACTAGAAAAATCCCATATTATCAAATCTTTTATTGGTATATTCTTTAATAATTATGCAATAAACTGTCTAAAATATTGTAGAAGAAAAAAAAAGATTCCTTTCCTAAATATGTTATGATATCATTGATAAAAACACATGGCATTAACAATAAAGGTTGCTCCCTACTTTTTTAAAAGGTTTATTTCCTATACATGGTTTTCTGGTAATGTGTTGCCATCAACATAATCACTGGAAAAAAATCAAGCGCCCCACACACACATACACACACTATAATTATTGTTGCAATGAATACATATTTTTAAATAATATTATGCTCTACTGGGTATTGAGCAATGTTTTTAAAAATAAATGCCAAAGATCTCTGGATTATAAATCTGACTGTTCTTTCTTTTTATTTATTTATTTATATATATATATATATAGATTTATCTAGCAAATGATGTCTTATTCTCTTTTCTTTTTTTTCTTTTCTTGCTATTAAGTATATGCTCTTAGTGTATTTTGGTTTTTCTTCAGGTTCAAATTTGCCGTGATTCTTGGTAAACGCCAGTTCCCCAGTATGGAGTGCAACAGTAAGAAGGATGGTAAGAAAGAGGCAGCCGATCTGACATTGCGCATTCTCATTGCTGAAGGACAGTATCAACTGGAGAACACCGTCTCAGTAAGTACTCTAGACATTTACTGTCAACTATCAGAAATAAAAATCGTTATTTAAGATGTGTCGGACTAATAGCAAGATTGCATGGTGGTTGGATACAAACGAGAATCAAAAATATTGCCCAATATCACACAACCCTTTTTGGAGGGTTGTGTTTAGTAGAACAGGATTTCTTTGATGTTGCTTTCTTCATTGATACAACAGTTATTGCTCAGAGCTATCAACCAGCTTCAGGTAGAACATTCAGAACTGAAATGGTACTCAGTTTTGTGAGTAGAAAATGTGTCATTTTGCAAAATGATAGAATCATTTTAGAAAATGATGTTCCTGAAGTTGATTGTACTGGAGAATTTGTTGTACTTTTTATTTTATTTTTTTTTTTTTTAACTTCCTTTCAACTAAAATGACAAGTTAAAAACTTTTCCAATCAGAATCAATTTGGATTTATTGGATTATTAGTATGAAGAATTCTGTTGAAAGAAACTTATAACTTGCTAATATAACTTGCAATATATGTATCAAACTACAATGTAATATTTTAACTGAATAAGTAATTTTTACTAAGATTTTTTGAAAATTTATTTTGTTAAAATAAATTAGCAATTTGATAATTTAAAATGATTAAAGATAGTGACACCAGCTTTTATGTTTATAGTTGTTTATTAAAAATGATTACGTGAACAGTGGAAGCATGGCAGAGTAATGGATAGGAGATCGGATTGAGGAATTGAAGAGTTGAGTTTGAATTCCAGTTCATTACATTCTCTTACTTGCTGATACCCTTAGCTATGTGTAACTAGCAGAACAGACTGAGTTATATAACCTTGGGTGGTAATCAGTCTAAGAGAAAGAAAAACTCTGAATTTAAAACCTTAGGGCCAAGTGTATGGACTGAGGGTGACCAACACCATATTCTGTGGTTTTTGGCTGTCGGTCAAAATCTTCAAGAGGAGATGGGCACCGACAAGCTATCTGAAACCCCACTGAAAAGATCACAAAGAAGAATCAGTCTGTTTCTTCTGCCTTCAGATCCCCCTTGGGGATTGAAGCACTCAAGGGTTGTTTTTTTTTTTTTTTCATGTGAACAAATTAAGAATTTAAAAATAAGCATTTGATGAATTTAAATTCATCTTTATTGAAAATATTTTAATTTCTTTATCAAATTTAAAAATATAAATTTTTAAAATGCTTACTTTTCTTTCTTTCATTTTTAAGTTACTTTTTTCCTTTTTTTTTTTTAAGTATCTTTTATTGATTATTAAGTATTTTAACTTTGTAAATTTGTCTTCCAAAAATTTCAAATTGATAATCACCTGCCTTTTCCAAAAAATGTAACATACAAAATATTTCAAAATATTCACCATGCTTTTCAGGTTTTAAAAAATGTTTTCTTAATTCTATCTTTGTAGGCATTGAAAACAATTCCACCTGCTGAAATGACACATTTCGACAAAATGGCTGCCTTGAGTCACCAGGCATTTAACAACATTGCCTTGCAAATCCCTGAGAACCTTGCTGGGAGAAAGGTCATCGCTGCTTTGGTGATGAAGCGATCACCAACGGATACGGGAATTGTTATCAGTGTTGGAACTGGTAAATAAATAATAGCAATTTTTTTAGTCATTCAAAAGAAATACTTTGAGTATTTTTTTTTTTTCTCAAATCTTGTGTATCATGTCCATCTGGATTGTAGGTTGAAACAAACCTCAGTTTTCATCTATGCTACAAAGCAATAATCACTTTAATACTATTTACTTTTCCTTTTACTTGTATCCAAGGATTTCTCAGTTGAATTCAAGTCCATAATCTTTGTTGAAGTTGAATGAAAATAATTACTTGTGAATTAGATTCTTCTGTTTGAAACATTCTCACCCAGTTCTCAGGTATTTTCACAAATAATAGAACCAAATTTTAAGTTATCATTTATTTGATCAAGGCTGTGTTTCCATTTTTAGGTAACCGCTGTTTAACCGGTGATCATTTGAGTTTGGAAGGCAACAGTGTCAATGACTCTCATGCTGAAATAATCACACGCCGAGGTTTTCTGAGGTAAGAATCTCTTATATTTTTAGATCATCTCACAATGACAACCTGTCACTGACTGGATAATAGCAATAAGATAGTGTGCAGAAAGAAACTTTTTGGTATTAAATGGCCAGATCTTAAGCTGTGCCACAGATACGTTTTACTAAAATATACCATAATTATAAGTGATAATCATGTTGGGTAATTTTTTTAGTTTGATTCAAGCATCCCAACATGAATAAAATCAAACACTTTATACAATTTTTCTTTCTATTTTTGGTAACATTTTTGTCATTTCTATAAAAAAAAATATGTATAACAATAAAAAAAAAAATTTCCACACCAACATTTCTGATACACTGAAAAGCAGAACACGACTTTACTGTGTTCTGCTTGTTATCTTTGATTCACTAATGAAATTTTAATTAGAGATTAAATTTAATGTATCATTGTATCCAATACCTCTCATAAGAATCTTTCTCCATAAATACTGTTAACACTTTTACTTTATTTTGTCACTTTTTTATTTTGTAATAAAATTTTAAGACCAGTTCAGATAATGTATGTAAATTTTGCTAACTTCCCAAACTTTTTTGTGCAATATAAAGAATTATTCTAGAACTTTTCAAACCATTTCTCTTTGTCCAGAGACGGTATTTCTTACCATTTAACAAATAAATGACTAACTCTAAACAGTGTCTTTGAATATCTTGTACAAAGATGATTTTTTTTGTATTGGCACTATTTGAAAAATTATTTAAATACTGTTCTTCTGTATCTTTAAAGAATTTCTTGTGTCATACAGAAAAAATTTTATTTTATTTTTATTAATAAATTTATAAAAGTAGATTTCTTTTAAGTTTTTTTTAGTTCTGTCTTAAACAACAAATTCAAATTGTATTAAAATAGTCTACAATATAATTGATATTTATCTTTTGAATACTATGTTTGTATCACATCCTGCAAAATTATCAGACATGTCACACTTGTAGCAGTTTGAAGCATTAAGTCTAATCTTTAAAGGAATGGATGAAAAGTAAATTGTTCAGAAAGGTTTATGCTTTGTTAGAATCCCATGCAAATTTCTCAATGCAATCAAATTATTTTTGCTTACAACATTGAACTGAAATCTTTTTTAACACAGTTTTGTCTGAGAACAATTTTTAATTTTCTGATCATCAATTAACCTTAACATTTAAGTTATTTGAGACAATAAGGATTCTTTGATTCTTTGTTTTTAGTTGTGAAAATGTTTTTGTAACAAGTTTTGGACATTGTTTAATTTGGATGTTTTCTTGTTAAAACATCTTTTTTAGTAAAAATTTTTAAAAAAGCATGAGATTAAATTTACATATATTTCTCTTTATAGATATCTGTACAAACATTTACTGGAGTATGATCCCGAAAAACCCCATGACCTATTTGAGAAAGGTGAACGTAGTCTTTGCCGGATAAAAACTAATATTACATTCCATCTGTATATATCAACTGCTCCTTGTGGAGATGGAGCACTTTTTTCACCCAGGTAAATATGACTCACCATCAGTGTCTTTTCTATATAAATCTAAAACCCTTTTTCCCATATTCCTTGCACATATGTAGATGTTGAATAAACTGAGTTCTGAAATACTATATGATATTCCTCTATTACTATTGAAAATTGTTTTTGTAGATTTTATAGTTTGTAACTTTAAATATGCTTATACTGATGTCTTAAAAATATCTTTTCAAGTCATATCCAATAAATGAAAGTTTTCAAACTTTATTAAATCTTCAATGTTTTTTATTTTCCAAGGGATACCGACTCCAGTAATGTGAAAGTGGATGAGGAAAATAAGCACGTCCATAATCCGACTTTTTCAAGCAGTGTTCAGGGATTGCTGAGAACCAAAGTGGAAGGAGGTAAGAATTTTAAATATAACCCAATTTGGTCAGTATCATCTTTGTTTGGAGACTTTAGATCTTGTGAATTATTTACATTAAACATATTTTACCTTTATATCAAATTTTTTTATATAGTTTTTCAATAGTAGCCTTTAGAAAGTCTTCATTGACTAAAAATAGCAAATATAATGATCTTAACTCACTAATATTGTTGGCAATCCAATCATCTCACCTCATGTCTCGGATAACCAATTATAATGTGTAATTTCCATTCAGGACATAAGCAACTATGGCTCTCTACAGATTCCTTTCCTTTATTATATGAGTTGACATAGTTTCTTAGGAAAGATAGGGGAGTGGTTTCCTGTTACCTTCCCCATAGCTTTAAATTCCATGTCCCTTCAGGATTTAGGTGATCATGGCTCTTCACAGATTCCTTTACTTTATTATCTGTAATTGCCATAGTTTCTTGGGAATGATAGTGAAGCAGTTTCCCATTACCTTCTCCATGGCTTTAAATGTCATGTCTCTTCAGGGGGGAGGCAATCATGCCTCTTCTCAGATTCCTTTTATTATCTGTGAATTGAGATGATTTCTTGGGAAATATAAAAGTACTTTTCCATTGCCTTTTCTACAGTTTTGAATTCAGAGTTGTCCTAGAGAGTCTACCCTACTATTTCACCTATAGTTTGTGCGGAGAGATGGATTTGAACCTTTCCCAAGAGCATTTGTGTTAAAGTGAGCACAACTGACATCCATAACCTGAACTCTGCTTGTTGATTCCACTTTCCTTACTGATAACCATTACACTACCTACACATCCTATTTTGTTGCATTACAGCTTATAATTTACATGAATTTTTATTTGTATTTTATGTAATAGATCTACACAAAACAGTTGGTGAAAAATGATTCTAACGACTAAAAAGACAGAAATGTTGTGTATGCATCTGTATTCACCCTCTAAGCTATAAATCTATTAAATAAAATCTTGTGCAACCAATTTATTTCAGAAGTTCCATAAGTAATTCAAATCCACATGTGTGCAGTCCTATGTGCCACATGATCTGTGTAATTTTATAGTGGAAACTTTAAAAGAGCAGCAGTTATTTATAAATGAAAAACTTGTTAGATTTAAACATTTACTAATAAATTATTTTGTAATTAAATTTTATTGTTAAAGAATTTTATGCTATCCAGTTACAAAAATCTCTTTTGTAATTTCAGTTTTCAACAGTGATTTAAAATTTTAGATTAATCAGTTATAAATGTTGAAACCAGAATTGATCATTCTTAATTATTAACGGGCATGAATTGTAAAAATATTTTTCTATATTTGTGAATAAAATAAACAGTTTTTAAATATTTTTCAATTGTATTTTGTAAAAAATCATTTTTTATCATATTTCATTAGCGATCAAATGAACAGCTTGTAAGCCCTATTTATTTTCCTTTTCTTGTTCTGTTTACTGATTTCATTTAATTAACATGGAAATGTTAAATATAAAATTTCTTGGTTCAATAAAGAGTTGGACAGGATTTTATCAGCAACATATAAAAAGATTAGATTTGATGCATGATCTCTTGGCCATATCTTTATTTTAAATTCTGGGAGAAAATTACAAAAAAGATTCTAGCTTCAGTTTCCTTAATTTGGGTTGGGAGACATAACAGGCTTTAAGTTAGAAGATGAGTTAACCTCACCTTGGAAGGTAAGCCTTTGAAAAAGAAAGCACCCTGATTTGAAAATAATCTATTTCTTGTTCTCTCTCTTTAGCACAAGATATTGGTTAATAATCAATTTAAGAACAGTTTTGTAGTTAACATAAGAGCAAAGACAGAATTATGTATAAGAGAGAGGTTAACAGTTGATCTTGACAAGTGAACTGATTATAAATTAAAGAAATCATTAGTTCAGCTGTACTTGAAACTACTGTTAGTAAAGAATATTCTAAAACTGTAATATAAATCTAAATTAAAGGACAATCGTCCGCATCTTATTTACATTCTTTTTTTTTTTTCTTCTTTCTTTTTTGATGCTATATCCCTCCAAGATGTAGACAATCATGACTCTCTGTAGATTCCTTTTTGTTAGTTGTAAAATTCCATGACTTCTCAGGAATGACAGTGAAGTGAATTGCTGTTGCTTTCTCCATGTTTTTGAATTCAAAGTTCTCCTTTGCCTATACTGGCTGCCACACAGCTGGAGAGACCAGTTTACCCTATTATTCAAGAGGAGAAGAGCTAGATTAATTGCTTTCCCAATAGCATTATCATGTAAGTGAATGCAGCAGATGAAGTTGAAATTTGAACTCTACTTGCCATTTCCATTTTCTGCAACAATAAACTATTAGGCTAACTGCTCTTCTTATTCAGGTATTGTTTAAAAAAAAAAAGAAAGTCAAGTCAAAAAATCATAACTATTATAATGACATACTTTTTATTTCCTGACCCCAACACACCTTGTACTTAGTACACGTTTGTTAAATCTCAACTTCTCCAATGTACTTCTCTATTGATAGCTGCTTTTTTTCTTTTTTGTAATCAGGTTTAAATGTACATTGCTCAATTCAAATGTCTATGTAATAGTATATTCAAATTATTACAAAAGCTGCAATTAGCAGTCAGGTTCTTTTTTATCCCTTTGTATTGCTGTGAAAGGATATTCCTGATGAGGAAATGATATTCTGATGTCCTGTGGTGTCCAAACATTGCTCTATTCATATGAAAAGATTCCTCATACTGTGCCAAAAAAACATGTCCCACACCATTACCCTGCTATTATTCGTTTAGATTACTGACAGCCAGTTGGATGATGCTCTATTGCTTCCTTTTCTTTTCTTTTTTTTTTTTCTTGGTACATTTCAGTTTTTTCTCTCTGTAAGAAACTTTTGAAGCTCAAATTCATCTTCATTTGTATTTATTCAGTGAAGATAGCTGTCACTTCTCATTTATATTGTTTACAAGGAGTGGGGAGCTGACAGCAGGTAACTCCACTCAACCCCAGTTAAATATAGACCCAAACAGGGTTAATTAAACCAAATGTATTTTCTTCTCTCTTTCTAATCTACTCAGTTCAAGCCTTCAATATCTTGATGATGATGATTCCTTCATGTATTTCACTTATTTTCTAAAGCAATAAGTCAACATGGAATAAATTTAGTGAAGCTTATCAAAACAGGATTATCAGTTATATTTTACAAGAGCCAAAATATCACAAAATGCACAATTCTGTTTTCACATCAGTGCTATTACACATATTTATCAATGATAAGTTATCAGGTTGGCCAAAGGGTTCATTCTGTTTTATTCTTAAGATGCCATCAAAAGTATTTAGTTATAACTTTATTCAAAAAGATCTCTTTTGGTTATAATAGCTGCTGTATATAAGTATGCATTTTACAAAAAAAAAAAAAAAAAAAAATTTTTTGTACAAATTGATTTGTTTTTGTTTATTGATTCTATGAAGATGAAAGAAAATAACTTGGTATATTAATACGTTTTTTTATTTTAAGAAAGGTCAAAGTGAAACACAAATATAAAGAAAGATTTGTGCATTTGATGGATAAAGTTCTGTGAATAATCAAATATGTCAAAAGTGGTTTGCAAAGCTATGTCCTGGAGATTTCTCATTGAATAACACTTTTCAGTCAATTAGGTTAGTTGTGATTGATAATGATCATATGAAAACATGGCTTGAAAATAATCATAATTATATAGCAGCCATCATATGCAAAATATCCAAATCAAATGCTGAAAATCAGTTGCACCAGCTTGGTTATGTCAATCACTTTGATGTGTGGCATCCATGTAAGTGAAAAAACCTACTGGATCATACATTTGTTTTTAACTTGCTGCTGAAACATAACAAAAATGTTTCCTTTTTTAATTTGTGGATATGTTACAGTCAAGGGAAATGCAAGAGATGATGGAATAAACAAAATGAATCCCTACTAAATATAGCAAAGGCTTGTCTTCATTCAGTGATGCTGTTTAGATGACTGGTTTGTAAGAGATTCTTTTGTTATGACTACTTCTATAACAAAAATAATTACTACTCAACTGAAGGCATTAATCAACAAAAGACATTTGTAATTAGTAATGAGAGTATGATTTTCCATCAAGATAATGCCAGATTGCATGCTTCTTTGATGACCAGACAAAAATTGTTACAGCATTCCTGCAGAATGTTTACTTATCCTCCCTAATCATCAGATATTACACTTTTGGATTACTATTTAATCCACTATTTGAACATTTCTTTATCTGAGTGGACATTTCATTTCCTGGGAAGGCACCTGGAGCATTTTTTTTTTTCCAAAATGTTGTTTTGGGAGGATGGTATTATGAAGTTGTTTGAAAGATGACAGGAGTAGAACAAAATAAATCTGCAGCCTAATGATGAAACAACAAATGTTTATTTGTAAACATAATCTCCTTTGTCAATACACTCAATTCATTGGTGAATATTAATCATATTGAATTCAGGTAGTAACTGTGTTTCAGGTTATGGACCATTCTTTCTCATATGTTCCATAAAGTTAATATCAGAAACAGAGCAAAAAAGTCTTTTTACTTAATGAACAATTTGGCCAACATAATATCTCTTGTTTTTAATGTCTTTTAGTTTCTCTTGTCAACATCTTTCTGATAAAAAAAATTACAATTTTTTCTGTCTCTATCTGACCTTTTAGAAATTCACTAAGATCATTTAACTTGCTTAAAATTTTAAAATTCCTTTGACCTACTTTAACTGACCATGTGCAGCTTATGTCATATATTTTAAAGTTATTTAATACTAAATGTACTCTGTTTTTTATTTTTTTTTACTTTAGGTGGCAATAGTACAAATGGCTATACTGTAACTGTTTCTGTTTTTTTTTACTACAAAATACTTTGATTAAAATAATGATCACACTAATTTTTTTTAATTAAAATATTCAGAAATAACAACTAACTTCCACAAACATCAACAATCTTCTATTAGTTTAAAAATAGAATTTGAATAAAAATTGTCATTATTAATGAGAAATTTTTATTTCCTCTGTCATACATTTTGTCAATCCTGACTGTTTAGTATGTCTTGTTATAAATTTGAAATTGTCATGCTTTTATATGGACACTTTGTATTTAACATCTTTATTAGGCTTATATATATTACTAGGAAGCAACCATTCCTCAAAATGATTGGAATTTGTTTGGCCATTCATTTATAAAGAAAAAAAAAAAGATGGAAAAATGTAAAAGATAAGCTCTTTCCATAACATCTATAAATACCATTTTAAAAATTTCTTTGACATCCCTGAAATTTATTGATATTTGGGAGAAAAAAAATATTACATTTCAGTTGAACATAACTTTAGGTAAATTCCACATAGATTTGTTTCAAATTGTGGATAGTGGTAATTACAGATGAATTTAAGAAGCTTGTTAGTTTAATCATTGTCAATATTTCAAAACATGATACCCAAATGAAAACTTTAAAAATAACCAATTTATTATCTTTTTTTTTTTTTTAATTTTTTTTTGTACCTCTGAAAATCTCTTAAATGTTGTCCTCAAATGAAATGTATTTCATAAAAAATACAAATAACACACAGATATCAAAAAAAGATCCCGATAAAACATTCTCATATTTACAGATTTAAGAGCATTAAATTACTTTTAAAAAAATATTGTTCAAGTGATGTTATGAAAAATAGAAAGAAAAATAAATTATAAACAAAGATTTTCTTGATTTTTGCTGTAATAATCAACATATACAAGAAACACTGCTAAAATGACCACTTGTGCAAATTGCATCACTATCCACTTGATAAAAAATGTTATCTTTGTTTATATATTCCTGACATGTATAAATATACCTTACTGAAAAGTTAGTGTTGTCCCAGGATAATTTTTACTACAGACCCAAGGGGATAGAATTCGAGCCATTATTTAAAATGAAAATTTACAAAAATATTTGTATGATTGAAAACTTTATAAATTTGAATAATCCATTGATCATGTATCAAATCTTTTATTTTTGTTGCTAAAATTCTTCAACTTTCTCTAAATATTCTAACAATGTTTTAATTTCTACAAAATGTATTCCAATATTTTAATATTTCAGATTTTTTTAATAGCAGTCTACATTTAAATGCGATGATCTAATTGAAGTTATTATTGATAGAAATCTTTACTGTGAATTATTATATTGATACTAATATCTTCAACTTCCTTGTTTTGTTTTGTTATTAGGTTTTGTTTAACATGCTCTTGTCATGCAAAGGTAAATGTTTGTGTACAAACCAAATATATATGGTGTAAAGAGGCAGAAGTTTGTAGTACAATGATATATGTTCAGATCATGAGGCCAGGTCAGATTTCCCAGTCATTTTGTCAATTGTTTAGAGTGAAGGTAAGAAATGACAAATAGACTGAAAACTTAAAAAAGAAGAAACTGATATGTTTGTACAACAGAATCTGTCACTATGGTTGTCAACAAAAGGACACAAATTACAAATTGGAGACACCAAAATCAAGAAATTACAAAACATTTAAGTATTTATGAAGTGTTTTAACAGATGATAGAAATGCAACACCAAAATCCAAAGGTGCATTGGAATAGCAAAAGATACTTTCCAAAAGCTAAGCAAAATATTAAGAAACAGGGAAATTTCATTAAGAACAAAGAAAAGTGTACTGAACTGATATGTAATATCTATCCTTCTGTATGGCAGCGAATGCTTGTAAATCTCATAGTTGAAGATGCTTGAGACAACAGAAATGTGATTCTACAGAAGGATGCTAAGAATACCATAAACTGAACATGTGAGCAATGACAGTTTTAGAGAAAGAGGGCTTAGAAAATTTGACACTCACAGGACATATTGAAGGCAAGATGAACAGAGGAAAATGGTGCATAACTTACCTAGCAAGTTTGAGTAAATGGATGGCACAGGAAATTGTGGAGAACAATGATCACCCAGGTCCTGAAGGAACATGGCACATAAAAGAAGAATCATAGTTAATTCAATTGGTTTCTAGACTTTTGTGGAGAATATTGTATTAGTACCTGAAGGGTATCTCTTTTTTAGTGTTATTGTGCCAGGCCTCTGTACATTTCATTGAATGTATGTATGTATGTAGAAGATGTAACCAAATATTTCATTTTATGTGTGAAGAGACACTTGACCAATTTTAGAAGTCTCAGGTCTATTTAACAAAACCAAGAACATGCAGTCTTTATATAAAATTTTGCAGGAAGTGATGAAATATTAAGATATTTTTCATCAGGCTTCCAGGAGTAAGTCATAAAGGGCTGCAAAAATGATTTCATGTCTGTTTTTCTGATCAGCATCAGTGATTTACATATCTGTTGTTTTTTATGACATTTCTACCTATGATCTCCATCTTAACCACTCACTGAAGTGTATGTCTGACATATCATCCTTTCAAAACATACAATTTTATTTTTATAATATATATATATATATATATATATATATATATATAATTATAACAGTTGTTACACTCCACTATCAGGCCTCCTAAGGGACTTTGATTGGATGTGTGGGATTCTGAAAAAGGAAATGCCATAAACTGAATAATGAACAACTTTTCACTCTGTCAATGCAAATAAAACTCTCTCCAAAAGTAATTTTTCTGTGCAATAAAACGTAATAAAAATCAAGAACCAACTGAACAAAAACCATTTCAATGGTAAAATTTTATTTCTCCTTGATTTATTATTTTCTGTAATTGTTACATATTCCATATTTAATTTTATTAAAATTTGCAGATGACATTATCTTATGGAGTCCTATCTTAAGTTACCAATTCTTTGACTTTTATTCCAAAAAGTGCAAAGCTTTCTTCTATTGTTAAAATTTTGAAATGTTCTTTCTTCAAATCATCTGTCATTTTCATTCCTTTAAATCAATTTATTCCAGTTTTACAGGCAACATGAAAAAACTAAGTTAAAATATCAAACTCGTAATAAATATGTATCTCTTATCATAATTAAAGCACTTTAATATAATGTCTATTTGCTCATTCTTTTGAGAGTTTAAAAAATGAAGTAAATTTGTGTTTATCATAATTTTCATCACTGTAAAATATTTACTGAAATCTGTCCTATTTCATATTAGGTTTTATCTTAAATAAAAGAAATTCTATTAAATTATATAGGTACCTCCAAAGATTTGATAAAAATGAGCATACATGGAAAAAAAAATGACCAAAACTTAATAAAAACAGTTTTATCATCAAAATCTTTGTTATTAAGAGAGAAAAGACCAAAAAATCTTTTGATTATTAAATTATAATTTTTTTGATCCATTTTAGAACATTTGAAATTTTGGTTAAAAACTTTGTTTTTCTTCCATCAGTGGAGAACCATAAATTAGTACAGAAAATTTGAGCATCTTTTTGCAGTGAAAAACACATTGATTTGGAAATTCTTGCAAAATTAGATAATTGTCAGATTTTAATAACTTTCAGGACTTATTCACAAATAATTAAAATTATTTTAGAAATGTTTCTTTTATTTTAGAAAACTCTTTTTTTTCTTTTTTTCTTTTTTTTTTTTTACATCAGTATGTGAAGTAAAATAGGTCATCTAAATAGTTTATAAAAATAAATATATTGACAAATATTTCTGCTATGTTCATTAATGGTGGACAATATTGCGAAGATCATGAGGAAGCAAGTACAGTTCATATTCATTAATAAAGTGTCAATCTAGTGCTCAACTGTACATAATAAATAACAGGAAAAGTCAGTGACATTAAATAGGCAAATGGTGACTGCAGAAACTGTGGAACCAATTTTCATTGGCTGAAAACCAAAAAGAATAAAACCAATAAATGGCTCATCCCAAGATTTGCAGATTCATTTCAGTAACAAGGAAGCTGGCTGGGAGGTGATCACTCCTGGCTGGGTCACCTTGAAGAGAGGGTTCTGATGATTTTAGAGGCCTGACCACACCCCCAACATCAGGAATAAATATTATTGATGAAGCTTCCCATTACACTACAATGCTGCTTGGAATATGTGTAAGCTCATAATTATCACAAGATATAAACATATACAAGGATTTCACATTTAATAAAGGTACATACTCTGACAATTACACACTACTATGAAAAAGAAATGAAAAACCATTTGAAAATGCCTTACATTCCAGGAGCAGAGAAATTGTCAAATTTTGAAAGGTGTTGTATTAGTCTTCCTTCAGATTAATGAATAAGATAAAAAATATTTGTCAAAAATGAATAATGACAGTGCTTCATCTAAGAAATTTAATCAGCTTAAGACAATTAAGTCTGTGTTTGTTTTACTGTATTTGATGGCATATAAAACCTATCACTCCATTTCTACAGGGTTTAAATATTGAGAAAAATATTGTTGGATATTCAGCCAAATGTTATTGAAAATCTATGTTCCCTATTTGGCCCAATTCAAAATGAGTTCTTCTTTGCCATCAAGTATGATAGTTTCAAACAAGGAATAAGTATTGGTATGGAGATTTTCTAAAAGACTTTGAATCATCTGAAACCACTTCTTCCCCCATTTTTTTTTTTTTTTTTTTTTTTTACGGTGATGTTCAATCTGTTTGAGGTAGATGGTTACAGAATAAGAGGCACAGTTTATAGAGAAGATAGCAGTTGATCCTAGACTTGAACAGGTTAAGATTGTAATGACTGGGGAAGCATCCTCTTGGGAGTCAGTTCCATAAATCAGCAGTTTGTGGGAAGAAGCTGCTCAAGTGAAACTTACATCTCACCAATGGAATACAAAGGGAAGAGGGTGGTTCACTAAAATGTGTGAGGTATGGCAGGCCTTAGCTGTGAGAACTGGTGGAACTAAAGAATGTAGTTTGTGTGAACACTTTCCAAGGAAATCATGATAGATTACCGAGAGGCTTATGACATTTCCTCTGTGAGGAAAGGATTATAGGGTGGGAAATAATTCACAACCCACAAGAACATGGAGAGTTTGGGACTCTATCAAAACTGGAAAACGAAGACTGGACAGCTTCTCCCTGTATATGACAGAAGTACTCCATTTTCAACCTGATTTGGCTCTTGTAAATGTAGAGGATAGCAGAAGGAGTCAGAACTGACTACTTTTCTAACATCTTTAGCAGTGGATTGTATGTACGAGTTCTACTTTAGGTCTGGGTTGTATTTAAGTCCCAATAGGTGCTCAAGGCTCTGGGCCTCCCTGAGGGAACACCTATTCATCGTAATTGGTAAAAGTTCTGGGTCGGCTTGGTGAGAATGGAATGTCACTAGTTTGGTTTTCAAGGCTTTGAATGTGACCAGCCAGTTTTCCACTCACTAAGCTGTTAGAGCTAGATCAGAGGAGAAATCAGCTGCCAATCTCTGGTCATCTAAGGTTTTGGAGATGCACCCATATACCATTCTATCATCAGCATAGATATTCACACATGATCAGAGTATACTTTTAGGCTGATCATTTATGTAAAGTAGAAAGAGGCTTGAACTGAGAAGCAAACCTTGGGGGCTGCCTGCATTCATCACTTGGGCCATATAGCAAAATGTGGGATATGGTGTGCACAGTAATTTGGAATATTTTATTTTTCAAATATTACTAGATATCTAAGAAAAATAGCCATTCTGCAGGTGGGGTTTCATCCAATATTCAAAAGCAGCCCCTCTTTTTGTGGAAGATAGACTTCTATATCATATAACAAAAAGACTTCAGAAAAACAGGTCAAAAACATATTAAGGGACTCATAGCTAAGTCAGTCTCCTGTTGTGATTCCTATTATTATGTGTGGACTATTTGCAATTTTGATGTAAGACAAATACTTGAAAAACCTTCAACAAAAGAATATCTACTTCATGTTTTCAATACAACTCTTGGTCAAATATCATAGAAGATAACAGATTTGATAAATTCAGATAACTCCAAAACTTTTGAACTCTGCTAATAGCAAGTCTACCAAATTTTATTTTGCTTAATAAAATATTGAATAAATGCTCTTATTTGAAAATAGTTGTTTATTTACTTTTGTCGTGTTTCTGTAAATTTTACATATTTCAACTGTCATGTATTTCTTACTAACAGGTTCATTCAAGATTATCATTAACTTTAGTCCTTTCACTGTTGTTTGTTTTATATTTAACATATTAATAGAATTAAAGAAGGCTTCTTTTTTTTTTTTTTCAGTTTATTCTTTCAAAATCCCAAAAAGATTTCTAATGTCTGCCTAATTATTTGTTCTTTTTCTTGTAATATAAGAAAAAAAGTTTTACTTCACTGGTAATCAAATTCCATAGAAGGATTTCTAGACATAAAGATGTTAAAATGAAACAAAAAAAAAACTTTCTCATAAAAAGCTTTAGTAAATGTCCAAATAGCATTTTCTTAAAAGCAATTTGATAGTTTCAGCTTTTAATGGTTCAGATTGGAACTTATTTTATTTCTTTAAATCATAAACGTTTAATTTATAAGAAATAAAAAGTTTATTTTGAATGCTTTATTCAACTATAAAAGTATTAATTTCTTTAAAAAAATCCTTAAGCAACTCCAGTTTCATTTTAGTTTTCATTATCATTTTTTTTCCTCAAACTATTAAAACCAATCGACTTTTCATTAAACTCTGAAATTAATGATTTTTTAAAAAAAATCTATTTAGTAACTAAAAAAGTTAACATAATTGATTTACCAATTTTAAATGTCTTTTATGCTTTGGCCGAGTTCAAAAGTGCATGAAAACAAGGATGTAACCTAAAAGCTCTTTTATGTTATAACAACTGTGTTATATGAATCTATGATTCATATTTTGCTATCAGTTAAAAGTTCTTAAACCTTTTTAAACCTCAAATATTTGCAATAACAGATGATGTGCCATATACTCTACTATTCTACTGTGATTGCTAGTAAAAGTTACCCTATAATTTAATGTCCATATTTCTTTATTCTAAAATGTTAGAAAACCAATTATTACTATAGTTGACTAGATATAAACATAGTTTACCATTAAATTTTAAACAATTTCATTATCATTTGTGACATTTTAAGTTTGTTATTTTCTCTCTGGAGTCCAGTAGAAAAGAGTTAAGCAGTGACCATGAATTGAGTTGTTTTAATGGTATTTTAATCACTACTGCAAAACCCCAGTCAGACCAGGGCTTATTTAACCTTCTAGCATTCAACCCACCCAAATCTGCTCTATAAATATCAGCTCTTAATGTTCAACCCGCTATAACCCGCCCCATGTATACTCTGCCATAATATAGGATGTCATCATCACAAATCACGCAGGACGTCATGCAAACAGTGAGACTTCAAGAGCCGATATTTATGTTGTGGGTTTGAGCATGTTGAATGCAAAAGCATTAATGGCAGAAACAAGGTTCAAGTTCACAAATACCCTCCAGTGACAAAAAGATTTTCAAACATTAAAAATGATCTCCAAACATTAAAGCTGGAATTTGCAAGACTTCATTAGAAATGGGATTAGGATTAATGGTATGTTCTCTTTACAGTTCAAAAGAAATTCAACTTGAACAGTCCAGATGGCTTCCAGTATTACTGGCATGACTCACACCTTTTCAAAGTAGGCTTGTAAAGTCAGTATACTCATAATTTAGGGATGCTATAGAATATGGTGGGAAGATGGCACTCCAGTTGACAGGTGGCTAAATATAGCAGGACATGCATATAAGCTAAGAAATGTGAATTGGGTAGCTGAAGATATTTGGACCAGTGGGCCACAGTTTATCTTTTAGCTGGATAATCAGCCAACTATTGGGAAGAGTCATGCAATGATTTCTTCAAAAGCAAGATATAAACGTTTTGATCTGGCCATTGAGAAATCTGAAACCCAACATTACTGAAAATGTATGGAATGGTTAATAAGGAAGGCTTTTGAAGGGTAAAGTCTTTTTAATATAGTGCAGGAGCTCAAAACTGCTATTTTAGTAGCTTGGAATGAAGTGCCTGATAAATTCTGCTGTTTTTTTGTTCAGTATGCCAGGTTGGATTTTCCAAGTAATTAACAATAATGGTAGTGCAAAAATATATTAACAAAATGGACTATTGCTGCCATATTTGGGCTGGAGTGGCTCAATCCTCATTTTCCAGTCTTATAAAATTGAAAATTGTTTAAGTAATCTTGTAAGGGGAAGACCTATTTTCCATTCTACACCCTCTGTCCTACAGATGCAATGTTGCAAGCCTATCACTATTTCCATTGCAAATGTTCAGATGAGTGCTCCATTCTTTAATTCCACCAGTTTAGATCTTTACATCTAGGACACAACCATGCTACTTCTGCAGACTAGAATTATCCTCATTTCCTCTGTTCCATATGTAAGAAGAAAGTTCCTCTCAGACAGCTTTTTCCCAAGACTTACTACTTTGTGGAACAGACTCTCATGTGGATGCTTCCTAGATGACTACAATCTTAACCTCTTTATGTCAAGGGTCAATCATTATCTGTCCTCATAATTTTCAATTCCTACTATCCAATTTTTACATCCATCACAAACCTCATTCATCATAAACATTTTAACAATGACCCTCTCTGCCTTGTGTGGCTCTCAAACTTTGTATTGGGTGATCTTAATTATAGGAAAAAAATTTTAAAATAAATTTTCTACGTAAATTCCAATAAAATTTGTTTTGTGTTTCACAGAACTTGCTACTAATTAACATATCTGATCTGAATAATTCACTTTTTTTTTCTTCCAAACCATTTTGCTAAGATTGGTTACTATGTATCTAACTTATGATTATGTTAAATATATATATAGGATTCATTAAAAAATTAAAATAATAAATTAATTGGAAATGTTCATCTTAGTTTAAAGTTTTGTAGCACACTTCTTTTATGGGTTGTGCTCCTGCAGGAGTGATCATGACTCTCCACAACTTCATATATTTTGTACCTCTTCTACATTTTACACCACACTATCACGGAATTAGATGAGGTCCAAGTACTGGTAGTTTCTGGACAAACATTAGCCTACCAAATACATCAACTTCATATATAAAACAGAAAACATATTTTTAGCCATGTTTTTTTTTTTAGGGGTGGGGGTGTAAAAAATAAAAACAAAATCTTATATACCCAGATGCATTGTTTTATTTAAAATGATATTAAAAATATCATGTTATTCAGTGATCATTTTAAAGGATTTTCTGAATATATAGTAAAAAAAAAAAAAAAAAAAAAAACTAAGTCTCCTCTCACATATCTGCATGTAATGATATGTATTATCTTTGTATTTGAATTTAATAAACACACTCAGATATTCTTGATGCTAAGCAAACAAGTGTTTCTCTTTTATTTTAAAATATTTACTCTGTTAATATCACAGTCACTATAATTTTAATAAACAAAATTTACTGGAAGTTAAAATATGCATTAGAACTATTGATTTGTTTCCAAAAATGGATGTGCAGGTAATATAGCAATTATTGGCAGAGAAAGTGGAATTGGCAAGCCAAGTCCAAGTTTTGTCCTAGTCTGTTATGTTTACTTTGCACTAATGTCATTGGAAAAGGCATTAATCCATTTATTCTTTCTCCCCCAACTATAGGTTAAATAGCAGAGTAGACTGTTCTCTAGCTTTGAATGGTAGCCAGTTGAGAAGGACAACTCTGAATTAAAAACTATGACGATGGCAACAGGAAACCACTCTATTTTCTTTGCCAAGAAGTCATTGCAAGTTACAAATAATAAAGGAATTTGTAGAGTGTCATGATTGCCTACATCCAAGAGACATAGCATTAATGAAAAAATAGCCATTACCTAAAGCAGTTATTATTGTTCTTGGTTTTATTGTAATCCTGACAAATAAATTGTTAATCAAAAACCATGTAAATGGAGCTATTTTATATTTATTTTTTAAGCTTGTTAGATTTCCTTTCTTTTAGAATAATCATTTAAATTTGTTTTAGCATCAGACTTAAGAGATACACATGAAAAAACAAAAAGGAAATAAAGAAAAAATTTTAAATAAAAGATAGACATTTAAGTGATGTTAAAAGAAAACTACAATTAGATAATTCCAAAATATCTTTAAAAATAATGAAAGGAAATTCTTACAGCCTTTCGTGTCTACAATGATAATAGTTTATCAGCTGACAATGAGATTGTCAAATTTTCATGAAACCAATATGGCCGCCTTTTCATTTAAAATGAAAAATGTACAACTGCTACAATGACATCATTTCCTCCTTCTATACCAAGAGAGATAACTCTTTTTCTTCTTCAACATTTGAATCAATAATTTCTTTTGGAATTTCTAGAATTAATTTATTGCTTTTTGTTTAGTGTTTAAATAATTTCTCTTTTTCTTATAAAATATAATTATTTAATATCATTTAATTATTGAAATATATATAATTCTTATGAAAAAAATTATTTTAAACACCAATATTCCTGATAATTTTTATAGTTCAATTTATGAAATCATTATAAGATCAAAATATTGTACTCATATTCATAACTAAGAAATTCATGCAGTAATTATGTATGAGGATGTGTTTTCATTCATTAAATATTCAAATGTGTTCATGATGAAACTTTAAATACCATTTTAAAGTTTTGTAATTACCTTTTTTGAGTTAAAATTATACTAGAACATCAGTAATTTGTAGCTTATGATGAGGAAAACAAAAAAAAAAAATTTTTTAGCATCCCAAATTTGATGTTAATGCTTAATATTACAATATTATGGAGTTAGACTGGTAATCTATGAAGGAAGCACAGCGGAGTAATGGATAGTTGCTCAGATTAAGGAATCAGTGAGCCATGTTCGAATTCCAGTTAAGTTCATTGCATTCTAATTGGTAATACCCTTGGGAAAGTATGAATCCATCTCCTCCCCCCAGATATGGGTAAAATAGCAAGACAGACTGGGTCCTATAGCCTTGGTTAGTAACCAGTCTATGAGAAGGAAACCTCTGCCTTGTATGTCTGCCTCTTTAACTTCTGAGAGGAGAGATGGGGTATCCTCAACACCCACTGTACAAAAGGAACTGACATGCCATTCAGCTTTGAATGTCACCATGAATCACAATTGTGAGATGGAGGAGGTATGGTGACCACAGTGGCACAAAATGCACTAACTGAATAAATGATGATAATGGTAATTTGTGGTATTTGGGTAAACCTTTGTTTACCAGATGTAAGACCCATGAGATATTTTTTGATATATGGGGAAAAGGGGGTGTATATCATCAGACTTGGTAAACTTCCATTTCAATGCACTTAATTCAGCAGGGAATGTGTATTATAAACATGAGATGATTCTCTGTCCATCACAATTTAATTTAATTACAATTTTTCAAGAGAATTACAATAATCATTCTGTTTCTCTGATGCTAAATTAACTAGAAAAAAAATTCCTTTTAATTTTTAAAGTTATTTTTCATTTTCATATAAATCATTGTTTTTGAAGACTTTTATTCATATTTAAACAATTATCTTTTTTTATGAGTAAATTATAAAAAATTCACTGCAACTAAAATGTGAAAAGAAAAATTACTTTTGTCTCAAGTACAACTTTGGAAAAAGGTGAATTTTTTTTCTCTTGTAAAATTGTTTTCTGCCAGGGAACCATAAATACATTATATACAGCCTATACAACTGAATAAGAGCTCTCCATTTCTTTATACAGATTTTTCCATTGTCCTGTGTTTTTTATTCAAAACTTTTAACTGCTGAGTCATCTTGATTCATGTAAATTCTGATTTCAGGGAAAATGAGTTTGTTATCTTTTAATAGTTTATAAGTAATTTTAAAATTATTATGTAATAGTGATGTGGCCTGTTGGTCATTTTATTTTCCGAAATATTCTTGATGTTGTTTAAGCTGTATGACTGCTCTTTGTATTTTCAGGTGAAGGGACCATTCCAATAGATGCTGATTTCACTGAACAAACATGGGATGGAATTCAACGTGGTGAAAGATTGCGCACAATGTCATGTTCAGATAAAATATGTCGCTGGAACGTGGTTGGTTTACAAGGGGCTTTACTTAGTCATTTTGTCGAACCGATATACCTGGAATCTCTGACATTAGGTATGTGCTTGCTTTTTCATTGAGTTTTTGTTTTGTTTTTTGGGGGTTTTTTAAACTAAATTACTGTTGAAAATAATAATAGTTAAGAGAAGAGTGTGATTTAATAAAAGAAAAAGAAAAGAAAGAACTTTGTTGAAATATTGTTTAATATTTTCAAACACTGTTTTTTCTTCTTTTTTCTTTTCTTTTTCTTTTCTTAAATCACACTCTTCTCTTAACTTTTGAAAAATATTGGAAGAGTTACATCAATCATTTTCTTTGTTTAATAATAATAATAATAATATACATCGATGCAGTTGTAGGTCAACCATAGTTGAGATTATAGATTCCTTGTGAACACCATGATCTTGTCAATGGCTGTATGGAATGTTATATGACAGGACTACATATGCTTTTGAATTCCGAATTGTCCTGATATTTAATCCATAGCTGGAATAGGAAAAGATGGAATATTTGCATGGAAGTGAAGTTAACAAACTTGGATGGAATTCAACTTAGTTTGCCTATTTCTCATTCCAAGCTTCTGACCATTATACATCTTGTTAGAAATATTGATTAAAAAAAGTTAATATTTTTTTTTTCTTATTTTACTTTAGTTTTTGTATCTTTTGTCTTAGAATAAAATTTCAAAATAATGATATAAAAATCTAGCAGAATAAGGGACAATAGTAAAAAGTTAGATTTTAAATCACAGCCAGGCTTACTGATCTCATTCAACTCTATACACATTTACTCCTTAGTGTTTCTAAACTTGCCATTTATTTTATATACATTGTTGCAACAATCATATGTCATGACAGTTTTTTTCCCCAAGAACTGCCACTTTGTGGAATAGACTCCCACATAGGTGCTTCGAAGAACTCTACAATCTTAATTTCTTAAAGTCAAGAGTAACTTGATATCTATCCTTCTTATCCTCATAATCTTCATTTCCTACTACCTCCTCTTACTTTCATATCCTGCACCTCATTCACTAACCTGCTACCTTAAGTCGCTCTCAAGCCTTGTATTATGTAAACTTTAAACAAAACAAAAAAGAAAAGATTTAATGATACATGTAAAAATCAAATGCAGATAATTTTGTGTTACACATACAAAGACAATAAATCATAAATCTTTCTAGGAATGCTGAACAAGCTGATCTGATTCAAGTTTTAGTTCCAGCATTATAAGCTAAGGTACATTGTCCTGCAAAAAAAAATGGGGAGGAAATTTGCAAAAAGATCTTCCTTTTCTACAGATTTTTTCATCATTTTTCTTTCAACATCTTTTTAATAGGCACAGCAAATTAAAATAGTATTCTGTTTGACCCTTCTGAAGGTAGTCAATCATCAAGACACCTTCTTTATACCAAAAACTTGTGACCATGACTTTTCCTTCTGAATTTTTGGTTTTCGATTTCTTTGAATAACTGCCATTGCATGGACGATTCTTTGGTTTCCAGATTATTGGGATGTAACCCTGTTTTATCAACTATGACTATCATTCTAAAAAAATATCATTCAATTGTTGAAAACCTTGCAAAATCAACTTTAATGTGTTCACTTGATATTGTTTCTGGTTGGAATTCAAACATTTTGGCTCCCACTTGACTGACTGTTTCTGCATACCCAGCTACTCATGAATTTTAAACTCTGTTTTCTGAAAGGTTATGAACGTGATCAACAATTTTAGGAGTGGACTCTGTTGAAGAGCATGTTACAGCTAGGGTCTCAAAATTATTAAAATTGCTGAAAGTAGGCATACCATTTCTTCATAATTGATTTAGATGATCACTTGTCATTCAATGTTTGCACTTATGGATTTCCTTTAAAAAAATTTTCTGTAGCAACAAAAAAATTCATGATGGCCCAGAATTCAACACTTGGAAATTTCACACTTTCCATTGACATAGGTTAGTCAATGATCTGAAGCAAATTCAAATATAATTGCAAGGATCCTGAAAATTGGCACTTGACAGTATAAAAAACACTCTTTCCAGCTACAGTGACAAAATAACAGTTAAATTTTTGGAAGTGGGTCAGGTTGAGAGCTATTCAGTACCCCTCCTGAAACAATTTTGCTCAGAAGCAGTTTAATATCCTTTGATCAAATCATTTATAACTTTATTGTCTTCTTAAGAGCACATATTGCACTTAAAAAAAGAAAGAGAAAAAATTCTTAAAGAACTCTGTGTGTTCCCCAAAAGAGAATATTTATATTGCTTGCACTCTCAAGTTGTCATCCCTAGCCTTCCCTCATACCCAGTGTTTTTTTTTGTTTTTGTTTTTTGTTTTTGTTTTTTTGTTTTGTTTTTTTTTTTTTGGGGTTTTTTTTTTTTGTTTTTTTTTACATTGCTTAAAAACTGTTACTGAACAATTTATTAAAGTAAAAATAATTGCAAAAGAAAATGTTTCAGAAATAATAAACACAATCAGGAGTGAAAAATGTTTTCATTTTATATTTTGTGACAGTAAAAGAAATCATAAAATTCTCCCATCCTGAAAAATCAGTTGAGTGATTTAAAATCAGAAATTGCAACAAAATATATCTCTTTTTAATTTATTTCAGGTTATCTTTATGATCATGGCCACCTAGCACGTGCAGTTTGCTGCCGGATTGAACGGGGAGAAGCGTCTGTCAACCAACTTTTGCCTGAGGGCTACCGATTGAACCATCCTTGGCTTGGCAGAGTTACTGCTTGCGATCCGCCTAGAGAAACCCAAAAGACAAAATCTTTGAGTATCAATTGGTGCTATGATGATGAAAAGTCTGAAGTTCTCGATGGTACAGCAGGGATCTGTTACACAGCGTAAGTAATTGGTCTGTTTTTTTTTGATAATTCAACGAGAGCACAAGGTTTCACTCCCTTGACTTGATGAAAATGAAGATTGATATTTGGCTATTTAATTTAAATTTTTATATTTTTAGAAAGATTCTTATTTTATGATTTTAAAAATAATGATGTATTATTTTTTTTTTTTTCTTCTTCTTCTTCATTTAATATTTGCATTACCATTGGGAAATTGTTATTTAGTTTGGAATTAGAACTATAACTGAGAATATCTTAACAGTAGAGCATGGTGTTTTGGTTTAGTCTTTGGTGCCAAATGAAACATTTTAACTATAAAATTCCTTACAAAATTCAAAACTCTTATTCTCATCTTCTATAAATGATGAGCCTCTGTAAACAAAGGACATCCTTGATCACTTTTCAAAGAATTTCTTTCAGTTTCTCTATTGGAGTTGAGATTTTCAACATTTCAATTTGTAAAGTTCTGATTTTTACTTAAATATGATATTGATGATCTCAACTGTAATACTCAAGTAAAGATTTGCCTAAATGCTTTCATCACTGAGATGAATATTTTGCAAAATCATTTAGGGCACTAATATTCATGTTCCAGTCACTACCTACAGATTTGCAATAATTCCAGCTATTTTCTAAATACGTTCGATACAATATACCAGCAGAAGTAATTTATTCTGTCTCTAATGAAAAAATATTACAATGTTGATTTTTTTTTTCTTATACATACTTTAAAAAAAAAAAAAAAATTAACAGCCCTACTCTCAAAGAACAATGTGTGTATGCTTACACATCATGATGCCTCCATTTATTAATATGGATTTAGAAATCAGTTAATTTTACATATTTTACTTCAGCTTCAGCAGACTACCTAGTCAACTCTTCATAGGCCAATCACCAGTGTTTTAAGGTGGGGAAAATTTGCACACTAAAATTAGTTCACGTCATTTTCACAGAGGGAAGGAATTATTTTTCTTGATTGTGTTTGAATGAGCTGTTTATCGAATTTTTCATAACATATTAAAAAATTGATTTACTTTTAGTGAAAATGATTGTATAAAATTTATTGTTTTCAGAAGAGTTTGTGGAAACATAACTTAGTTTTCTCTCATTTCTTTATTTGTTTTTATAATTTTCTGTATTTGAATAATTTTAAATAGTCAATGTTTGATTTCATTAATATGAAAAAATCTTCTATATGGTAAGCAATTTGATTTTATATTTTATATTATATTTTAAATAAATTTACAATAGTGCTTTTTAAATTTTTTTCACTTGTTTTTTCATTTAACACAAACCCAATTTATATACTTGATTAGGTTGAAAAATTGAATTCAGATTTAGTTTTGATTACATATTTTCAATATTAAACTTAGATACTTAAATACTTTGGTTTTCTATTAATTTTTATTGGTTTAATTTTCTTGAAGTTGAGCCATTATTTCTGATCTTGTTGCTTAGTGACAAAAATTTACTAAAAACCTGATCGTAATAGCTTTGGGTGGAACTTGTAATTACTAATGATATTTCATCCTACATACATGAGTAATTTGTTAATTTTCTTGAACATAAAACAGATTTGTTTAAATAATACCATAATTTTAGTGCATTTCCCTTCTGTACATGAAATAAATAAACATGAAAAGTAATCCTTAAAGGCTTTGTTAGTCTGATAATCCTTAAAGTCTCCTTAGTCTGATAAAAAAATGAATGACAAGATTTTTTTTTTTTTTAACTATTATGAAAATTTGTTTTTTGATTTTTTTTCCAATTAATTTTAATTAATATTATTGAAATGTTTCCTTTTATATGTTCAATTTGCAATGCTACAACTGTTAAATCTTAATAGCGATGATCATTCTATTTATAAATCCATGATAATGATTAAACATTTTTCGATTTTTTTTATTTCCCTTTTATTTCTTGCAGGATTGAGAAAAATCTCTTCTCTCGCTTAACAAAACACAGCTTATATGAAGAGTTCAAGAAAGTGTGTCAGAAATTTGAACGTGAGGACTTACTCAATGTCTCTTCTTACAACAAAGCCAAGATGATGGCCATTCCTTTCCAGACTGCCAAAAATGTAATGTTGAAAAAACTCAAGGAAAACAACTGTGGAACTTGGGTATCAAAGCCCATTGAAGAGGAGATGTTTACGTAGATGTCTGCTGCTATAATATCTATATAGTACATAAATACAAAAACAACTATTATAAATGTTACAACTATGACTGTTACTATCAGGTTGTTGTAACTCATAGAACATATTTAGAAAAAAAAATATTCCCATTTTCTTTTCTTCTTTCCCATTTCCCATTGTCTGCAGCAAAACAGCTGTTTTGCTAAATTTGTGTTTGCCAGTATTTAAAAAAAAAGACAAATTCTTAGCATTATCGTCATTCCAAGGGGAGACAGTGCAAAACCTAGCACAGTTCTTTAGTTTTGACTTCCATAGCTTTTGATGTCTTCAATGGCATTCTTTAGAATAACTTGTTGCTGTGCTTTCTTATGATGACCACAGGGAGACATAACTGAATGAGGACGCTTTCAGAAGTGGGGGGGAAAAAAAGGAATAATCTTTGCAGCCATTTACAAGGCAACTGCTTCACTCACCTGCAGTTGGACTCTGGCTTTCCAGATTTTTTGTAAGAGTCCAGAAGATTTGTTATTTACAGTCAATATAGATTTTTACAAAATAATTGTTCCTACTCCTATCAAAAGGAATCATCACCATTATTTTTATCTGTTTGAGATTTTTTTTTTTTTTTGCAATGTCAAATAATTGTCAAGTAGAGTTAGAAACACAAATCCCACCCTACAAAAAAAAACAGCTTCACCCACCAATCATGTTCCTTTAAATTTTTTCCCCCTTTAAATCATAACAAAAAGAAGAAAAAAAGTAGATTTCCAGATGATGTAATTATGTATAAAGTGGTGAGGGTGAATATTTATTTACATATAATTTTTTTAATTTTTTTTTCCTTCCATACCTATTGTTCAAAATGTACTACAAAATACTCAGTTAATCCTTCAAGCCAAAATGGTGGGGATTATGTTTAAGTTTCTTTCTCTCTCTCTCTTCTACAAATAATCAAAATATCTTCCTTACCCACCTATATTGTTCTTAGTACCAGTTATTAGGTTGATTTTGTACAATATACCAATGTCTAGTAGATATATTTTTTGCTCTATTCTGTGCTTAGTCTTGGAGAGAGATAGAAAAAAAAACAATGATTTTGAAAATATCAGAAAAATGTTGTATTTCTCTGTCGCAATGGCAGCTTATCCAAAACATATATTGCCCTGCACTATAAGTGATTGTTGATTTCAGGTTGTCTTTTATATATATATATGTATATATATATATATATATATATACATATATATACATATATATTTATATATATATTTTTTTTCTTTTCTTTTCTCTAAATTACTACATATCATAATAATAACGATGATGACAATAATTTTAAATGAGCTGCTTGCTTTTTAATTTTTCTGTACTTCTTACATGATAGTTGTTGTTGCTGTTGTTGTCATTGTGAAAAGTAGAATTTTGTATTGAACATTTTCATGTTTTTTTTATTCATAATTTGTCATCCGGGAGTACTGGGATCTCAGCAAAGCTGAGGCCTGCTTTTTTCCTTTTAACTTGGTAGAAGTTTCACTGTATTTTAGAATTTACAAAAAAATAACAAATGAAAAGAAATTCTTTTGAGGCCATATTTTCAAATGGTGCTAGATATACTTAGGCTTTTTGCTATAGTATCTGAAACCAAAAACAACAAAAAAAAATACAAAAAAAATATATTTCCAACACTGTATAGACTTGTTTCAACCTTTAAACTTTGGAAGTTCTTCAAAATGACTGATAGGTTATTGTTGCACATTGCAACCACTGGATTATATTGACTTCTGTGAAATATGTAAATTTTTTTGATTAAGTCAGAAGCTGAGCATTTTTTTTATTGTACTCCAGATGCACTTGCCAAAGAACAAAAGTTTGAGATCACTGGAAGAGAAACAAACCAGACATTCATTTTTCCTTCAAATTCTGGAAATATCATTTACAGTTATGTCTCCTTTCATCATGAATTTCACTTTCTCCTGCTATTTAAAAAAAAGATTCTTCAGCATAAAATGAAGAAAAAATAACCTTGTTATTACAAGGGGGATTTTGTGTAATGCAGACAGTTGTATGAGTCATAAAGAAACTGTACAACGACAGAAATCTATTCGGTGAAACTTTATTAAAAAAAAAAAAGAAAAAACAGCAACCCTACCCCTCCAAAAAAAACAAATGCCCAAACTCCATAATCTGTGTTTTAAGTGCAAAACTGGGATGAAGTACAGCCTGTTGGAGACTTTTGGAACCCACAATTTATGCAGGGCCTCTGCCACAGCTAAAACACTCAGTCATACCCACAGTTTCATCACCAGGTTATTGAATATAATTTTTTTATTATTATTATTCATATAATTGTGCTTAACTTTCCACATTTTTAACTGAACCCCTGTATTTGTGGACATACTCCTGAATCAAGGAGAAACTACATGGACAGATTTGATTATGAGTTCTTTTCATTTGTTTTTTATATATATATATATATATATATATATACATACATACATATATATATATATATATATATATATAAAGAGAGACCTGCACACAGTATAAGAAATTTTTTCAGTGATTCTCTTATTCTCATCATTTATTTTTTTTAAATTGTTGTTAGTGAAATCATGACATGTGACTGCAGTAGTAAGTCTAGATTTAAAACATTTAGGCTCACGCACTAAGTTCCTGCTAATCTAAAACTGTCTAGAAATGTTCATCATTCCTCATTGCATGTCAACTGTTTCCTTTCCTTGAAGGCTAACTTAAATTGCATGTTAGAAGCTTTCATAAAGGTTAACAGTCATGACAAAACTTTAGAAAAAATGCATGTTAGTAAGCTGTTTTGCTTCACAAAAAATTAATTTGCAGTCAAAACTTATGCCACATATCAGTTGACCATCATGATTTGAATTATTTTTTTTTTCCTATGGAGACTTTTCTTATTGATGGTGGCTAATAGATATTTGGTAAACTGTATCATCTCAAGTAGTATTTGTTAATCTGCGTGCTAGGTTTCTCTTTTCTTCTTTTTATACATGTTAAAAAAACGAAGTTTAAAGCAAATTATTCAATAACCAATCACATCCTTTTGAAGCAAAAAAATCTCAAGGAATTTTTAACAACAAACAAAAATTTCTTAATTTTTTTTTAAAGATTCAACTACTATATATTAGCAGTGACATAATGTTGGCACTTTTTTTAAAAAAAAAATAGAACAATAACCAAAGGGATTTTCTATTTATGCAATATTTTTATTAATTCTATCAAGCACACTAATTATTTTTTAAAAAAAATGCTAATTATTTATATCTCCCATTAATTATGAGAGATAATCTTTTTAAAAAAATCCATTTTAAGTTTTAACTCACTTTCCATAATCTCATCAGGACTTACCTGGGAAAAAAATGAGAAAAATGAAGAATATAAAATTTCTGTTGAATGGAATCATTTTTGGAACCAAACTGTCTATAAACTAAAATGGTCTTTGATTTCTTTTTTCTGTTACTATCTGCATTACACTCACTGGTTGGCAACTACAATTGAGTTCTGTGTTGATGCATCAATCTCTGGGGACTCATTCCATTCTTTCCCTCCCCAAAACAATAATCCCTCTTGTCTTATAATTCTTGTGGCTGTGCATAATACCATCTTTTATCACTCTCTTACTCTCTCACTCTCTCAATTGTATGTGTTCTTTGAATTGCAGGATCAGTGACAACAACCCTCTTTAAAAAAAAAAAAAAAACACCTGTAACATTGCTTTCTATATACATATATATTTATAATATATGTGTGTGTGTGTGTGTGTGTGTGTGTGTGTGTGTGTGTGTATAAATCTGCTATGCTTGCTGGAGGAAACTATTTGAAAAAAAATTAAAAATGAAGAAGCCTATGGACATACAAAAGCTTCTTTTGTGGACTATTAAATGCCAAAAAAAATTTCATTGTCAACTGTGTTATTAATGTTGACAGTCCAAGCTGTCATCCTCTTCATCTAAAATTATAGCTCATTGTAATATTGTCAACCAGTGTTTAATGAAAGGTCTTATGCCTGTCTCTGCCTTGATTTATAGAAACTAATTTATTTGACACAGAAAAAAAAACTGTTAATTCAATTTTCATTACTACTGCTGGCTTAAAAGAAAAAAGGAGGAGGGGAGAGTTAATATGCTTGATGTTTGTGTTTTTTCAAATCCTTGAGAAAACAAAAATTAGTGTAAAGAAAACACTAATTGCCAAAGGCTCCTTTCACTTCTAGTATTTAACATTTCAAATTTGTCCAAATACATTTTTGTATTCCTTCTTTTATTCATTTCTAATGCATTTTTACATTTCATCTGTTTGCATATCTAGATGATAGAAAGTACAATTGCATTCTGGTAATTATGCTCACTTCCTGTTGAGTTCCCATCTCATTTTGAGGTACTTTGAGCAGTGTACTTTTGCCTCTCTATTTTTGTTTCTGTTGTTTTTGTTTGGTCTCATTTTTTTCTTACTTTCTCCTCTCAATTCAGTCCTGCATTAACATGTGCAGCTTTTTTCTGTGATGTGTTACGTGATTATATAAGGTGTACCAACTGATATATTATCATCCTCTTGCACAATGTTTCTCATGAACTTTTATCAGATTCATCCAAAGATTAATTACAGTTAGGACTTGCTTATATATCTGTACACATGTATCTTTTCCAACCTCTCTTTTTGGATCAAATTCTTCCTGAATCATATTTTTTCCTCTATCCCTTTGTCCTCTTACCCACCCACTATCTATACATGCGAATGTGCTGAGGTTAAATAATCGTCATATCTCAAAACAGAACAAAAAAATAAAAAAAATTTTAAAAAAAAAACAAAAAAATCATGTCTTTGTCTTATAAAAAAAAAAAAAAGTTGGTAATAAATCTGGTGGCAGTAAAAGATATCTTTACTTGATTAGATTGTTATGCAAATAATTTTCACTTTTTACAAATCCCCCTCTTCCTCTGTTCATAATCTACTACAAGAGTCTTGAACTTACCATTAATAATCCTATCTAGAGTGTATGTAGACCCTCTCCCCAACCGTTCTTCTCTCCCAATCCATGTGGACAATTTTGTTAGATAGTTCCACAATAGAAAAGCAATCAACATTTGACCATTCACACTTCCTAGTCATGTTCACACACTCAGTTGCACACTTCTCTATTCTATATACATAATTCCACCATAAGACAATGTTTCCCTTGCAGTATTTAGTGATAGTATACTGTGCACAACTTGATACAAACAAAATTGGTAACAATGTTTTTATCTTCTATTTCTTCCCCTTTTTATCTTCTTGGTTCACCTGCAAAATTCCTTTTAAACTCTGTCAATCCCACCCCTTTTCCATTCCTCTCTGAAATTTTCCCCTTGCATGCTCCTCCAAAAATCATGAGGGTTTTTTTCTTTATAATGCTTGATGTTGTGTGCTAATCTAGTAAGGTCAACATATATCTCTGGTTTTAGGACTCTGTCTACTGTAAATGTCACGGGTGCTGTGTGACAGCAAGATAGCTGGATAACTTGATGTTCTTCTTATCATCCATTCTTTCACTCACTCTCTCTCCCCTCATCTTTCTTGCTTTCTTCTTTTTTCAGGGAAGAAAATGGGGAGAGAAATGAAGAGATTAAAAATGATGAAAAAGAACAAAAAGGACTCCTGAAAATAAATCTATGAAACTGGCTCACATGGTTGGGTTTATTCTCATCCACATCTATTGCCAAACTAAAAATGAATTGAGGAGAACATTGCAGTGTGAAAGCTTTTAAACAAAATGACAACTCATTTCAGATCTGAGGTGGGTAAGATAAAATCCTTGCTTTCACTCTCCTAGACCAATGGATCAGCTAACTGAACTGAAACGTTCTACGTGTCAATCTTGGAAATGTTGACAGAAGGTATTGAGGTAATCTAAAAATATTTTTCTTTTGTAACAAAATTTTCACATCGTCTTCTAGCAGGTTTCAAAATGCAAATAGTTTCACTTCTGTTAAGAATATCAGTAGTGTCATATTTAAACAAACACTGGAAGGAACAGTCGAATGTCTTGGCATACATTTTCCATCATGACATCAGGAAGACAGTCTAAAAGTTGTTCAATCAATTTACAAGATGGTAGCATTATTGATCCAAGTTTTTAATAATAAGTCTTAGTTTACTTTAATAGAAAAGATGAAATGTTGTTCCTGATGTTGAAAAACAAAATTTTGATTTAGAAAGCCAATTTATTAAAGTGTTCAAAATGGTAGTTTGAATAAATAAATCTTTTATATATTCCTGAATTTTAGGTGCTTATTTTTAGCTACGAAAAAGATTTAAATAATTTAGGAATTTTGACCCACTCATTTTTTATTAATATTATTTTAAAAACTAGATATTTATTAGTATTCAAAAAGCAATCTCTCTTGTTTCAATCTATTGTGTAATTAATGAAAGTGCTGTATATTTCTGATATTTCAGCATTTTGTTTCTGTCAACAAGACCAAGTTTCAGCTCTATCAGTGAACTTTTTTATCACTCAATCCCTGCTCCTGCAGCAGTTGGTCATTGAAAGATTAACAGTTCATTCATTGTGTTTCTTTTTGCTATTCTTTTCAGTCAGCTTGAGGTTGAATGGAGAATGTTTTCCCTCAGCATTATTGGATTCGCAGGTACTTCTTAGTGGATGTTTCTAATCAGGATCTTACTAATATTGGAATGTTGAATTAGAAGGAAGCCTATATTTTATATCTGTCTATATATACGTATATGGATTTCAACCTGTGATAATATTCTTGCACCTGAAACATAAAATGGGTCACTTCAGACGTGGGAATATACTTGGTAATCAATAGTTTGTTCTTTTGTTATTGGTTCCAAAGAAATCAAAGGGAGGGTTTTTGACTGTGAATTTCTATTCTTAAAAAGATTCAACAGACATAAGGATTTTCTTGCTTTAATTTCTGCAATTTGTGACTGTGATGGAAGTGACATGGGACAGCATTTTATGCAAATAAAACAATAATCAGTGCGTCTCCAATTCCTAGTTAACTTTTACTTACACACTTTTATGAACTCTTACACCTCCAGTATTTAACCAACTGCTTTCTTGCCATATATGTGTGTGCATCTGGTTAAGAACACTGAGGAAGATAGCTTTACTAATCTGGTAAAGCCATTTCTTACACTAGCCATGTAATTATGGTTAGTTTGAGTAAAACCAAAGAGCAGCTATTTAAGGCCCTAGTGAGTCTTTCACACCCAATGCAACCTGTTCCTTTGTGTACTTGCAAAATACATAATGGAATATTGACTTGCAATAGGTGGCCTAATGTGGCTCATCTGGTAAAGATTGAGATTCTTTAACCTACCATGTTGCTCATTAAACCTGGTTAGTTCAAGAATGGCCAACTAGATTTTGGAAATGTCTTTCATACCCTACACCTATTGTGGTTCATTCTTTTGTGTTCTTATTAAATCCACCATACGCAAGTGGCACACACACACACACACACACACACACATATATTATTTGGGAACTGAAGGTGAGTGGATGATAAGTAAAAAAACACACATGCATGCATACATACATATTATAAACTTGTCTACCTGCTATTAAGTAGTGTTTTGGTGATGATCACCTAAATTTTACTTTAGTGGGACAGACACAAGTATTTATTATTATTACTAATACTGCAGAACTGTCACCCGATCAACTTACATTCCTGATAACCATCACTTTTTATTATCACTGGGCAGATCAACTGGCTTTTGAGTCGGGACTCATCTCATCTACAATGAGGGAGTATGAGAAAAAACCTCTTTGAAGCAGAATTCAAAATGTCTAACCTATTTTTGTTTACAACAAATTGCCAAATTTTAAGAAAAATATTCAAAAGCTATTGGACAGTGAGAAAAATGTACACAATTTTTTTAATATATGGCTGTGTGTATGTGTGTATATATATATATATATATATATATATATATATATATATATATATATATATATATATACATACACATACACACACACACATACATATAGACAGTGGTGTCTAAATGTATATGTATGTATGTGTGTGTGTATGCACACACGTGTGTGTGTATATATATGTGTGTGTGTGTATATGTATAATATATATATATATATATATATATATATATATACAGGGGCAGTTCTTTTATATAACGAAAAACCAACAAGCAGAGATCAAAACAAATTAGCATGGACATTGCTGTTCTTCCAATTGTTAGAACAACTAAACAATAACCAAGAAAAAATTGTTGATTTCCGATGTGTATTTTGTCTGAAGGGACACTGTTAACAGAATATCTGTAATCTTTTTGTTTAAAAGGAAAAAATAAAATAAAACATCTTTTGCACTCGACATTATGCTACAACGATTTTTCCAATGCGTGTACATAGCTTCTATTTGTTGAAATAATCAGTATGCAGTCAAGTAAAATAACCAGTAGATAATTGGGTGCACCTTGCTCAGCATAATGTTGACCCCCATCCCATGCCACTCTTGTTCTCTCACCTTACTCTTACATCTAAAAATAAATATACAATATGAATAACTCTTCACTATCACTTCACCTGATTATGTTTGTTTAATTAAAGAAGAATATTCATTCAATGATACTTTTTCTGAAAAATTAGATTAAATTTTTAACCATTTTTTTTTTTTTTAATTTTTATTTTTTCCTCTGTAATTGGCAGGTTGTTTTCTTTTTTAAATGACCTTAAATATTGGTATTGTTTCAAGGCACAATCTTGTTCAGTTCTTCAAGAGTTTTCTTTGAAAGCTGTTTAGCTTCCCTATGAAATCAAAAGTTCTGAATTGGTCTTAACTATTATTTGATACTGATGGCTTGAAATCAAAGTAATTAAAAGGTCATTTGGTCCTGCCATATAAAACTTTTTCAGTACTACTTTTTAAAAAAAAACCCTAAAGAAGTTATCTGGTGACTGAGCTCTCTAATCTTCTCTCTTGACAAAAAGACAAAAGGTTCATCTTGAATATTTCACTAAAAAACAAAAAAAAAATCATACAAATTTCATAAAATGAAGAAAAAAAACAGAAAAAAAAACAAGTCAATAAGAGGTGAGGAACAAAATGCTGTTTTCTTACCTGGTGATTTCTTCAAAATTCTTTTATGAAAAAAAGTGTTAAAAAAATTCTCTACTTTGATCTATTGCTCATTTAGTACATGATCACTCTACCCGACTTCCCCAGCCAATAGGTAACGTGAACATTGAGCAGTCAGATCTTTTATTTAACACTTTGATCTCACTTCTAGAACCAATTAAATAGATGCCAACTGAATACATTCTTCTTAATAATTTAAATTCTCTATGGATTAGTTGATGTCAGCCATTTTTGTTGGTGGGCGACATGGCACAACTGCTAAAGACTTTTTGCTGTTCTTCCACTAACCTTAGTTAATTTGGTTTACATTGGCCTGAGAGCAAACATCTTAATCTTGGGCAAACCTTTTATGATCCACCTCACTCGTGGTCTGTACATTTGAGTACTTGTAAACTCCACCATATCCAAATGGTGTAGGTATCTTGAACAAATGATGGATCTTTTCTGGTACAGAGTTGGAAGAAGCTATTAGTATACAGTCAATTTGTGTGCTTGTAAAATCTGAAAGGTATAAATATCTGCTTGACTTGAAAAACTTGGGATCACATACTGTGTTTTCCTTACGTAAATAGTTGTGCAAAACACAGTATTTGTTTGAGAGAAGGGCAGGTAAGAAATACTAATTAGCAATCAACAAGCCACAAAACTTAGCTCAGCAATAAAGGATTTTTTTAAATATAATTTTCTGCAGAGAGTGTTATTAGTTGGCAGTGGATTCATATTAGCTGAGTATGGTTGTGCTAGATTCAAATATTAAGCAGTACTCTGTATCAAAACTCCTTAAAACTAACTGCAAACATTCCTGGGTGATCAGAATGATTATTGACGATTGCAAGTCACATGATTTTCTCATGGCTTTATTGTAAGATTGCATTCCAATTGAATTGGCAAATCTTTCAATAGTTTCCCTGCATGAATTGAATCTTTTGCATTTGATATTTGTCAATGATTTTTACCTGATTCAGATGGTCTTTTGCTTCTATTGTATTTCATCAAATATAAAACACATGGAATTTACTACATGAGAAACAGAAATCAATTTGATGAAATGCTTTCATACAGGATGTTTTACGACTTCTGTTACAACCAAATTAGTTGACTGAAGGCCATGTAGCATCTCGACTCAAGTGTCCCTAAACTTATATTGGTTCTGCATTATATTATCATGTTATAAATTTCATCCCATAACGCAATTTTCAAGAGACATGATGGAACAATTATCATTTACTAACTCCAACTAAGTATCCAATGATATAATCTGAGGAAGAGCTTTGAAAGTTTTTTCCTTATTTTCTTCTGAACATTGTCCTTCTGACATCCATAACTGGAGCTGCTGATTGATTCTTGAGGATTGAAGGCATGTACATTCTCTTTTATCAAAACGTAGACTGTAGTTGCTGTTGGGTTGCCCTAATAAGACCTGTTTAAACACTTCTCAGTATAAATAGAATCACCTTGAGGTTGAATGCAACCCATTTATTCCATGCTATATGCTAGATTGAATTTGGCTTAGGACAACAATTCAACAGTATAAGTATTTGTAGGATGTACAGCATGTCAGTCAGGGCAGATTCATTCTATTTATTGTTCATGTATTTTCTGCTCACTCAGAGGACCAAACAGTTGCCACAGGAAAATCTCACTAGACAGAATCTGTGCCAGTATGAATGAGATTATTGCAGTCTAGTGGGGGTTATCAGAGGGCTTACTCCCCATCATTATGTAATATCTCCTGGAATCTTTTAATTTGTTCAGAAAACTATATATATATATATATAATGTGTGTGTGTGTATGTATGTATATATATATATATACACACACACACACACATATATATATATATATATATATATATAACATACTACAGATGCAGATGATTGCAATTTATGAAAAAAATGTTAATATTGTTGGATACTAACTTTGGACTCCTGGGAAGTTATTGTCAAGGCAATAGTCTTTTTTTTTTTTTTTTTTTTTTTTTTTAAAGATTTTGTACTGTCCAAACAGTAACTTCTCGTCCAAAAATGAAAACTACCATAAATTTATCAACTGTGACTGTTAAATAAAATGTTGTAAACAAGGTGATTTATCAGAAATATTTTGCCATTCTCTGGCAAGAAACTATTTGGAAAGACTGGAATTTTCTAGAAATACTTTGCAACATATCTTTTGTGAAGGTTTCATCAGCCGTAAATATTTGGAAAAGGGAGACAAAGATTAAAGTTTCCATTTCTGTGTTATTAATGTCACACATTATTATTCTGTTTTTTCTTTTCTTTTTTCATTTCTTTTACAAGTTTATTAAACATATCGCAAATAATTTTCCAATTGCTCCAATTTAAAAGACTTTTTTCTTTAATTATTTTTTCAGTACTTGAATTTTTTGATTGTATAATTTCTTAAAATTCAATTATTTTCCCATGTATAAATACATATGTAATTTAGCCATCTTGAAACTATGTCCTGATTATTTATGATGATGAAGCACATGAAAGTTTTTAAATTTCATTTGAAAATTTTCAGCCTCTTTTTTTTGTCTCTCTTTTTTTGAACCTGAAAAAGAAAAATTTGCTTGACTAAATTGAAAACAAAAAAAAGAACATTTTTTACCTTTTAAATGGCTGAGAAATACTTTAATCAATCCCACCAACTAGTCACATAAAAAGACAATGGAGATTGTCAAGGGACCGTTAGACATTTTCTATTTTTCCCAACTATCATGATTGATTAAATTTTAAATTTCTTAACACTTGCCTTTTGTTATAAAGATTCTTTTCAAGTTTATCTTAATTGCTGCGTTTCAAAGTATATAAAATATATTTTTCCTTTTTTTTATGCTCTTTCATGTATTTTAGGGAAATATACAAAGCTCCAGTTTATCAATTTTAATTTTAATTAATGCATTAAAAATGTTTTTAGACTTTAGAAGAAATTCAATTTCTTAGATAATGCACTTCTATTATATGAATTTTAAAGCATTCCAAAATCTTAAACAAATTCAACTAATATTGATTTTAGAAGAAAGTGTATTGGTTATATTAATCGCTATTATCTGTGTTTGAATTGCAAATAGACCACTGAAATTTGATAAATAGCTATTTTTAGTTCTGCATTGATTTTGAAAATCAGCAAAGTTTTTTGTTTTGTTTTTTTATTAACAAGAAATATCTGAAGAAATTTTAGAAAATCATAAAAAATTTTTTATAGACACATGCACATTTGTATCTCCCTTAAAAGTTATAATCTAATAAATCTTTGCTATGGTATAAAAAAATCTCTCAGGTCCTGCAAAAGTTTAGAGAAAGCAAATCATAAAATCTTTAACACTTACGAAAATTTCATTTTATTCAATTTTTTAATCACTGCTTTTTTTGTTAATTATGTTATTGTAATAATTAATTGATGAAAATATAACTTAATTCAAAACATGATTACCATTATAATTTGACTTGATTTCCAAATGCAATCATATTTTAGTGTGAAATGAAAAGAAAATTCAATAGAAAATATTGTTGCCCTTGACAAGACAAGTGAAAAAAAAAAGATGGATTAAATATTTTCTTTACAATTATCCTTTTTGTGCTAATCTAACAGAACCTTGTTTGTTTCCACTTTGATGTGACTAAATTCCTATAAAACTTATGACAAGGGGAAAAAACATTTTTTTTTCCTTTAAAAACAAAAGTGAAACCAAGAAAGAGAAAGACAAAGATTTGGTAAAAAAATTCATTACAAAAAACAAGAAAAATCAGTCACTTGAGTTTAAATATTGAACAAGTTGGAGTGATTATGAGAGAGAGGTGTTTTCCCCTTCCCCCTTTTCATTTATTGTGATACAGCTAAACAAAAATCCCCTCTAATGACTTTATATCCCCTGTACTCATATCTTTTTTTGTTTTTTGTTTTTTTTCCAGACCAATGAATATGTGTTACAATTATCACAACCGTAATTTTACTATAACTTACTACCACTATATATATATATATATATATATATATATATAAAATCATGTGAGCTTTAATCGCTTACATTGTAATTTTTTTTTCAAGGGCAGCATTCTAATGAATAACAGCAGAATTGTGGTAGCAGTTTTGAAAAAGAACAAACCATCATTTATATTATATACCTATGTCTACACGTACACATGCACATATATATATATATATATATATATATATATATATATATGTACAGATGAAGATGTATATATATATGTACAGATGAAGATGTATATATATACATACAAGTATGAATGTACATATAAATATATGTATATAATAATACCTTTAAACATTGAAATGCTTATTTTCACAGGCATATATCATCAAGAGGTTTATGTTTCAGAAAATGTTAACTGACCATAAATTACTACAAAGTAAGCAGAACAACATCTGCACCATCCAAATATGTATTTGGGGGATGGGGGGGATTAAAATACTTCCATGATTTCAAATTGGCAGAAAAAAATTAGAAACCAAGAAACTTAACAATTAGTTTTTTTTGTTTTTTTTTTATAAATTTGTAGCATTTCTTTGCACAAATTCTGTGAAAGTGGTTTAATAAGATGAGAAACCAGGTCTTTTTACTACTACTCTTTTGTTTTGAGTGGAGAATGTGTATGAAAATGAGATAAAAATATCTTTTTTCTCCTTTCTTATAACACTATCTTCACTTTTTATAAACAATAGAGAAGAAAAGTAATTTCATTAAACATCTTCATCGTTTCTTCATTTTTTGTGTGTGTGTAAAGACACCAGCAATGGATCCACTGATATTTTGGGTAATACCTTCCGCCATTCAGAAATAAACTCTGCCATTTCCATGAGAAATGTGACCATTCTGATCACTGTTTATTGTCACTCTACCATTAGGCCTAATTACAAAATTGTTGGTAGATTGTTTGGAATAGTGAATCAACTTTAATAAGATTCTCTTGTCTCTCTAAAAGAATTGGATTTTGGCCTTTCAACCAGAAGCTCTGAACAGTTCATTTTATTAGCTGGGTTTTTGAATCTTTGATACTTTTCAAAATGGATTAAATAAGGAGAAATAATTTAGCCAAGTTATTTAAGGAACATTTTGGTATTTGTATACACTGAGAAATAACTTGGTCCTTTTTTTTTTTTTTTTTTGTAATGCATCCCTTGATGAAAATTTATATTTAAAAGTCTTCCAGATAAGTTTGGACTGTTAAAAATAAATTGTTGACTGCTTCTTTTTCTTTTTTTTAATAAAAAGAAAAACCACCCTAAGTTTTTATTGAAAATATTCATACTATTTTCTTTGTTTTACTGAAAAAAATTAACAGTGTCCTTTCACTGAGCCCAAACAATTTGTGTATCACAGCTTGTATGGGACTGAAAGTTCAAAGAATATTATACATTCATACTCATCATATGTAGTAACCATTCAATCAGTCTGTGAAAATTTAACAGGAATATATTGAGATGACATGTGATCTGACCATATTGCAAAACATTGTCTTTTCTATTTGGTCTTATATAAATGTCAGCTCAATGTCAGTGTTAAGTTTTGTATAAATTCTGGGGAAGTTTTAAGAAAAAGAAAAGTATGTTGTGTTTATGTATTCAATTTTGACTTTTCTTTCAAGAAAGAAATGAAATGTTTGGATAGCATTTTATATAAAATTTTCTCTTTGATTCCATTTTTTAAATTCTTTTATTATGATCATTAAGCCCTTTCCCTCTCCCTAAAACAAAGGATGCTATGCATATGTACAATATGAAGATGAAAACAATGTTGATAAAAGTCACACTTCTCTCCAGCTTGTTGAATCACTTAAACTTGAAGTTGATTTGAAAACCGTTGTTTGTGTACCTGCTTAACACCCTCTGTGAACAGGTCCACTCAATATTTCCAAGATGTTTCTCTTGTTACTCTTGATTTCTCTGTTCAGTTTTTCAATCTACAAACAGGAAGTTTGGAAATCTTAATCCTGACTAACATTTACAAAAGTATTTTTGGTCAAAACCAATATTTGGCTTGTTAATGTGACTAAGCTTTTATGTGCATCAACTAAAATGTTTTCTATAAGGTGCAATGATAAAAAAAGAATGTTAAGTCAAACAGTAAAAATTTGGTTTTAAATTTCAAGAACATATGAAGCCTCTTATTTTATGGTATTTGATCACTAATTTATCCTAACAGGAATTTAAGTTTTTTTTTAAGTTAATTTTGTTCCTATTTAAATAAAAATTGGAACAGTATTCAGATTGTTCTTATTGTCAGTCAAATCATCTTTGTTAATTAAACAGTTATAGTTTTTAACAAAAAATGATTATATTAAAATATTTGTGTATTATGCAAATCTCATGATGCTTTCAAGTTTTTAATGTAATATTTGGACATTTCCATGATCTGACAACATAATGAGGTTTTTCAGCCTTACAACAACAACAATAATACTATTATGTAAACAAATGTTTGGAAGCTATCTTATTTTTAATTAAAAACTCTATTCCAGTTTAAGGAACTCTTCAGCTGATGTTTTCTAACCCAAAAGCAGAAATTAAATGTTGATGTTAGGAATTATATGTAATTATAGGGACTTTTATAAGCTTCTAAACTTCTGCAGATAGTAATGCATTTAATCTGAATTAGGTTAAACAAAAAAAAGTGAGGGAATTTCAATAAAGAGAATTATTAATATCTTAAAATGGCTAATGTCTAATTCTCCATCTCTGCAGGTTGTCTTAATCATAATATAAATATAAAAGTATTCAACTGGTTGAAGATTGGGCACCATCTCAATGCATGTAGTTTATGTAAGTTCATTCTATAAGCCAAATGCTTGTTGTAAAAGAGGCCAAAAAATAAACTATTGTGATTTGTTGGAATAGATGAGTAACAAAATGAAAAATGAAATCTCTTACTTGGGCATTTTTTACTTTTAATTGACCATTAAATCAGCAAGGGTTGTGCCAATTGATTTGTTTTTTTGTGCTAACTTCAAGGTCATTCTAGCATTTGTAGCTTGCTGCTGACAGTCATGCTGGTGATCCCTTTTTCTTTTTGTCCTTCCCCTTCACCACCTGCAATAAAACCTGTATGAGTCGCGCTCTGTAACAAGGTACATACACTGTACCCACAGTTAGATGATTTTTCTCAAAAAGCAAGCAAAGAAATGAACCTAGATCTATTAATTTGTATTTGTATATATAATATTGTTTTATTCTTTTTAAATTAAATTTAAAATTTGAAAACAAAAGAGATTTTGCTACTAAGATTTGAGCCTGCTTTGAAAAAAATATTTTAGTAAAACTTTTGTACATCAAGTATTTTATAATTATTTTACTTGTAATTATGCTTTTAAAGGTTTTTCAAAATACTAAATCATACTTTTTAGTTGTCTAATATCACTTTAAAATCAGTTGTATGTCAGATTGCATATCATAAAGATATTTGATTCCTACAATGTATTAGTGACATGTTAGTTCAACTCAATATTAAATCCATTTAGACATTACTTTCTCCTTATTTTTTGTATTTGTTGGTCAGCTCCTAAATCAAAATGCATTTTTTTACTTCCCTCTTTTATTCTACTGCTATTTACAATCTGAAAACCTTTTATGTCCAGTAAAAGTGCTCACAGTGTCTCAGTGCAGATCTAAAACATGCTACTGGAACTGACCAATGTCATTGGTAATCAAGGAATCTAGTACTTTTCAAAGCTGACCACTGTCTTTTTTATTTTTTAAATGAAAAGACAAAAACATGAGAGAGATGTCTCGCTGGAATGCCCTTGATGTAAATTCACAAAAGAAGAAATGAAATGTGTGATGTATTCTTTTTAACATATCATTCGCAGAAGCTTGAAGCTATTTTTTTTAAGATGCATTCAAAGAAAAAAGATCAAAAAAGTTATTTCAATTTTGGATTTTTACTCTTTTGAAGAAAATAAGATTTCTTTTTTAAATATTTTGCAAACAATATTGGAATATGATATGAGAAATACTTGGGACTTTCTTCATTTTCTGTCATCGAATGTTGTTATTTTTTTGCTAAGAATATTGATGGAAAATGTACCTTTTTTTCTTTTTATTTCTTTCATTATATTTCTTCTCTCAAATTATCAACCAGTTGTATAACATTACTATATAACATGATGCTTATATTTCTGATTTGGATAAATGTCAAATATTTCTTTTGATTTCCAAATCTACTTTTATGAAAAAAAAATGAATTTTTTTTTTTTGTTTTCTTATAAAACAATATGCTTAGTTTGCATACTAAATGCAAATAAAATATTTACTATTTGGGAATAAGAATTTAAAAAATGTTTACTATAATTTGCATTTTTGAGAAAACTGTTTTTTGGTTAGATAAAAACTAAATGCAATAGAGAATAGAATATCTCCAGAAAAGTGAAAGAGAAACTTGACCTCAGTTAAAGATACTGTATCCAAATGTTGCTCAGTCTCTTTGTTATTAACTCTTCAAGGATTGAGGATGAATTGGATAGGTGAGATAAGTTTTCCTATCATTTCGATTGACTTGGATGAATCTGATCTGACCTGCTGCCATTGTTGCAATGCTACTGCTGCTAATAACTGACACTTTTTTTTGTTGTGTCTACTGTTGCTACTGCTGATGAATCTAGGCAACATCCAAATGCTTCAAAACTTAACTCACTCTTTTTTTCTGATGGTTCTAACATTTTTCTTTCGTTCCATAATGCAAATGGCTATTCATTTCTCTCCGTTTTCCATTTTCTCTTTTCATTGGCTTTCATATTTTCAAAGAATAAAATAAATTAATAAAACAATAACCTACAGATTGACCTTTACTGCCTGGGACCCCTGCTAACCAAACAATACTTTCTTCTCTTTTAGGCTTCCTGGTTTTTGGTTTTACTTATTTTATAACTTCAGATCAGCTTCAGAAAAATAAGCCTAAAAATACAACTGCTCTTTAAAAATGGAAGCATGAGATGGGATTTAAAATTACCATTTTTAACTTTTAGATTAAAATTACCATAAAACCTTTTCCATTTTTTAACTTTCACATTATTCTTTATATTTTACTATGAACAGCTCAGTAGATTTTTTTCATAGAGTTAGTTTGTTCAGGATAATAAAGACACCATCATATGGGCTGAACTATCTTGCCTAACTGTTAAAATACCATTGCACGTTAGTTATATATATATATATATATATATATATATATATATATATACCTCAAAACTGAATTTAAACAAATTCTTGTTCTGGTGTGTTTTAACTTCCAACTTATGGTAACGATAATAATAAATGTTGTCATCATACAATGTATCTAAGGCTAATTAATACCAGTAAGATTTTTAAAAATTACAATGTTTTTCCATGCTTATTTAAAAAACCTGTTATTATGCTTTTGTTTTAAGTTCTAATTTTTTTTTAAATGAAACTATTTACCTTGAATTTTGTAGAAGTTTTAATCTCTTTGTGTCAGAAGTAAAACAAAAACTGTTAAAATTTTAGACGATCTCATTCTCAGTGCAAATTCAAATATTAAAGCACAGTTCCTTATTTCTCTGTGAAATTGGTCTGGAATATCCTGTGCCAGAATGGTGTCAGACTGAAAGTAATTTGACTCTGAGAAGTTAGTGTTTGTTGGGCTATGAGAGTCTATTTATTGTAAGAAAGGAAATTAAGTGTATGTGGATAGAAAACAATTCTACCTCTCAGTGTAAATTGAATTTTTTTTTACAAGACACCAAATTTCATTCTATCAGGATTTATTGAGGCCATCTAATTGCTATGAGTAAGTTTCCAAAAATGTTTAGAGATGGAATATTTTTAAGATTAATAAAATGTTTTCAGTTATATATTTGACACCACAATAGTAATTTTGATGAATCCAAAATATTAAAAACAAAACAGATTTGTTTATATTGAAATACATTTATCTTCAAAGGTGAGTGTTTTATAGGGAAATTTTATATTAAAATGGTAAAAATAATTTAAGTCACCAATACCTGATGTAAGTGTTAGTGACATCATGAGAAAATTATGAAGAAGAAAAAGAAAAGAAATTAAGAGAATGAGGGAAAGAAAAAAAATGAAATGTCCTAATATTTCTAAAATCATTTTCTCCCATCAGTTGGTATAAAGAAACAAAGAATGACTTTTGTGTGTTTTGAAAATGTTGCTTGTTTTTTCTATGAATAGTTTCAAGCTCCTGTGATAATGACACCAAATTAATAAATGCTGCCTTGCACATGAAAAACATGGAACTTGCTGAAAATTGATGTTCCTTAGGGTACACTTTTTCCAATTTACAATTATTATTATTATTATTATTATTGAAAGATTTTTTTGTTTCCAGCGATAAAACAATTTTTTTTAAACATTTTTTTTTTTTTGTTTGTAAATTTTCTCCTAATTTCACTAATTATTCACATTCAACCATTTTCGTTGCAAAAAGAAAGAATTTAAAAAATTATCCCATTTCCCACTCCATCCTTCTCCAATACATTATAGTTGCCAGCACCTAAGGCTGTGAAATCCACCACAACTACCTTAGTTACTACCTGTCTTAGAATCTTCATTTGGGACATGAATACACACACACACACACACACACACACGCACGCACATACATGCACATACATTGCAAAGGATTGTAATTAAGTTTTTCATCCTTCTTCCCACCCAGTCCTACATTTAGGCCACAATAAAAATGAAATTTATGTTCATTTTTACATCTATCATTTTATTTATTATTTACATTATATCATTTCTGTTTTTTTATTTGTTTTTTTTTGTTTTTTTTTGTTTTTTTAAGACCCGAGATTGCTCCTTGCTTTTCTTTCACACTTGTTTTATATATATATATATATATATATATATATATATATATATATATATATATATATATATATATAAAACTAAATGCTCAATAGGAATTACAGTGTGTACTTCTACTTCACTTGGATGTTATACAGATCCCATGGCTATGTTTTCCCATTGGGCATTCACCAATTGAACCTGCAATGAACTCTTTAACGTACATTTATTAACGGTGTAATATAATCATTTTTTCTTCTCTGAAAACCAACATAAAAAAGACAAGTCAGTGCGATGTGTGTATATTTTGGTACATTTTTGTTTGCTTTTTTTTTTTCTTTTTTCTTTTTTTTTTCAGGTTTTTGGCAACTAAGTCCTGCCATACAAATAAACCATAAATGTCAGTTGAATATTTAAAGAAATGGAGAAAAAATATTAATCACTTTAATTTGTATATACTTTTCACTCTTCATCTTGTGTTTTTATACTAATTTTTTTTTTTTTTTTTTTATTCCTGACATTATGCTGAAAAAGTCAGGGAAAAAAGAAAAGGAAAATATGATTGGGAAATCTTCTGATGTTTTATGTGACAAAATCAGTTGAATGGCATCTCGTATCGAGTTCCTCCCAGTTTAATGTTCTTTTTTTTTCTCACCTGACTCCATTTATTGTAACAATCATAAATTTTTAGTTATTATTTTGTTGATATCTAATCATTTTTTATGTTTCCTATTTTTGTTTTAAGAAAAAGAAAAAATTTTTTCTTCATTGTGACAAAGAAAAAATTTTTCTTCTTAACTATCATTTCAAGTTCTTTTTGTTTCGTCTAATGTTTCTTTTTTTTGTTTGTTACTTTTTCTCAAGTTTTAATTCTTTTTTTTTTTTTTTTTTTTTCGTTTTTTTCTCCACGCAAACATTAAAGTCTGAATAAAGTCATTCCTAACATGGTCATTGTGTGCATTTTTAGCAGGATTCGAACTTGGAGACTTTGCACTCACAGTTAGGCATTTTGCTTGAACCGTGGAAGTAAAGGACTCTGATTGTAAACCTTTTGGCATTCTTCTTTTCTTTCTTTTTGTTTCTTTAATTCTTAATTGTCGTCCACTAATTCCACACCTGAAGTACAAGTCCCAGTTTCAAAAAAATGGTGAACAAAATACAGTGCCATATCAAATAACTGGAATCAAAAGCACATGTATTTTTCTATGCCAATGCATTCAAAAATATTTGTGCCAATCATTTTCCGACCATTTTTTCCAGCAAAAGAAGAACCATGTAGAATATTTAATTCTTCCAATAAGCTTGGGATATTTTTTCCCAAAGTTCACAATCTGCATTTTCTGAATTATCCATAAAAAATGATTTTCATAGTTTCATGTTTCTGTTTTGTTGACAGATTTTTATTTTTAAGACTTTAACATTCAATTTTATTCTGACAAGCATTATAGTATACAATACCCCTCCCCATGTTCCAATATATGTTTGTTTTTATAAGTAACTAAAATGAAAGATTTTCTTTTGGTGCATTTTTGAAAGACTATTTAGTCCATGGACAATATTATTCATCTTTTTTAATAGTATTTTTTGGGATTAATTTCTAAGGAGTTCAGAGTGAATTACACTTACCTAAAACCTTTAGTTAGAATAAATTTAAGATATTTGAAGATATGCCGAAATTTGCTGTTTTATTTTTAAAACCCTTAAGTTTTAAATATTGAAAGTTGAAACCAGATTTTACACCTTTCAATATTTACTAAGTTTAGATTTATATGACAAGACTTCCCATCTCTCTACCTTTTAGGGAATTTATTCAATAAATTTAACTTGTGTAATTGAGTATAATGAATATCTGTCCAATGAAGAAATTAATCAAAAGTACTCATTTGTCTACATCCAGAAATTTATTTCTTATTCTTTCAACTATCAGAGGTTGTTTATGAAAATATCTGCATCAATGTTATGTTTTCATTATTTTTACTCTTGCAAGTTATTTATTAAAATTTCTGGTTATAGCAGTATTTAATTCCAAAACAGTTTTTCTGGTATCTTTAGATATTGATTTTTTTGTACACAATTCAGGATACTAACATTTTTCTACTATACATTGTACTAAATAATAGCTGAAACAAGTATTTATACCAGTTCTAAAAATTTTCAGAAAACTGATCTTAAAACTATCTTAAAGATTTTGCTCACTTTAACAGATTATTCAGATTCAGATATATTGAAGAAAACTTTTTAAATCTTGTTTTTAGCTTATGATTAGTTAACTGTGTGTAAAATCTACCCACTTTTCCATAAATGAATTACAAGTGCTATAAATTTTTATCAACCATCTGATCATATAGACAAATTTCCTAATAGAATGTTTGAGAATACAATTTTTTTGTGATCTGTAAAGTAAAGCAAAGATTACTATTCCAAACGAAGTAAGAATCCTTAAAATTTAGTATACTAAGGAACATCAAACTTTTAGGAAATAATGTTGGATAAAGTATCCATTTGTTCCTTGGAAATTACTTTCTGAGTCCTTTCAGATAGGAAAAATGGGCTTTCAAGAAGATCTAAAGAGAATATGCATTCTTCAAAATTAGTAATTAAATCTTGCTGGGCTGTAACATTCTATGTGGCAAGCAGTTCAAAGCACACCGGATCAGATGTAGATTTCTCCTACAAAGGGGGACATATGTTTAAACCCTGTTGGAGATCATATTTTTTTAGATTATGTCTTGATTGCACAAACCAGAAGACACAATTCACACAGGGTGTCTATTCAAACATGGGTAGCCACAAAATAGCATTTACAGTAGTATTAAATATGTGTGTGTGTATGTTAGGAAATTCATGCTAATTATATATGTATAACCTGAGATGTGTTTGATTACAAGAAACAGTTTTTAATATAAAGTAATAAAGACAAGCATATTAGAAACATACAGTGTTCCAGACACTAATCAATGGTTTCACTGAAGTGAATGAAAAAAACCTGGAATATACTGGAAGTTATTTGGTTTGTAACTATTAAATGATAATTATTAAGTCATTCTGCTAATTATTGTATTTTATTTGGTTCAGTCAGTTCAAAGATATTGAACCATAGATGAAAGAGTACAAAAATTGAGCCTTATAAACATACAATTTTATATAATTAAACACAATATTATATTCTTTAATACAACATTTATAATACATTTGTGTTGGCAGGTCATTCAATCTATATAATTGTTTATTTAAAATAACATTATTTGAACAAGGCTTTATTAATTTCTACAGATCAAAGTTAAAAAAAGATTTTTTTTAAAGTATCAAATTGTTGAGGAAGTATCCTAAAATAAAAATTATGCTGTTATTCTAAAGTAAATTCATTTTATTGCCAAAAATCATTTATTCACCATCAGACTGTTTTTTAACTTTCTACAGTTATTGAGACAGTTCTTTGTGGTGTTTTGAATTGACTTAAAGAAGATCTTCTTTCTCTCTCTTTTATATATGTATACACACACACACACACACGGCCAAAAAACTATATCTAACCTCTGATAATTCAATCTGCAAATAATCAACTTATGTTTCCTTGAAATGCTGTTTCAGGACATTGTCATATTTGCTTGATCATCTGGTTTACTATTTACAAGATTATTCAACATTAAATCTATTTAGAAATGATGTTCAACTGCTTTCTGTATCAAATCAACATTTCCAATCTAACAAAGGAAATAGATTTTAAATATGACTATCCTTATTCTGGAAATCTTGCACATTGTAAATACAACCTGAGTCATAAAACTCACTTTCATTCATTGGTAGATCATGTGCAGTAATGAGTTGTGGTTTTGACTCCTGCAATAAAGTTAAATTTGAACTTAGAATTCTTTTTAACAGTTTTCTCTGCCTTTCATTACAGTCTGTTATTTGAACTGTGCTTTCATCTTTGAACTGAAGTACAATATATTTCAGTTCATAAATTTCCAGTATATTAGAAACTCATCTATACAAAAGCTGAGTGAAAATAACTAGCAATAAAATAAAATTCATGTTCTAATCTTCAACATCAGCTTAAAATTAACTTCAATTTTCATCTGTTATATTTAGAATGATCTTTTAAACAATTCTACAAAAAATGGAGAGGTGGGAATCTTGTGGATATTTGAAAGAAAAATGTCATAAGAGTTTGATTTTTTCCTTTCTTGTCTTAGACTATCCTCTTAAAAACATGGGTTTCAAAATAAAACAATTTTAAACAAATATAAAATCTTCAACAAGTAAAATGTTAGAAAACAAACAAGAGAATTTGCTTTAAGTAAAGGCCATGTTTTAATTTTAATTAGACTTTTTCTTCTGCATTAGAAAATTTTAGAATTTTTCAAGGACTTGCAGCTAAAAATGGAGTGCCTCTATTTCAAAATCATCCATCTTTGTTTCACTTCTTTTTTAAACAAAAATAAATATAACTGCAAGCCATAGACAGTATAAGATTTTAGCCACTTGCCATTTATGTTAGATATATCAAGAATATTATTTACTCATCTCTGCTACATTCCATTAACACTGTTTAAAAAAAAATCAAAAGTGAAAAACATTCCATTTCAAGCTCCTGTTTTGCTAGAGAAAGGACAAGACGATGTTATAATTCTCTTGAATATAACATTTCTTTCAGAGAATAGAAATAGAAAATTTGAAATAAAACTTTGTTTTAAAAAACTGATGAGTAAAGAGTAAGATGGCATCTCCCTTTTGGTTTCATTTTGTTGGCTCTTAGCTCCACCTTAGATCTTAACTCACTACATCATTTAAAAGAAAAAATAGGTTTAGAATTAAACCAATATTTCACATTAACTTTGGTCTTGTGTATTGGAACAGGTGTGAGAATATTGAAAACAAATTTTTAATTGTTAGCTTACCTTTATGTCTTGTATATTTTATCTATTTTTGGGTGGGCGAGGTCATAATATAAATTAATGAAAAATGGTTCAGTACTTATTTAAATTGATAAACTACATTATTATTTTGAGTTCTTTTGCTGGAAAAGTGTGAGTGTATATATAATATATACACCATAGATATGTTTGTGTGTGCATGTTTGATAAATAACATTTTATTTATAAAAATAGAAAAATATTTTTTTTTAATTTTAGAACAATTTTTAAAAAAGGAAATAATTCCCCACTCCCCACACACAAACAAAGCAGCTTAAGAAACTCAATTTTGAGATTCTAGTTTGGTTTGCTTCAAGTTTTCTAAAAAAAAAAAAAAAATTTAAATTTTATTGGTAAAAAAAAAAAGAATATAAAGCTAGCATGTTTCTGAGAGTTTTGAAACATTGCTAAATTTGCACAACCCACCTCTGAGTATAATCAAATTTCTTTTAAAACAGCCCACACAATTATTGCCCTAATAAGAAAGTTAATGTCAGATTTATTCAGATCTGAACTACCCACGACTCAAAATGACCAAAGACTCATTGTGTTCATCTCACAGCTGTTTTTATGTATTGCACTTTACTCTAAAAACCTACTGTTGATGGATGTATTTTTTATATATATATATATATATATATATATATATATATATATATATATATATATATATATTTATTTATTTCAATCATTCTAATGTCATATACCAGTATGACACTTATATCATATATATTATATATTTATGTATGTATATATATATATATATATATATATATATATATATATATATATATATATATAATGTGTGTGTGTGATATAAGAGAGTGAGTTTGAGATCAAACTTCTACTCTGCAGTAATATTTGTCAATGTCTGATTGAAAGCAATGTTGAACAGGTGGATGGTTGAATGGGCAGGCCGTGGTGCACATCTCATGTAGAGAACATTGCTTAAAAGGCACTGCATGCTGCTTTGTTTGGGACCATTTGATGCAACATTTGTTATTTTGTTCACCTTTTGAATGAAGGCAATAAAAAAATACTGGGATATGAAACAAATAATGAAAAAATTTCTAGATTTTTCTTGAATTCGAATTGGAATACTCATGCTTTGATCACTTGATAACCTATTTGGGATGATTAATAGAACAATTAAAATTTTATTTTATAATTTTCAAGTAAAGAAATAAAATTTCTCTGAAAGTATTTATTTTTTTATGGTCTTCATTTTTTTTCTCTCTCTCTCTCAACATCAGTATGTTTATGAGGGTTTTGAAAAGTTCTGAGTCTGACCAAGGACAAATTTTTTTTTTTTTTTAATTCTGATTTGGTCAGAATTTTGCAAAGCAAGTCAGACCAAGAAATTTTCAGCATTCCTTCATGTTTCTTCAACATCATTCTTAGTTATTTCTAATGCCTATTAGAGATTTTTAAAAGAATGAACATTTTGAATTTGAAAATTTTTCCTTTATGGTAACAAGTATCACCATTCTGGCTCTGAAACCAGAATCTTAAAATCTGTTGGCTTCATGCTTGTGTTTTCTGAATATTACTCAAAGAATTTATTTGACTTTCATTAATATTTATATTTCTTAATCAGTAAATGGGAAATAATTTTCCACAAAAAAATGTCATCTTTTAACTCTTAAAAGTGACTTTTTTAAGATATTAGCAAGTGAAAATTTTTAGTAAATATGAATTTTTTTTGTTGTTTTAATCTTAAGCTTTACACCTACATTCTCCTCAGTAATAGGATGCAAGATCAGGGCATCTTTTTTTATTTTTAAGATGAGAAATTATTATTATTATTATATACTTTGTTATTCAGATCAGCATTTTCATCTTAGTTGTTATACTCACAATATTTAATCTGTTATACTCTGCGGCCTTTTTCAGAAACATGGCCTAGTGGGTTAAAGTTTTAAAAAAATATCAGGCTGCCTGATAGTTGTGAGTTCCAAACCTGGGTCTGGTAGTGCTGAAAAGTCACATACACTGAAAGATATGGACAAGCAACAAGCTTGAATAAGACTGATAAGTATTAAGTGATATGCGTTATCATGGAAAGCATAATGAAAAGAATCTACACCTATGGATTGAATAAAGTGTTAATTTCAACATTTTGAGAAGGTTACCAAGTATGAAGAAAGCCAGAAGGTACAATGACTGAAACAGTTTATGTATAACAATCAAAATGAGCCTGCTTGTTTGAACAGCAAGGCATATAATACTGAAATTTTAATTTTACAGATATTTCTATCACTCTTTTCTCTACTCTGAATGAGAACCACAAAGTTGGTATTTGGAGTGAAGCTATAGACTTTTACCCATAATCCTTGAGGGAAAAAATACTACTGATTTTGTTGTAATTTCTTGTGACTTCATTGGATTTGCCTGCTATTCAGATGCATCCACATCTGCATACTCATCATATTGGAATGATCATTATGTTTGTTTTGTATTGATAGATTTCTCTAAAGTTAAAGTTGGTTTCATTAGGGATCTGTAAGCGAATGATTGAAATTAATCAATATGTTTAAATGATCATGAGTTTTATTTACTATATAAAGAACTAATATATTGGGTTGACCCAAAAGTTTCAGTTTAAGTAAATTTTTCTACTTAATAAGCAAATGTTTTGGCCAACCCATTACTATTTCTATAATATTTATTTGGAATGTAAATATGCTATATACATATAAAAAAACAAAACTGATGTGCTATGACAATTTTGAATAGAGATTCAGAATCAGTGTACTTGATTTACCCTGGTACCACATCATTTCTCTGGGTAGCAGAAAAAATATTTGGTTTTTACAGCCCAGTGTAATCTTGACATTTTTCTTCAAAAAAACTTTCACTTTTCTTGCAGTTATTGTGTGAATCAGTGTGTCCAAATTTTTTGCCTTACTGAAAATTTGACACACTACACAATTAAATCTTTGAAAATATATAGATAGATAGATAGTAGATCTGAAAATGGGATAATTCTGTGTGGAGTATTTAAACCTAACCTGCCTGCTGCTGGGTGCTTCAGCTGCTGCTTGTCATGCTTGACTGCACTCAATAAAGCTTCTCTTCTGTTAAAGCTGCTGTTGTTGAAGACCTGCTGTTTTTCATTCTTTATTATCAGCTTCCATATCATATTTATTTATTTCTGTGCTAAGCCTACTTAGGAGGCCCTCATAGCTTAGTATAAATTCAGATGTCTAACTCTCCAATGTTCTTCCTTGTCCAGTATTTTCACTTCATTATCTGATGATATTCGTGGCAAAGTTGTGGCAAATTTTGTGATGACATTCTCCAATCATCCATCATTCACTGCACCTGTGATGACTTCCAAGGTTGATTGTATTTGTATATACACCCAATTCACTTAGCTAGCTATCTTTTTCTTTGGCTAAACTGCTATCTCCCTAACTTCAGCTGGTCCCTTCCTCACTGTCTTCTAGTCTCCACGACGAATCCTGATTCCTCAATAGTGATCCTTCTGTCACTGGCAGCTGTGCACTTACTTACCCACTTCCTTATTTGGCCCTTTCTGATTCCTCTCTGCCTGCTTGCTGGCCTGCTACTAAGTCACTGGTCACCTACCTACTTATCTCACATCTTGACCCCTTTTCCTTGACTTCCTGCCTCTCTCTGCTTATATAGATAATTGCTGGGTTCTCACCCCCTTATCTATCCACTTGTGTTCTAGAAGTTTTGGGACCACCCCAAAGCCACATGGATGGTCAAATCTTCAAAAAACTACTTTTATAACTATCTAAAATCATTGATAAAATTTTATATTTGCTAATTCAAAGGCGGACTGAAGACAAAATTCCTATAAAACTCAGATAGCTGAGTGGACTTGAAAGAATTCATCTTCTAAACATGTGTGAGAAATCATATTGTCACAACACAGAGGACATTTTGGTTTTCCAAAATTGCAGCTGATAGACCTAATTCAATCAAGATAAATAGTCAGGTTTGTCTAATATATAAATGTAGAACTACGTTGTGTTCTTGTTTGACTTGAATATTCTGCCACAAAATGCAACACTGTAGGTATATATTTGCTGTTTTGATTTTAGGGAGGTACTAAAGATTATTGCAACCCTCCAGAACCAAATTTTGCCATTTGTTATATAAATTACAATAACAAAACTACAGAACAATTAATAAAAGCAGTTTTTTAAAAATTAAAATAAATAAAACAAAGCAATTAAGTACAATAGCAATATTTCCTGTGCAGCTCACAACATGGCATTCTACATAGTCCCATAAAAAAATATGCAGATGGACCCCAACTACCTTTGAAGGTAGTTTGACCCAAAGAGGGACAAATTCTGTATGGGTCCTCTGAAATGTCGTAATATACCAGATGGTGGTTAGCAGCTCTTCTCTTCTGTTCAAGCCATTACAAGAGAATTTCAAATACCTCCAGAAAAATGTCACATTACAGGAAGTGTCACTCTCCAGACCTTCCAAAGAGAAAAACAATACCAAAAAACAAGATTTTGTTTTTATTCACCCCTTCAAGTAATTCAGATCACAGGAAGTGTCATATCTACCGACCTTCCAAAATACACAAGAGGACTTTAGCCACCTCTTCATATCCTTTCATTTCATAATGTCCCACCCCCCACAAAAAATTACATTTTAGCATACCATAGAAGTGAAAACCAATTTTACCCCCTCATCAAGACAAAAACCAGAAAAAATGGGGAGTGTCATCACATGACATCCATTATAAAATAAGATGCATAAGTTCCATGTCTCACTGCACAATGATTGCATTTCTTTCTTTTTTTCTTTTTAACACAAAAAAAATGAAACCGCTTTTATCACAAGTCACAACAATTTGCAACAGTACCCACACAAGACTATAAAAAATAAAGTCTCATCAAAATATATATATATATATATGTGGGTAAACCACAACAATGTTCATCCTCAGTCTGCTGTTGGGTTCCTGTGTTGTATAAAATAATCAGATGCATGCAAGAGTGAAAATTTCTCTTTTTTTTCCTTTCTGGAATAGAGGACTACAAATGTCTTTCCCTTTTTTTTTTCTTTTTCCTTGGATTCCACACATATAGTGGGAAATTGTAGCCTCTCTCTAATCCATCTGACTCCTGAGGAACTATGAGGTCCATTAATCTCCTCTCCTCGCCTTCACATTCTCTCACCATCTCATTTTGTACCCTATGCTTTTTTCAGCCAATGTCTCCCATAACCCACTAAAACCATCACTAGCACTATGATAACTGACAATCAAACTATAATATTTGCTGTTGGATCCCCTTTGGTGGGTTATTTCTGTCTACCATCGCTAACTTATCCACTAATTCATATAAATCTATTGGTTTTAGTAATTGGAGTAATTTGCATGTAGTTATATCTGTTTCCTTATGAGGGGCTTGCACAGATCTGTATACTTGCTAGTTGAAACATCCACCAAGGCTAGAAAGGAATCCAGGGTTTCGAATTTTTGCTCCACCTGATAGCATAGCAAGAGGGCTAAAGTTTTCCCAAAGGCATAACAACCCATCTGAAGTTTGATAATGACCCAGGGTGTGGTAGCACTTACAGTCACTGTCGGTTTTCCTATGCATACACCTAATAAGTCCATTTCCCAATCTGTGGCATGTACATTCCTAATTTGCTTCAACCCTTCAAGGTAACCCTTAGTAATTATTCATTTTGATCTGATAATTATCACTGTGACAGATTTCAACACACTGGTTGGGATTGTGAAAACAAATATCAACAAGACCCTCATACCAGGTGCTACCATCACTATAAGCATGACCTACTGAAAAATTTCACATGCATCAGCCAGTCTGAAGGGCATAATACTGGACTGGTACAATGCAACATGACTGACCTATTCAGTATTATCTCTATTGGCTTTGTAGAGGGCTACTTGCCAGTAGCCAGACCTCAAAGGGTGGAAATTTAGCTGACTTCCAAGGGAATGCCAACATGTCATTGATCAAGGGTGTGGAGTAGGCTAGTAGTTTATCTTATTCAGAGCCCTTCACGGTTTATCTGGAGCTTTTTATTATTTCTGCCTCCAGCACATCTCCAACTACCTCTTGGAGCTTGCCCTTATGCAGTGAGATCCAGTATAGTCTTAGCACTATAGGCAGATGATTATCTGTGTTTATCCCTGTCTCTACTGTTTCTATTTGGCCTAAGTCACCATCTCTGTCAGCTACCATGTCACTATTGTCCCTAATAGAAGGCAGGATACTCGTTTTGTATATATGTGGGGCTAACTACAAGTGATAGCCGTGCGCAAGCATAGAATAACATCCCCGGTAGCTTTTATGGCGATTTCTCCACCCTTCCTTCCTCCTAAAGGTATTTCTCTTTTCCCCATTTTCAACAGTGGGAGTGCTGTGTTGAAACTTATCTGCACTTCATTACTTTGAGGCCAGTCCCTACCTAGTATCATTGATCTACTCAGGGTGGGTGCCACATACATTTGCTGTATCGTGACTGCCCTTCATACCTCCACAGGAAGGTGTACTACTCCTAATACCTTTATCTCCCTTCTGTCTGCCTGAAATATTTTCTGCTTTACATCTAGTTTGTGTTCTCTAAACCCTAACTGAAAATAATCCCTAGCTCTAATCATCAACATTGATGCCCCTGTATCCATTAATGCTACTGTTTTCTTTCCCTCCCCCACACACTCTTGCCGTACAAGTTAAATCAGATTCCTGGCCGAACAGATCAAATGCACACCTCCCCTGGGTACAGTCTTTTCTTAGGTGACCTGACTGTCCACACCCCCAAACAAACCATTTTCTTGAGACGTAGGCAAGATCTCTACCTATTCCTGTCAGGTGAGTGGCCCCTATTACTGCAACTACTATCAGCTCAATCACGACTCCAATGAGACAGGGTCTCTCTCTTTCCCTAATGGGCCATCCCATCCCATGCACATGCCTTTGGGAAGACTCCAGTCTCTCAAACAGTCTATGACTCCTTTGTTCCATCATAAATGCTTCTGAAAGTGTTTCGGGAGCTGCCCTGGCTACATTAGTCCTTACAAATGTATTTCTAATCACATCCATGTAGTATTCTGCTAGTTGTGATTGGACAGCTTCTCCATCTCTCTGTACCACATCCTTAAAGGCTATTTTGGCCAAGTTTATCACTCTATTAACTAACTCAGACAATGTTTCTCTCTTGCCCTGTCTAATTCTAACTCTGTCTACATCTGCTGCACTTATATATTCTGCATATTGGGCTGTTAGCTGTTGCAAGAGATCTGACCAACTAGCTTCAGTGTTGTTGTCTAGGTATATACCTATGTATTTGGACATGCTTCCATCAGCATAGTCATAAGCTAAGTTGACAATTTGTGTTGATGTTAGATTATGGATTCCCCAAAATATAAGAATTTTTGAACAAAAATGGGATGAGGGGTAACATTGATATCTACTGTATCCAGTTATGCGTATAAAAAAACTGAAGATTAAAAAAATATTACTGTCACTAACAAAAAAATACTACTAAGACAATAAAGTAGAATGATAAAAAATGTCAGTGGCCAATATGAGGTGAAAAAATATATATATACATACATATATATATATATATATATATATATAAAAGACAGCAGGCAAGATTTAGCGAGAGGCAAGGGGAGATTAAAAAACTCTTACTAAATTGTTTTTTCTTTTGCTGTATTCATCTACTATTTCCATCTTCTGCCTTCCTCTCTTTGACAGGTATGAACAAAAAAAATCATTCACTCTTCCTTTTTTTTCTCTTACTCTTTATCAACAATCTATTTTTCTTTTAGTTTCAAAGTTCTGCTCTTTTTTGTCACATTTTTCTACCTTATTTTTATTTTTTCTTCAAAATTTTAAACTTTTTTTTCTTTCCTCTATTAATCATTTTGTTTTCTTTTGTTGTATTCATCTACTTTCCCTTTCTTTTTCTCCTGTATGTGAGCAAAAAAACAAAAAAAACATTCACACTTCCCTTTTTTTTCTCTTACTATTTTTTCAATGATTCATTCTTCTATTTTCTTTCTTATTTCTACATTGTTTTTTATTTTTTCTTCCTTTTGAAGTCAGTGGTTCACTTTTCCTTCTGCATTTCCACATTTCCTTTTTTGTTCCTTTTTTATTTCTGTGGTGATTCAAGGTCTATGTCCTGGTCACGGCACCATATGTGACAATATTTGTGGCGAAGTTGTGACAAGTTTTGTGATAATGTTCTCCAATCGTCTGTCATTCACTGCACCTGTGATGACATCCAAGGTTGATTGTATTTGTATATACACCCAATTCACTTAGCTAGCTATCTTTTTCTTTGGCTAAACTGCTATCTCCCTAACTTCAGCTGGTCCCTTCCTCACTGTCTTCCACGGCATATTCCAGGCATATCCACCGACTCGGCCAAAACAGTCTAAAGAAGCCACCCCTCAGATGACCCGCATTCAGGCACTAGCAGCCAAGCCTCCTCATCTCAATCTCGAGATGACACCATAGCAATTCAGGAAGTTCCGTATTGACTGGGATGTCTTTACCAAGATGACAAGTATGCCAAGCTCCCAAGCTAATATTCACCTATATAATTGTGCTGATGAGACTGTGCAAAACGCCATAATCAACACACACCCTGACTTCTTCACCACTGATCCAGATAAGCTACTTGACATGGTAGAAGCGTTGGTCACCCAGAGGTCAAGTCTTATTGTCCATCGCCTTGCTTTTGCCTCCATGTCTCAAGATGAAGATGAACCAGTACAAAGTTACCTTGTCCGCCTCAGAGCCGTAGCTGTTGACTGTAACTTTACATGCCCCTCGTGTGAGCATGACCTGTCTGATATATACATCAAGGACCAGATCATCCGTGACACACTCCAGGCTGACCTACTGACCAAAGCTGGGGCACTTAAATCCCTTGAGCAAAATATCCGTCATGCTGAAGCATTTGAATCAGCATTGCGAGACCAAACCTCAATGGCCGGCGTTTCAGATACAGCCGCTGCTCAGCTATCAACATACCGCAGACAAAAGGGTACACTACATGCCAACAAGGGGGATCTTCGTACCAGCACCTATTGCAACTGCAATAAACCAAGCCACCGGGCTTGCTTAGGTTGGTTTTGTAAAATAAGCAATACAATTAGAAAGGCATCTAACCAGTTTTCTTGCCATTATAGCAGTCTTGATTATCTTATGCTGTCTCTCAATCAATTCATTGGTTTGTGGGTGACATACTATTGTTCCTAGTGTGTGAAAACCTATGAATTTTAAAATTCCATGTAAATGCTGACTCTCTGAGTCATCCTGTTAATAACAACATAAAAGGGAAATCCAAAGCAAAATAGCTGTGCATTTACAAAGGACATGGCCACTGTCATAACTTGCATAGGTGTTGCTTTAGTCCATCTGGTTGTTTTGTCAATACATGTTAAAATGTATCTCACTAGGGAAGAATATTTTCTATTGTGTGGGAATGGCTGGTAGTAATGGGCCTACAATATTGTTATGCACTGTTTCAAATTGAGTTGAGGTTAGTAAGAATAGAACTCCTGCTAACTTAGTATGACAATTTTGTTTTGTTGACAATTGAGGCACTCTTTAGTCCATGAATGTAAATACTATGTTTATCAGACATAGTATTTACATTCAATTTTGCCAACAAAAAAAGAAGTAGGATTCAATAAGCTTCACTGTGGCATTGGGAAAGGTGTCAGAAATTGCCTTGCATGTCCCTTGTAGAATGAATGGTCTTGGATGAGATATTGTGATGTTACATAGTAGGGTCTTTTCACCAAAAGTTCAAGCTTTTGAGTTTGTTTATGTAAATTTTTTGTGTTACTCATTGCTCAACAAGGGCTGGTAAATTGCAATGATTTATACTTACTATATATGCCAGCCTTGAAAGGCAGTCAGTAACAATATTGTCTTTTCCATAAATGTACCGAATATCAGCAACATATTCAGTAATCAAAAACAGGTGTTTTAGTTGTTTGTCCAAATTCATTGGAGTTGTTTTATAGAAGGCCAGTGATAATGGTTTGTAATCAGTGAACAAGGACACATGCCTCCTCTGATGCAGTTTCAAAATGTAATACTGCTTAATATGCAACTAACAGTTCTTTGTCAAATATAGATCATTTTCATTGATTTTCTGAAAGTTTAAGAAGAAACATATAGAGACTGGTCTGATGATGACATAGTTGGAGCTATCTGGCAGCAGATGATAGGAAGTACCCTTTGAGTCCCGGTAAGAAAGTGCAGTCAATTTTGCTAAACTGCTTTTAATGCTTTTCTGTAGCAGTGAACTGTAATATTTTGGCATTAGAATATTTATTGAGTAACTTCATGAGTGCTAACAGAATGTCTGCAGCTCACAATAGGTTTTCTTTAGAAATTCACCATTCCTTAATGTTGGCAAAGTAACTTTGAGTCAGTGGATTTATTTCCGATGTATTCACTGTGACAGGATTTAAAATCTTTTGAACTTTTAATATTATAGTCTCAAAATTTAAAATCTCTCTTGAAGAACTGACCCTTGTGTAGTGAATTTTTCAGGCCATTTTCCTTAAAAATCCCAAGGATTTGTCTTTGTAATGTTGATCCCTTTCAAAGAAAACTAAGACATCATGCATCAAAATGCAAGTGATTTGGCAAAAAAGTTGTCTATGAATCTTTAAAATGTTTATATTGCATTGATGCAGACCATAAGGCATATACAAATATTGAAAAAAGTCCAAATGACAATACCGCTACTGTCGTTTCCATGGGCTCTTCTCTCATACATATCTGATGATATGCTTTTTGGTACTAGATATCTTTCAGGTTTGGTGACTACATTTGAATTTCATTAGTCTCCCAAAACTCTCCACTGTCCATTTGTGGATTTTGGTACCATATGTAGAAGTGACAACCAGAGTGACTTCAACAGTCAAATAATTCTTGCTTGAAGTAGTGCTGTAAATTCTTCTTTTCTATCATCGAATTTATCCTTAGACAACTGTCTAAATTTGGTAAAGGTAGATACATTATCTCTTGTATCAATGACATGCCTGACCTTTGACAAATATAAATCAGATGACTTTGTTCTTGCTACAAATAGAACTGACAGGTGGCCTTACAATTTATGGAATCATGTCACTGTGGTATATCAATATCTGGTATGCAAACCCCTGTAGGTAACACTGGATGATTTAGTCTATCAGTCCTTTACAGTTTAATAGGAAGCATAGTAGATCTGCACCTAAAAGTGAGTTGACAGTCTCAGCTACAACTACAGTTCATATTTATGAATGGCAAATTCCTTCAATGCTAATATCTATGAAAGCTCTGTAGCAATGGATATCCTGTCCACTGGCAGAAGATAAGCAAATAGATGTGTTTTATTTAGGTAGAGTTCATTTACATGTCTTATTTGTAAAATGATTATAAATGCACCTGTGTTCTAACAAATAACTTTGTAGTGCTGATCTGGTTTGCAACTGCAAAAAACAATGCAATAGCAATTGACTTGATTGGTTTTCTAGTAAAGAATTATTATTAGACATATGGCTTCCAGCTGATAATGCTGATATAGAGTTTAGTTGGATTTTACACAGTTTTATTCAGACTATGACACCATGGTTTTGATTTTTTTCCCCCCAAATAAATATGTCTATAGCATAAGTGGGGAGCATTGGTGTTCAGTGAATGGACAAACTCTAGTAGATTCTTCAGTTTTTGAAGATGCTGTACCTCATGTTTGTCTCTTGTAACCTTCAGGATTTTAGCCACAGTGATAACTGCTGCTGTAGTTGGTGACAGGCTTGTATGAAATGGTGTCTGACCAAATCCTCTCTCATTTCCACTTTATCAACTGTTGCCATTAACTTTCTCAAGTTGTGAGATGGTTTGCTTGCCATTCTTGTTTCATGAGCTAGCCTAACAAAAAGCTCAGGTTTTGTCCTTTCATAAGTGGAAATAACAGCTTCTTTGAGTTTGTCATATTTTCTTGTTTGTTACAATGGAATCCTGGAGTTTTGCAATTAGTTCTGGCAGCTGTGATGAAAATATATGGAAGAATTTCATTTATGAAATAATTATCTGTAACAGAGAATTGGATCAGCCCAATAAAAGTCTCTGAATTGGTTGTATGTGGTGCTGTAAACACCAGGAGTTGCATCCTCTTCCACAATAGGCTGTTGAGAGAAGACCTTCAACTTAGAGAAGGTGGTGCTGACTATTTGCATATGAATGATACTAGGCAGGTATTATCCAATAGTCAGCATGGATCTCGGACTGGGTGAGCTATATAACACCAGTTTTTTCTCTCAGTTGAGAGTGGTGTTCTCAATATACAGACATATGAAAAGTTAATTCCCAAGTTTGACAGATCAGCATCTGGTCTTCCAGTGATTGAATGGATAGAGAAACTGGGACACAAATGCAGGCTATGTGGAGTGAAGTCTTTGGAGCACATGATCCCTTTGAGACTTACAGGCGAAGCATTTGCAGTTTACCAACAACTGGATGACAAAGCAAAATCTGACATTGACCAGATAAAGACTGCCTTAGTTACGGCCTTTGCTGCAGATGTGTTTATGGTGTACAAACAGCTCATTAAGCAGCACCTGTAGTATGGCGAATCCGTGGATGTATACCTGGCTGAATTGAAGAAACTCACGTCCTTGAGGGGTGGGATGAGTGACTGTATGCTGGTTTGCGCATTTGTGTACGGGTTGCCAGGCAATGCAAAGCAAACTCTTTGGGTGTTGTCTAGAATGGATGTGCTATTGACCAGATGCTTGCCCAAGCCTGGATGATTATGAGAGACGAGGAGATGGAGGAAATTGTGGTGGCAGCAGTGGCCAGACCAATGCAAAGTACAGACATTCATGTCAGAAAGTGCTTTAGATGCAATAGTACACATGATGAAAGATTGTCGGAGAAGACAAAATGACAGGACGGGAGCAAGGATAACGCAATATCATGCACTGTTACCATTGCCAAACTGTGGATCATATGTTTCAAAACTCTGAGAAAACGTGAGAAGAGATATGTCAGTGCCAGTATTTTCTCCAACCCGGCACTCCCTGTGATCAGGGACCAGATTGGTGGCAGAAGCATCACTGCACTGGTTGATACTGGTTGTTCACTGTCTATAGCCAGCAGAGAGATATGCCAGTCATGGACGAAAGGGCCTGTATGCATAACAACAAGACCAGAGCCTGTTGTGGGATCGAAGTCGTTGTTTTACAGTTGCAAGGTGGAAGTCCTGTCAAGGGTCTAGTTCCACTGATGGCTGTTATCCAAGGGAACCAGGAAAAAGTACACTCTGTCATGGATTACAGAGATAAACAAGTACATAGACACATTCACAGCAAGTGCAGATGTCTGTACAGACAAGCTAAGGGAAGGGAGACAACACAGGCACAATATATCGCTGTTGGACCTGCGGCAAGCGTACTTACAGGTCCATGTACACCGGTCATTGTGGCTTTTCCAGACTGTCTTACTGAAAGGATGGAGGTACTGCCTTACATGATTAGGCTTCTGTCTCAATGTGGCACCTCTTATAATGAAGGCAATTATCAAGACGATACTGTTGCAGGATGAAGCAATCCAAGATGCCACTTCAGCATACATAGATGATATCTTTGTCAACAAAAGTGCAGTTTCCATGGCATGCGTCAGAGAGCATATATCTATTACAACCAGGAAGGTTACTGGGATTATTAGTCCACAATCTGTACTGATTGATGGCATGCCACATCATGTTAAAGAGCTCTGACCTGCATGGGACCAATGCTCTGCCACAAACGACACCAGTGATTCATTCACGAGCAATGGGCAGTTGGAAATAGATTCCCGGATTTTTGATGCATCTCTTGCCACAGTGGAGATGGATAGTGACAACACTGAGGCTGAAGTACCTCCCACATGTAGTGGCAACAATGAGGACAAAGTACCTCCCCTGCAAAGGAACACCAGAAGGAACTGCCCACCTCCTGCATGTTAGTGCTGTGATCAGGTGGGAGTGTAACAGAGATTCAGGTCAGCCTGATAAAAGACTCCAAGTTGGTTGTATGTGGTGCTGTAAGCACCGGGAGTTGCATCTCTTCCACAATGGGTTGTTGAGAGAAGACCTTCTATTTAGAGTAGGTGGCGCTGACTATTTGCATATGAACAATACTGGGCAGGTATTATCCAATAGTCAATGTGGGTCTGGGACTGGTATATAACACCACTTTTTTTCTCAGTTGAGAGAGACATGCAGACATGTGAAAACCAGACAAGATGAACACATTATCTTTCACAAGCTAACCTGGGCTCTAATAATTGCAAAGCAGCCATCAGCCAATGTCTCCATAAATGCATGAACTTTAATAGCTGCCATTGATGTTGTATCCATATTGGTCATATTTGTGAGGGAGAATCTGATTCAAGGTCATAAATGTTTGTTTCAAGGAAAAGAATAAATGGTATTTAATTAAATTCTTTTAACAGGTGGGTAAATTCAATTAAAGTTTTAAAGAAAACAATCAACTTTTTCAGTATGAAAGCTTCTGTTAGCATGTTCAGTCTCCTAGGTTGGAGTTAGTACGAAAGTTTACATCCAAGCATAATGGTGAAGAGAAGGAACCAATCATCAAAGCTGTGTTATGAAGCATCAGTCGAGTAAAAGCCTTTCCAATTTTATTTATTTGCACAATGGAAAGCTTGTGTGTGTGTGTCCTGATTTTTTTTTTTTTTAATTAATGCTAACTACAACAGTATGCTGATCACACTTTCTGTGTTGATAGGCATTACACTACCACGCATAAGTTATATAATGCCAAATAGTATTTAACAAACATTGATTTAATTGTCCTCAAGATTGTTTTTTATGGCCAATTTGTTATGAACCAGTGCACAAAGTATTCTTGCCATGACTAAATTAATTGCAAAAATACCTGATAATGTGGGGTTTTGTTTTTTTGTTGGTTTTTTTTTTTTTGAGAAAATTTGAAATATTTTGTCTGGTTATGAATAAGTATATTATTTCAATGTATATTAGAATGAAATTATTGAGTACAACATTTATATACATATATATTTAACAATATAGGAGCTGAGAATATTTCAGATTTTAGAAGGTGATAAAACTGATGAATGAGTTAAAAGGAAAATATTAATTACTGCATGCTAGAGGAGTGTATTGACTCATAGCTGTGAGTCCTAGATAGGGACCGATAACCAAGATTGGGAACAATAGGTATTATGACTAGTTGGTTGACAGGGTCAAAAGTTGAGAATTGTCAAAACTATGACAATCTTGATTTTGTGGATGCATGGATAAGAGCGTCCACAGTTAAAAAAAAGGACTAGAAAATTAAAGAAACGGAGGAAGAAACTAATATGCATGAGCATTGAGTAGTAACATGAAGGACTTAGAATTTTACAATAATGGCTTCACTGACAGAAACCACTTTACCATTAGAGAATCCTGATTTCATTGATTTATGGATAAGAGCAGTTGTGGCTAAGGCAAGGACTAAGAAATTAAGAGACAGCAAAGAAACAGGAGGAGAAAATGAAATAATCAGCTGGTGTCAAAACCATTATGAAAATTTCATTCATGGCTCACCTATTAGAAAGTTTGTCTATTGACAAAATAAGTCAGATAATACTGAAAAAAATACAACCAAAAAAGAGGTTAGACATTGCAGTGAGTGCAAAATTCATGGGTGCAAGACAAGAAGCTGACAAACTGGTTACAAAATTTTTGCTTCATCTAAAAAATGTGTCTCAATATTGTTAGTTTGAAAAAACTTGGAAAGAAAGCTAAATTACTGAAGAAGAATTAATTCAGATGAGGTTAATTGACAGACTGCATAATGTGACACGTTGCTATAAAATGTTAGAACAATTATAGCTAGGAAATATTACTTTGTTTATCTGCATTGAATTTATTTAACAGCAGAAACTAATACTGGAAAAGTGTGGAAAAATTATCTAAAAATTAACCATTTTCATGTAGTGTGCAGATTTTTATAAAAAAGTGGAAAGAATTGAAAAAAAACAAGACAAAACAAATATGGGAATTTTTTCATTAAAAAAACAAATGTTTTGTTAAAAACCGATATAAATGACATACTATTGGACATGCAAATGGATACTAGCAACAAAGTAATGTTGATCCCTAAAAAAATTTTGTGAGCTTATAGGCAAACCAAGACTACATAAGAGCCATATGCAGCTACACTCAATTTGATGGGTCAGTTATAAAGACATTGGAATATTTTGAAGGTTCCATGGAAATGAAAAACAAATTTGAAATAATACCCATCATTGTTGCAGATTTCAAAAAGAATCATGGACTTATTAGAAATTATATACTTAACATGAATTACACAAAATTAATTAATGCAGTAAAACTGGAAGAAATAGGCATGTTAATCTCTACCAAACTAATTTCTTTCTAGAATTATTCCCCCATCCACTGCATTTTTGAGGGTGCAAAAATATGAACACTTACTGTTTTAAAATTGTTATAACTTTCTTTATATTGTGCGTATAGATTTTAATTTTTGTACACTAATAAAAGAATGAATGAGGAATATTTTGATGTAATGCATTATGTTTTGACATTGAAAACAAAAAAATTGAAATGTGAAATAAAAAACAAATACATTAAAAAGTACATAAATAATTCAATGTACTTTAACTTTTATTACTCCTTGTAGAGTTCTGTGAATGCAATAAGAAGCAAAATTGCTAAGAAGGCTTTCATTTCATCAAAAAAGTGATGTGTTCCTTCATGTTTACATACAAGAAGACACTAGCATTTGTTTGCTTTTTCTTTCACCTGACTCATATTTATTTGTCTTGTTGACAAATTAACTTATTATTTTGTCATTTGTAAATAAACAAAATAATTCACCTTCAGAAAGGCTATCAGGTATATAGATGGTTTCCAGTAGCTTCCATAAAATTAGTCAGGCATGGATGATAGTAGCCGCTCGTGATCATCATCACTTTCCTCCATGTCACTAGTGTGGATATCATCTTTGACCACTTCACTATCAATATCCACTTGAGTAAAGCCTTCAAAATCATCATCAGAGTCCTAATCAAAGAAAAACTCTTGAATAAAGGCTTTGTTGAATATTGACGTGGCCATTTTTGTTTACAAAAAATCGTGAAAAAATTAATGTTGGTTTAATCGTTATTACACCTTGTGTAAAGTCTGGAAAAATTCAAATAGCATTGAAAAATAGAGGTTTAACCTTATTCCAAAGCAGTAGTAGACGATTTCCAGCTTAAAATACCAGAAATAACAGTTGACAAGTGTTTATTTATAACAACCATCTCAAGGCAACAGAATGCACCTAGAGCAGAAAAGGGAGAGTTTTCTACGGCAACAGTTGTCACCTGCAGCATGGTAAAGGTTAAAAAATTACAAAGCAAACCTAAAGTTAAAATGTTACCCACTCCTACTATGAGGCACAAAAACTACCAGTACATTTGTTACCATTATTAATAGCAAGACTATGGAAGTTGGTTGACCAAGACCTACTGGAACAAGTTCATGATGGTGGAAGCAAATGGGCATCCTCAGTTGTGGTTCTGGAAAAATTAGATGGAGATTTACGTATATGTGGTACTTATAAAGTAGGAATAAATGATAAAGTGTGCTCAGGTTCATATCCCATACCAAATGTAAACGTGACCTTATATTCCTCAGCTGGAATGAAGATAAAAATCTAAAATAGATTTACAAACTGCATATCATCAGATACACATAGATGAAAATTTCAAAGAAATAAAAACAATAAATGAATCAATAGGTTTATTACACTTGAAAAGAATGCCTTATAGGATAAAGACAGCAAGGGCTATTTTTCAAAAGGTCAATGAACAAGTCATAGGGAATGACATAAAAAATTTGGCTTATTATCAAGACAATATATGCGTAGGTGCTATCAAGGAAAACAAACCTCATTTTAAATAGGTTGAGGAGTGCAAGAATGAAAATAAACAAAATGTATACATACTAGTAAGAAAGTATTGTTTTGGGGCTATTTCATTTCAAAAGAAGGGGTGTAGTAAATTTTTATCAGTAATATGTACCACCTTATACAAATTTAACTGAACCATTCACTGAAAATTGATTTTGTTAAGCTAAAGTCAAAACTCACAACCAAACCAATAGTAAAATTATTTGATCCAGAAAGGAAATTATGGTAACTACAGATGCCAGTGAGCATTCAATATCTGGAATATTATTCCAAGAAGGACATTCAATAATGTATCTATCAAGAAAGCCAAATTTAATTATTCAAACATCAAAAAATAAGCTCTCACAATTATTTGGACAACTAAGCTCTGTCGATTCTTAATTGGGAAAAACTTTCTGAGCTTAGAGCATCAGAATTTATATTCAATCCAAGAACTACCCAAAGTCATGACATCGATGATATTGAGTTGGTCGATAATATTGATGGCTTTTAACTTTGATATAGAATATATCAAAAGAAATATGATACCTCACGTGGATGCATTATCAAGGTTGAAATTTCACAAGGCTTCAAAAGATAATGCAGAAGAGATATTTGAGGACACCTTTTCACATTAGGTAGAGATTAATATTTTGTCTGTAGATAGAATGGCTGCAGAAACTACACAAGACCCAGTACTAAGCAACATAATATCTAGAATAAGAAGTAACAAATGGTGTAATTGCTCTAGGACAGAAAGATGATTCAAAGAAATAAAACATAAATTGAATGTAGTAGGTTGTAATGGTGATTTAGTGATCCCTCTAGAAACACAAAGAAATCTGGTTATAAAAAGTGTACATGACAACATACACTGGGGAATAGCGGCCATACAAAAAAGGCTAAAGTTAGAAGCATGATGGCTGAGAGGTGGAGGAATATGTTAAAAGATGTCCAAAATGTAAAGAAATAAGGAAATTAAAGCAAAGTAAATTACATTCTTGGCCTAAAGAGTCAGAACATTGGAATTGCATTCACATGAATCACACATACATCAGTGGAGTAGAACTCTTATTAGTAAACTCTTTTTCAGGCTGGCCCGAGTTAATTTGTGTGCCTGACAGAAGTTCTACTGTAAAACAAATTTTAAGAGTTATATTCTCCAGAAACAGGATACCAAAACCCTGATGTCCAACAACGCCCCAGAGGTTTGCAATTTAATTTGTGTCTAAGGAAAATAGGATCTACGCTTTACAAGACACTTCCATATCATCCTCAAATGATTGGGATAGCAGAAAGGATGTTACAAACCATAAAGATAGGCTTGAAAGCATGTTCGCAACAGAAAGAGAAAGTAGAAGTTTTTTTTAACTTGACCGCTTTTAAGTTACTGCACAATACTACGCACGAAAAGGTTAGAGAATTCATCGGCCTTAATGGGGAGACAGATCAGAGCTCCTTTAACCATGTCATATTCTATGAACAAAAAAATGTGGTACAAGAAAAATAAGGAGACACTCCCAGAGAAGGCAAATTTTTTCATTCAAAAATGACAAAAACTGTAATAAGAGAAAATAGGAGTAGCATACTAGCCCATGCAGATCAAATAAGAGCACCCACAAGAGGAATACTAAGAGAATAGTGACAAAGAAATGTCCACAGATACATCAAGTAATGATGGTGCTCAACAAAAACAAAATCTATCCTTGCAGGATAAAATGTCTGACAAAGAAATGTCCACAGATATCTCAAGTAATGAAATGTCTGAAGATGAACATAGCAATGATCAAGAGGGACAATATGATTTGGAAACTGAAGAAGGTCAGTCAGTGCACAAATACAGTCATGAAGGACTTAGGACTTCACAACTGTATATACAGGAAATTGGGGGAAGGCCCAAATTGCGTGTGTGCCAAAATTGGGAGGTCCCAGGTGTGAAGTCAAACTGTCTCCTGGTTTGGTTTGTTTTGTTTTACAGCATATCAACCTCAATGGGTTATTTAATGCCAACAAAATTTTTGTTACTGGTAATATTTTTTTCCTTCATAAATCTTTTTGGTAATATTTTTTTTATTCAAAAATGTATTGCTGGCAATAATTTAAAAAAGAAGTATTTCTGGTATTAAAATCTATTTTTACACTTTCATAGTGTTTTGACCCCAGTTTGGGGGTTAACTATTTACCCATAGCTGGGACCCTAACAGGTACTACCACCCCGGGTCAGGGTGGACCTGGGAACACCATCAATTAAAAGGTGGTTCCACGCTCCTCAAAACCTCCTGATTAGAGGCCTTGCTGTTGGACGTAGTTTATCATCTTACCCAGGACACGGATGTAGTTTATCGTCATACCCTGGACAGTCAAACTGTCTTCTGGAAAGAACATGTTAGGTATTGATCCTTCAAAAACAACCTTTGAAGAATCACCTGGTCAAAATTGACTAGTCAGGCTGAATTGATGGATATCATGGCAGGGGAGGAATTTGAAAAAAAAAACTATTTAGGTGCACAAAGCCACTTGGGCAGTGGCCAGGAGAAGTTGTCAGAAACAGCTGTCAGCCAGAGTTCCAGAACATAAGCCCTTTTATCAAACTCCACCAAATTGTAGTGGTCTCCAGCACTAATTACTTTGCCAGATGAAAGTACAAAGAACTTACTTGAATCAGTGGTCCCATATTGTTGTAGCTAATAGCTATACTATCAGCACCCACAGTAGTGAATATTGATGACATCAAATTAAAAGAACTTATAAGAAAAAAGTTCTTCCTTGGCAGATGTTTATACTGCTGTAATCCAACTAGTATGGCCAACTTCATCTTGTTCCAGAAATCAGGCAGATTTGTCAGATACATCTTTTCTGAGAATTTAAACAACACAACATAGGCTAAAAAAGGCCAATAGAAGATTGCCAAATCAGCTATAAACTAGAATAAAGCAGTAATGACTCAACCACCCAGGAGAAATGGCTAGAAGTGGTACTTTTGTTAAGTTTTTCCTTGTGTGCAAACAAGAGATTTCTTTTTGGGGCTTAGTGTGTATAGAAATTATCCAAATGATTGTTCATTCCAAGTACTTTTGGTTAATCTATGTTTTCAAGGATTTTGGTTGTGCTATTGCAGATGGTGTATAAGTTGCTGAGAGGTAGGCATTAATGATATTGTATGGATCACTGATCTTCTGAATCCTTTCCAACAAACTCTTGATGTGAGGGAGAACAAACCATGGCAATGTGCATGTTTCATTTTTGCAATATTGGATGAGTTTAAGCATGTGTTAAAAATTGGATATCATATGATGAATGTTGGAAGTGAAATGTATAATATTAAGTTATGCAATCAGAAAATGTATGGATCTTGTGTTCTTTATGTTTATGAATATTGGTGATATAAAGAAATGTGTCTGATGGGTATTTATTCAATGTTGTAATTAGTAATTAATATTCCTTCTTGGTATTTTCTCTTTAATAGGTTGTGTTCATTTGTTACTAAGGTAGCATTTTTAAAATAAAAATTATGGCCTGTTTTGTTTCTATGGGATACTAAGAAATTTAATGGTTTATCGTAATGGAGGTGTCTTTTGTGTTCATAAATGTGAGTCATATCAAATTAAACATGCACACAGATGCCATGTGACATAATGAATAGAAACAAAGCAAACTTAGAATATAAAAAATTGAAATAGACATAATACTAATGCCAATATGCTTGTGACAATAACAACAAATGCAATATAGAATTTAAAAACTGAAATATAATTCTGAATCATTCCACTCCAAAATTTCTGATGAAACCAAATAAATAGCTAAACATGTCATATTTTAAAGATATTCTACTTGTTGCTTATTCAATCACTCTGCCAGATTTAATCCAAATTTTCAACTCATAGACATATATATATATATATATATATATATATATATATAAAAGTGAACATAGAAGTCAACACTTAGAGGCGACAGTCTGTTTCATGCTAGATGCAATCATCAGGCCACGAGTGCTGTTATTTTTCTCGGCTATTTATATATACGGGTCAGTGGTGCATTGTGGGTAGTCTATTTTGGCGGTTATTTTACCGGAAGTAAAATGTAGAAAGCGAAAGATTAGAAGAGAGAATGAGAATGTAGAAAAGAGAAAGCCCAGAAGGAGAAAGAGAAAAAGAAGAAGAAAAGAACAAAAAGCAAAGAAAAAGATAAAAGGGAAAATAAAATCAAGGAAGAGAGAATGAATAAGAGATGATGAAAAGAAAAGGTGTAAAGATAGAAAATAAGAAGAGATAAAAATGGATGATAACATTGATGTCGAATGAATTGACAGTTTTGAGGATATGTATTAACAGGTTGGTTTGGATTTAATCTGTCTGTGTGTATAAAGGAAATAATGACCATACATTTCAATCACTGTAATTAATGTCTGCTTCTAGATTTTTACTATTCTTTAAATGAAAGACAAGGGTTTCTTTCAGATTGGATTCCATTAAATATATCCGTGATATATAACACAAATAAGAAAATATTTTCAATCTCTACACGTAGTGCAATTTAGAATCTAAAAATAAAAAACATCATCATCCTATAAATAATAATAATTTTTTTTTTTTTTCATCAATTCGCCTCAAGCAAGGTGATAATGTCACTAAGGGGCTACTGTAAGTGAAAAGAGAATGAAAAAACTTTAGAACCAGAAACCCGATCCTAAACAGGAAACAAGGGATAAACATCTACTCATGTTCAAAAGACCTGGAAGGAGTGTGTACCAGATAATAGGTAAACCAATCTATTCCTATTGAGGTAAAAAAAAAATGTAATTGAAGTAAAGAGGCTAGACATCATGATTGTCCAGAAGGAAATCAAAGAATGTTCAATCATAGATATAATGGTACCAGGGGACAGAAAGGTAATATTGAGAAAGGAAGGGGGAAAGGTATCAAGATTTGAAACATGAGCTAGCACTCTTAAAAAGGTAGAAATAGTTGTGAACTCATTTGGAGATGTGACAGACCAAATCCCAAAATGACCGTGTAAAAGTGAGAATGTGATTCAGTGGCAACAAAGGAGAAAACCAAGTCTTACTTCTGAAAAGAATTTGTGTTTTTGTACTATCTGTCAAAAAAGGAAATCAGGATTAAGATCAGAGTGACTTTGGTAGGCCTTTAAATATAGTAATTGTTTTCTCTTCCCTTCCAGTTTTGACCAATCATAACTTTTCTTACCCCAATAACAGAACACTACTTTGGATGACAGGATTGTTTTTAGCTCTTTGTAGAGGAAGTGGTAGTTGTACATTATGAATTGTAATGTGAATTTTTTACCCTTTTGATTTATGCCCCCAGTATTTTCTGATGTTGAACATGCAAGACTGATTTTTGACCCTTGGAATTACAACTTTTGAATCTAAACTACCCCACTGCTATTTAACTCAGATTTAAACTGAGGTGCTTCAGAAAACAGCACTTCTTAGGACAGTTGAAATTCTGAGAATGGTTTTGTTAAAGTAGAGAGGTGAAGAAACAACAGGATCCATGGCCATTTGTTATGACCCTCTTCTAATTGTTAAATTATTACAGCATAAGATCTTGAGAAAAAGATAATAATAATCATAATAAATTAATAATAACAATTAATTATATTAATAATAATAATAACAATGTTGGGTTTCCCACCCTCACAATAAGTCTGGTGACGTCAAGCATTCATTTCTGCTCATATTCCCTATCTGCAGAATATTTCAACAAGGTGAAATACAGACTTTCTAGTTTCCCATTTTAATATCAAAAAATGTTTTTTGGTTCACTTTAAACTTCATGCAAAAATTGTTTTGCAATATATTATTTTTATACTTACACTATTTACATTGTTCAAACTGTTGTCCTCATCTTTATTGGCATATTCACGATATTTTAGCCATTCCACACTCTGGTCTTCTTATATTGGAACTTTGAACTAAACTCATTATTTGGTCCACAAGGGTAGATTGTTCTAATTCCACATGCCATAACTTTTTTTGAATATCTGATAGATCGGTTTGTTGAAGTAGAGAGGTAAACAACAAGATCATGGTCATTGTTCTCTGTCTATTATTTCCATAACAGAGACCATCACTGGAAAATACAAAAGCTTAAGGAATCAGTGTATATGCTAGGCTACAAAAATCTCCTAAGCCAGCCAAGCACAGACATGAATACAATATGGGAACCAGTAATACAGAGAGCTAGAGAAAAATAACAATAACAATAAATTGTAATATGAGCACTGGCAAAAAAAAGAGTTAATGAGATATTCAGTTTATAAGTCAAAAATTCACACACTGATTTCCCCAAGGACACATTGCCCAGTGGATAAAAGCGTTCATTGAATGATCTTAAAAGTGACTTAACCCAAAGAGGGAAGAAAAACTTGGAGAGTTGAGTTACTAAAGGGAATTAAAAGTAAGATATCCAAAAAAAGGCGTGGTATGTGGAATTAGAACAATCCTTGTGGATTAAATAAAGGGTTTGGTTCAAAATTCCATCGCATATCACCAGAAGGAGGACGGAGCATACAACGGTTGAAATGTTGTGAATATGGCAATAAAGATGAGGACAACAGCCTGAACGATGTAAATAGTTACAATACCTCATCTCAGAAATATAGACAGATGCTATTTTTTTTATACCCAACTTAATTAAGGATAGAGAATTTAATAATATCAACATCACTGATGCACATCGTCACAGCAAAACTAGGATAGAAACACATTTTGGATTTCATAACAAAATCAAACAATATAATTTAAAAAAATAAATGAATCTATTTCTCAGGCAAATTAAAAGCAGTTAGAGTCAAGGGCACACTTTAGCAAAGCTGATAGAACTGTAATTTCTGAAAACACCCAATTTACAGAGATAAACTTTTATTCATCGTTAGAAATTATTTTTAGATTTAAATAGTGTATTTAAAAAAATCAAATTTCTACAAAATTATTGGAAAATTGCTGGTAATCCAAATGAAAACAGTGAATCACTTTTGCTGATTCTAAAAATTATAAATACAAAAAAGATTTCCTCTTTTTTTTTTAAATAACATATCTCTTCAGGACATAGGCAGTTGTAGTTCTCCACAGCTTTTAATGTATTTGAATTGCCATGATGTCTTGGGGAAGATAATAAAGTGGTTTCTCCCTGCTTTCTCTACAGTTAGAAAACTCATACCCTACTGTTTAACCTGTAGATGAAGGGGAAATAGATGGATCCATGCCTTCCTCAATGGAATTTGTGTAAATGTAAACACAACAGACTAGGTCACAATTTGTACCTTGCTTGCCAATTCCACTTGCCACACCGATAGCCCTTATACTACCCACACAAAGAGAATTAACTTTTTGATATTCTTGTTACTCCTCCATAATCAGCAAAACAAGAATCTCTACCAGCTTATGGCAAACATTTTCACACCACAAAAAGATTAGAAGTTGAATAGTGAAAGTAATTTTCTTATTCATATGCAATGGAAACAACATCTCTTGACCTTAAAATCCAAGGTAAATTTCAATTATTCATTTTTGGATCAATAAGAGAGGTTACTGAGATAATTTTGAGAGTCTATGATAACATAAATGGCCATGTGACAAATACATTTTTCCAACAAACTGATGAAACTTCTGTCACTCACAAATATGCTTTTCTGTTTTACAATTGAGATTGATGATGTAACACATCCAGTCAACTCTTGGGTATTCACCAAGCAAGCAAGCAAGAATTAACTTAAACTTGATGAAATATGTTTATGCAATAATTACTCATTGACAAACAATTGTGCTCTTATACTTTTCAAAAATTGTAGATGATGTATTTTCAGTGTAGTAGAAACTCAAATGTTATTTTTATATTTTAAATCTTTTTCTGTTGAATTTTTTGATGTCATGTTAATGTTTACATTTCCACAAAAAATGCCAGAACTTGAAATTATTCATACCAACTAGAATGGGTGAAATAAGCAGAAACAATTTAGAATATTCCTCTTTACAAACACTTGTTCAAACTGGATCAAAAAAACATTAATGCCTGTTGGATGCATTAAATATAAGAAGCTATTCCATTCTAATCAGTTTTATACAAAATTTTATAAAATCTTTCACCAGTCCACCATAAAAATCTCCTATAATATGTAGTTTTAATGAGTTTAGGCTATGATACAGGTATTCACTGTAGAGGAGATACATAATAGCAGCAGTTGATAGACACCTTTATAAACCCATGCTCTCAAAAAGAACAGTCTCTTCTCTTTTCCTTTGCCAATATCTAACATCTAACAGAATTTAGGAAGTGCTCCTCTCTAGTTATTAAGTAGTACTTTTCTTTATACAGAAATGTAAAATTTTGAACTGGAATTTTGTTGTTAATGAAAGTGCCTTTCCTACAGCTATTATTTTATTCCTATTTTATGGAATAAATAGTTAATAAACTTTCAACCTGTCATGTATTTGTTTTAGTTCTATATTGCTTTGTTGAAACATTTTTAGTATTATAGATACCACCTCAGTAGATAAATATATTACTTTATAGTTATACAGGAAAATATCAACAATCTGTGCCAAACATTCATGTAGATCAAGGAACACTAGAAAAAGAAATCACGGACAACTTTAGTAATATCAATCTAGTTGAAGATTGGCTTTCTTCTGTAAGCAGAAAAATAATCTCCATTCTTTATTATATATATATTTAATGAAGAACAGAGATTAACAAAATTGATAATATTAATAATAATATTGTATGTCAAAATAAACATAACACTATTAACTTATACTATTGTAACCAAATGCATAATAATTACAAAGATGATGAAACAATACTCAAAAACATAATAGGTAAAAATGTGAAACCCATTAATAATAATAACTAGTTAAACTCATCATATATTATAAAAAGTTTAAAACTATTGACCTCATAGTCTCTAATAACCCTATAACCTCACAACTAAATCCTCTACAAAAACCAATGTAGTGTATCAATTTACATGCCCTTTCAAAGTTTGTATCGCTGATGCTAATAATAAACTTGCTACATATATTGGTTTTACTACAACCACACTCTCACATAGACTTATCTGTCACCTTTCTGATCTTAGTTCTATTAAACAAAATTTCTTAGGAAAACATAGCCATGTACATAATATTAGACAGATATTAGTTGATAACACAATAATACTCACACATACAGTAAAAAGAACCTTCAGATATTGGAAGCCATCTACATTAAAATGAAGCAACCCACACTCAACTAAATTACATTTCAAACTAGTCACAACATATTACATTGCATCTAGACATTGGTTGTGTTGTAATACTTTGGTCTATCGTGGGGTATGACATCATAGAACCGCATCTTGAACTTATGATCTGCATCTGCTATTCCATGACTTATCATCACATAGTAATTTTCTATGTCCAAATAACAAAATATCATCTTTGACAGTGGATATCTTTGTTTCATGTCTGTATAATCACTGTGAGGATGGCCCATGTTAGCTGAAAGCTTAGGACCAACTTAATGAAAAAATATCCAAATGTTGGACAATTTTTGTCTTCATTTTCACCAGAAATTATAGCGAACATTAGAACAGCTATGATCGGACATAACAGATATTCATTGTCTGTTATATTTAATAATATGTTTTTAAATATATATATATATATATATATATATATGGTCAAGACTATGAAAAAGTTTTCCTCTATCATTGCCTATAAATTCCCAGGAACCTATATATATAGAACATACACAAGAAGCAGTAAAAAAGATAAAGCTAAACAAAACCTTCTAAGTAGTTATATTTATTCATTCACCCTCTTTCTAATAAATATAAGTCTCCACCTACCTTTTCATTTTTCTTTCTCTTTTTTTTTTTTTTTTTTTTTTGTGCCTCCACTGAATCACGCTTAAATGACCTCAAGATGTTTGGGTGAATTTGTAATCTTGCCATGTAACAAATACTGATTTTTGGCCCAAAAGAACACACTCAACTTCCTAATTTTCACAGCCTAGGTGAAGGTATCAGATTACATAAAAAATCAAAATTACGATCTGATAAAGTCAGACAAGAAAGGTCTCTTGAAAAAAAGGCATCATAATCAGATCTAGTTACTATTTCCTTACTCCTATTGTTGGGTTAGTACATTCCCTTTTTGACTCTGGCAACTGAAGTTTTAAAATTCTCATTATCACTTACGATCAGTGGCAATTGGCTTTTCTTCTCTCTTTCACTTTTCTTTTATGAAAACATTTTAACACATAGGTAAATATGCATCAACCTTTTCAATGAAAGCTATAGGCATTTAAAAATGGATTTTGATTTGAATGGAACTTAAAGCTCACAGAATAGTCATTTTATCCTTGTTTTCTTTTACTACAAACACATTTTTTTTAGATGTATATACCGAAACTGTACGTCTTTTTTTGTGCACGTTATTTGTGATATATATTTTGTTTCGTTGCTTTTAAAATTACTGAATTCCCTTGTTTATTTCATTCATATCATTTCTTTTCTGAAAGTATTTCTTTCTCTACTTCTCGGAGTTAGCTGAATATTAAATTGCCTCTGCTGCACGTCCACACTTACAGTCACCGCTAATATGATTGAAATTGTATGTCACTCGTGAATTGGACTATATATCAAGTAGTCTTATTTCTCGAGAGAAATATTTATCCTTCTTAACTGTCAGGGCTCCGATTAACGGTTTGGGATCGGTTAAATGTATGAAAAATGCGCTTGCCTAATAAATGACGTAAGTGATTAATAGCATCGTAAATCGCTAACAAATCTCGTTAGTAAAAGATTTGATTTCTTCACCTCAATGTTTTCTGGCAAATCACAGATATCTACTTGTATTGTAAAAGCCGATCGCGTCAACACAACTCCTACATTCTGACTACTCTTATGTACAATATCAGAAATGTTCTCAGTAAGTAATGAGTAATGTGGGTATTGACAGGTTTTCTTGTTAGCTATCCAATTTTGCTGAGTTTTAGTGGCTTATAGACGGTCAGTAAAATCACATGGCGACCTTCAATAAAATGTCAGAAGGGAAGCACTGCTAAATAGATTTCGAGAAATTCTGTCGAAAATAGAATATTTTGCCTGAATTTGTGTCAACTTTTTAGAAAATAAACCAACAGGTTCCGATGCTAGCACGTACACAACATGGACAAAAACGGACAACCTTGACGAATAAAATTGTACAATATAAAAAATTTCGATTTTACCTCATTGACTTTACCACATTTCCAGGAGTCACATATACAAAAGGCAAAAGTATGGAGACCATCTTTGATTTACCTTAGCTACTTCGTCTTCATCTCCCGATTTTACAGATTTTCGATATAGAGTTCTTTTTGTACTTCTAACCTGTTTAGGTTGAATTGGCGACTATAATGAGGAGATGTAATTCTATTTTTGAGGTAGTCCCTATCATCTATTTTCAATCCCAGACTTCCTCAATTTCTATTTTATGGTTAGTGTTAGCTAATCCCGGAAATCCTTCACATCCTATAAGAATGTGTTGAATTTCCCGTATCCAGACATTCTATGCTTAGGTTGATGTAATTTTATTCAAATCCGGACTAGTCTGTGTTTCGAATTAACTATACTATGAAATATTGGATAATCTAAGAGCCCTAATTCGAGAATACTGTATCAACCCTGAGTTACTCCTATCCGTCTAAGTCGTTTTTATCCGCTTTGGGTGTTAATTTCGAAATTTATTAACCACATCAAGCATAAGCCCTGATGAAACGAAACGCTTTCTACTTTATGGTAATATAGGATATAAAATCCTATATTTTTCAACCAATAGGTGTGGTGAAAATAAAGGAACTCTTTAATCTTTCCCTGACTTTCCAGGATTGATTGATTTCCCTTTGTTTTCGTCTTTCTCTTTTCATGAGGTAGTCGGCCATCTTCTTCTTACGGTTCGCTACCGGAGTAGATTTCTAGTGGAATAAAGCTTCACTCAAGCTATATTGACTCAGCCTTCTTTTACTTCCTCTCAAACCCTTTTTATAACAATAGGTGAAACACAAATAAGTAAGAAATGCCCACACACAAATAGAATCAGAATCATTAAAACAAAAACTTTTGTACAAACCAGTGAAAAAAAATAGGATCCAAAATTAAATACTGTAATTCCCCATGTATAATACGCCTTCATCCATAATACCCACCTCTAAAATTGTGTTGAAAGTGTAAGAAAATACTTCTACTCACGCATAATACGCACCTCTTGTTTAGTAATCAAAGCCAACAATTTAAAATCGGAACCCTAATGTGTAATAATAACAAATATGAACAAAAACTATCTACAAGAAACTAAATAAAATAGTGTTAGCAATAAAAACAAAAACCTACAATCCTTATTTGTGGCAGAAGCATCAGTTAACTGAACGAAATCAATGCGGGACTTTAATAATGTTCAACACTCGTTCGTCCAAACACTGACTGAAATACACACTCATTCAAGCACAACAACAAATACGGAAATCACACCCGAAAAAACGAAAGTCGCTCCGCATCCACCAGAGAACTGATATCTCTGGTCACCTAACGAGGGAGGAGAGAGGGAATTAAACTAAAGAAAATGGGGGCAGAAATAAAAGGGGCCAATGAGCAAACATCCCCTAGCTAAGTTAACTTAAAAAAAGAAACTAAGGACACAAAAAAACCCTAATCTAGCCTAATATTGAGCGGGGTTGCTAATGTTCAATCCAGAAAAACAGTATCCTGGTGCCTAACAAAGTGACACTCCAAGTCAGCTCCTTTTACTCGACACAAATGCGCAAGACTCACCCACTTTTTCCCAAATTCTGATGAGGGGAGTCACCGCCTTTCCATCCTAAGCTTGACTTTTAGCTGATGCTTAAAGTACATCTTGCCCCCATAGAATTCCTTCTGACATGTCGTCTAAATCACGACTCTCATAACATCCAGCAAGCAAAAGAACGCATAATGTTCAGCCTTCGTCAACGGCGGTACCACATTGCTACAGACTGAACTGGCCTCGAAGACGAAAAACTTTCCGCACAGCATGCGAACCATGATGCCTTCAATAAACTTGCACAACGGGACTACGAGCCTTCAATGAAAGAAGGCGTGTCCTTTCGTCTCCACTTTCCCACCACAGCAAACGCAGTTTGGAGATTTCTCGAAGCTCGCCGAACAAGTATTTTTGCCTTATGAATCATCAGCCAGGTGAGTGATGCCTCATCATTATTGAGGCATTTCAACCCAGGCGCCCAAGGCCATATTGAGCTAGCCTCCTGCTTCGTAAGACCGAGCTAGTCCATCAGATCATATCCCTAATTAATAATATAATGTCCTTCGAGACAACGCCTTGGCGCTGGAGAGGCCATCCGACAACCGTAAGTGATTTTTCAGAGCAATATGACATTCGCAATAGAAGGAACACTCGCCAAGGGGTAAACGGGGGGCTTCCTTCGCTCACGAGTGCACACTTCTCAGGGATGGAAAGTTCTTGCGGGCGTCTTCCTTCCAGAAGCCACAAATTTTGCGCGTACTCTTGTCCACCACGAAAACCGACACCATTCTCTTTTCTAACACCTTTAATTATTGGACGTCTTTTAAAAATCCATCTTCTTTTACAAGATGTACGTAACTCTTATCCTTTTCCAAAAATTTCGTGATGTTAATTATGCAACTTGGGGGGTCATGAGGGTGTTTCCCCGGCTGTTGTCTTTACAGGTGCCTCCAAATCTTTCGACACATTCTGGTCCTTAATATCTTTATTGCTACTAGCGCTGGTCGTTACAATAGTTTTCTTTTGGGATTTCGGGGTGGTTTCTCCCTGTTTAATTGATTTTCCCCCATCAGGTGCGTCTGCCTTTGACACATTTCCAAGAAGGTCCTTTTTAGACCGACTATTTTTGTCGGTCATCTTGATGAAAACTTTAACCACCTAAATTAGCGGGACAAATAATTTTTTTTAAACTTGGGAAAAATAATTGGAGTAGGGAGAAAGGGGAAAATAACACACACCAGCAGAAAAAAAGGAAAGATTGATATCTTCTATAAAAAAAGAAGTTAAATAAAAGCAAACAGTACAAACAGGGGAGGGGAGAAAAATAATCAATGAAAGAATACAATAAAAAGAAAAAAAATTGCTTAAAACAGTATAAACCTTAGACTCAGCTAAAAATTACCCGTAGATCCCGCATACACCGTGTCGGGTTTGTCTACCTCCCCAGACGTCTGGGTTCCTCTCTGCCCGAAAGTAGAGAGTTCGACTATTCAAGAGCCACTTCCGGAAGAAACACCCGGTATTTACCTTGACTCCCCACTGAGTCAGGTTGTGACACAAAATCGGTTTTTAAATTGGGGTCCAGCTAGTCATAGCTTGTCTAACCTGGTCACAGATACTACAACCGCAGCATCTACTCCGACGGGGAAAAAAACTCCTTCTTCTTCTCCTCCTCCTCTTCCACCTCTTTCGGAAGAAGCGCCCAACACTAGGTTGAAAAATGTCTCTACTTATGTAGGATAAATTCTACAACAGAATTGATCTGACGATTTCCTTTTAATTTGCTACAGAAAATTATGTAGATAATTAAAAATTATCTTTTCTGTCAGCAAAGGTTCTGATGCGTATCTGGAAAAAATTCATGCAGATTTCATGTTTCTGACAAGCATCAACTTTGAGAAATTGAGATTTTATCAGTTTTAACTAATTTTTTTGACAAGGGAGCTAATCCAACAAGTGTCATAATTGTGGGTGCGATATACTTCCATTTGATGAAAATCAGAGACCTCAAGTATGCTGTGGACACCTTTATTTTTTTTAAAAATCCAGAACATTCAAACCATGGTGCCAGTGGCCAAATAAAGCAGCCTGTAAAATACAACCAAATTCCAGATCAACGTCACCAACCAGAGGACCTATGCCGAATGAAGAGTCTGGTTCGGAAAACTTTTTGGGCGGATTGCCATGGCAACCAGTGATTGGCCGCTTTTTGAGGTTGCAATGCGAATTGGGAAAACGACAATGAAGTTCCTGATTGATACTGGTGCTTCAGTGATAATACTACCCAGTAAATATACCTATCCTCAGCCAACGGAAAAGATATCCAATGTTATGGAGAGGGGCCTATTGACATAAACTTGCCAAGACTTCGCCGCTCGTATAGACGGACTGTAGTAGTGGCTGACACTGTCAACCCACTTTTAGACGTTAGTTTTCTACGACACTATGGGCTACTAGTGAACTGTAAAGATGGAAGATTTGTGGACCCAAATACCAAATACTATTTACAGAGTAAGCACGTCGAAGGACCCATACACCAGATATTAATCAATAACAGTGATATTCTTCCAGAAATTGTACGTCCCTTATTCCGAGACCTACTAACACTACTTACACCAAGAATAAAAACACCTACTCCAGCACTGTCAAAAGTCAAACATAGCATAGATACAAGTGATAGTTCACCCACCTATGCTAAAGTGAGACAAATGTCTGAAGAAAAGCTTAAAGCTGCTAAGGAGGAATTTACAACGTTACTCCAAGCGGGAATCATAAGATAGTCAAACTCTCACTGATCGTCACCCCTTCACATGGTTCCAAAATTGACACCTGGACAGTGGCGCGCATTTGGAGTCTACAGGAATTTGAATGTATTGACAAAAACTGACAGATACCCAGTGCCGAATATCAACAGTCTTTCTTCTAAATTAGGGAATAAAATTATAATTTTCCAAAATAGATCTTCTAAAAGCTTACCACCAAATACCTATGAGAGAAGGAAGATATAAAGAAAACAACATTAGTAACACCGTTTAGCTGCTTTGAGTATGTATATATGCCTTTTGGTCTACGAAATGCTACAGCTACATTTCAAATATTTATGGACAATATGTTTCTCCACGTCAACTGTGTTTTCATCTATGTGGACAATATTCAAGTTTTCTCTGAAACAGAAGAACAACATTACAAGGATTTAGAAAATGTTCTAGGGATTTTACGAGAAAATAATCTAAAAATCTCGCTGGATTCTTCAAGAATCCAGTGAGATTTTCAACATTATTCAAGAAGGAACTTGAATTTCTGGGCTATCACATTAATCCAGGACATCCACAGAAGAGAAAACGCAGGAAATAAATGAATTCCCAGAACCAACTGATTCGAAATCACTTTGGCGTTTCCTGGAAATGGTTAACTTTTATAGGGAACTTCTACCACTGACTGAACTGATAAAGGAGCACCCTCAGAGCAAAACCATATAGCTTGATGATGCTGAAAAAGAAGCATTCACGAACATTAAAAATGTCCTGGGTAAACTCATTGCACTTCCTTACCCCGACTCAGATATATAATCTGGTGTCAGATAGTTCCAACTATGCTGTAGGCGCAGCATTACACCAGATGATTGACAACAAACCTGTTCCTATATGTTTTTTCTCTATGAAATTCTGAAAACCAAAGAAAATGGTCCACATTTGACCGGAAGTAACTTTCAGCTTACTTGGCAGTGTTGCAATTCAAATCCCAAAATTGAAGGTAGACATATTACCTTGTTCACTGACCATAAGGCACTCACATTAGCTTTTTCATAAAACAACACCAATGAAATCAGATAAACAACATAGACACATGCTGTTAATATCTGCATATGTAACTGATATATTATATATTCGTGGGGAAGAAAACATTGTTGCTTTTGGGTGGGGATGTATCGTGGAAGAATGAAAATAAAATAATAAATAAAATAATAATTAAAAAAATAAAGAATTTCATTTCTCATAATGAAAAAGAAAACCAAAAAGGCTTTTCGGTTACGTATAAATTGTATGACCCCACTTCCGGAAAGGAGATGGTCGTTCTCTTCTCACTTCCCAACCATTGAGTTCGGAAGTTTCTAATAGCCATCTCAACGAAAAGGAGATTCAGTCGCCTTCACTCAACGTCATGCTGACTTGAGGTCCACCATTCACTATACCTTCGTATCTTTGTAACTACGTGCGTCAATTAACATTAGCCGTTCATTTTTCAATCAAGTCTTCGTTTTGTTTATTGCGGTCTACCGACATTCAACCTCTGTTAGCGACACAAAATCAAATACTACCCTCCACAATCTTAAACAAGGAATGTCAGTCTCTAGATTCATTTTTTCATTAACGTTTTATTTTCTCGCCACTGTCGGATGAAATTCATATAGAAGTTGGGCCCATATCAATCCCGTTAACTAGAAAAATTGGTTATATTGAAATACTAGCACCAATACCAATATCATTTTATTTTAGTAACTTTTAAAAGTGCAACAACTTCCAGTATTAGCGGAGTGGCATGAAAACTGTAGGGATATGAAGAGCGATTATCCCTCTTTGGTTAAAATGAATTCACAAGGATAACATGACGGCCTGTTAGTGACGTGAGTTTGTGGAGTGTCAAAAGCGGAGTTGCTATTTAGCACGCGTAGAGACAAGACATGTCTGCCCATGTCAATTATTGATGATAGACCGCTAGACGTCATATCAAGCCCACAGAGTTAGGAAGAACAGAAGAGCCCATGTGATACTTCGAAGTTCGTAGCACATACCACCGGCTTTGCTGTTTTCTCTTCGGGCAATATTCAAATAAGACCCTCTCGATTCTTGCCTTTCCACTCTGCTGGTTTTATTCATATGTTATAATTTCTCTGTGTGGGACAAACTGGTGACAAGTATTTATATATTTGTATATAGTTTCTTGTATGACATAGTAGTATATAAAATTTCTTTGAGAATAATGCATGTTTGTCGTTCCTTTCTTTCAACTATTCTGTCCCGATCGTGTATTAAGTCGTTACTATATCACGGATATAATAATGTCTATAATGGGGAAATGTAAACTGGGATTATTTATATTTGCCAAATAATCCCCCTTTGAAAACTAACTGGACGAACTTTATTAAGTTTGGCCAATTAGTTTTCTGGGTACTTATGAGTTATCTGTCACCATTTTATAAATTAATTTTCCAACTTTTTCACAAATATAGATATATAAAATATATACTATATTTCTCCAAATAACAAACATTAATCGTATTATTCGCTTGGCATGAACGCAACGATAGCCTGCAACATGTCGAATAGGTAGACTCCATAGGGTAGTTGTCTACATCACATGAACTCGGCCAGGTCTCGTGCCGTTCCGACACTTTGCTGGTCCCCATAAACGTTCGATATTCTGAGTACGAACTACGGTATCTGCATCAATGATTATCAATAATTAACCTTGAAATGTTGGAAGCCAGCCTCCTCCAGCTCGGTGGTTTTATATTCTAGCCAACTGTCGGAGGTAAAAAGTGTTGACAGATAATCCACCAGTACCGTTTTCTGTGTCACTTAGAACGGAAGTTAGTGGTCGGTAATTGGTTAAGATAGGGATCAGGGTTTTTTTTGTGAAGCAATGACAAATGTTATATATGAAGCTATACTTGCTGAAATTTAGCTTGATAAGTAACAAAGTTGGCTTCATATTTTAATTAGTTATTAGATAAATGATAACATACATAATCAAGTATTTATAAAACTTTATGTTGAAGCATTTGTAAATAAAATTATTTTATGGATAAAGGTAATAAAAAATATGTACATAATATTAAAGGCAATTTCTGTACAGGTAACAACAAAACGTTCACCTTATTTCGGCGGGTTTTTTTTTGAGCCATTTTGTTTTTTAGAAAGTTTAAAAAACAAATGTTTCATATCATATTTATTAGTTAATTTTTTACTAACCGTTTGTCTTTCTTTAATTATTTTAAATATGTCTATTAAAAGCAAGTGAAATTAACAAATCTAGTCTATTATATATATATTTTTCATCTTCACCTTCTATTAATCATTTATTTAATCTACATTTAATCTACATTATATTCAACTTTTATATTCTCACCTCAAGAAAAAGAGCAATAGACAAACCGAATTTATTGTATCATTTTTTTTTCTAATATTCACCTTTTAATTATTTTACATTAATTTCTTAAAAAATTGTTTCTGGCAAATCCAACACTAAACAAATATGATAACTAACCACCGAAAAAATTAAAATAAATTATCAAACGATGAATGCATGCGTAAACACAACTAAACATAATAAGAATAATCAACAACAAATAATTAAGTAATCAATAATAAATAATTAGTCAAAACTTAACAAATAACACTATAAAACAGCTACAAATAACCGCATTCAGATTCACAATTATTTCTACACAATAGCCTCTAGAATAATTGAAATATAACTGTAACCCCCTACCCAATAACCGTTAGGATAATACAATAGACCATGCTACTCCTAATGCACCATTGACTAGCATATATAAATAGCCGAGCCCAAACACAGTACACATCGTCACTCGGTGTTAACTTCAGTGTTCACTATTTTAGGTAGGCTTGTAAGCACATCACTCAACGTACTATTTCAATTTAGCCCCTGATTCTCTTTTTAAACAGCTAAGTTCAGTTGTAGTAGAAAATAGATCAGATTATGCGTTTATAAATCTATGAAAATACTATATATTCCATAATTCCTGTAGTCTCTTTCAAATCTCCAAAACCTATAAATAACCAGAGACCAATTAGGAAACCCTCATCCTCTCTCAACAGGGGTAAAATGAAGTATAAGGGACCTTTTCCGCAAGCAGTACATCTCTCACAGAATTCAGGTAGACTACTACTACTGTCACCATGTGCGTGACAGATACAACTATTTAACATTTTAATCCCTTTCTTTCATCTGCCATCATATTTTTTTTTTACTCAGGAAGATTATTTTACTAAAGCCATTGCATCTTTGCTAAAGTGAATTCAACATCAGTGAAAACCTGAGACGAATTTTGTTCAACAATTCTAAATATAGAAGGGGCAACTGAAGCAGCCCTATCATTACACTGATACCTTTCAAAACACAACTTTAAATTCCATAGATCCCACAAACAACTAAAAACAGTACTAGCAACAAAGGTTGACCATTATAATTGATTCGATAACCTAACTATTGTCAATTGACAGCCCCCTGAAAGAAAACTACATACCAGCAATGTTAATGGAACCTCACTGACATTACCTGGTCAATACTTTGAAGTAGACCAAATATCGAATCTATCCATAGACTTTGTAAAAGAATTAAAAGACAAGATGAACAGATAATTTTTACACTAACTAAAAATGAAGAAACAATCATTTATACCGGCAGATTTAGACGACGATGTGTATGTTTTTCTAAAAAACGATATGGTTAAAAAAATTACTTCCGAAATATTTAGATTGACATAAAGTGTGGGAAAGACATGTTGGGATCTGTCTACCCAGATTTTTGTTGCTATCTGAGTGTCGTAATTCCAAACATTTAACAACACCACCACCACCACATCTTTTAAATGAAACATAATAAAGGTTATTTTCCAGAGGAAAGGTAGAAGCAGAATGTCAGTTGAAATAACATTCATATATTCTTTTCAGAAATATACAATAGGAATAAATTGTTGAATTCCTTGCAGTGAAGATTTTTTTTATAAAGTAATTAAGTTTTCTTACCGCGGTGTGAAATGTGTGGACAGACTTATGTTCTGACGGTCAGTCTAATGTGTTTGTGAGTTTGTAGACAAGGCCTTAGTCGGTGGCTGCTTGCTGTCATCTCTTCGTTGTGTGCGTTCGCGTACGCATGTGTATGTGTGTGTTTGTACGCGCGTGTAGATCAAACTGACCTCCGAAACAGTTTTGAGTCCCGAGAAGCAGTATGCTTCTATTTTTATATCCGTTAAGTGGATCCAAAATCTAATTTCGCACAGACATAGAGGTGTGAATTTTTTTAATATAAGGTTTTCATTAGTTAGAAAATAATTTCACACAATAAAATCTTTTTCTTGAATTTGCGGGAGTGGTGAAGAGAGTTATTATTCTTATTTTCTAAATGGTCCAAAAATAACACGTGGGAGGTCTACAACTACGTCCTTAAGTATTTTGGCAGTATTTTCCCTAGTAATTATTGTTTATCAAATAAACCTTCTGATGGGATTTTATTGGTTGTAATCAAATAAATAATTGTATATATATATATATATATATATATATATATATATATATATATATATATATATATATATATAATTTAATTCCTATAGACACTTAGTTATAATTATACAATCCAAAAATGAAAAGAAAGACAGTATCAATCAATCGCTTAAAATCTGCTGACATTGAAAAAGTTACACAAACATCGAGCACAAATCAAAGAAAATCAATATAATAACATTGCGTCACCTTAAATTACAAACACTAGCAACAACAAAAAGTGTTTGATCCGTCCTTTGGTCACGACATTTACAAACATATAAGTTCTGTTTTAGTTTTAACTAGTCAAATTTCATAAGAAAACCTTTTTCATTCTGGGGTCTGAGTATTTGTGGGATTATCACCTTTAGCTGAGACTTTTTAATTGTGTGATTATTGCTATTTGCTGAGAGGTATAAGTGACACAATATTTGAAAGCCCCATTTGTTTTATTTTATTTTATTTTTCTTACGACGCAGACCATCAGAGAGAGAACACTTTACCCCTCGACATAACGTCTGACCATTATTTTTGGCGACAAATTACTAAAATGAGTTAACTTCTTTTAGTGCGATCGATAACTATTCCACTAATATTGTTCTTTAGAAAATTTCACTACTCTCTGAAGCCATACCTAATTTTACAAAAGTATTTTTCTTGTAACTAAATTTGTTTTGAGAAAAATAAATTCTTGTTCACTTAACCTTTTGATTTGTCTGTTTTTATTCCGAACAAAACTAAGTTCAATTTCACTCAACGGTATACAACCCATTTCATTTCAACTAAATACTCCTTTCCACAAGGCCCCAAATAGTAGTAAACTTTATACTAACGGTCCTTATAATAAGTTGCAATTGTCTGAATTTTTCTTAAATCAAAAAATTTGTATTTCTTTAAGTATGTTAATTCCCTCCAGGTAAAAAGCCGCCAAAAATCAAATCTAAAATAAGATTAGAAATTTGTAGATGGAATAGATAACAGTAACAGAATTGCAGTGGGGGTAGCAAAATTATTTTCAACCAAACGTTGTTGATTTGAGTAAAATACAGTGTGACCCGGATATGAGAGATTTTCTCTGGTCCCAAATTAGAGCCTGTGTTAATGTATATATAATAGACCAAACCCGGATATAAGAGAAACCCGGATATAAGAGAAACCCGGATGTAAGAGACTTCTTCTCCGGTCCCGACAACTCTCTTATATCCGGGTTACACTGTAAAATAAGAAGCTTCGAATTTTATCTCTTAAAAACAGATAAATATAAAACTTTGTAACAAATTGAAAAGAGTCAAGTTAACTCATGTCCACAAATCTACGTGAAGTGATTCTTTTCCTAAGAGATACTCTGAGCGGCTAGAACTCAAAAGACTCACCATAAACCGAAATTACATGTCAGCTTCTCGAAGTCGATGTATTTTTTTTTAAATATTTTCTTTTCTCTTGTTGTGTGTAATGACACTTACTAAATTATTTTCTCTTTATCAGACACATGTACATTTCTATGTTTATTTCAAATATGTCTATTAAAAGTAAAACAAAACAGATCAACCAAATCAAATTGATATTGCACATACCTTTGCATAAAAGCTTTGTAAATTGCAGTTTTTAGAATACCCTAGTTATAAGTTTATAATTTAATTACAACGCTGCAGATTAGATAGGAACTATTGTGGTTCCTGATTGAACAAACCAAGGAAAAAAAGTGTACATATTTGAGATTGATTATTGATTTTTATTGATTTTTCTTTCTATTATCAATATTATCAAATAAATAATTAAGTAGACATTTTTGTTCGTGCTTTCTCATGACTTCAGTTGTTTTCGTTATTTATTTACTAAGATAGTTGTTGTAGTTTTCATATTTTAATTTCAAGTTTAATAATAAAAATACAAAAATTCTTCCATCCACGCCTTTGATCTCTTCTTTTCAAATATTTTACATTTTACAAAAATTATAAACAAAAATATTAAAAGAATTTAATTACCACATTTCTTCCCGTTAATTAGCTTGTCACTTAATAACACTTACTTGCTTGATCATTTTGTTTATTTATTTGGTTAAAAAAAAACAAAAAACATGGCCATAGGCATCGCCTTGCGTAAAGTAAAAACAAAAAACAAAACAAAATAAAAACTACTTTATTTGATAACGATTAGTTTACTTGAATTAAAGAAATATTGACTTCCATATCGTGACAGACCCGGATTCTTTGGTGTCAAGTTAGGAATTCATGTGGAGTTCTTATCTCGAACGGTTGTCAGAAAAAGTCATAAAGTACGCTTTGTTTAGGTAAGAAAAAATAATATTTTCATTTAGGTAATTTAATAATCTTTGAATTTATTTATTTTAGTATATGCTTAACAAAAGTAAAATGAAATAAAGTACTAAATTTAAAATGTTGGCGATAGACGTAATGACATATTTGAAGAAGATTAATACTTTAATTAAAAAATACTACTTATTTTAATAAAAATATTTTCCTACTCATTTCACGCCACAAACTTTAAAAAAACTTAATCTATGACTACGACACAGTCATGCTGAAAAATGGCGGGTTATTAATGATGACGAAAACAAGACATTTCTTTGATTTCTTCTGTGTCATCAGAACATGTACAATCATGGCTCTCCACAACTTCTTTGTTTTACAGATAAAAATATTAGCTCTCATTTTTTTAATGTGACAAGTGTCACAAAAAAGAAAGGGTTTGGTTTGGAATCTTGTAAGAAAAAATGAAAATCAATAAAAAACTGCAATAATTTGAAACATAACTAAACTTGGATTTTTGTCAATTCTTTTTTGTTGTTTAAAATTTAATTTTTCGCCATATTTAATCCAACGACTTTATGAGTTCTATCCTGAATAATAAAAAAAATATTTATCATCATCTCAGTCACAACTTCGACTAAATTTAAAAATATAATTTATTCGATTTGAATTTGCTAAGAAAGACATTAAAGACCCGTCCCAGAATTACAAGTCATTTAACTATTTTCCTCTGCAAACCTTTAATAAATTTAAGATTCATTTTTAGTCGCTTTTTTTCCTAAACTCTTCAATTTTTAAATTGAGTGACATTTTATTTTTGTAAAAACGGAAACCGTTATTCTAATTCTTTCTTTAGTTAGTGGTACATTTTTGTCGTTAAAAACAAACCTGTTTATAAATAAATAAAATATTTATTTTATTTCCAATTGTTAAATATTTATCCGTTTAATAATCGACATCAACAAGTAAAATAACTGAAACTGGAAAAGAAAAAGAATAAAAAGACGAAATTTGTTCGATAAAAATTTCTCGATTTTTAATGCAACAGAATAACGGAATGATAGAAAAACGAACACTGAAAAGATTCCGTTTGAATGTTGCTTGAGATTGACTGCCGTAATAATGGATCATCAATGGACATTTAGTTGAATTGTGTGAGTTTTTATCTACTTACTTTTTCTTTCGTTTATTTTTTCATTCAAAATATTTCCTTATTTTTAAATAATTTATGTGTCTTAATGTCTCTGATTTGACACCTTACAAGTTGGATAGATTTGAAGCAAGAAAAACACGTCATATCCACCTTGAGGCATGGTTTTTAGGCTCTATGTAATTTTTTAAATTAATTTTCATTACGTAAATTTTGAAAGAAAAATATTTTTAAAAATCTAAAAATTTTCTATCCTCAAATCAAACAATTTTATAATGTTTGAATTATATTGTTTTCGGATTTTTTTGTACGGAGCTTTGCAAAAAAAGAAATAAACTTTACCTAAGAGATTTTAGAAAATGGCTAGAAAGTCGGGGTTCAATCTCTTTTAAACAATCAAGCCGTGACAAATAAACAATTTGTACTTTCTAAATAAAATTATTTATAATATAATTTTATGCTCACAAGAACGACTAAAATTCAATAAAAATTTCGTTTTTATTTTATGATGCTGCTAAACGAATTTAAACGAAAAGATAAAATGACCCCGATTTTATGACCAAGATTTATTTTTAAAAATAGAATGAAACTGAACTAAAAAAAATGTTTATTTATGTAGGAAAATAAAAAAAAGGTACTTTTCTGATATTAAATATATTCTGGCTTTATTTTTGTTAATTTTACAAAGTTCTTTTTCTTTGTTTTCTCTCTTCTATTTTTTTTTTTAGATAAGTTTTTGAATTCTTTTTTTCCTAAAAAAAATTAATTTTTGCTATATTTCAAAACAAAAGTCTTTAACTTTATATTTGTCCAAAATTTGAGGTGGACTTTGAATTTTGATGTACATATTTCTCTTATCAACTTTTTTTTTTAATTCGTTGAAATAGCAAAAATTAAATGACTTTTTCTTTTGTTTGCTTTTCAAATTTAAACATAAATAATTAATTATTGATGTGATTCATTTTTTTAATAGTTCATTTAAAAATGCCTACCGTAAAATCCGGTATTAATTATAAAAAAGAGAATAGAATCTGATATTATGATTAAAGTTTATAAAAATCCGGATTAATTATAAAAATAAAAATCTAGTATTAGTATTAATTATAGGTTGCTACACCTATAACTTATTAATGGATTCGTTTCCGTCAGTGTGCCAATTCATTTTTTTGGCTAAAATTGCTTCAAAAATGGCTTTTTAATACGTTAAATTTTTTCCACTTTCGGCTTAATTTAAATGTCATTGAAAAATATTAAAGAAAGACCGATTATAAAACTATTAACTAAGATTTCAGAACAAATTATTTATACAAAAAATTGTATACAGTATTTACTTTCCAGATTAGTAAATTTAACCAATATTGTTAAAGCAAAATGTTTCGGATATAAAAAAATTGGTTAAATTAATTTTAATTTTTTAAAAAATTCCAATAGCAAATGAAATTGTAATTTTTTTTTTTGTTCATTCATCTTGATCTTCATTTCTTCATTCATTCTATTTACCATAAAAAAGCGGGGAAATTGGCTTTAAATTTGGTAACCAGGTGACATTAAAATTGTTGTATACCGTGTACAATATAAACCTGAACTTTTTTTTGTCTATCTACAATTTTGAGTTTGACCCTTACTTTGTATCCACACAATAATGTGGCTGGTTATTTCAGCCAAACCAGTTTCATACAACTTTGTATAATTATGTTATAACAATTGTGGGATTTCTTTCAAAATTATGGAGAGAACAAAGACCTTATAGATCTAAAGCACAAAATATTCTTGGAACTTCAATTTGATTAATTAATTCAGTTTTAAGCTGAAGTTTATTGTTCAGAAAGAAAGAAGTGTCACAAAGATACATTTTCAGAGACAAATGAAAGTTTTTGTGTTTATTTTTTTCCCCAAGAATTTCCTTTTTTTTTCTGGTGTGTATATTAATTTTAAATGACATGCAATTTCATAGGAAAATCATTTGTAATTGACATTTTAAGATTGCTTAAAAATTAAAATTTGCTAAAAAGCAGTTACCTCCAATAAATGATACCCAAGGTTTAAAATCCATTTTAAAAATTAAAAATCTTTCTTGGAGCTTTAATTTTAGGTTTAACTCAACGCTAATAGATTAAATTTAATGTTTCTAAAATGAGCAAAATACTTTGCTGCCTTTCAAACAGAATTTAAATTGATTGAAATGATTTTTTTTTTAATCGCTAAATTCTCACTCATTATTAAAATATTGGTCAAAAATAAAATATACTCTTCTAAACTTCATTTGAGGAAGATTAACTGGTTTAAAGTTTAATTAATTTACATTAAATACAAATATTACATACTTTTAGTAAGTTTAAAATATCACAAAAGAATTTTTTGTAACACAGCTGGGTGTTTTTATGAAGTGTTTGTGATTTTAAAGTAAAGGCATATAACTACAAAAATTAACAAATAAAATTAGAAAAAAAGATTAGTATAGGAAATTTCAGCATCTTTTTTGCAGTGAAAAAATATTGATTTGGAAATTCTTGTAAAAATCACATAAATGTCAGATTTTAATAAAACTTTCAAGACTTATTCACAAATGAATGAAATTATTTTAAAAATGTTTTTTCAGAAAACTATTTTTATTTTACATCTGTTACCTCCCATCATTTATTTAATTTTAAGAAATTTTGAGAAATTAAATTTTTGACCAATTATAATGTTTATATTATTTAGAAGCAGAACTCCTTGGAGAATTTAAATCATCAATTTTTCTTATGTAAAATGCCAGTTATCAAAATTCTGCTCGGAACTGTAAAATAAAAAATGCATTAAAAGTAAGGCAATATTTAAATAGGAAAGCTTTTAATTGCTTTTATGAATAAAATATATTAAGGACACTATTCTCTTAAGAAAAAAAATTTCAATGAGTAATGAATTTTTACAAGAATTGTTTTCATTTTTTTTTTTAATTAGAATAATTTATTACATTTCAAATTTTTAAAAATTTCTGCATTACTTTGACACCATTATTAGGTGATAGTTATTAAGGAAAAACTGTAAATGGAAAAGCTTAGTACTGTAACATGAGATTGTTAATTGGTGCTTAAAAATTATTAAAAATTTTTTTTTCTAACAAAAATTCTTAGAATTTTGTTGGAAACAAAATATTTTCCTATGATTTGGTTATTTTAAAGGGAACTGGGTTTAATAAGTTCAAGTCTGTCAAAATTCAAAACACCTGTTGTTTATTTTTTGTTCCTGTAGTCGGTCTCCATATTGAAAGTTCACTGCACTGTAATGAGTTCAAAGACTGTCAAAATTTACAGCACCTGCATAAGTTGCATTTGACCTACTTGCAGCATCCTGACTGCCTTCAAACTTAAAGGTCAAATGCCAGGTGCAATCTAATAGGCGATTTTTTTTTTTTTAAATTTTTTTTTATTTTTATTTATGCTTCTTGTTTTTAAATAGCGATTAGTCATCTAATAAGAATGTAATAAATAAAAGCAGTGCTGAATCAGAGATTTAGAAGAGGTTTTCCTCTCACTTACGTAAATTATAATCCAAACTATGGTTGGTTGACTAATGGAAATATAACAAAAATGGTCTGTAATTGGATCACCAATCAGAAGCTCTTTTGGTCTGAAAATTTAATCCGTAAAAGCTACAAGTAGACTGGAGATGAAACATCAAGAAGCATATCTTCCCCTCTGACACCAGATTCTCTCCAGCCAGTAGAAGACCATGTAAAGATCTGGCTCATTGAAGAAAATCCCTGATGCTGAACCAACATCACAAATTGCGATAATCACAAGCTGATGAACACAAGTCTGTAATGCCAACAAAACTTCTCACTCTGTCTTTTTTTTCTCTCCCACTTGGTTTGGTGATATTAAAGTTTATTGAAAAAAACCATCTTCTTTCAATAACCAACTGGTAGAAATTAACATTTTCTATTCTTTATGTATTGTGTCACAATCATGTTACAATAAACTTTTTTGTTATTTGTTAATGGAGACTTGCTTGATTCTTTAAGTTGCTGACTCTTTTAGCAACTTGTGCTGACTATCCTGACTGCCAGAAGAATTTTTGGCTGATTTATGTTATCTCCCTTCTGTGGATCTTTCAAACACAGCATGGGCGCAGAAGATGTTGACAGAACAACTAGTTGGAAAGGGATATGGTAGTCATGGAACTAAGACCACACATAGTGCCATAACTAGCAAAGGACCACAGTACAAATCATCAAACCCTGATATTTTTAAAAGAATTTTAAAGTTGTTTAGTATATATATAAATGTGCCAATTTTTGTAGATACAAATGTTCATACACGACATTATCAGAAAATAAGAGTGATAACTATAGTAAATTTAAAGCCAAAGTATCTAAAATTCAATAAAACATTAGATTACGGAGAATATTTTCCTAAATTTTTAAGATTACTGAGTACTTAAAAATTATATAAAAAAAGGTGCTCACTTTGCATTCTTCAATTATTTTTACAGATATAGCCACTGCAGAAAAACATTACATAAACATCCACCTTTCAACACCTTAAATAAACAGTTATTGCTGTATTAAAATAATGCATTTCTCTGATACTTTAAACTAAAAGTAAGTAATATTTATTTCAAATCAGATTAATTATACTTTAAAGCAATTAATATTCTCAAAGTTTCAGAAAAGTACATTTTATTTTGGGAAGATTTTTTTAATAAAGAGAATTGCATTGTGATGAATGAGGGCTAAAAATGGCAATGAAATCAAGTTTTTTTTTTTTTTGTTTTTTTTTAGCTTAAAATTCAAACTAAAATAAAGCTTCAAGAAAGATTTTTCAGTTTTAAAATTTCAATTTAAATCTTATGCATCATAAATCTGTGGTCACCTGTTGCAAGAAAAAAAATTTTAACCAAAATTTCAGGATTAAAAAAATATGATTTAATAAAAAAAATTGATGATAAAATTTTGTTTTTATTTTGTTTTGTTTTTTGTTTTGTTTTGTTTTTTTATAGCAAATCTTTGGATGTATCTACTTAAAAGTCATTTACATCTGTAAACACAACATTAAAAATAGACTTGAAATAATTATGGGCGGGAAGCATCATGAATTTAGGAAAGAGCCAAACATTAAAACTATTTTTAACTTAGTTTTCTGATAATTCATTACAATATGTGCTGATGTAGTCATTAATCAAACAACACCAGATCATATGCATTATTTTGATTTCTGGACATTCACTGTGTCTATTTTGATATAAAATAGGTACCTACAAAAATAAAGCAATACCTAAGGTTTAAAATGCATTTTAGAAAGTGAAAAATGTTTATTGAAGCTTAAATTTTAGTTTTAATTCCAAACTAATAGATTAAATTTAATATTCCCAATAAGCAAAATATTTTGCTATATTTCAAACTGAATTTAAATTGACTAGAATCATTTTTTCTAATTATCAGTAAAATCTATAAATTCATCTATATTGTCAAATCTGTCAATACAAGAAAATTCTCTTTATTAAAAATCATCATTCAAAAATAAAATATATTTTTCTGAAATGTTATTCAAGAAAGATTAGCTGATTTAATGTTTAACTAATTTGAATTGCCAACAAATATATACTTTTAGTTAAAAATATTACAGAAAAGCATTTTTTTTAAGTAGGTGTCTTTTGATGTGTTAAGTGATGTATTGACAACCTGATATTTAGGAAATTTAAATAAGGGGCACATAATTGAATTAAAATTATATAACAAATATAATGTGAACATCTTTTTTATATAGTTTTTTTTTTTTTTTTTTTTTTTTAATTGGCCAGTAATCTTAAAAATTTTAAATATTTTAAGCATTCTAATTTTATTGAATTTTAGATACTTTAGCTTATGAAGATGCTTGTTGAAAAAAAGATTAAAAAATTACCAATTAATTTCAAAATTTGTTTTAAAATATTGGAGGTTGTTGAATTGTAGTAAGCTTTTGTATTTATGATTAATAAATACAGTTTTAATTTAATGGCAATATCACTTGACTGCTACAAAGTAATATAGAATTTTAAGATTTAAATCTTTATAAATTATTCTAATTAAAATTTTTTAAAAATTAAAAAATTTCTTAAATTCATTATTCACTGAAAAAATTTTTTTCTTAAGACAATAGTATTCATAATATATCTTATTTATGAAAGCAATTAAATGCTTTTCTAATTAAATAATGTCTTAGTTTTATTGCATTTTCTATTTTATGATTTAGCGCAGATTTTCTGTAACTGGTATCCTGTTTGACCAAAAAGATTTTATTTATATTCTCTGTAGACTTGTCCTTATAACTAATAAAAACATTGAGCAATACAAAAAAGAACTTCTCAAAATTTCATAAAATTAAATGAGTTAGAGGTAACAGATGTGAAAAAAAAATTTTTATCAAGATTTTCTGGAAAAAAAATAAAGAAAGAAATATTTAAAAAATAATTCCATTCACTTCTGAATAAATTTTGAAAGTTTTGTTAAAATTCAACAATTATCCGATTTTTGCAAGAATTTCCCAATGAACATGTTTTTCACTGCAAAAAAGATGCTCAAATTTCCCATGCAAATTTATGGTCCCCAAGAAAAATAAGATTTTTAACTAAAATTTTCAAGATCCTAGAAAGGTTTAAAAAATAATTTTTGACATCAAAAAATGTTTTGGTCTTTCCTCTTAATAATAATGCAAAGATTTTGATGATATACAATTATTTTATGTTTTGCACTTTTTTTTTTTCATCATGTATCCTTATTTTTAGAGGTGCTTAATGTAATGGTATTCTGCTAGAGCTGAATTGTAAATTTAATATTATTTTCACATAAAAAATAATAGTCTAGATTTATCATTTCTGTTAAACAAAATTTTTATTTTAAACCTTTTTTTCTTTTAATTGCAACAATTTAATTTTTTCTGTTTGTAGGAAAATTATTTGGCTGGTAAAATGCATGTTCATACAGTATGAACATATATAGAGGAGTGTTCTCAAAAGAAATGCTAAAAAATAATTTTTTTTACACTTTATTTCTGTTTCTATCTCTTTTTTTTCTTTTTTTTTTCTTCTTTCAGTTTCTCCCTCCTCTCCTTTGTTGCTTTCTCAATAGTTGAAAGTGTTTTCTCTATTTCTCTATCAGTAAATCACACTACTTCTACTTAATTAGCAGCTTTCTTTTCTCCCATCTAATTTAGTGCACTTAATTGTAATAAGTGAACAGATACCATATAAAGTTCAACAACTTTCAACAGTAGTCATAATTTTGTGCAAGATGAGCAGTTCTGATGTGGTTATTTCATCCAATATTAAACTTAAAAAGTCAGTTTTGTTTTAAAAAATTGCTGTATTTTTGGTTGCTGAAAATTTGATTATTTGGAAACTTTAATCTGTCATTACATGAAAGCAAATGTTATGGGTACACAATCTTTTTAGTGGCGTTTTGGTTAGGTGCACATACCCCATTTTTGTGTGATAGATGTATATTACTCTCATTGCAGAAATTACCTACTTTCAGTGGTGTTTGCTGCAAGACATTAGGGTGTACTCATGTTCATACTCCCTTCTTTTTAGTGAAGTGGGAAGGTGTTTTCAAGTGATGTAATCCCAAGATCCAGGTTTTAATAATTATTGGTTTTCTGGTACTGAATGTTCAAAAATCTTTTAGAAAAATACATTGTATTTGTGTAGTTGTGGTTTGATGAGGAACAGGAAAATGTCTAATGCATGCATTGACTTCAACTTGATATCCACACGGATGCCATCATTATTTGTATTGAACCATAAAAAAGTTTAGAAATGAATCAGACAAGCAGGAGTCCCTGACTTGGGTTCATTTGGTGTTAACAGGAACAGTCTGGTTCTCACTTGAAGCGTTTGTTGTCCTCTTTCATAATTGATTCTTTGGAGAAGGTATAGAGATAATGCAGGTGGTGCTGTCATCAAGATTTGCATAGGTATTGTGGTATTGATTTGTATGGAAACAGTAATAGTTGGTCAGTGGCCAATCTGTGGTTGGGACCAAGCATACTTAAAACTGGTATTTTTTGAGTGAAGAGCATTTTTCTCTCAGCTCTGCTATTAGTGGGAAGAACAGAAGCTAGGCTGCTGATATAGTCCAAGGGTTTATTTCCTTCTGTTTTTTGCATACAAAAATTAATACACAGCAATATTTCCAAGCATTTCCCATGTGGAATTGTTCTCAAATGATAGCTTATTTGGTTACTGTATTGAACTGCTGGCTCTAAGATTTATGATTCAGTCTTGGATGCTTTGGAAGTGTTGCTAAATATGGTAAATATTTAATAAACTTTTGTTTTCACTGAAGGCATTTTTCATCTACCAACTGTGAAATACCTTATTAATATAATTTCCAGCAACATTTTTGTCCTGACTGATTATTGTAGTCACAAGATTTACATGTTCAGTCTTTGGTCTCGGGTCATGAAGACTCATTAAACTAATGTTTGATGACCAGAAAATGTCAAGCAAATATGGAAATTACTGAAAGATCTACCAAAACAATGAAACTTTGAGTAATTTGCCATATTTGGGGGGTATTCATATTTCCCAAGGTACTGACCATGTCACATTTTGCAATTTTGGGATAACAAATAAATAACAACTTTATGATAGTTTAAATCAGAAGCAGTTACTGTATCTCTTAGACCTAAATATCCTCACTATATTATCATCAGTTTTTATGCCAATTATCTAATCTTCTCAAATCCATTGATATTATATATCACTTTTATAAAATCAAATTAACCTTTACCACACTGCAGACAATAATAGTCGCTGTAAAATTCTCTCCCTTGCTACTCTAGGCACATTCTGTCGCCTTGAGATGGTTGCTATAAATAAGTACTTGTCAACTGTTTTCTGGAATTTTAAGCTGGAAATCGCCTACTACTGCTTTGAAACAAGGCTAAACTTCCATTTTCCAATGCCATTTTGAATTCTTCTAGACTCTACATGAGGTGTAATATCGATTAAACCCACGTTAATTTTTTCACAATTATTTGTAAACAATATCCAACAAAACCTTTATTCAGGAGTTTTTCTTTGATTAAGACTCCGATGATAATATCAAAGGCTTTACTTGAGTGGATATTGATGGTGAAGTGGTTGGAGATGATAACCACACTAGTGATGTGAAGGAAAGCAATGATGACCATTAGTGGCTACTATCATCCATGCCTGACTAATTTTATGGAAGCTACTGTTGACCCTTGATATATATGATAGCCTTTTTGAAAGTGAATTATTTTGTCTATTTATAAATGACGAATTAATATCTTTATTCATCAACAAGACAAATATAATATGTGAAAGAAAGAGAAAACAAATGCTAGTGTCTTCTCGTATGTAAACACGAGGAAACATCACTTTTTTTGATGAAATGAAAACCTTAGCGATTTTGCTTCTTATTGCACCCCCAGAACTCCACAAAGAGTAATAAAAGTTAAAGTACGTTGAATTATTTATGTATTTTTTAATGTATTTGTTTTTTATTTTGTGTTTTTTATTTCTCATTACAATATTTTTTTTCAACATCATAACATGCATACAAAATGTAATGCATTACATCAAAATATTACTCATTCATTCTTTTATTAGTGTACAAAAATTAAGTTCTATATGCTCAATACAAAGAAAGTTATAATTTTAAAACAGTTTTTGCACCCTCAAAAAAATGCTATGGCAGGGGAAACAATTCTAGAAAGAAATTAGCATGCTAAAGGTTAAAATCTATACAGTAATTTGGAAAAAGGCAAGCTCGTAAGCTGACCAAAATACTTTATGGAATGTGACCAAATAAGGTTTATTTTTTAACATAGTCCTTTTTGCGGCCCACATGCTTCTTCCATCAGTGTTGCAGTGTTTGGATCCCATTGATGAAGAAGCTTTGATCCTGTTGATCAAAAAAGTCAACAACAGCAGATATGATGTCATCATCACTGCAATACTGGTTCTCTTCCTAGTGTTTTTTTCATTTTGGGGAACGGATGATAGATGGGGCCAGTCAGGAGAATAGAGAGGGTGAACAACCAGTTTAAAGCCGTAATGGTAAGAAAATGTGAAAAACAGAGATTTGTGTGTAAACAGTAAAATATACAAATATATAGCCTACTTATGTAGGCATCTTTATTTTATTTGTGCTTCAGCAATTTCTGATGATCCACAAGCATATCCCTCTGAGTCCAATCTATGGTGTGTTGACAAAAACTGAATAATAATTTATCATTATTATGATAAGAATCATCACAGAAAGCTGGCTCTTTAGCTCTGTATGTTGCCGAAAGTGTGCACCAACCAAGTTTGCTAGCTTTTCGTTTACTCATGAAAAATAATCAAGCTGGCATTTAAAAATCTAATTTAATTACTAAACAAACAACAACTTTTATTTTTATTACCCTTGATGGCAAATGCCATGCTATTCATATACTAATATCAAACATGGGTATTTGCCCTGCAGCAACCAGCAGTGACCAGTTTGGTTGGGTTATTATCATGAATTAGGTTATAGTGCTTGTGTAGTATTGGGATCAGTAGTGGAAAATATCCCATGTTATTTATAGAATGACATGTTGCTGCAATATAGGTTGTAGCGCTTGTGTATAAGTGACTGACTTTGCTGTGTATTGCAAATTTATGCAAAATAATGATTGTTGAGTTTCAGCCCAGAAATTTTACGTTTTACCATCAGACTATTCTTTAGTAGCAAAAATCCTGTTTTTTTGTGATTTTCCGTGTTTTCTGTTTTCTACTTTATTTCCGTGTTTTTTATTTGTTTTCCATATCACAGAGAACATGCCACTCTAACGTAAACAAAAGGAATTTGAAGAAGTTTCCCCATATAAGGAATTCTCAAGCTGGGAGGAACAGGTTGACTGACTGTTGCAGCTTTGGCTAAACAGCCCAGAGTTGTTCAACTATTTAAATGAAGGCAGTTGATCAAGGGAATTCAAAAAGTGGCACAAAGAACAGGACTTTAGCTGATTGAGGCACTACGGTCATCTGGTAGGGAGAGTGACTTCTCTTTTGGCGACTGCTTTTTATGGGGGTGCAAACCCCTATTGCATTGCTCTGATTGGCCAGCCAATAGTAATGATTGAGCAATGGTATTGGCTCTCCAATAATAACGCTTGACCAATTGTCTTGTGTCATATGCCTTGAAGAGGAGGAAAGAAAGCTCCCAAGAACCCAATATGATTGGTGGTCCAATCAAAATAATGGCCCTGTGTCATAAGTATCAGAAAGGAGATGAGAAGCTCCATCCCATCCCATCTCTCATTGGTAGGCCAATCAAAAATGGTGGCCTTGTATTGCCCATATCCACATTCAGTAGAACATTTTTCATGTTCCAGAATCTCACCCTCATTTGACCTGATTATCACATGTGTCATTGTTAATTCTATCTGAAAGTGTGTTATATCCTTGATCAAAACAAACCTGACCTATTAAGATCTGCTTTGTGTCACTCATTCCAAGGAACAATTCCTTTATCAAAATTAACATTTAAGTTAAACAAACTTAAGACTGTACCTAATGACTAATCCCACCCAAGCTTATAATTTCACCTTGCACACTATGCTCCATAAGTGACACAAACAAGATAATTCCTGGTATCACATTGTTTTAACATGAAAATATTTTTCTTTCTTTAGAAATGTAAATTGCCAGTCAGCCTTTGACACCAGTCATCGTGTCATAATAGTATTCTCCATTGCTGGTGTAGCCTTTTTGAAAATAGTCAATAAACACAATACCTTTTTACATCCATAAAAAACTGAGGCCAACACCTTCTCTGGAGCAGGGGTGTTTCCACTGTGTTGTCTCTGGATTGTCTCTTTGTCAAAGTGATGAACCCAACACTCATCCTGATCAATGTTTTCTTCGGTGTTGACAGTTGCATGTTGTCCCTACCATAGGTCATCTTCAAGACTCACCCTTCCCCTCTTAAATTTAGCTGCCTTTTGCATTGTTCATAAAGCTGGAGAGTCATCCCCTAATGTAGAAACCATGTCAGCATGAATGTCTGGGGACTGAACCCTTTTTCTGCAGATACTTGATAACACCACAATGTAAAATTTTGTCTGTTTTCTAAAGTTGTTACTAGTTACTTTTAAAGTCTTCTTTGAACAGTCAGATGTCAGTTTACCTGAAATAGTGTTGAAACCTTGTTTCCAGTACAATCACCTATATTAAGCTATGTTAAGCTTTGTCAGTATTTAGATGAGTGACCACTTGGGAATATGAGGTGCTGTGAGCTTGGATGTGCAATGGGTGTAATGGATAAATGGCTCAGAATTGTTAATCGGAGAATCCGGTTCCAATTCATGTTGGGTTTGTTATATTCACTTACCCTTAGGAAAGGTATGAATCCACCACTTCTACCTGAGCTATGGGTTAACTAGTAAGACTTATATCACTAAATCATTATCTCCCCACAAAATTCTCATAATCTAAATGTTTTCTGGCTTTAAATAACCTGCAAATGGCCGATAAGCCATAGAAAACAAATTTATCAATCATAAAACAGTTTACCTGGAAAGAAACAATGCAGTTATTAATAAGGAGTTGAAATTAATGCAAGATTTCACACCTCCAGCATTATTCCTTCATAGTCACCCTATGAACTTTTCAACCCACCCTCATATTAACGTATAAATTACCTGATGGAAATGACTTAGATCCATACAACTTAAATGCTATTCCACATATTTCCCTATACACACTAGGCACATTGTTTCTCAAGTTTGTTTAATGCTTCAAAAAGTTCTGATGTTTTGATCTTGGAAATATTTCTCTGTTGTTGCTGTGATCTGCTATTACCTCTGAATTATTAAAAAATTTCCTGCCTTTTAAGTTCTTTTTAAGATTTGGAAACAGGAACTAGTTAGATGAAGCAAGATAGTGAGGAAGGTCTATGTATTCAAATCACAAATACTTCAAAATATTCATCTTTCCAGCCCTATGTACAGGTGCATTGTCTTGAATGAAAGGGAACAACTTTCCTCACCAGTTTATTTCAACACCTTTTTAATAGGCACAGCAAATTAAAGTAGTATTCTGTTTGGCCCTTCTGAAGGTAGTCAATCATCAAAACAGCTTCCTTATACCAAAAACTTGTGACCATGACTTTTCCTTCTGAATTTTTGGTTTTTGATTTCTTTGAATTACTGCTATTGCATGGACGATTCTTTGGTTTCCAGATTATTGGGATTTAATGCTGTTTTACCAACCATGTCAAGTCATTCTAAAAAATTATCAATCAATTGCTAATAATGTAGCAAAATCAACTTTAATGTGTCCACTTGATATTGTTTTTGGTTGGAATTCAAACATTTTGGTCCCCACTTGACTGGCTGTTTCTACATACCCAGCTACTCATGAATTTTAAACTCAATATGTTTTCTGAAAAGTTCTAGTGTTTAGAGGTTATGAACGTGATGAACAATTTTAGAAGTGGACTCTGTTGAAGAGCATGTTACAGCTAGGGTTTCAAAATTTCTATGCCGAAAGTAGGCACACTGCTTCTTTACAATTGATTTTGACAATCACTTGTCATCCAATGTTTGCATCATACACTTTAGATTTTCTTTAGAATTTTCTTCTGCAGCAACAAAAAAATTCATGATGGCCCAGAATTTAACATTTGGAAATTTCACACTTTCCATTGATATAGGTCAGTCAATAATCTGAAGTAAATTCAAATATAAGTGCTAAGATCCTGAAAATGTTAATGAACTTTTTCCATTTACAGTGACAAAATAAAATAATGTTCAGATTTTGGGATGTAGGTCTTATATATATAAGAAGTCCTGCCATAAATTCAATTATTATGTGAAAAGGCTTTGTATAAATTAAATATCAACTTGCATAACTCATACAAAAATTGAAAGTATATTTGTGCAGTAGAATCTTCCAACATGTGTCATATCATAAAAACTTGAACCAACTATAATAATTACTTTTTCCTGATTGAGCTCTGGAAAGGAAAAGTGTGAAAATGGGTAAATGTAAGTGTAAATGGGGTGGTGTTAATAAGCTCAAAGAATGGTGGAAATATTTAATAAAAATAAGCATTCTATTAATTACCTAAGTTTATAGATTTTAGAAGTCAACCTTCTTCTTTTTTTTTTTTTTCTTTCTTTTTTTTTGCATGGATACAGCATGTGTTTACTTTTTGCTTGATCCAGAAAACCCTAATTTTTTAAGGTTCTATTTGCCTTATATTAATGGATTCATCTCAATTGATTTGGCATTTTCCCCAAGATAAATTCATTTTTGTTTTTTTACGTATTTCTCTTTCTACCATTGCTGGATATTATTTTCTTTTTTGTAATTTGATGACTGGAATCATAAATTTTATTTTGTGTTTTTTTTTGGTCAACCAACAAAATTCATATAACTTAATTTATTGCATTTTTTCCTGTTATTAAAACTACCCACAATCAAAAGTAAATCTCACACAGAGATTTTATTACTATTGGAAAAAAAAAACCCAGAAAACTATTCCTTTAAAATTTCTTTTGTACATTACTTGCTGAATGACAACCAGGCACCTGAAGCAAAAAATAGGTAATGATTTCATTTGTCAATCAAACATTCAGCAAACAAGAAATTCTGCACAAAATCATCAGCCACATCTTTCCAGTGTCTATGTTGACAGCGCTCTCTGTAATACATGGGCAGTGCCAGTCAGTACTATTTGAAGGTTTTCTAGGTATCATGTTCAGAAATTTCTCAGTTCCTTTCTTAATTATTCCAAGTGCCCCTACTATTACATGGATAGTTGCACTAAGGTGTTACATTTTTTCAATTTCTTTTTGCAAGTTTTTGTATTTACTAAACTTCCTTAATTCTTTGAAAGGAATATTACAATCATATAGTACACTCATGTCAATCAGCAGACAAACTCTATTTTAATGATTACTTACATTATTTACATTATTTGGACTGTTATCCTCATCTTCATTGCCATATTCACAATGTTTTCGCTGGAGCATACAATGGCTGAAATGTTGTGAATATGGCAATGAAAATGAGGATAACAGTCTGAATAATGTAAATAATGTGAGAATAATACCTCATCTCAAATATATAGACAGTCTATTTTAGTGATCTTTAACAGTTGTATCTAATCTGTTTGCTTTGATTGTTCAATCAGTATTCACAGGAAAATCCCATAAAATAGTTACATTCTCTCCCTCAGTTAGAGGTTTAGGACAATGCTTATACCACTTGTCTTCAGTTTCAATTTTGTATTGCCTGCAGATTACCTAATGTAAATACTGACCTATTCTGTCATGCCTGGTTTTGTATTCTTCCAAGGCCAACACCTTACATCCTGCCACTAAGTGATATATTGTTTCATCAAACTGATTGTGAAACCTGCATTTTAGATCAGTTACATTTCTAATGACAATAGCTTGGTAGTTACAGATAAAAAAGCTCTGATCTTGTGCAGCTATGATGAATCCTTTGCTTTCTGTTTTGAGTTTTGAACACTGTAGCCATTGATGAGTGAGATTTTGGTCTACATCAGCTTGCTTGCTTTGGAGAACATATTAACCATATAAAAACTTTTGTTCTCATTTTGCCTCTAGATTTTTTTTTTGCCCTTTGAATTTTTTCTAGATTCTTTATCTTTTTATGCAGCTGTTGTGACTGACTCATTTCTATTTTCATCTCTTCTCATTTGTAAAATTAGCTCATTTGCATATTTCTTGTTTTCTTTGATTATTGAGCAGACCTCCTTTTTCTTTTTATGAGTAGCTACCATTTGTAACATCCAGTCTGTACTGGTTCAGTTTATTTGGCCAACTCTATCATAGATGTTTTGTATGATAATTAAAGTTGTATCAGAAACCTACCACACAGACTTCTGAGCAAGTAAAGACAACCAATATCTGATTTTGAGTGGTGTTGCATGTTAACAACTTTTTGATCTTTGCAGCCATTTTTCTTACGTCAGAGATAGTCCACTTTTTATTTTAAAACTGTAGGTTACATCAGGTGCGGCCAAAGTGTTTATTGCTAGTACCTTGTTATATGAATTTAACTATGGCTTTACTATAGCGTGCACGGTTTGATAACAATATTTCTGTTTTTTGTTTTTTTTTTCTTTCATATTAGCATTTTTAATCCCTTGTTTTTCATCAACTCCTAGATATTTATAAATCTGTTCATGCTTCATCTCCTTTACCACAGTATCAACATTAAGTTCAACTAAAGATATGGGCACCAATTTTTCTCTTTTAAAACTTACTTTGACACATTTATTGAGACCAAATTTCATGCCTATTTCATCACTAAATTTCTTTACTGTTTTCAACAACCCTTCTGTTTATCATCTTTTTTGGTATACAGTTTGAGATTGTCCATATAAAATAAGTGATTTATCTTATAACCATAGTTTTATTGAGCTGAATTTTTAATAAGTGCAATGTAAAATATTAAAGGAGAAAATGAGTCACCTTCATTATTTATCATTATTATTATCCATAGATGACTTGTTGCTTTCAGGATCTACACAGTGAAATCTATTAGGAATGTTTTCTTTATTATCACTATATTTTGATATGTCTACATGTTTTCTTTTATCCTGCAGTTAAGATTTTATTTTTTATATAGTTCTCCAAAATATATTTGGTTATATAAGCAAAATAGACTTTCCTTTTCCAATGATAGTTGAATAAATTTATTTTTGTAGCTTTTAAATCAAGTTGATTATGGATAGCTCTAATGGCATCCTTTTAAAATATTTTGAAACTTTGAACAAAACTCAATAAATTGGTATGGCAAAAATGAATTCACTATATTTTTATTTTATTTTAACCTAGATAGTTATTTGTTATTGTGTTTTTATCTTGTTAAAAAGTTTCATGCTTTTAAGAAAATTTTGCCAAAAAATTTCTTTTGCAATATGGTCAAATCTAACCATTGGCTAAAACCATCAAAATACTTTCCTGAATTGATGATTTAAATGCTTTTATAGAATAAACTTAGAGACTTGTAATTGAAACATTAACATTAAATCAGTTGCTTCTTTATTGGATGCATTTTAATAATATTTTGCTTTATCAATACAGATTTTCACTGCTATCTGAAAGCAATGTTCTGATCAATGTCTTCATAAATTGAAATAATACAAAGAAGCAGTTACCATTAATTTATGTAGGAAAATATTTTGTAAATCCTCAGGTTCTTTCATAATAACCTTCACATTTTCACTACAGTTGACAGTGCTGCAGTGATTCTAGGAAAGTATGTATTTTGAAAGGGTGCATAGATTTAGGACTGGATGCTTGAAGTGCCTATAAAGAACTGCATGATAGAAGAATGTGTGTGTGGCAAAGCAGTCAAGTATACTGTCATATTTCAATCTTTCTATATGATAACAAACCTCAACCTTTCATATCAATGCAGGTAACCATAGATTATTTTTGGAGTCTGGGAATGCTCAAAAATTCTCATAACTTAATGGTCGTTGCTTCTTTATTTTATACTGTTTTAGGTCAGGCACAATTTCACCCAATGTTAATCATCTTATTTAAAATTTCACTTATCCTTTCAGTAACAGACATATGCCTCTACATTGCACATATTTTAGTCTTCTTGACTTGCACTAATCATTTGTCTAATCATTTTCAGATTCTTTTCATTTCCAAATGAACTTCTTTTTTTACGGATTCTAGTGTTTTTCACTTTTATGCACATTTCTAAGCATTCTCCTAAGTACCTATATTTAACTTAAACTTTGAATTAACTTTGCACTTCTTTTTTTTTTAATGTAAGTCTCTGGTTACATGTAGCATTTTTTAAAATTAAATTGTTCAATATTCAGGTGATATTTTATTGCAAAGTGATCACTTTCCATTTTAGTTTAGCTTTATTGAATTTATTCATTGTTCTCATGTGAAAGATTGGCATCTCTTTCGCTTGTTTTATGCAAAACATCACTTTTTATAGTGTCCGTATAAAAGTGTCCATGCCAACAATGGAGTTTGAACACAGGTGACCAGTGAGCAAACACAGGTGATTCCATTTCTAATAAGTAGACTACATGACTGTAAAAGAAAGGTATATATGGGAATTAGTGTGGTGTCTAAGTGATTGTGATTCTCTATACTATCCTCTATACTGATCACTCTATGGTGGTTACTATTCAAACAAGTATTACTCGTGCGAGTATTATTTGAAGGAGTTACTACTAGTATCTGCAAGCATTCATTGACATCACAAAAGTGACAGCGTGAAGGTGTCTGACATTACAAAAAAATGAAAAGTATTTTTTTTATAATTATTGCTGTTTCTTGCAAACTGTTTATATCATCAAAATGATTTAGCCTTGAATCCCAAAATGATGTCAACATTCAAATAGACTGTGTTGTTGAAGATTTTAATTAAATTTACAAATTAATATACAAAATGATTGCATAAAAGAAAAGAAAATATTTTTGGTAATATTGATAACATGATCTATTATTTTAGTGGCTAAGTCTCATATTCATATTGCCAAAAATCAATCTATTATATTTTGGTATCTTTTTGTAATTTTGTCAAGTTTTCAAGAAATAATATTTGGAGTTATAAGGTTTCTGATGTTAACAGCAATTTGAAAAGTAATTGTGTGTGTGGCTACTCCAAATAGTTTAAGAAAATTGAACAGTGTACTGTAGTACTGACTTCTGCTGCTACTTTGTGGGCCAGCACATTGTGAAGTCATCTCTGCTCCTTTATATTCTGCTAGTTGTAGATATGGTAGGAACCTAAACTTGAAAGTTTGAAAGTCCTTTTAAGACAAAGGTTAATAGAAAAATGAAGTTGTGTAAGTTGTTATGGTAAATCTTTTACTTAAGTCCAAGTCAGCTTTTGTCATATACAGAAGTGGCAAACATAATTTTTATACAAGATAGATTTTCTGTTAAATAGAATTTCCAGTTCAGTTTGTGTGTTATTATTCCAATGAGTAAGATATTAAAAGGAAATACTTCTTTTTCTTTATATAGTCTCAGCCATTAATATTTCAGTTTGATTCTGTATTGTTAATTACTTGAGAGTGGTACTTTGAGGAAGGAAAATGTATATCATATATTTCTGTGTGTAAGACAACCTTTAAGTCTCAAAAGTCACCCATCCTTAAAAATTGGGGGTCATCTTATACTACAATTCTGAAAAAGAAACTTTAAATTATGGGTGTTGTTTGTTGGTAAGCTAACTTTGACCTTGGTGCAATAACCAATAATGTAAATGAAAAGTTTCACATTATCAAATAAACTGATAATAAAAGTAATAATAAACTGCCTAATTGAAGAATAATTCCATATCAATGAAATCAACTTGTATACATGCAAGCTTAGCTGAGAAAATGTAAACATTGAGTTATGATTGTGAATAAAAAAAAAAATGTTGAAATAAAATGTACTATTATTATACATTTTTGTACTGTTATTAGCAATATTTTGCGATGGTTGATGAAGTATAAGTAAATGGTCATTAGTACACCAGGCTGTTTGTAACTGTTTAGATAGAGGAAGAAGAATCAGTATTTGCAAGAGATCATGTATGAAATGTATACAAAACAGTGGTGTGTAGGAAAACATGATATAGACTTGGTTTTGTTATTTCATTTATTTTGAATTTCTAAGGATTTAGTAAGTAACAACATTTCTAATAACATCATCTTTATATAATCAATAAGCACTTTTCTTAAACTACAGGTATAGGATAAATTCATGAAAATTTGCTATATTTTTTACCTCTTTTTTTTTTTCTTCAAATGAATTATATTGTCACTAGAATCTTTACTGAAACATTCTTCAGTAGGAGACTTTATTCAGAATTGATTGTGTACTACAAAGACTCTTCTATTATTCAACTCTTAAAAATTGCAGATCAGTTTTAAAGTCAATCAAAAACTAAAATAATAAATTATAATAAATGAATTATTTTTTAATCAATATGTTGATCATGATAAAGAAACAACCATTATTCAAATAATTTCTCAAAATTAAATGCCACAATACTGTTTGAAAATTGCTTAAATTTTTTAATGTACTTAAAGTTGTCCATTTTCATGGTATCTGCAGAACAGGCACTCTAATCTTTTGCATTTTTACCACAGATTCTTACATTCTGAACGCTGTGACAGCAAATTCATTTTGTGGACAAACTTCTATCTAAGGTTAAAACATTTTTCGACCACAACTTGTCATACCAAAATCATGGTTTTGTTGATTTTGGTAACTTATAAATTTGATATTTAAGAAAATATGAAGTTGAAAGTTGGTACCACCAAAATTTTTTATACTTATAAATTATTTTTGCTTTCATTTTCATTTTACCTTTGTTCCAAATAATTTAGATGCTATGAACCCTTAAAAACATTTTTTTTTTTTTTTTTTTTTTTTTTTAAGATAGTCTCCAAAATTTTTAACTAATTGAAATTAAATCATCAAAATTTAAGGATTCCACAAGATTATATGAATTTTAAATACAGTGCGTCAAAATAGTGAAAATGTATTGCAATTTTATTGATATTCAAAAATATATATGTGGAGTACTCCCACAAGATGGACCAATCTAAAAAGATAAATAGCATGATCTCTTACTGAGAGAGTAAAAGTTGAATAGAACTGAGGTGAAGTTCATGATTAAATGTCATTCTAGTAGACTGTGTTCTCGACTCTTATTACCATATTATTCTTTGTGATAAATTACTACTACTTTTTATATCTCTATCAACTTACCCATTTCATGATATAATAATATACAAATCAGGATCATTAGTAAGGCAAAAATCTCTTTAAGGATATTTTTAAAGGAAATAAATAAATATTTAGTTTTAGCGATAATAGTCAATACTTTCAGTAATAAGTCAGCATTTTAACTAGTAACTTTTAATATTACAATGTATTCTAAATTGCTAATGCCATGATTCTATAATTTACCATTAAAAAAAAAATAAAATAAAATGAACATTTATACCCTGTCTTCTGGCTGTAATAACCAGACATATCTTGTACTGATGCTGGTCAACAATTACAATACACCTATTTAGGTTTTGAATATCATACCGGGAGGGAGGGCTGCACTTTGGTGAGGGTGGCTTGCATTCGCTGCAGTAAATTTTGTTAGTTCATTTCCTCTACCAGAATTTGTGTCATCTAGTGTATTTTGTGTACCTGTTATAGTGTGGCTTTTTTTGATCTGGGCAATATTTCAATTTGAAAAATTGTACAACAACTATGGGGCTGTTTCATCCCAGTCGCTTCTTTTCTATCCTTGAGACGTCTGTTTGTTAAGAAATGTGTAAGTGCTAGTGTCTTAGCAGCAAATGACTTTTATGGCAAATTTTCTCTAATACATGATGGGTGTGGCAGGTCTGCTGTTTTTTTTTTTCCAAGGCATATGCTCTGACAATCTCTGAGTAGACTCTGATTTCTATGTATGCATATTTCGTTTCTATAGACTTCGACCCAGAATAGAAATGATTAATTAACTTCTCAAACAAAGAACCTCCTTAAAATAACCCAGATGGCTATATCATAAAGTGCTTTTCAGTTTGGGCCTGGATTTTTAAGTTTCTGAAATTTTATTTGAAATCAACATGAATATGCCTGATAGGTTGCTAAACAAACAAATCATAAAGTTACCGAAAATCCTGCAGACTTGATAAACTTATTAGTCATGCCATGACTGACAACTTTCTTGTGGTTATGGAGTTGGACCAGGGGTGTCAGTTATGCTTAATCTTACTAAATTTTAGTTTAATTTGAGTTCAAAATCTTCGGAGGCCCTCCTTTTATAAGTATTTTATTGGTTTAAATGAATGTTTTTAAACTGTGCTACTTTTTTCCACAAGACTCCACTCTCCTATATTTTTCTTCTAATTTCTCTACTCCTTTGCTCAGAATTACTAAGTCTCAATACCTCAAGTCAGTAATCACATACCATGCACTAGTATGATTAAATTTAGGTCACTGACCTGTTACAAATTTCATGTTTTAATTTCATTTAATGCATCATTTTGTATAAAACAGATGTGTGTAAAAGGTATTAAAAGTTTTTCTTCTAAAAACTTACAACATACTTATTCAATAAAAAATAAAGTTTTACATGCTCCCTGAAAGCATAATCCCAGTAGTTATCCCAAACTAAAATTTTATTTTCAAAATATATATATCCTGAACTTGCCATAAAAAACTATCCATTAGAGGCACTTGCCTGAAACTTTACTAAATTTGAGATGAGGAATTCAATAAAAAAATTGTTTTCTCTGTAATATGAATACCTTTTCTCATACATATCTAATCTTGGAAAATTATGCAATTTTTGACAAAATGGGACAGTAATGACTACAAAACTTAGAAATTTTTTCATGAAATGAATCATTGGTCAATCATTCAAACAAAGGTTTAGTATAAAGCTTTAAACTCATTTATTGGAACTGATGAAAAAGACTTACTGGACTGCTGGAACGATCTGCCATCATTTCCTCTTCTACTGGTGATTTGCAGTCTGAATTTGTTTATAAGCCTCTGCTAGAGTTAATATTTCTGCAACACTCCATATCCTATAATCTCTTGAAAGGAATATCAAAGTCCCATCTAAGACAAATGTTGCTGGCACTTGTGCAATATTGTCTAACAAAACCATCAACAATAATCATTTCTGTTTTTGGTTGGAAGTAAAATTTTGATTACAGCACTGGACAAAGATGAAGTGATAGAAATGAAGTTCCATTAAACTTATATTGGTAAAATGACTATTCACTTCATCACAGTTTTAACTTTATCAGCATACAATGCAAGGAATTTGGAGTAATCTTCAGCCTGCTTCTTCCAAGAAGAAAATTACTCAGGATATTGAATTCATCATCCACTTAACAGAAGATTAAATGTAAATCACCTGGGTAGGAGACTCTGGGATGTAAACCTCTGAAATAGAGATTAATTCCTAGAATTAGTAAACAATCATTTAAAAAAGCAAAAAGGAAACTGTTTACGTTTTGAAAATTACCTACTAATAGGTATCCCAAACTGCCATAGTTTACAGTGTGAAAATGTGTCAAAATAGTGATATTTCCTTTCATTTCAACTGCTGATATCTTTTATTTCCAAGGCTATTTTGACAAAATTAGTATGTAATCAAAATTTCATTTTTTCCCTTTCTAAAGATAAAATTCTTTGTGTGATGGTTAGTTTTTATTCCATATCTCTTTAAATTATGTCATTATTTCAATGACAAAACAGCAATTTTTCTGTATTTTCAAAGTTGACGATTTCATAGTTGTGTTTTTCAAATTAGTTGTGCTCCAAGTTGGGTCTCCCTGTATATATGAAAATAGTCCTGTATGAAAGAAAAAAAGGATGCTTGTCAATTTGGTGGGCTAAACATAAGGTTTAAATTGTCTGTCACAAAAAATTTCTCAGTTGAAAACTTTAGTGGATAAAATAGCAGAAATTCACCACTTAAAAAGCAATGTCTCATCTTTAATAATCAGTTGGTTTCATTTCTCTAGTGCACAGGAATCAAAAATAGGGTATACTGCGTTAATTTCATGCAAAACCGTCATGTTTGACCAATGAAAATTTATATTGTTGACTGAGTGAATGAACATTGCCACCTGAATTCCATTTCAAATCAGACGTGTTTCATTGATGGATATAACTGTTAAAATATTCTTATTTCTTTAATGATACATTTTAAAACTATATAAAGCAATTATTTATTTATTTATTTTAAAAATAAATTCAAGTTGACAGTTTGGACAAAATAAAACAATTTTATTTTGCCAAATTACTGTTGTCTCAGTTATTTCTATTATTTTTTTTTTAAATAAATTAACTGAAATAATAAAAAATAAACTGGGTATATTTTTAGTTCTTTAAATTTTACTTGTTCTCATTCATAAAAAAACTAAGATAAAACTTTTAATGGTCATTTATAAAGTACTGCTACAAACTTACTTGAAGAAAAAATTAAGACGCATTTTGAATAATTTAACTGTCTGCTTTGAAGTTAAAATTTGATTTTATTTGAAAGGAAACAATTTAAAACTAATTTTTTTAAAAATGATGTATTTAAATAAGGTTTTAACTTTTTAAGGCATTTTTAAAACATTGGCATGGTAACACACCAAATCTCCATTCTTGATGACAAATGAAAATGACACATTTAAAAATCTCTTAAAAATTCACAGTAAGTTAGTAATAGACTTATTTTTTGTTTAAAACAGTGAAAATAACATTTATTTACATATTAATCTGTGAGCTGTCATAACCACAGTAGCCTTCTAAAATTAACTTGAAAATGGTATTAAATTTTACATTTTTCAATTTTTATAACATATCTTCATTTAATAAAAAAAAAAGATGATCTGTGTCACTTCACCATTGATCAACATCAAACATGCTCAAGTGCAGCCAGACGACAGCTTGGCTGGAAGCAAAATCAGTAACTGGGTGGCAATCAGTTTTTGGCAATTCAAAGAAGCATGCAAGACTCCAGCAACAAGAAGTACTTCTGAAATTTCATGTACAGGAAAGCATTGCTAAAAGTGAGAAGGAAAAGAGTGCCATGCTGCTACTTAGAAACGGAGAATCAAGCATGATGGTCCTGTGAAGCCTATTAAGATGTACAAGAAGAATTTGTTTGGAAGCACTGAAAGATTAAATTAGATATCTGAATGTTCTCTTGGGTATCAAAATCAACATCAGTGGAAGTAAATCTCAGCTGGAACCTGCACTTTGCAACTATTTGACGGCAGGAAAATCGGTTTATTCATCTTCACCTCTAAGACAAAGGAAGGAAGATAAGGCAGTTAGTGATTCTGCTAAATATTTAACAAACTTTAGCAGTTGTGATGAAGAAGAACCACCTCAGGTGACCTTCAGTTAGGAGCACTAAGGCCAATAGTTTGCAGTATATTATGACTTAAATTTTTACATTGGCCAAGTCATTGATATTGTATCTCCATTCAATACTGTGATAAAGTTTTTAGCTCTAACAAAGAGCAGAAATGATGATTTCTGATGGCCTTTGCACAAATGGAATCAACATTTGTCTTTAAATAGGACTTTGATGTGATGCCAGTTTCAAGTGATGGCTGGATATGGAGTGTACCAGAATATTAGGCATATCAGAGGCTTATAAGGAAATTCAGTCGGCAAATCACCATTAGGAGAGGAAGTACAGGAGAACCATTCACAATATCCAGAAACTCTTTTCTATCAGTTTAAAACTGAAGAACTTAAAGCAATATTATAAAGTATTTGTTTTATTTTGTAAAACAATTTACTAAGTTTTGTGGTCATTATTGTCCTGTTTTTGATGTTAAAAATTATATAATTTCACAATTTTCCAAAATAAGATACATCTATTACAAAGAGTATTGATATTACAATGAAAAGAACTGTTTTGTTGAATTCCTCATCCCAAAATTAGTAAAGTCTCAGGCATGTACCTCCAATGGATACTTTTTAATGGCAAGTTCAGTATGATATACTTTTGACCTGTTTTTGCCCTCTGGCTGTTTTTATGTGTCATAAATATAGCTTTTTTAAAAAAATTTTATTGAGGTAATACTGAAAAAAAGAATTAGCTTTTTATGAACTTTGAATAAGTTTGATTCTAATTGAGCTACCAAGACAAATTTGGTACCATTTTTTTATGGGTTGTCTAGATTTCTATGACAGTATTAAAGGTTTTTAGATATATTGAAAATAAAATTTTAATTTGGGATACCTCTACTACTTTTCAATTTTTTATGGACCCATGCACCAAAGTTAAGCTTATCCAGTTTATTTTTTTTATTTTATTTTTTTATAAAATGTATCCAGTTTCATTTTTTTAAAAAGAATATGTAAATAAATTTTTAATTTAATTGACAAATCCTGAGAATTAGAGGAAATCTTGCCAGCCACAAATGTAAATGACATGAAAAGGATAAAAGGAAAACTGGATATGTTTTAAAAATTTTATCTTAATTTTTTACAGACAAACGTGTGTGTGAAATTTAAAAAACTAAGAATATATCCAGTTCATATATTTATTTTTCTATTTTATAATATGAATTCTGTTTGATGTTTTTTAAGAAATGCATAAAAACAGCTGAAGTAAATGTGATTTGAGTGTGATAGCTTGGACAAAATACAATGAATAAGTATAAGTTTTAATATGCATCATTAAAGAAAATATAAGAAAAAGATTTAAACTCTATAATATTTATTGATGAAACAAATCTGATTTAAAATGTAGTTCAATTGGCGATGTTCATTCACTTGGTCAGCAATACAAATTTTGATGTGTCAGACTCAACTGTTTTACATGAAATGAACTTAGTATGCCTTCTTTTCGATTCACATGTGCCTCAAGTTGTATGGGGACAGAGATATGAAACCAACTGATTATTAATGATGAGACATTGCTCTACAAGGAGGTGTAAATTTTTTTTTTTCTTTTTTTTTTAAGAGGTGAATTTCTGTTATTTCATCCACTAAATTTTTCAACTTAGAAATTTTTTATGAAAGACAATTTCAAACCTTATGGTCAGCACACTGAATTGATGAGTGTTCCTTTTTCTTTAATATGGGACTATTTTCATATGTGTAAGGAGGCACAACTTGGTGCACAAGTTTTAAAAACACACCTATAAAATTGTTAACTTTGAAAATGCAAAAAAAAAACACAAGATATCATTGAATTTAAAGAGACATGGAATAAAAACTAATCTTCACACATGAGGAGGAAGAATTTTATCTTTAAAAAGAGAAAATATTAAATACTGTTTACAAACTAATACTTTATCTAGAATAAACAAGATATCAGCAGTTGAAATGAAAGAAGATTTCACTATTTTGACACATTTTCGCACTGTAAACTAGAGCAGTTTGGAATACCAAATATATATAGTTTAAAATGTGTTACATAAAAAATGTAAATTGTTGATGTCAAGTGATTTTAAATTAAGTTGACTTAATATAATGTATTTTAAACTATATATGATATCTATTAATAAATTCAGTTGATGTATTGTATCCATGATAAATGAGTAATTTTTTCCAAACTTGAAGTCAGGAGATGAATGAACATTTTTAAACAAAGATATGGCCTGAAGATTGTGTTCAAGCATTAAACAGACTGTCACCATTTGTTGTTGAACTCTGTATCCATACTGCTTATATTTATGTATACTCTATACTATTATGTATATATGCGTTATATAGAGCACTTTTACCCTATAAAAATAGCATACCTTAAAATTATATTTTTTCATAGTTCTTGGCAATGTTTAACTTGTGCCTGCAAAAAAAAACCAAAAAAAAAAAACCGTATGTCAAAAGGACAGTTATTCTCTTGACATAGCTATTATTGTATACACTGTTGACTCCCTTGGCAATGTTTGTTTTAAAAAGCTACAATTAGAATTTTAATTAAACCCAAACATTTGAAAATGGATTTATACATTTTCTTTATTCTTGAGAATTGACAACAAATATATTAAACAGTTTTTATTTATTAGATTGCTTATTTACAAGATTATAAAATATATATGAAATATTCATTTACCATTTTATACAGAAATAAATATGAAAAGAATTTTATTTTATAAAAATGTCTGTAAACAAGAAAATTTAAATAAATATATGGAAAGGAGCAACTATAAATTTTGAAAAAAATGCATTTTCCAGCATTTTTCATTTGCTCTTGCCACCTAAATTCACTAAAATAGGTTAAGAGCATCTCTTCCTCTCAACCAAACATTTTTAATTCATGTTTCTCATATGTTTATTCAAATTTTCTTGTTCTATAATTATTTAGAAAATGGTAAATAATAAATAATACATTATAGCTGGTTTCTATATTTTGATAATTTTGTAATTTTTTGAATAAATTTTTGAATAAAAAGATTTAACAAAAGATTTTCTTTATAAAAGGTAAATAATAAATATTACATTTTATTTAGTTCATATTTATAATCTTGTAAATATTAACATTGCCAAGCAAGTCAATAATGTATAGAGTAATGGTGGTGTCAAGGGAATAACTGTCTTGATGATACACTTTAGTGGGTTTTTTTTTTTTTTTTTTTTTTTTTTTGCAAGCATAGAGTTAAACATTGCCAAGTTCTCAACCACCAAAAATATTTTTGTTTTTTATTATTTTTTTTCATTCAACCATGTCAAATGGTTTGCAAGTTTTCATTTTCTGTCATTTTATCTTTTATGATTGTTTCTACTTTATTTTTTTTACTATCATGTTCACCCTGCACAAAGCCTGAAAGACACTCAAGGTAGGTGGTTACAGAATAAGAGGCACAATTTGTGTGAGGAAGATAATGGTTAACTGTAGACTTGAACAGGTTAAGATTGTAGCAATGAGGGATGCATCCTCATGAGAGTTAGTTCCACAAAGCAGTGTTTCTACGTTTTTCTTATTCTCAAAATCTATTTTCTGATCTTTATTTTCACAAAGTATTTAGAAATTTGTGGTTTCATCTCAAAGCCTTGAAGATTTATTTTTATTTTATATTGATTTTCATACAATTTGGTATTTATGAACAAATTAACATATTTCATATCAAAGTACCCACTATATTTATTTGATCGTTCACATGTGTTAGATGTGACTATATTATTTCTATAAGTCATTTACAAAAATCCTGCTTCTTCTAAAGAATAGATTTGCTTCATCTGAAAACATTTATCTTTGACCAGTGTTTTTTAAAAATTTAATTGGTTTTCATTTATTGCCAATGGCAATATGTCTGCAAACATTAATTGCCTATATACAACAAAATTTTGTTATTGTCAAACATGTCTGTTTAAATAAATGGTACACTTAGATCTTTTGAACATTGCCATGTATTTTTGTGAAATGAATTGGTTTTATCTTAATTTTTCTTTGAGAAAAAGCTTCATTTTATGCACACTTCTAAAAAAATTTTAAATGTCTTTAATTACAGAATATAGATTAATTATAGCAAGTATTAAGCAAAATAAGGCATCACTGTTGGCAATTTCACACATTTGCTGTTTGTATTATTAAGACAATATAAAGTCAGAATGAATGTGGAACAAATAAGGTTTGACACTTAAGAGACAACTTTATATTGACAGAAATGGAATGACAAAGACAAGTGGCAGCTAAAAAAAACAGGCTGAGACATTGTTCTGAATCCAGTGATAAGAAAGAACATATTTGTAAAAGATTTCTTTTCCAAACATGACATCAATGACTTGTCACTATTATTTAACTAAGTGAAGCAAAAGGTTTCCTAAATATTATGTTTGTGACAGGCAAATGTAATTCAATGGCACTTAATTGTTATCAAATAGACATGTCTTAAATTTTCTGCTTGCATGTAATGGACATTATTGAATGTGTGTATTCACAATGATTACAAGTCAAACTTTTATGTAATAATATCCAAATCAATAAAGCTGTTTAAATATGCCATCAGAATTGAATTCTATACTTCCCACACTCTATAATGTTAAGTGTTTTTTTTTCCATTATTGCAGTCAGTCCTACTTTTATAGATGCAGGTGGTCTAGTTTTTAGGTTGATAAAATTGTGCATTTCACACTAGTGCCACTGGTCAATGTTTCAGCCCAGGTAAAGACTAGGATTTAAAATGCTGATTTTCAAAGCAGGCAAGCATCCCCCTTCACTAGGAAGAGTTATACAACATAATTGTCTTACCATACTCCATTTTTCATTATTTGGTCTAGTGCCAGATTAAGCTTAATAAATAGACAGGGGTAAACAAAATGACAACAAAAATCATCAAATTCTTACATGTTATCTGTGAAAAGCTGTTAAAGCTGGGGATACATTAATGATATTTCAGTAAAGATATCTTGCTGTATCGTTTATAACTAGTTTAGATTTTATTTATTTTTCATGAAAACTCAACTTATATGACATTACAATAGGACATTTATTTTTTTAAAAACCTCTGACCACATTGTGCACACACACTACATATCTTGCTGATTTTCAATGATTTTTATCTTTTTCCAATGTATTTTGAATCATTAAGATTAATAAGGAAACTTTCTGTTAGATGATTTATTAATTTTGCAATATTTAATTTATTTAATATTTGAGGTACTATTTGAACTTATATTTAATGACTGTATTTGCAAGAATAATTTTTCTCTCTCTTTTTTATTCATTATGAGATTAAATTAAAATTCTGTTATATCTTTTGAGACAACTATAATTAAGAAACTATCACTTGAATATTTTTTATGTTTTTATGTGATCAATTGAATATTACTCAATATATGGACATAAACACTTCATTATTTCTAAAAAAAAATTTTAAGGCATTAATTAAAATTTGATATGATCACAAATTCTGTGCTTTTCAAGATATGAAAAAAATTAAATAAGTTACTTGATGCAAAGTCACAAAGGAAAATTTTGTAAGGAAATTTTTGTTCTCCAAATTTTATGGAAGGACTCTACCTACTTATGACAGTTTCTAAAATCCAAAGTAGGAATGCACCTGTTTTGTGACATGATGAGATTGTTAATTGGCACTTAAAAATTATTTAGAAAAAAATATTTTCTTTTTTTCTTTTTTTTTCTTTTTCATTTTTAACAAAATTCTATCAATAATAGGATTTTGTTGAAAACTGGCACTTTCCTATGATTTGGTTATTTTAAAGGTCACTGGGTTTGATAAGTTTGAGTTAGTTAAAATTCAAGACACTTGTTGTTTATATTTTACTTCACAGCACCTGCATAAGTTGCATTCGATCTACTTGCAGCACCCTGGCTGCTTTCAGACTTAAGTCAAATGCCAGGTGCAATCAAATGGGGGATTTTTTTCCCCCCAAAGATTTTATGGAAGGACTATACCATCTCATGGTAGCTTATAAAATTCAAATAAGAATGCACCTGTTTTACTGATATTTTTTAAATTCATGTGCTGCTATTAACTTGCAGTGTTTCAGGATGGTCAGGTCTCCCTAGAATCATTTATAAACCATCTCTGGTGGATGGAGTGATGTGCTTACAAGTGTGTATTGGAACATCTGCATATCACCACATCAATAGACTTCCTCTTCTCATCCATTAGAAAATGACTCCCAAGCTCTGAATAACTCAACTGAATATTTAAATCTGATAGAGGAATATTCTACAAAGTTGTAAATGTCAAGGACCCCAATACTGAAACATTTCAAATCTCATCAAGAGTACAAAAAGGAAATGAGAGCCCCAATCTATTTAATCTTTTCTTAGACTGTGCCCAGATGTAAAGAGATAAGCACTGACCATTTAAGCATTCCATTTCACATTTCAAACAAATCTGCTAATGAAAACCAGAATGCAAGTGTCTTCAGTATTGAAGCATGCCTTAAAAAAAAAGAAAAAAAGCTGTGAATGAAAATCATTAGCTTCCAACAAATGTGAAGCAGAGGTTGCTGACAGGTGTTTTTGGCATCACAAAATCACCCAAGAGACTGTTCTCCTGTCTGCAGTCTCTGGACAAAGGAGAAAAGGCTGTGCTATAAACTCTGCATTTCTTCCAGTCACCAGTTTAGTTTTGCTCCTGTATCTGATGTGAAAAAAAATTGTTTGCATTGTGTTGGCTTAGCCACCACTAATGAATGTGCAAGACATGAATTCCCCTCCAGAATTCAAGTTTGTAAAGCCCATGTCATAATGATAGCTAGTAAGGAATCTATTAAAAAAAGTACCTATATCTATGTAAACATCTATTGACTCAGTAGAGGTTGAATTTTTCATGTCTATAACAGACATGAAAAATTAAACCTCTTAGGAAGCAGTTAACACAGTTTAAGTTTAGCTGACTGTACTGAGGAGCACGGTGGAGTAATGGATAGCGGCTCAGTTTGAGGAATCGGAGAGACAAGTTCAAATTCCAGTTGAATCCATTGCATTCATTTATGTGCTAATACTCTTGGGGAAAGGTATGAATCCTCTTCTCCCCCCAGCTATGGGTAAATAGCAGGACAGACCAGTTCTATAGCCTTGAATGGCAACTGGTCTACTGCAGAAAGAAATGGCAACCTACTGCAGGAAAAAATCTGCCTCGTCAATCAGGTATCAAAAGATACATGATTGCCTAAGTGTGTATCACGCATGGCACATAACTGACTGTATTGAAAGTTACTTTTTCAAGAAAGATTGAAGAATCAATTTTTTAAGTAATATATTACAATAATTGCAATATATTTTATGAGAAGTTATGCTGATTAAGTTAAACTGATAATATTTCAAATTTGACGACTTACATCTTAATGCATCATTTTAAGGTTAAACATTTAATAAATGCAAAAAAAGTTATCAATATAAACCTTAATAATAATAAAAAATTTAATCTGTACAGATTTTACAGTTTTACAAATTAAATTTTCTAAAAACATTTTCTTGCTCATCCTAAGTTGTTGAAATGATGTGGTGATATGCTGCTGTGAGGTCAACATAGAAGGTATGCAATTTCCTATTGCTGTTTGATAACATATATGTCATTATTACACCTCTTACCAGAAGGAAAGCCAAATTGGGTTGTGAGAAGTTGACATCCATAGAATGATGCGAGCCTACTTAATACAATTAATACTTTCACTATAATGGATCCGTTTGAGATACCTCTGTATGTGAGAGGGTCATGAAGACTACATTTTTGTTTCCATAGTGCATTAATGTATGATATACTCCACATTTTTAGGACGTGCTTCTGATTCCAGGCTTTATTCATGAAATTGAGAAACTTGTTTGTTTTTTTTTGTTTTTTTTTTTAAAAGTTCAGCCTTAATGTCAAGTGGTGTTTTATTATTTTTTAGCCTTTTTATATCTTTCTTGACTTACTCTTCACTTTATAAATACAGGGTGTTTGGGCTAAATTTGACTTTTTTTTTCTTTTTTTAGGGAAAACAAAGTGAATATCTAAGTCAAAAATCAATTTATTAGAAAAATAGAAAAGGGGCATACAGGTTATAATAATAAAAAGACAATTCACTCAAAGGAGCCACCCTCAGGATCTACCAGGGCCTCAATCCAACTCTGGAATCTGGCACGTGTGGTCCCTAAGGAGAGGCTCAAATACCTCCTTAATCCTATTGATCAGCCGGGCCTAGATGTTACAAGCAGTGCAGTTTGTGTTTTTCTCAACCACACCACACACATAATAATCCATGGAATTACAATAGGTACCTTTTTATCTGCTTGCTGAAAAAACAGCATAGCATGATGGAAAAGGGTCCCAAGCTTAATAAAAACAAAGTTTTATTGCAAAAATGTTTATTATTAAGAGGAAAGACCAAAGTATTTTTTTTTTTTATTAAATTTTTTAATCTTTTCTGGCAGATACAAAATTTTGGTTAAAAAAACTTGTTTTTTTATGTTAGTGCTCGACATAATATTTACAATTAATGTTTTTGTACCTCCTTTACTTTTTTATTTTTTAAGGCAAAAAACAAATTGAATTGGAAATTCTTGTTAAAATCAAATAATTGCTGGATTTTAATGAAACTTTCAGGACTTATTCACAAATGAATGAAATTTTGGAAAACAAATTTCTTTTTATTTTTTATTTTTTTTTACATGTTACACACACACACAATTTTGAGAAATTAAATTGCAATCTCAAAATTTGTTTTATTAGTTAAAAGCAGGACTCCTTGGGGAATTTAAATCATCAGTCTTTTTTTGTTTTGTAAAACAGAAACTGAAAATCTACACTGAATTGTAAAATAAAAAATGCAATAAAACTATGACATTTAATTAGAAAAACTTTTAATTAGTTTTATAAATAAGATTTATTAAGGATACTATTGTCTTAGGAAAAAAAATTTTTTTGATGAATTTTTACAAGAATTATTTTAATTTTTTTTTTTTTTTTAATTGTAATTATAATAATTTAAATCATTTAAAATTCTGCATTACTTCAATTCGGTTAGGTGATATTGTTATTAAATGAAAATTACATTTACGAATCAAAAATTGAGAAGCTTAATAAAAGTTATTTGCCCCAATATATTTTTAAAATAATTTTTTTTTTTTTTTTTGTAGAAACTTTCCCATTTTAGTAAGTATAGATGTCCATCACGTGTTTTAAGAGTTGTCCCCCTTAAAAATTTGGCCATCTGCAATTCTTTCATTTTCATTTCTGTGTTTCGTGTTTAGGTCTGTACAGGCTTTACAAATCATCCCTTCAAGATTTTAAACTTTAAAACTTAAAGTCATTTTTACCTTTTTTTTAATTCCTATTTCACTAAATATTTTTATTTTATGTATAAATTTTATACGTCAATTGTTTTTTTTTGTTTTTTTAGCTTAACTTAAAAAGAAAGGGCACGGAGATGAAACTCAATATAATTCTACTAAAAAATAATTTTACTTAAATTAAACTTAAATTAAATTTTTCTTATTCATATTTTTTGATTTGCATGTCATTTTGAAATTTCCTTTCAAATTATTTTTACTTTAACTTCTATTTCATAAAAAAGTTTTTTTGTTAGCAGTTTTTACTTTTTTTTAAATTTATTCTATTTGAGAGTTATTTTCATTAAAAAAAGGCTATAAATAAATATATAAGTAACTAAAATTCAATAAAATATTAGATAATTGCTGAAAATATTATGTCTATTTTAAAAAATTACTAGGTAGTTAAAAACCAAAAACAAAGTGTTCACTTAGATTTTATAAATTTATGTCAATTTCTGGTCAGCCATACTTAGCTTTTCAACACATTAGGCTGCCAATCAGTAGATTAACATGTCAGAAAAACAAGACCCCATGGTTAAGAAATGCTTGTATACTAAGTTTTATGCTATAAGTAATATTTATTTCAAATCAGATTAATTTAACTTTAAATTTGCTAATTTTCCTCAAATTGTCACAAATATATATTTTATTTTTAGAAGACTTTTTAAAATTGAGAATTAACTTTTGTTTACAAATCTGTCAAAATGGCGATGTTTATTGATTTTTGTCAATTTTCTGAAAATGACAAAAAAGTTGAGATTTCAATCAATATAATTTCTATTTGAAATCCACCAGAGTATTTTGCTTACTGGAAATAATAAATTTAATCATTTAGTTTTCAATTAAAGCTAAAAAGAAAACTTCAAGAATTCTTTTTCATTTTTAAAATTTCACTTTAAATCTTAGGTATTGAAAATTTAATGAAGGTCCCTAGATTACAATCAGGGGAATTAGGGCACCAGATATTGGGGCTGGTGAAGTCATAAAAATTATCTGACAACAATTTCTGACTCTTCCTGGGGGTATGGCAGGGAGCTGAATCTTGCTGCCACATATATGGTCTTCCAGCAGCCACCCACTCCAACAAAGGCTTGACCATGGTGTTCAGCAACAATACATGATCATCCAAAGTGAGCCTGAAACCCTGTTCAAAGATGTAAAGTGGCATAACATCACCCTCACTGGAGACACACCCAAAAACCATCACAGTTTGTGGAAACTTGGTCTTCATGACACAAAGAATGTCATATGGATTATAGGCAAGCTGTTGTGCAGCTGATCCTGACGAAAATTCATTTCATCAGAGAAGAACCAAATTGTCCCTGTTTCAACTTGTTTAGGAATTTCTTTGCCTTTGTCAGACAGTTTTCTGGAGCCTTTTTTGAAAGTTGACCTTTGCACCTCTAGTATGACTGGCAGCGGAGTTCCTCATTCAAGCCAGATTCATGGTGGGAATTGCAACATTTATTTCCCACACCAAAGCCTGCATTCCCATGTCTGGGTCTTCCATCAATTTCTTCTGTAGTTGTTGGATGAATTCTGGTCTACAGAGGCAATCAGAATGACTGCTGTGTTCTTTCCTACAAGCCACAGCCTCTGTTGCAACTCTACATTTCACGTCTTTCAAAGAGCATTGAACAGCTTTCATGATTGCAGCATTTTGATGCCCAGCACGAAACATCATCATGCTGGTTATCCTTTTCCAATATTCAGGTGGCTTCCACTCATCCATGTCAGTTAACTTTGATACCTCTAAAACTGTAGTGACTACATTGTCACAATCCTATTCACTGTTTCCAATCGTAAAAAATAAAACGTTAGGTTCTTTCAAATTTAGCCTGAACAGACTGTATAATGGGGGATATTAAAATGTTCTCAGCCTTTAGGGATTCCAAAATAAATTCTGATTAGTTATTTAGTCAGATTCTTGAAAGTGAATAAAGACAAGAACTTTTCAGTAACCTCTCAATCTCTTGAAATGAATTTAGCCATCTTTCAGCCAGTTTGTATTGCCATAGATGAAGGACAGTGATAATTATTTTGGCCTTTTTCTCTTTAAAATTAAAGCAATCTTGTAACAGTTACAAATAAAAGAAATATGAGTAAACCAGTTAACAAAAACTCATCTACTCTCCTTTCTTTCTTCAGTATTCATTGTATTTGTACCAATTTCTGTAGTGTAGAATCTTTTTTTCTCTGATATTTTAGTGTTTCTTGAAACTAATTTAAACTCTTCTATTGCAACCAATGAATTGAAAAGATTCTAGGATACATGACCTTAGTGTTTACATCCAGGAAAATCTCTCAATGGCAAGGGAATCATCTCTTTGGGTTCCTGGATGATTCTTTCATGTGCTTTTGACTTTCTTTATTGCATTTTGTTAACTATGTCTTTTACCATTATTACTTCCCTTCTCAGGACTGTAACATATTAGACAAAATATCTGACACTATAGAAATTGCTGTCTCTTGAACATTTTTTGTTTGGTGATTTTAATGCTCATCATGTCAAGTGACTTAATTATTCTAATATTACTGATGTTGCTGGTATTCAGACGTTCCATTTTTCTGTTGCTCATTCTCTCTGTCAAATGGTGGATTTCCCTACTCTTTTCCCTAATAATTCTGATCAACATGCTTCTTTACTTGATTTGTTCCTTACCTCCTTTCCTTGCTCTTGTTGAACATTATGTCCTAGATTTGGTATTTCTGCAATAGTCCTCAAGAAATGTGCTACTGAACTGGCTCCTGTACTCTCTAAGCCGTTAGATCCTTCTACCTATCAGTCTATTGGCTTTCTACCTCTTTTTAGCAAATTACAAGACGCTCTAATCAACTCCAAATTCGTTAAGCATCTCACCTCACAGGGTTTTCTTTCATACAAACCATATATCCTTCACTAATGTGTTAACGGTTATTGCTGAAAGTCTAACAAGCTTTAGGTAAGAATGGTGAAGCTCAGATAGTTACTTTGTATATCTTGAAGGCAGTTGGCAGGGTTTGGCATGCTGGTCTTCTTCACAAGTTGAAAGGTTTTAGTATTTCTGGACAAATTTTTGATTTAATTCAGTTTTTTTTATTTTATTAAATCGTGAAATGAAAGGTGTCTTGAATAGCTACTCTTCTAGATCTTTTTGCATTAATGTAGATGTCCCTCAGAGCTCTATCCTTGGGACTATGTTGTTCCTAATTTTCCTCAATAAACTTCCTAATGTCATCAGTTGTCAACTGATTTGTGTCATCAGCATAGATACTATTTACTCCTGTGTTAATAAATCCGATCTGTTCAATAAGATCAAATTGACAGCTGATCTAAAAAATGACCTACAATTTGCTGTTGTTAACTGGGGGTAAGAAATGGCTTGTTAATTTTAATACCTCCAAAACAAAAATGCTCTTTTTTAATCAACATAGACAACCTTTTTTCTTCCTATCAGCATGACTGATGCTAACCTGTAGGAGAGTGAATCATTGTGCCTTCTTGGGCTAATATTTTCTGCTGGCATGAAATAGAAAAATTATATTGAATCACTTGCAACGTCTGTTGCATAGAAAGTTGGTTCACTGTGTCGTGCTAGATAATTTTTCATGCCAGAATCTATCTTACATATTTATAAGTCTACCATTCGTCTTTGCTTTGAATATTTTTGCCATACCTTGTTTGATGCTTCTGCTATATATTTAGAGATTCTTGATAAAATTACATTTCTTTTTAAATAGACAGAATTTATTTTATAAAATTATGTCCAATTAAACATTATATAATGCAGTGTTTTTCTCTCTTTTTTTTACACAACTGAGAGAAAGGGATATACCTGTTGATTTTACATTTGCTTAATTATTTACCAAAGCTTTAAAGTTAAATGTATGTTCATTTGAGTTTATTGTTGTGCAGCATAACTCAGAACTTTTAATGTTCATTTTCCAATAAAAATTTGCTTTTTATTTTGTGAAATTATTAGTTACCTTAGAAGAAAATTGATAAATTCTAATAATAAATGAAAAAATATTGAGTATTTTAAAGAAAGCAGTTTCCTTATTCTCTTCCTGTTTTTAGTAGTGGTGGTATTGATGGTTACCAAAATGTATTAAAGAAACCTTGTCAATTAAATAAATTATAGTTTTTAAATGCTGAAAGATGTTATTGAAAGAACATGGTTTCTTACCCAATGACTTTTTAAATCATTCCCTTTTCTTTGTCCTTTTCAGATAATTAGAAAAAAAAATCTTCATCCATTTTTTAAAAATAAGGAATAATAAATGCACCAGAAAGCAAATAAACTGTCATTACATTCTCATAAAATCCCTGTAGACATTTGAAATTTAAACTCACTTTGTATAATTGGAACACATGCTGTTTAAATATAGAAGCTGATGGTGTTGTTGACTACATAACTAAGCTAAGCACTGAATAATGAAAAATACATGCAGCCTGCATGCTTTCACCACTGCTACTGGCTGACAGAGCTAAATTACTGAAGAATGCTGAAAAGCAAAAGCAAAAACCTCCAAATTAGTTATGTGAGAGTCCTTTTTCAAATAATGCATTCAAAATCTTATTTGTTAAATGAATATCACTGTTGATGTTTAATGTGTAACATGATAACCCTGTGTTGGGGAACTAATAAATAAAGGAGACTTTAAACTAAATTGCTATGCCTAATATATTTAACAAAAGAGAGATCCATTCAGTAGTTTTCAATTTTTTTTATACTTACTGATAGTTTATTTTATTTAGTAGATTAAAAAACATTTTATTTCTTGAGGTATAAATGCATTTGTGTCTTGTCTGTAAGTTTCCTGGAGGTTATGGAAGGACAAACTTGTTTGCTTTATACATAAGATATCATATAAGCACTATTTTTAGTCTTTGTTTATTGAATACCATGAGAAGTCAGATGATTTATGATTTCAGGCATCTGATTTTGTAAAAATCCTTGGTACTTAATGCTAATACTTAGGTTTTTACTGACATCTCAAAAAGAAATCTATCTGTCCTGGCAAGGAAAGAAAAACAAAAAACGTGATAGTTATTCACTATATTTACAGTTGGAAATCAAATTTGAGACGTTAATGATCTGTGAAAGAAACTTGCACAACAGTGATCTTTGGTAAAACACTCGTTTTATTTGTTACGTATTTATAAAAAGTACTATCAACATTGTTACTAAATTGCTTAAACATGTCTCAAATATATCAGATAATATTACCATTTAATAAGAATAAATAAAATTATGCCAGTAAATGAAAATACCCATTGCTGCAGGCTGTCCAATTCACCTTTTTTTTTTCTCTCTTAAAAACATCCCTCAGTGTCTCTTTGGTAAGATGATTAAAGTTTCTCTTTGTATGTTTTTCTTTTACAAATCTTACATTAGATGAGCAACAAACTGAAAAAAATAGCAAATTAGTTTCTGATAAAAAAAAAAAATGGAACTAAATGTTTTGAAATCTCTGCATGTTTATCAGACATTTCATAAAACAACTGTTGAGTCATTAACTTTAATTCAAATATTGGCTAATTTTTTTTAGTAATTATTTACATAAAGATCTGGCAAATGTAAATAAATATATGTATTCAATTTTTATGACCCAGGGAGATTTTTTGATTAGCCTATTCATAAATATATTATTTTCTTCCCAACATAATATCCTCAGTGTCATTGACTCTCTTTTTTTTTTTTTTTTTTTTTTTTTGGCCAATAAATTCTTAAAATGATTTTCTAAATTCCTGAGGCAGTTTTTTAATAGAAAGAAAAAAAAATTGATATAATTTTTTTTTTCATTTTTCATAATTATGTTTAAAGTTGGAGGTTAATGTATATGTCCATTCATCTTACTATGTATGTTTACAATAATGCCCCTCCCCTCCCCGCCATTCAATTCCTATTCACAAAATCTTAAATGGAAGTTTATTGACTTTTCATTTTTAAAAAAAAATTTTTCTTATATGTATTCTATGAAATTCTTTTCCGTTTAAACATCTTACTGTTTTGGGATAGGAACTGTAAGTTTCATTATGTTTGTTCTTAATATGAGCAAAACATATACTACCCATTTATTGTTTAGAACGATCCAAAAGATTGTATTTTGTTCTCCATTATGCAGGTTAGATCTCCCTTCTTACTTTTTATTTGCATATCGCCTTGTATTTAATCTGTTAGGAAGCAAATCTTATAAAATCAGTTTGTAAATGAATGCTAACAGTGATCCTGAGAACCCTTTTTACCTGAAGAACATCAATTATATTTGTTTGTACTACTGTGAAAAAGTGTTTTCATGTATAAAAACACCAGAAATTCTGTGAAAACCATCCTGCTTTAATATGTTATGTTTGGGTCTAGCTACTTGTCATCACATTGCTTTCTCTATTGCTACCTCTACTTCTACAATGACTGCTAAAATAGTTGCATTATAATATAAACTACTATTGATCATTACTAAGTGTAGTAGTGACAAATTGTGAACAAACATACAATCTATTTTGGTAATAATTATTTTTTTAAAAATCAACAAATATTTCTCTGGAATCGCATCTACATTAAGGATACATTGAAAAGCAAATACATCCCAAACACACTTGACAATTTAAAGGTGCTTCAAAAGAAGATCAAACCAAAGTGTACCATATACGACAAGTGATAATTAGAAATAAGACAAAACTTTCCTTTTTAATATCCTTGAACTGGATTAAAGTTATTATTATACTGATGTGACAACAAGAGTCAAGAATGAAAGGATTTTTGGCTTTGGTTTTATTTTAGAAAGAAGATAATTATATTTTGATGGTTATTGATTTTTGCCCTGGGAAATTGTGGTGGCCACTTTTATCTAAGATTTAGTTATGGCAACTTATTGATATGCTTGGCCATCAAATTAAATGGTTAGTAAAACAATCAGAACTGCAATTCTTCTCTGTGGATTATTGATATTATGATTCTGTTCTCTTCAATTGTCTTTATTTTTTGAAATTAAGCACAGAGAAATGTTTATATGCATTTATTGGCAATACTTAGAATTATTGAGGTGTAATATAGAATCTGCAGTACAGTGTATGTAGCAAGGGTAAATTCTAATAAGTATATGGTCACTTATTTGGTTTTTGTTTGTTTCATACACAAATAATTAATTAAATAAAATACAAATATTTCTTACAAAGTATGTATTCCTAAAGATTTAAATTGAAGCCCATTTGTAAATTCAATACTGGGTGTGGTTATGAGAATTTTATATGTGCGACTTGATAAATTGAGAAAAATGATGGCATCCGCAAGATATGATTTATAGCATGGATTTGTAACTGGCAAGGTTAACTTGTGTTGAAATAATAAGATCATCATTTTTAGGAGTTTGTTTTAATTTAGCTGATCTGATTTTTAATATCATCCCAGATAATTAGCCCACAGTATGGAAATCAAATATCAGAGAGAGAGAGAGAGAGAGAGAGAGAGAGAGAGAGAGAGAGAGAGCTGTTTGTTTATCATTTTCTTTCTTTTTCTTTTTTACTTTCAATAATAGAAATACAAGTTCATTTGCATTTAAATGGTTTTAATAAGTTTAAAGCATTTGAAGAATAGCATAAAATATTGAGTTAAATAAATTTAACATGTGTTGTGTGTTAATGATTTCAGCATCCAGATTCCATGTTTCCAGATTTTATGTTTTCTCTTAGTCATTATTGATGTCCTCTAAGTTTAGATATGAGATTTTAGCATTTTATTTTTTAACCTTTTAGTATTTTAGGTAATGCTGTGCTACAGAATATAAACCAAATAATATTTTTTATATATAATTCTCAGAGAAACTCTTCTTTATTGCTTTTAATGTCTTTGGTTTCACCTGATGCTTTTGTTATTAATTAGCTATCTAATAAATCATTTTCTGTATCACTGTAACACTTAGATGGGGGTACTGAAAAATTCTTAGTCTAACTCTCTTCCAAAAACCTTATGAAACAACCAAACATTCAGAATATTTTAGAATCCCTTCTTAGTGGGTCAAGAATTTTCAGCACCCTCTTGTAAATGCCTATTAATAATAAATTTCACATCATATTTGTGCATTTCATTTGAAACCATTTTCCTTTATTTGGATATTTTAAGGCCTTTAAACTCTTAAAGGTATTCAGCTGAAGAATAAAGTCATGAAGAAAATATTTTGTAAATGGAAAAATTGAGCTTTACTTTTTATTTTCAAATTGAAATTTCATATTTTTTCTATTTTTTGTTTAATTAATCAAAGTACTGATTGTGGATGAGGCAAAATGAAAAACAATCAAAGTGTGCATCTCTCTCACTCACACGCTAAGTGAGGACTATCATAATTTCAGGAACTATTTAATATGACAGTGCTCTATTTTAATGTTGAATTGGCACAAAAATTGTCATTAAATAAGATTTGAATCTTTAGTAAAGTTGTAGTTAATATTTTCAAATATATATAAAGTAGTCCTAATTTTTGTCTTATTTTTATCACTTGCATTATTAAATCTAATTATAGATTTTAACTTAAATAGTTGTGATGATTAATTTTTGTTATTTATTAATTATTTTTTATGAAAGAAAAAAAAATAATTAAAATAACATGTGATAGCTAAATGTGTGTAAATATGAGAGGTAATCGCTAAGAATAGATGTAAATTATGTGATTAAGAAAGCATATAAATTTATAAATATATAATATTTATAGTAATAGGAAAGAATGGGAAGGAAGAAAGTATCTTAACTTGGGTCATACTGTATGAATGGTGCAAAAATAATGTCGTTTTTTGACGTTCAACTTCAAAAGATCATAACTCCTTTCATAATAAACTTTATTAATCGAAAAAAAACCCATTAGAATTGACACATTTTTGCCAACGAGAAACAAGTTTATTTATCCTGTTAGCATAGAAATCCGGAGTTCTGGAAGCGATGAAGTCATTGAAGGCTGATTCGGCATCAACTCGGCTTTTGAAGCATTTTTCGCGCAGGAAGTTGCCCAGATGCTTGAAAAAGTGATAATCGGTGGGTGAGAGGTCTGGTGAATATGGCGGATGAGGCAGTCTCGTAGCCCAATCCGTTCAGCTTCTGCAGGGTCAGTTGAGCAACATGCGGGCGAGCGTTGTCATGGAGGAGAATTGGTCCCTTCATATTGACCAATCTCGGGCGCATACGTTGGAGCTTCTGGTGCATTTCGTCAATTTGTCGGCAGTACTTCTCCGTCGTAATCATTTCGCCCAGATTCAAGAAGCTGTGATGGATGAGACCGGCCGCAGACCACCAAACAGTCACCATAACCTTTTTTTTGGTGCAATTTCGGCTTCGGGAAGTGTTGTGGAGCTTCTCCGGCATCCAACCACTGTGTTGAACGTCGCCGGTTGTCGTAGAGGATCCACTTCTCATCACACGTCACAATCCGCTCGAGTAATGGGTCGTTTTTGTTGCGCAGAAGGAGCGTAGAAGACACCTCAAAATGACGATTTTTTTGATTATCGTTCAATTCATGCGGCACCCATTTATCCAACTTTTTTGACTTCACTATTTGCTTTAAATGGCGAACGACTGTTGAGTGGTCGACCTCGAGTTCAACAGCAACTTCTCGTGTGGTTTTGCGAGGATCGGCTTCAATTAAGGCTTTCAAATGTTCGTTATCAACCGCAGTCGGCCGGTCGCGACCGTCTTCATCTTCGAGGCTCTTGTCACCATTGCGAAATTTCTTGAACCACCGTTGTGCCACACGTTCGTTAGTGGTTCCTGGGCCAAACGCATCATTGATATCATGAGCTGTCTCGGCAGCTTTTTGGCCTAGTTTGAACTGGAACAAGAAAATCGTGCGGATTTGAATTTTGTCCATGCTGTTGAAAAGCCTGCAAAAAAATGAATGAAGAGATTGAGAACGGTAACGAATAACACGATTCGATAGAGCGAAAAACGCGCTTCAAAATGATATATAACATGGCTATATATATCAATGAATTAATTCAGAAATCATATATAAAAGTAACATATGTGAGAAAACGACATTATTTTTGCACCAATCTAATAATATAGATAAATAAATTCATGATAACAAAAAATAATTTGAATTTTCATCTTTATCTTCATAATGTCAGTCTTGAAAATTATTGAGAATTTATTGGAAAGAAACTAGAAAAAATATCCTTTTATTAATTGAACAGGACTAAAACACACACCAACACTCTATATGATTAATTCTATTACACTTTATCAAAATGGGTTTTATGTTTGAATGAACATGTATAGAGCTTATTTGCATTATGGGAGAGTCCAAAGCACCTTGTTCACAATAAGCTTATTTCCAATTTTAATATTATTACTTTATAAAAAATAATTCAGCTCTACATCACTCCTATTCCTTTTAATGTGCATGTCAAAAAATCATATTCATATATATTATTTGCTTAAATAAATTCATTCTTTTTATATATATATATATATATATATATATATATATATATATATATATATATATATATAAATAAAATGTTTGGCAAGTATTTTTGAATTCTGCTTCTAATATTTTCATTATGCCAGTTCCTTTTGGAGTTAATTCTCTGCATGCTTCTATGCAATTCCTAATATTTTTTTGTTGGAATTTTGTTCATGTAATGCCACAGAAGAATCCATATGGCTGAATATTTATAATATTGACAGTTTCTCTCCATCTGAATGTCTATATAATACAGTCTTGTTCATATTGATCTAAACACATTTAATATTTTAACTCTTTAACTTGGCTGGTAGCATCCTGTCCATGTCTAGTTGCTGAAAGTAGTTGACTTTTAAAAGATAGCAGTTTATGTTGATTTTTCTTTTTCTGATTTATAAAAGAGAAAACCTCAACAACAATACCTTTCTTGAATTTAATTAATTGTTTTTACTATTATAGCACAGTGTAGTATTAATGTCTCTCTGTCCTGATAATAAAGTAAATATCTATTCATCTGCATTAAACTTTGAAATTAAAAGGTTATGGAAAATAGCTGGATATCCATATCATAAGAAGAGGAAAAGTTTAATATTCTTTTTTTTTTATATTCAATGATTGAAGCAGGGGTAAAAATCTTTAAAATATTCATTTTTCTTTCACAATATGTAGGCAAAAAACAAAATTTAATCAGAAGAAAGCTAGAAAATGAACTTACAGACTATAAAGGAACAATAGCAATAAAGCCTATATCCCTCTCCCAACCTTCATTAAAAGTCCTTAAAAAAGGGAATAAGTATAAAGTAGTATATAAATAAAATTAGTTAAAAAGTAAAATATTTTCCCAATTTTGTGCTTATTTAACCAAGTTATGCAGGACTTATTAGTTTGATTTTAAATTACATTTTATTAAAAATTTGTAAAGTTCAAAGTAGCCTAAAGTATGGCAAATATTATAAATTAAATATTAGAAAATACTCACTAGATCAACAAAAATGCTACTTCTCTTTCATGGTGCCATTTTCATTTATATTAATATTTTTTTATCATATTAATCTCTCAATCTTTTTTTTTTTTTTGCAGGTCCTTCAATTATATATATTTTATTTATCAATATATCTATGCATTTTCATCCTTCATCTTGTCTATACCAACATAATGGTATATGAACAAGCATATTTGGACCAAGACCATGGATCTCAGGCAATGAACTCCCTTAGTGAACTTTGGAAAAAACAGATCCTCTGTGATGCTACAGTATGTGCAGGGCCATATAAAATCAGTGTAAGTTGTTTTTACTTTTGTATTTTTAAGTTGTCTCCATTCCTATAGTAAAAGATGCAAGAAAGATTGTGTCAACTTGGTTATCAAAGCTCAGATATGTTTGTTGAATATTAATCATTTTAGTAACATTGATGAAATTCACTTTGTAAGTTTGTCTGCTGAAATCATAAATATGAGAAATGATTGAGAATGAATATCACTGTATATTTTTAAATTTTTATGGTTAAGAATTAAGTTTATTCATTTTTAGTCATTACTCCATTATTTTTATTTTATTTAAAGGATAAGGGATGTGGGTTCAAATCTCACCAGTTTTATTCTTTGAAAGAATACTGGCCAAAAAGTAATAAGTGACAAATTCTTAATATAATTATTTTCTTTCAAAGATTCTGTCAATTTGAGTGAAATTCATTATATTCATAAAAGATTTCTTTAATTTCCAATATTTCTTTTCAGGTCCACAAGACTGTATTATTGGTGGCCAGTCCTACACTTTTGTCACTCTGCCAAAATGGACCACAACAAGGTCACTTACAAGTTCAGCTACCAATCAATCTAAGAGGTTCAGATGCCCTCCATTGCTTCATCACATATCTCTATGAAGGTCTGCTTAATTTAAATGAAGATTGCGTCATGGAAGTTCTTAACATTGCTTCATATCTGCAGGTAGAGTCTGTAGTCAAATTTTGCCTTTCCTATTTGGATTGTGCTAAGGAACAGAATGTCACCCTGAAGCCAGCCCTCTCATCACCATATGATACTTGTCTGTACAAAGTTCTTAATGAGTCTCTCACCAAAAAGTTTGAGCCAAATGTGATTACTTCTCCCAAGCAGTCAGAGCAAGATAAAGGTGATAACAAATTAAAGAAATTGCCAAAAACTAACTGTTCATCAGAAACTGTGGTTATCAATGCAGAAACGAAAGAAAAGAATTATCATAATAATGTTGAACAGAAAGACCAAATGCTTTCTTCATTGCAGGTGAAAGAGATTCCTTTTGAAACTGTTTCTAATGTTTCAAGTGAATCTATTCAAGTTAAGTATATCATTGAAGATGATGATGATGATGAAGATACAAAACCAGATATTGAACAACATAATTCATCACCTGGGGTCCATTTTATTGATTCTGAAAATATACAGACATTTTCTTTTGCCCAAGAAGATGGCCAATCATGTTCAACTGATTCTCTGGTGGCTGATGCAAAAAACACCAATAGAAATGCATTGATGGTTTCTGGCAACAGGTAAGTTTCTCACCTTTTATTTTACATGTAAATTCTAGATAAAAAAAAAGTGTCAAGAAATAGCTGGAGAGGAATCCTGTTTGAAATGTCATACATGAGGTTTGTATGAAAATGATGCAGCTGTTTAATATGAATGAAAAAGAAGCCTATCTTAGTTCCCTTTGATTCTCACCCACATATCACTTTGTTGTTTTCATTTTCAAAACAGTTTATAAAGTATTCTTTCTCATTCTCCTTAATCTTATCCATAGTCTGAAATCTCTCTTTCAATTGTGAGTTTAATTTTGGGAAAAACCAGAAATATCCAGGAGCTGAATCTGGGCCATAGAAGAACTGACAAACCTGGGTAAAATCACAAGGCATAAGTAGAGATATTCATAATAACTGGCTACTTTCTGGACAGGCCACAGAATCCCCAGATTTCTTTCTAATTCTCACTTTGCCAATTGACTTTCATTGCAGCCCACATGTATTGCTTTCAACAGATCGCTTATTAATTTTGAAGTATTGGTCCCAAAATTTTAATCTGGGCATTCAACAGTCACACATTACATACACAATAGCATCTTATTGCTAGATGAATAACCCTATGGGAGAGTGTCTGTTCACACAGGTGCAGTAAAGTCTGTATCATAATTGGTTGCCTAGTCACAATGAGGCCATACAATCATTTCTCCTTATATTCAAAATAGCTAAATGCTTTTTGGACACACCTTGTGTGTGTGTGTGTGTGTGTGTGTGTGTGTGTGTGTGTGTGTGTGTGTGTGTAATTTGGTCATTATATTTTTATACTTGCTTGGAAGAAATTCTGATATTAATAACTTTTTCTAGCTTTCTTATTGGATTTTTTGATTTAATGAATAACTGAAAAAAAAATCTACTTTCGTACTTATTTTAATTTTTTTTTTTTTTTTGCCTTAAACTTTAAAATTTCTGACATACTTTGTCTTTTTCCACAGATAAACTCTACAGCAACTGAATTCAACTATCCTATATATGCACGCATAATGCTTTAGTGAGCACTGCCAAACTATAATATGCTCTAATAACATGATTAACAGCCAATATTGTTGAGAAGTATTTGGAAATATTTTGTCTATATGTAAGTATAGAAACAAAAGTTGTGTACGTGTTGTACATCTCTTCCAAAAACTAAATGAATATTTGATTAATCTCTCTTCACAGCAAGAAGGTTGCTTGTTTGAAAAGTTACTGAAATTAGTTGAATCAGACTCATTTTGTTGATATTGCAACAAGAAAAAGTTATTTTTGACCGTTTCTAAATTTCCAAATATGTTTGTATTTTGTTTGTGCATATTTGGATGTTTTGTCTATTTCTCAAAATATTGTAATAGACACTGGAAAATTATAAATATACTTCATGAAATCAAATTCTCTTATTTGTTATGCTGCAAAAGTAGTTGTCAATTGACCTTGCATAGATAAATGTAGGCTATTTTTTTATTTTGTTGATAAACCTTCTTTCTTGATATAATGAAGCAAGTATATGCTTGAGGAGGTCTGATTCATCCTATTTATATGAGGGAGTGCTGAAAAGTTCTTGACCTGACCTACTTTCAAAATTTTGACAAAACATAGGATTTATTTATTCATTTATTTAAGGGTTTCTTGGTCAGATTGAGATTTTTTTAAACAGCCTCTTGTATTTTTAAAAAGAAAATTCAAATACTTAAATTTTGCTTTATCAAAGCAAAATTATCTTCAAGCTTTGAAGATTGATGTGTTAGTGTTAATTTTATTGAATCAATGTTGTTAATGTATAGAGAAAGAGCAAGGAATTTGAAAGTGTGCAATGAGTTTGAAATCATATTTTCTTCCTTGGACTCAAATTCTAAAAGGAAGTGCAATATTTTTTAATACTGATAAAATAATCATGAGAAAAATAACTCCTTTGTTTAAAAGATCTAAAGCAATAAACATATTCAAGTCAATTTACTCACAAATCCTCATTCTAAGTCTTGAGTCAGTTACTACTTCTTTATTGACATTCTTGCAGTTACTTCAAATTTTAATCTGAATGATTTAGTTACTAAATCATATATACACACATACATATATATACATACCTATGTTCATAGTGCGACATAAAGTTTCGTTGTTTTACCAACTTGGTAGGCACAGACTATTATGGTTGTTTTTTTTTAAAAAAATACTGGGTCTTATGGGAGGAACACTAAATTAAATGCAGATTCAAAGCTTAAGTTAATATAAATATATTATTTGGTTTATACCCCACCCACCCCACACACACATACGCACTACTGTGAAAATTAATTGGGACAGAGTGACTTCAACAAAATAGAGAAATGACATTTTATCATTGTTTATTTTTTCAAAAAAGCCTTACATAACTGTTCTAAAATTTCACAAATGTGTATTTTATAAGCCCGCCTCTACTTTTAATGAGTATTTGGACACATTTTGGCATAGATTTGACCAATTTCAGGCACATATCGCCTAATTCTTCATTGTGATACCATATCTGAATGACTGTACGGATTAGCGTCTCACTGGTGGTACAGTCATGTTTTATCAGTCGTTGCTTCATAATAATCCATAAGTTTTCAAGGGGGTTTAGGTCATGGGAATTTTCTTGCCAGTCCAACACTTTTACATGCTCACTTTAGAAAACACATCATCTCCATTTCGGTAAAATTCTTCCATTGTTGAGAGCATGGATTTTCAAAAAATTTTCATATTTTGTGCTATTCATCATCCTCTCAATTATTCTTCATCTACCAAACCCATTTTCACTAAAACTGCCCCAGAACATTTTCTTGTGAACGTGCTTTGGCTTTTGCTCAATATGGCCATCTCTTACGGGTTCACCTTTGCTTCTCCATACAAAACAGGATTGATGACCTCTCACTTCAAAGTGTGTTTCATCTGAAAACAACACTTTTTTTCCAATCTTCCCCTGTCCAATCTTTGAGATTTTGCCCAATGGAGTTGTTTATCTTTAATTCTTTTTGTCAAAAGCTGTTTTTATTTTTTTGGCTGGTCACTCCATTTCAAGTAGCTATCTTCAGGCAATTGAGTCAGATATGGATACACCAGATTCCACTAAATTTGCTGCCAGGTGCCTGCTTTTTTAATGCTGTCTTTGAGCAGCATTTTTTGTCTCCCTTTGTGACCCTATAGAGCCTGCCAACACAATGTGTCCAACACTGGACTGGCTTATCTTGAGACTTTAGGCTATTTGTTGGGCAGGTTTGTTTGAATATTCATGGAGCGCAATAATCTGTGCACACTTTCTAGGCATTGTATCCATTTTTATTTTACCTGTTGAAAGAAAATAATCAAATTAGTTTTGAAATCAGAAGCAGTAATCAAAAAAACATAAAATCTGACTTACAAGCAAAACAATATAAATCACAATTCTTAACCAAATACAAAGTTTAGTCACAAATAAAGTCTTAAAATATTCAAAATGGTTTCATTGTAACAGGAGTGTGCATTGTAATGGCTTCATTGTGATTAGGAGTCATTGAACTATTGTGCCACTGTCCAAAGACGGTATAAAAGAAAAATATATTAAACTGAAGTCTCTGTCCCAGTTAATTCACACAGTACTGTCTATATATAAACAATAACTTGTTAAAATTTGTTTTTTTAAACTGACATCTAAATATTGACTAAATGTTTTATATAGAGCTTGTCAGTATGGAGAATGGAATCAGCAAACCGAGTTCAACAAACTCTGGTTGGGACAGTTTGTGTTCATGTTAAATTCTATTGCTTTTGGTAAAGGCATGAATCCACTTCTACCCTAGTAGGGCAGTCTTTTAGCTCTTTAAGAAACTCTATCTTGGGACTAAGGCTATTAAAAAGACCCCATAAAAATTCACTTGTTACAGCAACATTGCTTGATGTGCTTGTAACTAACCCTCTGCTTCATAATGAGTTTGAAAAAATAAACTAAATCTGTGGCCTTTGTTTAACACACTTTGATTATTTTCAAGATTTTGAGTAGATATCTTCTTATTCTTAATGTTTCATTTATAATCTATTTTCTGTAAGATTTAAGATTTTTAAAAAGTGGTTACCCTTTGGATTTTCTGTATTAAAAATGGTGAGAAAGTAAGTCATATTTTTACTTTTAACCTGCTCACATGATTTAAATTTCCCAAATTATTGTGTCACATGTTTTACTAAATTAAATTCATATGCTTTCCTATTTATCAAAAGTTTTAGCAACCTTTATTGTGGATTGACATTTTCCCATGAAAATTGATTACAAATTGTTCAGGAAAAAACTTTCCAATTATTCTTTTCCATATCTTATCTGTTTTTTTAATAGGGGGCAGAATGATAACTTACATTTAAAAACTGTTAGGAATACTTTTCTCCAGAATTCTTAGACAGGTGTACTGCTCAAAGAATGATGTTTGCATAAAATCTTGGTATCTAGGAATCTCTACTTTTATTTTAATCAAATATAATAATTTGTATTCATTATTATAATTCCTTTTATGTGGCAAATCACAGAAAATAATAATAATACACAAATAATGATATACATTGTTATAAGCAAACCTTTTTTAATAGTCATCAATACCCATGTTTTTAATGAGGTTTAATATAATTTTCTTTGATCATACTTTGCTAAATAAAAATTTTATAGAATTACTTTATATAAATGTGATAAAACTAATTTTCATTTTGTTATCAAATGATATGACGGAAAAAAATGAATTTTATACTAATTGTATTATAACTTGAATATAGATTTTTTTAGATAAGTTAAAAAGTTAAAATGGCTAGGATTTCTACTAAGAACAAAATAGACATGTATTCTAGCTGAAGTTTATCTTTAAATGGGTTTCACATTTTACTAATTTAATTTTCTACCTTCTGGAATTGATCCTATTTTTTAAGCATTCTTCTTTAGGGAAACTTGAACACATTGTTCAAGGCATTGTGGTTTCTTGAAAATACCAATTGAAAACACTGTCTTGTGCAAAGTTTTATTTTGCCTTTTTGTCTGCTAACCTGATTAGTGTTATGAAAAATTATAAAAAGAAATACTTTAAAGAAAATTGTTACCTTTATCACTCTTTAATTATCTTCATCTAATCAACATAATACAAATTTGTGTATAGATTTTTTTTTTTTTTTGTGGTTAAAAAAATCTGTGCTCATTCAAGTTCAAAAGTCCTATCTGTTGCTAATAAGTGTTTGTAAAACATAGCTTCAGTCTATTTCTGTTTTTCCTTTTCCTGTCATTTTGATTGCAATTTTCTAATGTCTGATCATCTTGTACAGAGATGAAAATAAATGCACACATGAAAAAAAAAAAAAATGTTTTTCAATTGCACTGGAGGTATCACACCTACCTTTATTCTTGGTTTCTCATAAAAGAAGCATGTTGATTATGGAATGTTAACTTAATAAAAGGTATTCAAATGAATAAGCAGTCTTAATAATTATTGTGATTGCACAATTTTTCTTCTTTTTCTCCATCCCTCTTCTTTGCTGTGACTTTGGACTGATTGTAGCATTCCTTTTTCATTCTTTCCTGCTTTTCTCTTTTTCTTGTAATTCTTGGATGATTATTATATACATAGAAAATATTTAATAAATAAGATCATATTTTGAAAAATCACTATATGACATTCACTTTCCTTTAATTTTGTCTGACTCTTGTTGTTTTCACTCAAATGTAAAGGCAGATTAATTCTAACTGGTAATATTTGTAAAATTACGATGTACTGGCATTCCTCACTTTATTGTGCTTTTCTACAAATTGATGGTTTATGGCAACTCTGAATTGAGTGACACCATTTTGCCAATAGCATTTTCTTACTTCATGTCTCTGTGTCATATTTTTGTTGCATTTAAGTATGTTTTTTTCCAATGAAGAAATTCATGTGAATCTGTTTATCAAAGAGGTTTACAACTGAACCCACAATATTTCCAAGGTCTGCTTGTAATTATTATTGATGTAGGCTAATTAGTATATTATTTGGTTGTAATCTGGCACTCTGAAGTTAATACTAACAGTAAATCCAGTTGAGTGTTTTCTGCAAAGATTTTTCTCTGAGTGGGGAGAATAGATTTTGAAACTGAGGTGTATATAAATATGTAATAAAATGAGGTACTAATGTATTTGTTTGCTGGCATTTATTTTTAAAAAAATGTTGATACTTACTAAGATTAGCTTAATAGAACATAAGGCCAGATGAAAGAGGAAAAAGAGTGTGTGGATGTCTGCATTCAAAATTCTTTATATCTATCAGGGCTAAATCCCCACTCACCTGTGATGCATGCAGTGGGAAATAGTTATGCTTCAGCCATGAAAGGTAAGCCAAAGAAAATATCATTTGAAATCATTTTTAAGACAAAAAGAAAATCCATATAATCACAAAACCAACAAAAAAAATGCAGCTACATGATAGTAGCTTTTTCAGCTAATATTTCATCTCATGAATTTATTGTTTCTTTTTCTTGTTATTCACTACTAAGATACTGATGTTGATGTCCAGTTTGAGAAGCAAGGTTTTTATTTATTTGACTGCGAATAGATCAATAGGTTTATGAAACAGGCAGAAATAAAAACTGAATGCGTCAGTGTTGAAGAAATGGTTCCTTTATTCATAAATTTTTCTAATCTCACTAAAGGTAATTTTGTTTCTTATGTATGCTTTTGTATTGCGATGACACTTCTGGTTATTCATTGCAGGGTGACTAGCATTAGGTGAAGTCAGTGAACTATGTTTCTTACTGAAAGGCAACATTGATTGCTTTTTGTGTTTACTATGTTCTTTATTGCATAAAACTTAAGAAATAAACTGTTGTAATACAAGAAAAGGTTACTGAATGAGGAATAACCAAAACGGAGGTTGGAAATGAAAATGGTAATCTTTAGAACATCAGCAAAATACAATACTCACCAGTGGCATGAAATAGGTAAACCACTGCTAGTGGTGAACTACTTGGACACTATTGTAAGTGGGGGTAATATACTGCCTAACGTATTTATGAGGATTGGGACATACCCATTAGTGTTCATATGTACAGTATATAACATAAACTTAAGGTTCTATCACAATTTATTCAACAGAACAACTGATCATGGATAATTCCCTTGACCTAAGAGGCTTGAAACCAACCCTCATTCAAATTTTGCTGTTAAGAAATGAAAGCATTGTCATAATCGATTCAACAATTTTATTCAATCTATTGAGCAACACTCCAGATAAACTGAATATACTCATTAAATACATTGATCTTTCTGTGTATATTTCTGATTGTGAAATGTATGTGATTTGTACATAAGGTATTTTTAGCTACTTGTTGGCAACAGTTGAGGAGAAGCATTGGCTGAATATCTGTAGGCACTAAAGCATTTGAGTGAAGACTAATTACAGGGCTGTCAGTGCTGAAAATTGTAAAGACTGGTCTATACACACGGCCTAATACCATATGTCAGTGGCTGCTTGAGAACAAAATGTTTGATTTTTACAACTGCTTTTGATCAAACAAGAACTCTGTAACAGGCTCAAAGGAGATTACAGATGGCTTTTAGTGCAGCAACTCCTCTTTCCAATGATAATGCATTAAAACCAGAATTGGATTATCCTTTAGGCTAGTATAGGCTGCAGCCTAGAGCCTCTCAATCTTTTATAAAACAATGATTTTAATTTTCTAGATGTTATAACCTCTAAATAGTTTCATAAACTGAAATGATATCAATATGACAAACTCATATTTATTTTGATTGTTTTATTGTTATAATGCTGGTTATAAATATTTTTCTTTTACTATGGTTGTATTGAACTATGTGCTAATTTGGTTTGTAATAAATAGTAAAATAGTCGTATTTCTTAAAGAATATTTTTTAGATAGCTATTTTAGTTTATTTAAAGAATTTGCAATAACTTCACTTCAAGCTATGAAAATGTTGCTAAAATATATCATTAGTAAATATTCAAGACTGGTGTGGGCAAGTTAGTAGGTGGCTCCATCATAATTTAATTAGCCTTAGGACTCCAAAAAGTTATAATCCAGCTCTAGTTAAAACATACTTGAAATGAGATCATTTAAAAATCAAACATTGGTAGCTGTCTTAAAAACAAATGTTTCTTCTGTGGAAATAATAGAGATCTTCCCTAGAACTGTCCAGCATGGAAAGCTACATGTAATAGATGTCACAAAAATTTTTGGTTTGTAAAGATATGTCATTCAACAGGGCCTCAAATATCTGCTGCATGTCAGTCTCCAACTTTTTGTTATGAAGGCAGCTACTTCAAAAATTTTACTTACTGTCACTACCTGGATTAAATAGAATGTCTGAATACTGGTTGTACTAAGAGTTTTCTATGTGGAGCCCTTATTTGGTAGTGAGATTTGCATGCATATCTAGGTTCAAAAGAAATGATCAGCATGAAGTGTACCTTTCAGAATATCAACTACCCTGCAAGCATATAACAAAAAAGTCAAGGAGGGGAACCAGAAAATTGCCATGATCTATCTGCTTATATCAAGGGCTTATCAGAAAAGATTCAGAAGATCTACGATCCATACAACATCAAGACAATATTGAGAAGCAGTTTTACTGTGTGGAGAAATCTCTGCCGAGTCAAACCGAACATTTAACATGCCCAAGAACTGTGTGTACCCCATTCCTTGCAGTAGCAGCAAAGAATATAAAGGTGAAACCAATTACCCTCCAAAAGTAAATCTAAAGGAACATCGGAAAGTAGTAGTAAGGAGTGAGACAATGAAATCAGACATGGCTGATCATGGTATGGAAGGAAAAGTTTAGTTATCAACTCCTGTGGAATGGGGTGAAAATACTAGAGAGTTAAACACCTGCACGAATCAGTGCATGTGCTAAACTGAGAACCTCCTAAGTAGGCCTAGCATAGAAATAAATGTGATGTGGAATCCACTAATAAAGAAAGACAAATGACAGCTGGTTTTCAATACCATCATTAACAAAAAATAAAGCTTTAGTGAGTGCAGTTAAGTTTCTTAAGTTGCAGCACTCCTCAGTAGGCAAGTTAGGTTTAAGGCTCCAAATTCTCTACACACAATTGTCCTAGTGGATTAAAGCATTGGTTCATGAATTGTGTGTAGTAATTTTGAGTTCAATCTGGGCTAGACAGTATCTATTTGAACTCAGTAGAAATGGGACAAGCAATAACTGAGCAGTACTAAAATCTTTAGGCATGGGCAGTGAGACATGAACAATCTACCCCCATAGATTGAATAAAGGGTTCAGGTCATTATCTAGATCAATATATCCCTGATGACAGCCAGAGTACACAACAACCAAAATGTTGTGATAACAACTAAGATAAGGACAATAATCCACATGTAAATAATAACTTCACATCCCAGAAATTCAGACAGAAAATCCAGTTTCTAATACTGAGTTCTAAGACTTCTGGTCATTGTTTATTGAATATTGGGATGAGGATACATTAGTACCAGAATATGAGGCTGTCTATTTTGTCTGATTTATGTGCTGATGTAATCCTTAGATAGGACTATATAAAGCAGCATCAGAGTATCTGTGAAAATTTTGGGTGAAAAAGAACCTCATTTAAATGTGCATGGATCGGCTACTTTTTTTTTGTTTCCTCTCCTCAACATTTTGCTAATTATACTAAAGACTGTAGCCCAGTAGTTACAAAGTCAAGAAAATCTGTTTGTCCATATAAACACTAATTGAACTAAGAACTTGCTTTTCATGAACTCAATTTGAAGTGACCAATAATGAAGGAAGCAAGAAAGAGAATGGTAATCTATTACTCTCAAACTGTGAACCAATAACAACTGACAAACACTGGCACAATATTTATTTTTTGCTACTATCAAGTTTCAATATTTGATTGATGATAAGCCTTATACTACTTTTGAGGTGTGTGATCAGATATACCAGTTATGCTGGATTCCATTTGGGATAACCAGTGGAGTTACTTGCTTTTTGCATCAGCAATTGTATGACATGTTTGATTGATTGATTTGTTTTCTATGACTACTCAGTCCTTTGCTGGTTACTTAAATCCAGAAAATATTTTTAGATTGTAAGAAATCTTCATTTTTTTTAATTTTTTTTTTTTTTTATAAATAACAATGGTTTAGTGATACAAGTCTTAATAATTAACCCGGACTTGAGGAGGATTGGATTCATACCTTTCACAAGGGTATTTGCACATAAGTAAATATAACAAACCTAACAGGAATTGGAACTCTGCTCTCCAATTAACAATTTCAAGCCATTATCCATTACACCACCTGCACATCCAAGTTTAAGTCACCTGTTATTCCCAAGCAGTTACCCATCTAGGCACTGACCAGGCTCACTGTTGCTTAAGTTTGGTGATCGTATGGGAACCAGTGTTTCAACATGATGTGGCTGTGAACTTCTGACATGTTTACTTACCTGAATAACAATCATTTTTGGAAAGAACATGACTTTAGCTTCAAAAGATTTACTGAAGCAGCTGAGATGTTTAACTTGACCTACGATCATAAGTGTATGTATATGTGATTTCCATGGATTTCCTAAGTTATATTATTCATGAGGGTAAAATGAAACTTGATTCTGAAAAATTTCATTCATGAATAGAATTTCCTCTTCCTCTGGATATGAATTCACTACATTTTGCTATAGGTATTTTTTCATGCTATTCCTACTAGATTACCAATTACTATCAGAAGATTACTCCTCTTGTACAAATGAAGACATTTCCACTCACCAGGAAGGTTGAAAAGATATTTCAATCCAGGAGAGCAACACTCTACACCTTCTTGGGCTCACATTTTCCACTGACATTAAATGGAGCAACTATTTTGAATCAATGGATGTTTTTATCATTGATGATAGCTAATAGAATAGCCAAAAGCATACTTGAAAATATAGAAGATTCAGACAGTTTTTACAAGCTTTGTCTAGAAAAGAAAACACTTATATGAACACAAGAAAAATTGAATAAAAAGCTTAATTGCAGTACCTTGGCAGTTGTCCTTAATGAAATTTGTATAAAAGGCAAATACACAATTATATATAAGATTCTCTCATGGGAAGTCTATGGACTTTGTTTCTTACTGAAAGGCTCCCATATGCAATGTATTGTTGTAATGTTCATTTTAGAACCTAAAATAAATTAAAGTTTTATAACACCCACATTGGCCCTAAGTTCAAATGAAAAGTAGATAATTAATTCTATAAGAAAGACAAAAAATGACATTATGGACCTTAATAGTTTTGACTAAATAAGATGATGGTGATTATAAAAGAGAATGTCCACAGGAAGCTGTTAAATATCTTGAAACAAAAATGCTACCTGAACATGATTTTCCTCCTGCAGTTAAAAAAAAAATATGGGGGAGAAGGTTAGATTCCTTGCTGAAAAATAGGAACATGAAACAGTATGAAATAGCTTATTAAAAGAACTGCTAAGTCTGTTTGGTTGTAATATGAGGATGTATTTATACATGAATATTTAGGTTCATATCTGTATGTACATATACATACACTTGCACCCATATGTATGGTTCTTATCAGAAAACAGTGATTAGCATACTAATCTAACAACCAATTGTGAGAGTCCATTCCTCATTTGAAATATAGCCAAACACTTTTTTATTTATATCTCTTTATTATTCACACATTTCTTTTTCCACTCATAATTACTTATGCATGATAATGAAAGCTGTCATCTTAAAGACAGCTTTTTGTAATTACATCATTTCACTTAAAGGATTGATCTACATATTGTCAATTGCTTAATGAGGCAAATTTGTTTCCTTTATTAAAATTGTCATGTATTTTTTTTCCTTCTAGATATTTTGTTAAAACACTTCCTTGATATCTGAATTATTTTTGATTTGCTTTTGTTAAGGCAAGCCAGCAAAGAATTTTTTTCAAAACACAAAGATCATTTTTGCCTTCTATTAATACAATGTACATTTATGTCTATTGGAGAAATGCTTTGATCATTTATAAGGTGGTCTATAGCAGTGGAAGGACTGAATCTGCATTAAGTGCAAGATGTTTGTGGTAAAAATTATATATTTTTGTGCTTCAGCTGACCAAGCAAGTTGCAGCTTTTGCCACTTTATAGGATTCCTTTTTATACACTTATCAGTAAATGGATTGTTACAATGCTGCCTCTCAAAATTTTTCTTTTTTATGATTGGATTTATAATTGGAAGCATTGTTCTGCAGTCTTTATTGACATCTCTGTAGTTGAGTTTAGAGAAAAATAAGGTTTTATAAAAATATCAATAAAACATACACACTTCCTGCTAGATACAGCTCCTCTTTTCACAATCCTCTCTGGGTTGAAGCATGATTTTAGGAAAAACATAATCACTGACATTCTCTGTCTCAACAGTGACAAGATCCCATTAGAACCCATCCATTTTATTTTGGAAATAGACAGAATAGTTTGCACTAAAACTTAATATTCAGAAATGTGTGTTGTATTAATATGGCTAACCATCTCATAATTCATAGAGACATATTACAATTGGAAAAAGAAGATGCAATTTTTATTCCTTTGCATAGAAAATAATTTGCAAATTACAAATTTTAAAATATACAATATTGTTATATTGAAATATGATAAAGATTGATAGCAAAACTAGCATAAAGAATTGGAGATTGTACTCATCGTCAAAGATTCCATGACCAAAGTAGTTAAGGCAATGGATCCCTGATGTTTGGGATAAGAATTCAAGTTTCATTGGTGGTTACTTTTTTTTGTTTACAAGGATAATCAAAGAATGTGCTGACAGTGTTGTGATAAAAAATAAGAATAGTGAAAATATTTAATCTAAAAATTAAAAAAAAAAAAAAACTGTTGAAACACTCCTGTCTGTTTTTGAAATTAGGATGGCATAAACAGATGAAAATGGTTGCAATTTCTCATTTTTGATCCTAATTGTACATTAACTAATTATCATTTTACCTAAAAAAAAAAAAAATCACTAATGTCCAATCTTCAGAGACGTAAGATAATATGACATTTGTCATATCTCTTAAATAAGTAATATTTCAAATCATCAGTCAGAAATGGAATTTATTATTGTTACAACTTGGCTAGGCTAATTACTGAGAGCAAATTACTCTTGAATGTATTTTAGTTCTGGAAGAGGAGAAAACAGTATAATCAATTGGATGACTGAATTTAATCAGTTACTGATAACTCATTCCAAACATTGAAAATGACTAAATGAATTGTTCTTGTAATATGTTAGTTTTACTGTCTCTAGTTCTCTGGTGATATTTGATGAGTTTTAAACTTAATGTGGAGTATAAAACATGGAGTTTTAAACTTAACATTGGTAGAGAAAACAGAAAACCTGCAGAAAATCGGCTATTCTATAACAAGTGCTGAATATGTTATTTTTTTTATTTCTACAGAATAACAGAAAAGGAAACAAGATTTCTAGTGATTAATCTATAACAACAATGTGATATAGGTATTTACTTTGTATTGACAAATAAATAATTTGTTTTTGTGGCATATAAAATTAGTTTCCTTTTGTCAACAGTTATCAATAGAAAACTAACCTAAGATTTATAGCAGTCAGTTTTTGGTATTTAAAGTCACAATAGATGTTTATGTCAAAAGATTACCTCTTTTTTGGAAAACCCAGGTAAATCTTTCCATTTTATTTGTATTAAAAATAGTACACTAGCATATTTGTATATCCCATTCTGATCCATTAACATTTATGAGTTATCAAGTACCAAACAAAAGTGATCTTTGCTGTTATTAAAATTTTAGTAGCTGATAAAAATTTATAATTTGAGGTTGAGCAAATTTAAAGATATCATCAAAGATGGGAAGTTAGTGTAACACTGGACCTTCCTGACTGAAATCTATATCTATCCAGTGTCACTTAAAGAAAATAATGAGGTTATGGTTTGTGATTGGACAGTTAGATAAGACTTCAAATTATACATAGAATGTGACATTGATGATGGTCAGTTTGAATGAAGGATAGAATAAAAAACAAAAAAATAATTAAAAATAAAATTTTCTTTTATCAATTTTTAAACATAAGCATTTCTCATACTAAAAAAAAATTCTCTAATAGTCAATAGTGTTTCTTTGGCATTGTCTCAGATTCCAGTAGAAAAATGTTGTTGGCCTCCTGAGCCTATTGATTGGCTTTGGCTAGTGGAACTACCTTTTTGATCTTTTCATCAGTTGTATTTGAAAATCACAAAATTGCCAACAAATGATATCAGTTCTGCTTTAAACAAATCAATATATTGATGAGTTTATTGATCAAGTCATTGATTGTAGAATTTTTCCCTTTTATTTATGAATTGAAATTTTAGTAGAAATTGGGGCATACTCCTGCATCTATTTTGAAAAGAATTCTTCTTTGCCATTCAAAAATAAGTTAAGCACCAACAAAGAATAAAAACATATTGGTTTATAATCTCTTAAGAAATGGAGTGCCAAGATTTCATGGCAAAAAAAGAAAATACTTTTAAGAATGTTTAAGAAATCAGAAAATCTTAACCCATTGTTTGACTAGCTATTAGTCATTTTACTGTATAAATCAAGATGTGATCATGTTGACAGTTTTTTTATTAAATTATTTTGGTTTTTCAAGATCACTTGATGAAATATTATTGATTAAAGGATTGAAAGAGATGAACCTGAAACAATTACTTTCCTGAATAAGAGTTTTTTTTTTTTTTTTTCATGTGTAATTCTTCCGAAATTATTTGGTATTGAATTAATTTGTTAGCCTTGAACATAACCAACCTTAAATTTGTTGATGACAAATGAGCTGGGGTATCCATGAAAGTAAGACAATATAAATTTAATGAAATAGTTATACATTGATTCAGATTAATTTTTACAAACATTTTTAAGGTGATGCAATTTGTAAATTTTTTGTTTTTTTAAATAAAATCATGAGTAAATTTTTAATAAAAGCAGAATATATTGAAAATAACTAAATAGATTTCTGGCACTGCATAAGTATTTTTTCAACAGCAGTAATATATTGTAATATTGGATGATATATAGTCCCACCTTTTCTTCACCAAAATGTCTAAGAAGATATCTCCTAAGTCTCATGTGCAAAGTTATTGTTATAGCATACCTACGGATGATAATGGGTATGTCCCCATTCACATAAATACAGTAGTAAATACTGTATGTTGGTCTGCAATTGGAGATTCATTGTGCAATTCACTTGACTCACTTCTAACAGTTGACTACTTCTTCTATGTGCTGCTGGTGAATCTTATATGTGTTGTTCATGTCCTAAGTATTATCATTCATTACCAACCTTTGTGTAATTATTCTATTCAGTAACCTTCCCTAAGTTACAACATTTTGACCTCAAAGATTAGTCAAAATACAACATTTTGATAAGGATTGGCCAAAATACAACATTTTAGTGACAAGGATTTACCCAAATCAGAAAATGTCCCTAGTGTGACATTTTGGTGTTAAGAATTTGGCCGCAAATCAAGGAAACGTTCACCAGCACAACTTTGGCGAAAAAAGATATTGCCAAAATCGCACATTAAAATTCACCAAGGCTTCATTAGGAAGAATCAAAATGGAAGACTTTAAGACAAATCTACTTGAAATGGTCAAATGAAAAGCAAAAACGGTATGAACAAAAATTCAAAAAACTCGTGGAAATGTTGATAGAACAACAGAAATGTTCATGAATAATAAGAATGGATATTCTGAAGATGCTATCATAAATGTGATGCGGAATTTCACTATCTACCAAAATAAGAGTTAACTTCTTTGTCGTATTTCTGTAGATGCAAAGATTTGTATAAGACTGTGCAAACTGGTCCGAAGATAAAAAGGTCACTTTTGCTAAGGAAACGAGGTGCTGTCGGACACACTAAGTTCGTAAACTATATATTATCAAAGAACACTAGTTACCTAACATTTAATCAAACAGCTACTCTGCTTTCGGAAGTTTTCAGCCTGAAAATGTCTTTATTCCATCAAAGATGGAAATATATGAATTTAGTGAAAAATGAAGATGTCGACTTCATAACGTTTGCGGGCATTGTGAACAAAAATTGTGAAAAATTCAAATTGGTGGAATTAAGCCCTGACAATTTTAAATGCTTGATATTTGTGCAAGGGTTAGTGTCAACAAAAGATGCTGAAATCCAAAGAAGGATTTTAAATAAATTGGAAAACGAAACCAATTTAACAAAACTTAGAAGATTGTCAGGAATTTATAAATGTTCGCCGAGATGCCAAAGATATTGAGATAAGCGGCGCATCACACATAAAAAAAACAAAAAACAAAGTGAAGAGGAAAAAAACCTCACTCCTAACCCCTGTTATGCTTATGGAGAATTACATTGGTATAAGGATTGTCCTTACAAAAAGAAACAATGTTTCCGGTGTGGAAAAAAAAGGACATGAAAAAACCCACTGTAAGACAAAATTTAAAAAACAAATTAGTAATTTCATTAAAATTTCTAATGTGGATAAATCTCCTATAAGAAAACTTGTGCAGGTAAGAATCCTGAACAAAAACATCAGACTGCAACTCTACTCTGGTTCTGATTTGAGTATAAAAAATATTTATACATGGAGAAAATTGGGTAAACCAATGTTAATGCTTACCAAAAAAGTTGCTCGTAATGTTACAGGACAGAAAATAAAATTTGAAGGCGAATTTACGACAAATGTAACGTTAAAAGATAAAACCTTAAAGTTAAGACTTTTAGTTGTGAAACACACAAATAACCTGTTTGGAACAGATTGAATGGAACGGTTCAATTTATGGAAGTCCAATCAATTTGCTCTGCCAAAAAGTGAAAGGTTTTACGATTGGGCTTTGCTGTTTATAAAGAAAAAGTCGAAAGAGATGCATGTCTGCATAGATTTTTCCACGGGCTTGAACAATGCTCTCAAGTTATCATTATTGACTTCCAGGGCCAGAAAAGGTTTTTGCACAGCTTACTGGGGTGGGTGGGGAGTGGGTGTCAGATATTTTCCAAAATCAACCTAAGTGATGCATATCTTCAGATTCCAGTCGACGGCGAATGTTCAAGATTACTGACTATAAATACACATCTTGGGATGTACAAATTTAATCATTTGCCTTTCAGCATAAAGGTCCCTCCTGTGATTTTTCAGCAAGTAATGGGCACAATTCTAAGTGGACTGGACTTTGCAGTTGCGTATCTTGATGATATATTGCTGAAAAGTGAAAACTCTGAAGCACACAATAAAAATATTTTAAAAGTTTTCAGAAGAATTCAGGACTATGGATTCAAACTGAAGGACAAAAAGTGTGAATTCTTTATGGACAAAATTAAATATTTAGGTCAGATAAGTGACAAGAAGGGCAAGAGACCAGATCCAGCACATGCCAGTGCTATAAAGGACATGCCTGCTCCTGTAAATGTCAGTACCCTACAAAGTTTCCTGGGGTTAGCAAGTTACAATAATGTATTTGTACCAAATATGTATTGCTTGCGAGCTCCGTTGAATGAGCTTTTGAAGAAAGATGCTAAATTGTTTTGGACGACAGAATGCCAGGAAGCATTTGAGAAAATTAAAAAATACTAACATCAGGCTTGTTCTTGACACACTATGATCCAAAAAAGAAATAATTGTAGCAATTGATGCTAGTGCATACGATATAGGAGCCTGCATAATGCATAAACTGGTGGCTTGATTAAACCAATTGCACACACATCCAGGATGCTTCTTCCACCTGAGAAAAATTACTCCGTGATTGAAAAGGAAAGCTTAAGGATTGTCTTTGCTCTGAAAAATTTCATAGATTCATTCACGGGAGAAGGTTTACTCTACAGACAGATCACAAACCATTGATAGCTATTTATGGGTCTAAAAAAGGATTACCAACTCATATGGCTAATAGGTTACAATGATGGGGAACCATTTTACTAAATTACGGCTTTAAAATGGAATTCTTACCATCGTATAAATTAAGTCATGCGGATGGGTTGTCCAGATTTATTCCAAGGAATAATGACCCTTTAGAAGTCACGGTCATTACTTCAATCGAAAGTAGAGATAAAAAATGTATGATGCAATACTGTGCAGGAACTACCTGTGACGTTGGAAGTTATAAAAAGTAAAGCATTGGAGGACAAATTTATTACTGAAATGAAGAAACTTAAAGACAGGACTAAATCAGATTCCGGAGTATACTCAATATGCGATGACATTCTCATGTACAGTGAAAGAATAGTGGTACCTTTGGCACTACAAAAGAGAATCTTGAAAGAATTTAATGCAGGACATCCTGATATATCCAGAATGAAAAGCTTGATGAGAAATTACGTATACTGGTGTAGTATGGATAGACATTGAATGTCTGGTGAAGTCATGCAAAGGCTGTGCTTTGGCGGCTAAAGCACCACCAATTTAGTTCAACCCATGGCCAGAAACTGACCACCCATGGTCATGTCTGCATGTTGACTTTGCTGGTCCACTTAATGGGACATATCTAATTATTGTAGATAGTTTTTCAAAGTGGCCAGAGACATTCAGATGTAACAAACCAACCATGCAAGTAGTAATTCACAAACTGTTTGCGAGGTTCGGAGTGCCAGATTTGATTGTGCCAGATAACGGCACTCAATTTACATTGAAAGAATTTAAGGAATTTTGCAAAATGTTTGTGGTAGAGCACATTACAATTGCCTCTTACCATCCTAGAAGTAACAGCCAAACAGAGCGTTTTGTGGATACCTTTAAAAGGGCTCTAAAAAAGTCAATGGTGGATCCACAGATGCTGCATTACAGCAATTTTTCCAGGTGTATAGGATTACACCGAATAGAAATGAGCCTTTGGTAATGACTCCAGCAGAAATTAAGTATGTGTGAAAAATACAATCAGTTTTTGACAAACTTATACCCAATAAGAAAAAACATGGTCATGCAGTACAAAAACCTGAAATAAAATTTTATAAAATTGGTCAAAAGGTTTTTTACTGGATGTATCAATCAAATAAACATATTGGAAAGTCAGAACTGTCATTCGTAGAATTGACAGGATGGTGTATCTAGTAAACAGCCCTGAAATGGTGCACAAGAGGCACTATAATCAAATTAAAAGTAGGTATTCAACTGAAGAGAACACTACTCCAGATGAGGTTGAACCTATGGAAGTTCCTTTTGATACTTTCGATATACCCATAGCTCAGAAAGCTCCGGAGATAGAAGTCCAAAAAAGACTGAGTAAAAGAAGGGATACAGAAAGAAATCAAAGTCAACCCAAAAAGGAAAAAATATTGACTCTGTAAAGAGTAAATCCAAAAAGGGACGATAATGGGTATGTCTCCATTCACATAAATACAGTAGTAAATACTGTATGTTGGTCTGCAATTGGAGATTCATTGTGGAATTCACTTGACTCGCTTCTAACAGTTGACTACTTCTGCTACGTGCCTCTGGCGAATCTTATGTGTTGTTTGTGTCCTAAGTATTATCGTTCACTACCAAGCTTCATGTGATTATTCTATTCAGTAACCTTCCCTAGATTACAACTGTTAACTAGTAAGCTTTATCTTGACTAACAGTACTTGTACCTAGCATAACCACATAATAGCAAACATAAATGAGAAGAGGGGTTTTATATACCATCAAAAATGGTACACAAATATACACACAGCCTTCATATATAAATAAAATAAAAACTTATGATGTTATATTGCAATAAAAATAGTTAAATCTTATTTGACCTACTTTAGTGAAATCTGTAAGAGCCCAAATCCTTGTTGCAGCAGCATATAATAATCCTAATCTATAATCCTTGTCTATAATCCTAAGATTATTATTTTCAATATGTATCTTAATGCACTTTTAAGTTGAAATGGGTTAAATCATAATGATATAGCAGGAGATTTGAAAAGTTTTCCTCCTTTGTCAATAAATCTTAAACTGAGGTCTCTAAAGTATATTACTGTTTGTTATTGTTCCTTTTTTTTTTATCTCACCTGCTTCAATCCTTTCTGAATGTTCAATGTTTTTACTTAATTTTTTAACCATTGATCTTAGAAAGTGATATACAGATGGCAGTTTAGGTATTTCTGAATGGGTTTGGTATCATGCATAACATCCATATGAAAATCTCGGTCTGATAAGGCTGTTTATGAACACAATTTGAGTTTTCAAGTTGATGATTTGGTTTTGTAGCAATTTGCAGTGTTGGGGAAAACTACATCTGGTGCAGCCTATTCTGTGTTCAATTTTCATTTCTCCTATACTAAATTTTTTATAACTGATCCATATGCCAAAGTATCTGAAGTGTTTATTATTTATTAATTCCACATCCTGAATTTTTACGATTGATTCATGGCATGTGCCATCATTGTAATTCCAGAGCATTGTTTCTGTTTTGGAAAAGTTTATCAGCATAGTTCATTCGCCTCATCATCAGTACATTGGCCTTGGGATGGGGAGCGTGATCATTGTCTTTCATTGGTAGATTTGTTTAGGATGTGGTACAGAATGCTTGAATGGTCAATGCCCATCTCATCACATTTGTGTTTGTAAATGTGCAGAACATAATCTAGGTAAAGATTAAATAGACTGGCGATCTCATTTCCTTCTATTCATATTCCTGCTAATGTTTGAAATGTTTCAGTATTGTGGTCCTGGCCAAACATATAAGATTCTGTAGATCAAAACAGTTCCACTATTAGATTGATGCATTCAGTGGATTCAGAGCTTGGAAGGCAGTTTCTAATGTCTCTATTGATGTGGTCATTTGCAGCTGTAATATCGAAAAAGCAGGTATACAGTTTCCTATTAAAGAAGTAATCTATTTTTTGGAGTTATTTGATGACATATATGCCATCATTGTATCCCTTACCTTGAATGAAAACCAAACTGGGTCATGAGGAGTTGACTTTCATAAAATGATGAGAGCCTAGTTAATCTAATGTTCATTAATACTTCACCATGATGGATACAATTGAGATACTTCTGTATGTGTGAAGGTTTTGGGGGTTACCTTTTTGTTTGTATAATGCATTAATGTGGGATAAACATCGCTTTTTGGGGAGGCATTTCTGATTCCAGACTTCTTTCATAAAATAGAGAAACGTATTATTATAATAAATGAACTCTTCGTTCAGTAGTCTGGGTTATTATCAAAGTCAATATTATAAAAATTATTAATACCATTAATGTGTTATTTTATAAGTAATTAGTGATGCAAATGAGAACATATTAAGATGGCACATTGTTTTTTATTAATTTTTTGACTAATAACAATACTTCATCAAAAAATTCTCAAAATCTAAGACTATTATTTCTACTATTATGATTCATGATCAAGAAATATGACATGGAGTAAAAATTGGTTAATGAATTTGAACATCTGGTAAGTTTTTGCTGCCTAACCATTAAGACACTATTCTGTTTAGACAAGCTTTCAAAGATAGGGATATGAGTTCAAATCTTGTTGAGAGTTTATTCTTTATTTCCATTTAATGTTTGCTTAATCATTGAATGTAAAAATGACTTAATAATTTTGATAAAAAGCATCAAAAATAAGAAAAATTGATCCCTAAATTAATAAAAAACAGTTCCTTGGTTAAATAGATTTGTAAGAAGCAAAAAATACTTAATATAGTTAAGTAGGTTTTGAACTGAAAGTAGACATCATTGGTAAATGTATTGCAATATTTATCAAGGTATGTAATCTGATCACATGAATCTAAGTGTGTGTGTTTTTGCCATGGATACATATAAAACAATGACCAGCTCGTCACAGTTTTGATTTAGCCATGATCAAAGATGGTCACAGTTTAACTAAAGTAGAAACTTTGATTTCTCATTCAATATCTCTTTTGCTCCAAGAATTGTTGAGATGTTTGCATTGCAATTTCAGTGATTTTATCAATTGAGGTGTTAAAAGAAACATGTTTATTATATTGGTGTGCTGTTAAATTTATCCTATTGTGATTTTGTGACCAAGCATTGAATTTGTGGAGGAATGGCTTCTTGTTCAAGCATAAAAATTTCCAGCACCCCTCTGATATTGGTATGAATTATAATGAATACTGTGCTATAATATATTACAGGTAATATAAATAAAGAATGTATGTCTTTGAATTTAACCAATTAGCTGTTTTGCTTGGTATCTCAAAAACAAATGGTTAATGCTGTTGAGTTTTGCTAATAATAAATACAATAGTAGCTGTAGTGATAGTTGCAATAGTAAAAGTAGTACTAACTGTAGTTGTTACTCAAGTATAATAATTGTATTGTTACATAATTTGTTCGTCTTCTGTAATTTATTTTAATACTTATTATTTATTAATAGTTCTGTTAAATCATTCAACACGGTTTCCTCTTTATTGTTTACGACCTCCTGCCAACAATCACTAGGTTTTGATTTGAAAAAATTCATCAAGCGCATTTTAAGCTCTACATTATTGTTGAATGAAATTTTTAGAAAGCAACCAAAAAAGGTGGTAATCTGAAGCACTTTTTACAACCAAGCTCTTTAATTGCATGTTTGGTCATGTTAGTGATGTGTGGTCGATCATTGTCATGTTGAGCTTGTACATTTGTTTAACATACAGCTTAACATTGACTGTTTGGTTGTTTTGAAGCATTTCATAGAAAATTAGTCCTTTCCAATTTCACCAAATAAGGATCATTTACATATGTAGTTACAGCTCTGGCTTGGTTTGGGCTGTTGCTTACTTGTCAGAACTCACCCATTCTTTTCTCTGCTTCATATTCATGTAAAGATGTCATTTTTTTTATCCTGGTGATAATATGGTAAAGGAATCTTTCTTTATCAACAAGTAGCCTAGTGTTGAGTTAGTAAATTGGAGGAACATTGGAGTTTTTCTCTCGGTCAATGCATATGGCACCTATGTGCAATATTTCTGGACCTTACCCATTGAGTGAAGATGATGAGTGATAGTAACATGAAAGCTTGCCATCTTCTGAGCCAATTCTCTAGTGGTCTGGCATGGTTCTTCTTTAATCAGTGTATGTAATCAGTTCTCATCAAACTGAATAGGTTTGCCAGAATGTGGGGGAGTTTGAGTTTGAACTTTCCCCTCCTTGAAATGAGAAAACGCTTTCTGTGCCATTTTGCCAGTAATGAAGTCATCTCCGTACACAGCACAAATGTCTCAAGCAGTTTGGCAACTTGATGACCTTGATTAAAAGCGAAGAGAAAATGTCGAATATGCTCATTCTTGTCTACTTGGCATTCCATCTCTAAGGGGTAGACAAATTTCACATGGTGATCAGGGTTACTAAGAAGCAAAAATTGCTATGAAACATTACTTTGTGATCATTTGCAGAACATGAGAAAAAAAAAACAAATGAATATATAACAACCTGATAGTATCAGACTTGGTAGAAGATGGAAGAAGCTTTTACCTTGACTTGTGAATTTTTTTTGTGCTTAGTAATAATAATGAGTCAACTGTTGCTTGATTTGAGAACTAGTGACTTTTATGCAGTCAAATTGATAGTGACAGCCAAATTTTTAAACACTGGTTTAGGTAGTTGTACTTTTGGCCATAGAACTATTAATACCAGATCTTCAGATTTAATTAAAAAATCTTTCTGAACATTTTTTTCAATTCAGTTTTATAAGTGGCTTAAATGGTGACTGAGATAATTGAATTTTTAAGTTCAATGTTAAGCAAAAACTACAATTTCCAATGCTGATTTTTACAAAACTTACAGCCTCCTTCTATTTGAAAAAAATCATACATATTAAATGGTTCCTTGGAATTGTCCCAGATTTGGCCACCCTTTCTACAATTTCTCTGCAATATATTATCTCAGGACACATTACTTCACAAAACAAATACAGCTAAATCGTCAATGTACAGCTCCTAATTGATTAAAACTGAACACCCACTACATCACCTTGTAGTTGATATTAATAATTAATAAACTTTAGTACACGTCTCAGTTGAAAACAGTAAAAGAAAAAATTGAAAAGCTCACCCCACACCTATTTATACTATGTAAGTATTGTAGATATTAAAGTAGAATACTGATTGCATGATTGCAAAAGGAAAATATTTTTTCTCATCTGAAATTTTTTTTTTTTTGTTCTTAAGATTTGTGAATTTTTTTATTTGTAACCTGTTATTTTCATTGAGTCTATTATTAAACTATAAGCAAATTTGTCAGTATCATTATAGCAAGAAATATAGTTGTTTTAGAAAACCTTACTACAAAATCTGCTACAGTAAAGAATTAGCTAAATCCTGGAATTGAACAATGATCATATCAATGCTAGTTGTATTTGTAATACTACTGGTGTAGTGCATTAAATTTTTTAAATGATCAACCAGTTGGGAGAAGTTCTTATAATAAAGGCACTAAATAAGCGAGCCTTAAATGATAACTGTGGGTTGACCCCTCACACACAAATACTTATGCTACCTACAACTCCTAATTTTTCTTTTGAATATTTATTGCACAAAAGAAAAAAAATTAACTCAGAATGTAGAGATATTTTTAGCTTATATAAACTGACTCTTTTTCTTTCTTTTTTCTTTTCTTCTAATAGGCATTTTAGAGTTTAAAGTAGTACTGGAATACTTTATTGAAAAATTGCATTCTAATGAAACCCTATAACTAAGGTCAAGCTATATTCTACCTGATCAATCATAATTAGATGACTTGTAAAGAATTCCACATTATAATATTAATAATAATAATAATATATTTTTTTTAACATCTGAGTAAAGATCTTTCTCTTCCCAGTAGTTAAAGTTGTATGTAAACTAGCATGCTACCTCTGCCATAAATCTCTGTTAATATATGAACTAAAAAGAAAAAAAAATTGTTTGAATCTCTGTGAAAAGCCAGGAAGAGGATTGTGTTGCATGGTTTGAATAACCATTTCAAACACTCAACTCTTTCCCTGCTTGTATTGATAATATTCTATTTTAGTCTTTCATCAACTTCTACATTAAAAGTAGAATGGCAGAATTGAATTACCAAATAAAAAGTAGTCTTTAAATAGTAAAAATAGCATGACTTCAGATGCTAGATTCTGTTTGTAGGTTAGCTGAATTGTTTTTTGTTTTTTTCATTATTTTTATTGGAAGAATTTTAGATTTGAAAGTGAAAGGTTCTTACTATAATCTATTCCAGACTCCTGCACATTAATGTGAATGGGCTCATATTAGACATAACATTTCTTTATCCATTATGAAGTAAAAATCTACTTTTTCTAAATACCAATGCTTTAATAATAATAATAGAGCAGAAGAAAAAGTTGTGGGCTACTAAATTCAACATTAGTAGCCTGATATTGTTGTTGAAACTCTGAAAGTAACAAAGAAAATACTTTTTAAAATATGGTGGAATGGAAATAAAATGCTTACATAAAATGAAAAGAGTTAATTCATATAGACATTATAGGGAACTGTGAAATTAAGGAATACTCAGAAGTTTGCTATAATTAGGTAGAAATTTGTTTTCCACTAAGACCAATTTCCAAGGATTGAATTCATATGTCCTTCAATATTGCTACCTATTATGAATGTCAAAGGTTAATATTTATATTCCCATCTTCATTTATAAAAAAAAATACCAGAGAATTAAGTTACTCTTAATAATATCAAAAATCAAATTGTTTATCTCATGATGTCATAGATCCTTGAACACTCCTCTCTTACCTGCTGGACTGTGCTACATATCAACACCAAGGAATAATCACTGACCTCTAGGGAGAAGCGGATACATGCTTTACCCAAGAGCATTAGTGCAAAGCAAATACTAACTACCTTAGCTAGAACTTGAACTTATTTCACCAGTTCTATTCCTTGTTTTATTAACCAATATTCTAATTCTGCACCTCCTTTAATTTCAATTAAGACGGTGAAACTTTTAATCAGAATAAAAATGAATTGAATAACCTCTTATGTCTATTTTGCAAGCTTCTTTCTCTTCATTCATTTTCTCTATAATGATTGCTTTCAATATTGTTATTCATTATCAATTATAATTACACAGTAAATTAAAAAAAGAAATAAACTATCAATTTTGTTTGAGTTGTGCTTGGTCAGCACAAGTGACTGGTACATTTCTTTTGGTCACTTGAGAAAAGTGAGTCAATCAAAATACAAACAGAAGAACCTTCATAATTTGACTGAATAAAATTATCAACCAAAACAAATATTTCCTGTGAAGAAAGGCTATTAAACACAAAATACCTTATAAGTGACATCATAGTTTATAACAAAATGTGTGTAAGGTATATTACCAATATGTATTATATATGTGTGTAAATATGCACAATTTACAAAAAGAATTTGCATTAAACATGCAAAAATGTTATAATTTGAACATAATTATTGTCTGAGGAAATCACACTTGAATAGATAGATACTGCTCTTATCATTTAATTTTAATACATCATGCTAAAAAAAAGTTGTGTCGAGGACTCACACTTATGCACAAACTCATACTAATATATACACTTACACACATCATACACACTCCCAAAGAACAAATGATAACATACACTTAACTCACACACATCCCCTTCCTAGCAACCAATAAAACTGTCAAAATGACCAAGGGAATTCTGAGTTGCATGAATCTCCACAGTCTTTATCTTAAAAACAACTTAAAAGAGGTTGTTTGACCAACACAATGACTGACCAAAATTAACGATAAAAAAACAAATGAAAACTATAGATAAAGTTCATTTTCTTCAGAAAGTCATTCATTCTTGTAGTTCACTCCTGCTAACAAGCAGGAATTTTTTTCTCCCGATGATGGCCATGTTGGCCGAAACTAGTTGAGGAACTTAATTGAAATAATGAAACAAAAAAGTATTAATATATAACCCAGTGTGTCTGAAAATTTTTATTAATTTTCAATAGTTGTTATTGTTCAGAACACACACACACACACACACACACACACACTCCTTTTGTTGATTCTAATAACAATGCTGTAGTTTCACATTAGGATGTAAAATTTCAATCAACAGTGTCTTAATTACATCAATCCTCATAGATAGAAATGTTTTCATAAAAACCATTTCAATTTCTTTTGTTTACAAACTATAGGATAAAATGTACTTATAAATCACATTTTTCTTAATTTGTTTGTCAATAAATTTAAAAAACAGTTGGGAAATGAACAACAAAAATCTAGAGTAGGGTATCAGTAGAACCTGATATATTACTCCACACACTAAAATAACTCCAATCTATTTTCAAAAGTGAATGCCCAGTGAATAAAAATTCAATGACAACATATTATTAAATAAAATATACTTTTTTAAAATTACAGATATATTACAAAAATATATAGTCTATAAATATTGATGTCCTTTTTATGTCATAAAAAAAGCTTGTAAAATGTCATCTGTGAAATTGTCTTTTCCCCTACCTATTATCAGAATTTACTGAATCACTTTACATGTAGTCCTTAGTGTTAATGAAAGTTTTGATATAATTGTTCAATTAATCCTACATATGATATCACATTATATAAAAGATTAATGCTGAAATCATATGGACTGATTCACTCTAATACTGATGATGGCATTATATGTGGCAGGGTTCTCCTCATCCCTAATATTTTTGCTTTTGTTATTTTCTTCTAACTTTATATCCTGTTGTATTGCTGACTATTGCAAAAGTCTTAATTACAGTCTATTTAATATTTTCATTAAAAAACTTTAAAAATTTTGTGATAAAAGATAACTAGAAAGATAAAGGAATTAGTTTAATAATATATATGCAATAATGAAACTACTTTATTTCAGAATTCCTAAATAAAATTACTGCTACATTCATGGTTTCTAAGTTTCAGCAAATAATTCTATATGGATAGAAAACTTGAGAGTTTAAGCTAAAAGGTGTTATTGACCATTGTTAATTTTTGTGCCCATAAAGGCTGTATTCAGCTAAGTACATTGATAATTGGTCAGATAGGAAGATAATGGAATAAAGGAAATGGCCTATTTATTGATAGGCTGAAGAGTGTAATGTTTTAAGCTGAGGTTCAGGCTTCTTGTTGAATGGATAAATGCTCAGTAGTTAGATCATTCTTTCCATATTATGGTATTTCTGTTGGTCTTCAGCAAAAGTTCATCCTGGCCATTGTACTTAGGTTATCAAAGCTTCCTGACAATTTTAGAAGTAAAAACTTCTAAAAGGATTTAACTACAGTATTTCATTTGTATTTAATTACCTCTCTAGAGAAAGCATTTTGTGCAGAGTAATTGTTTTGAGCAATTGTGTTTGGTAACTGTTTTGCATTGAAGAACAAAATGTATAGCTACTTTGCTCCAAGGTTACTCAAGCAAAACCTCAAAGTGCAACATTTTTTTGTTTTGATATTTTAGTTGCAAAAAGGGTTTTGATTTTATTCTTTTTCCAACCTGTCTTAAGTGTTATTAAAAATTTAAAAATGACTTATATATATATATATATATATATATATATATAAGTGAAATAAAAAAAAAATACTGGAATCAACCAATAAGAAGTGAAAATACTTATTTTAGTAATTAATAATGATAATGGCTATAACCTAGGCACTATCATATTTTTATTTTTTTATTAATTAGTACTATGGAGTATTTAATTAAACCTTAGATGCTACATAGATGAAATTTTAAATAAATATCTCTACCCTGCAAAAAAAATGACTATAAAAGTTTTTATAAAGAATCAACATGTTTATTAAGACCAAATAAATACTTGAGGGTCAACTTAAAATTTAATTCTAATTTGATTTCTTTTGTAAAGATATCATTTATTAGCTAAGCTAGTGAAAAAAATGTTTCTTCATTTTTAGATAATTTTTCAAAACTATGATTAGTTTCAGATGAAGATAAAACTGTCAATGTTAGGGTCTATTGAGCAAACACAGACTTAATCAAATGTTATTCAAGATGAAAGAATTACTTTAAGCAAAACCACAATAAAAATTTGAAAAAAGAAATTTTACATTCAACAAAGCAACACTATTATGATATCTGGCAGCCAATGACCATAAGGAGGCTGCTGTAGGTTGTTTTCTTTTTTTTTTTAAATCAGTTTCTGTAGAATGTACAGCACAATTGTAAAATTTTCAAGTTTTGCATTAAATTAAAATTTTATCCTGAATAATTGTTTGTTTTCTATTGGCATTTTAAAGCACTTGAAAAATATTGACAAAAAATGCTTTTCTCCATTTGAAAATGTTTTTTCTGTTTCAGTGTTTCTTTCATAATTAAATCAGCCGATAGCATTTTGCAATTAGTCTGAAGTAATTACAAGCACAAATTGTCAGAACTTTTCTCAATCAATTTAATGAAGGTTTATATGCGTTAAGAATGGTTTTAACATAAATTAATTATAACTTTGGTGGCTAATTGGACTCTTGGTTTCAAAGACTACTTCTCATTCCTATGACAATTGCTATGGAAACGATGTTGTTCATCAGCCTACCAAGCCTCTTTGTTATAGCAAGACTTAGATTTATGTCTTCCATTGCCTGTGATGTTTACAGCATGTCTATTCAAATAAAAATTGAGTTTATGGACAGTTTTGACAGTCAGTCTCTCTTGAATATTTAATAACCCATATTTTGACGACGACTTAATATCCTTAAATCTGGGCGATTAAGGTGGTGATGGTTACTTCAATAACATTTGCTTTCTTCCTTCACAAGATTAAAAAAGGAGGATGGAAAGTAGTTAACTGCATTTTAGATTCTATGAAGTAGAAAAGAGTGTTAGACACAAACGGTTTAGCATATAGATAGAACTTTAAGTGTTTGTATTTCGGATAATATATAACATTGTGTGTTGAGCGGGGTTATTCATACATATATGAGTAAATGGTTTTGTGTGAAAATCTATATTCATGGATAACAATATTTAAGCATGTTTTGTATAAATACATGTGTATATCTATATTGGAATATAAAAATATATTTTCTTATTTGGAGCTCCAACAATTCTTTGAAATGTACAAATATATAAACATATAAAGATAGATTTTTGCTTATAAGACCCTCAAGATTTGATCCACACATATACATATATACACACTAATAATAAATATACATTTAGTTCCACACAATTAGCACAACTGACTTTAATGCATGATGTAATTTTCAGATGCAGATGGAAAACTTGATTGAGTTTTCAGTTCACACCTAATGATTCCATCATGCATGAAACTCATTTGTGCTAACAGTAAAGAACTAAATGTATACTTATTATTAGTATAAATTTTAGCTCTTTTATACACTGGGCACTATTTTATTACTACCAGCACTCAATGTACTATACTTATATACTCAATTAGAAGTAATATATAAATTCATAGTTAAAAATTAACACTATTACTGTTATAATTAGCTCTCTATCAATCCTACTATTATTATCATTATTGTAAGATTTATGTCTAATATTTCTCTGTCTAAACTATTAGGTTAGGTTCATTCTGTTTTATTCTTTAGATGATATTAGCAGCATTTAGTTTTAACTTAACTTCATTTAAAAAAAATAAAATAGTTTGCTTCAGTTAGTATTAGCTGTGATCACAGTGTGCATTTTTTTTTTTAAATTGTCCAAATTTTTGTTTATTGATTTTAGCAATTAAGATGGAAAAAAAACTTTTATTTTAATTTTTGAGATGAGGAATTATCATTATTATACACTGATCAAATCTGGACTAGTGTCTTCATTTTGGTTATTAATCACAATGTTTCTGCTGTTGTATTGGCCTTCGACAGATGCCGGTTGTATTTAGTAACATTTCAAACCAAAACATTTATTTAGTCCTTGAGGGTGGCTTGTTCTCATTCTGTTGTTAATGTTCAGGGATATCTGATATTAGTTAATTCAACTTTGTTAATTCATCCACTGAACCAGAATTGATGGATGCATGGATTTAAAGAAAGAACATTAATAACAACCAAACTGGCGACAACCATTTGAATGAATCAGTATATAATTATGCTTTTCTTATTTTAATAAAAATAAAAATGTGTCACAAAAAAAAGAAAAAATTTGTGCAGCTTATGGAGAAGGTACTAGACTGTTCAACTCTGTCAAAAGTGGTTTCTAAAGTTTTATACTGGACATGTCTTGCTAAATATTGCTCCTCAGTTGAGTAGCCCAGTTGAGGTTGATGACAATTGACATTACTTGGTAATACTAAGCAAAAACCAACATCAGAGATACTTAAAATATTCTAACCAAGCACAGGAAATCAGTGACACCAGCTTGGTTATGTTAGTCACTTTGATGTGTGACTTCCATATAAATAATAAAATTAAGAAAACTATTGGATCCCATTTTTATGTGTGTTTTGCTACTTAAATGTAACAAAAATGTTATGATTTGTAATTTTTGATGAAAAATAGATACTTTACAACAACATGGAGCATGAGTGGAATGAATGGCCATTAAACATACAAAAGAAGATAGTTGGATTGGAAGGGAGTTTTCTATGGGTTACTTTTGGAAAACTAAATTCAATCACTGCTTCCAATTAAAATCAGCAATTGAGAAAAAGTGTCTAGAATTATTTCATATGGAAAAGGCCTAATATTCCTAAGCTAATGAAAATGAAAAAAATTGTCTTTTATGCTTACTTAAATTGAACACACTTTGTGGTCAACTCCCAAAAGAGAAGATCCAAAAATTTGGCAGAAATGTTGGAATTATAAATCATTTACTCCTGTAGAATTATAAGATGGTGAAATTCTTCTGATTTGATATTCTGAATATTTTGTCAGTTAAGACAAGCAAAGATAAAAATGTATAAGTGGAAAAATTTAAACGCTTTTCCCAACATTTTTTCTTGACTTAAATAATTAAAACAATACATAAAATTGTTTTCAATGATTTGTTATTCTTCAAAATTTTCTTTCAAGAATCCAAATCCAATTTTAATTACCTCATTGATTTCACTTTTCAATAAGATGTTCTTGGTCTGTGATACAATTTTTTTTTTTTTTAATAAAGTGTCAAATTACTCATGTGTTTTAAAAAAGAAAAAAGTAGTTACAAGTTATTTTTTTTATTCTGCAAGTAATTAATATCTTTCATTTGTTATGAAATTAATGTGAACAACTTTTAGTAAAATCTCTTTTTTGCTTGCCTTGCCATAGATATGGGTAGAATAAATTTGTATAACTATTACAAACTTGTAATCACAGGGTTGGGGGAAGAGTAAAATTTGTGAATATAACTATTTTAAATTATTTTCTAAAATATTGAAATGTCAGCTATTGAAATAGTTGTTGGATTTAAAAAAAAAAAAAAAAATTATTTGGATCACCATGTAACTGATGTTAAACCTGCCTGGAGATTAAAAGTGCAATATGGACCAAATTTTTGCTATAATGGCAATTCATTTTTTTTCTTTTGTCTTTTTTTCTTTTTGCAGTAACAATCCAATGGAAATTGACCTTGATAGCAGCAGCTCTCCACCCTCATATGAGGTCCAGGATGTGGACAAAGAAGAGAAGTATGTCATTGGGCAAATTGACATGGCTGACTCGAATGACAAAGTTGAATACATTTGTACAATATGCCAGACCTCGTTCCTCAATGCTGAAAATGTTGTCTCCCACTTGAGGAATTTGCATAACACAGCAATGACTGATGTACATGAGCATGTGGTGGTTGGGAGTTATTCGGCAGCTTCAGACTCAGTCACTATGAACAACTGCGAGGTGTGTGGTTTCAGCAGCCGCAAACCTGATTACTTGCCATATCATCGCTATTTCCGACATGGTATTACTCTGCCAGCCACCTGCAAACTCTTCAAGTGTGATTCGTGCAACCAAGAGTTCATCCTTAGACGCAATCTCTTTGACCACCAACAACAGTTTCATTCGAGTGAAGCGCACTTTGTCTGTGAGCACTGCACACGCACATACAACACACACAACAGACTGCAAAGGCACATCTACAATTGCCACAACATCAATCGGAAGTGCTCATGCCATTATTGTGGTCAGATGTTTAACAAGCAAGAACACCTTAAGGTTCACATTCGCTTACACACACATGAGAAGCCATTTGCGTGCCATATATGCAATTATAAAAGCACAACAAAAGGTAATCTGAAATCACATCTCATGCGGAGGCATTCGGTGGACATTGAAACATTAGACCACTTCAAGGTCAATAGAAATAAAAGTCAGTTAGATGTCCCTCCTCCTCCTCCGCCTCCTCCGCCTCCTGACACATGATTTTGCATTATGAATATTTGGATGTCATTTTTTTTTAAATTAAAGAAATGCTATAAACAAACAAAATACATTTATATCATGATTGTTTTAATATATGTATTTTTGTTTAAGCCATTAATGCCCACCATCCCATTTTTAAAACGGTGACCATTAATGGGTTCTAGGTAGAAGCCTATAATTAAAACTGGATTTTATGGTGGGCACTAATCAGTTAAGCACAGAAGATGCCAACAAAGTAGCCAACCATGTATTTAAATTTCACCTTGAGACCCAGCCTCCACCAAAGCCAAATTTATTTAATATACAAATACAATTTTACCATCTTGCCTGTGGATCCTCTAATGCACTAGCTACTTGCATGGATTACTTGTAATCAGTTGAAGACTTTGTCTAGTCATGTAGCTTTGTGAATCCACCCTGCCATTGGTTATTTTATAAGCATTTGTTTCTATATTGGGACACCTTAGAATATTCATGCATTGATACAATCATATTGTCACAAAATAATTCTATTTTAATTCTACAAGAATAACCACTTATGAAATTCCATCTTTCTCTCATTTTTTCATGTCATTAATATTTACCAAGCATTGCTTACTCTGGCATGATGGTTTTATGGCACATTTACTGATGATCAAATTATTGTTAGTTTAGGGTGCCATCTTGCTAACTACTGCTTTTATAATGAGCTTAACCCCCAAACGATCTGATTGCCTGCTGAGTGAAAGACGCAGTTTAGATTTGATTATTGGTCTCAATTAATTATTTAGTTGTATTCTTCATTTCTTTATGTTGTCATGTTTCATGGTTGTAGGTAATAAACTCTATCGGTTGAATAATTGTTTGTTTTTTGTTTTGTTTTTTTTTGGACAAAATCAAGACACTTTAAAACTTAATTTGCAAAGATCTGATTAACCAACACAAAAAAGAGAATACAAAATTTATATGAATCACTATCTATATATCAGATTTTATTATACATGTCAATGTTTTCACGATAAAATTGGTATTAGCCAACTAATGCTGGTTAAATTTTCCAGATATGTTTATATGATATGAGTTTCAACTCATAATATCTATCCTTATTAAAAAGATTGATAATTTGTTTTGAGGGTGTCATATTTTATTACACAAACAAAGGGTGACATGAATGTTTGCAACTAAATCCAAAAGACATAAGTTATAGTAACAGATATTTGATTGATACAATATTCCATATTCCTGAATAAATTGTTTTATTTTACATATTAATATGGGTTTCTTGATAGTCTATAACTTTCACCATTCTTCAATTTATTTTAATATTTCTATTGTTTCAATTTTAATGTTACTAGCCATTTATTGTTTCCCACAGATCTCTTTTGATTGATTGTTTTCCATTCTCATCTACATCTCTTTTAATGATGGACTAAGTTTTCTACTGGATTAATTTGTGTATTTGAAATCTTTTTCGGGAAGGTGGGCAATAGTCAAATTTACAGAATGTTAAAGAGAATTGCCTTGCACAATTATACTCTTTCATTAAAAGCTCTATAAACTCTATCACTGAAGAAAAAAAAATTTTTTTTTTTTTTTTTTCAAAAAACAATTTTTGCATTTATCTTGACCACCTCATCAACTTTGAAAGGATTAGCCCCAAACATTACCTAACCTCATGTCTTTAACAGATCTTATTTTGCATCTTTTCTCATTGTTTACATTTGTAACATCAAATTTTTAAATATTTTCTTGCAGGTCAGTCCACTTTTGATTATTACCTCTATAAATTTTTCTCAAATCACTTTGTGACTTTCTTAAAGCCTCTTTTTTTTCTTTTTTTTTTTCTCCCTCTCCCAATTTTGCTAATTTTTCGATTGTCCTATATATTTATTTACAGCGCAATGGACAATATTCAAGTTGCATAATAAAATCTCACTCCATTAAAAAAAAGTTTTGTAAAGATTTCTAATAAAAACAAATATTCTCAGCAGAAATTGATACAGTATATTTATCATATAAGTACATCCTGAAAATGTTGCCAGCATCAGTTGGTTAATACCAATTTTATTGTGAAAATATTAACTTACATTATAAATCTGACATAAACTATGTACTTATGCATATAGCAACTCGGAGAAACTTGATGTTGTCTATCAAACAATTGTAATAGGTAAATACCTTATGGAAAGACAAAAACAATAATTTTGTCCTAGAATATTAAAATGTATCATTTACCATTTGATTTGTTATTTTAAGGTCAGTATAGGATGCTCAGTCAAGAAATGTCTTAGGATTAATTATAAATATTATTGTAATTGCTGTATTTGTTATGTTTCATTTACAATTCTCTTTTGAGCCAACATTGTCATGGCTGTTAGTGTTTTATTATTAGTTCTTGTCATCATTATTTTCAGTCTTTTGTTACATTATTAGAAAATCTGTATTGTAGTTGTACATTTACTATGGCATTATTATTATTGGAACCATCTTGTTCTTTCCTATGGTTAATAGTAAATATAGTTGTGTGGATATTTGCTTCTTGTGGACATTTTTTTTCCCAATTTCATTTATCTTTCATCTTAGATTGTTTGGATAGTGAACAAAAAAAATTCTCTTCAGAAGCCAAAGAGATTTAATCAAGGATCTTCTATCTTAAGACCAAACAGCATTTTTCACTTTTCCATGTGTCAAGCAAATTACTTGTTTGCAAAAGATAAAAAAATAAAAATTAAGGTTTCCTTTTAGGAATTTATTGGGAAGGGAAAAGTGCCAATTTTGAAGTTCTTTTCTACTCAGCATTTCCTGCTTCAAGATTAATCAGGTCGCAATCCATCCTGTTTGGATTTGATTTATTTTGTCAACAGCCTCTCTATTTCTTTCATTTTATTTAGATTTACTCTAATAAAACAAGCAGTGCCAATCACTTCCACTCATTATATTCTGAGGATGATGTGAATAAACATTGAAATATTTATAGAACTGACTTCGCTTGTTAATTAAATATTGATTACAGTATATTTCATTTCAGCCTGCATGTATTTCTCCATATTTATGTGTGTATGTCAATTTTCAGTGTTTGAAAATTCTCTTACAAAAAAAACATTTTTAATAGGTGTTTTGAGGGAATGGTAGTAGTGCAAAAGGGTTTTTAGTTTAATCTGATTGTATGATTTTCCTCCCACTTGACTAAAATAGTTAATCTAGATCTACTAATTTTTTTTTTTATTACTCATTTTCTTTTTTTAATGACAAAAAGATATTTTCCCATATTTTCCATCATTATTGCATTCTGGTTTTGTTTTCTATTTCTAATAATGTCCTATTCGCAAAAAAAATCCTATGTAACATGTTTCATCCTTCAAAAGGACTTCAGATTAAAATGTATTTTTAATTCATTTTGATCTAAAGTCCTTTTGAAGGACAAAATGTGTTACATGGAATTATTTTCTATTCTGTTATTCAATTATTCACCTTTTATTTGATATATAAAAATTATACATCATATTTTTCCCATAATCTAATCTCTTATTTCTGTAATAAAAATACTTGAGTTTTATAATAAAACTTGACCTTTGTATTGGGCAGGGTGAAGTGAAGTAACAGCAAATTTATATTAAAAAAAACAACTCATTTTAGCAGTTTTATTTCATTAAAGATTAAAAGAAAAAATGTGAGTGTTAAAAAGTAAAACTACTAAAATGGCTTCTAAAATGTAGATTTTTTATCTACAGTTTTGACACTATATGCCCTGAACTTGGATCTTTTTGGCTGATAATTTTTGGAAAAAAACAAAACAAATAAGCTGCCCCATGGTTAATTTACTATTACAAGTTGTTCTAACCAAACAAAACTAGATTGGTCCATTTACAATAGAGAGAGAGACTCGACTGAATACAAGTGATATTTTGTTGGCAGAAATAAATTATTAAACTATTACTATATAATATATTATTAATGTATAATGCAACAGGCTTTTAGTTTTGATCTTTGATTCTGATATTAAACATCATAAATAAAAGAATGTAAGATATGAGTATTCATGGTGAAGATACTTATTTTTTTTATTACTGTAGTTGTTTTATTTGGTATGTGTATTTAAGTAGACATTTTTTTAAAGATAAAAAAATGAAATTAATGTCTAGCAGCTTAGAGATTGAAATTTTTATTTTGAAAAATGTACCTCCAACAGACTAAGGCAAGGCTCAATTATCCTAAGAAACCACCCTAAAAGATAATAGATTTTCAGTAACACAGTACAAAAAAGCCAAGAAGAGAAGAAACATCATGTGGTTTAAACCACTGTACAAAAAAAAGACATAAAAAGCTCATACATAAACATTTCCTTCCATCAAGCATTCTTCATAAAATATTCAACAGAAGCAGTAAAAATCAACTAGTTGCACTGAAAACATGACACAAATAAAAAAAGCACAAAAAAAAAAAATTAACAAAGCACCTGTGCAAATCAAGCCCACCTATAACTGCAGAGCAAAGAATGTGTGTCCCTTAAATGGCAATTGCTTGCAAAACTATAATATACCAAGCCAATGTAAAATCAGCAGATAATGAAGAAAAAATATACATAGGAGTAATTGAAGGACCCTGGAAACAGAAACTACACACACAAAACATCCTTTACAAATCGGGCTCAAAACCAATTTTATAAAACCAGTTTTCATGACGATCACTAAAACCAAAACCGATTTTTAATGTTTGTAGTTTCCGCTTTCCATGAAACATTTCTCTAGCTTTCCTTTAAAGAAATATTGTAACTGCAGTCAGTCAGCCTTTAGCTAGCTGACTGCTGTCTGTTTCATTGAAACAGATCGCAACTTATTAATTCTCACCTTCCTGATACCTTAGATCAGCACCTTGTCATTTCCTTCCCTAACCCCTTGCCAACTCCTAGAATTTGAAGGTTACACACTTTATTCATAGCAGGCCAAGGGAACGCTGTTAATGTTAAGTCAGGTGAGCTTTCCTGTTGAGTATAGGATCTTCCATGAGATCTGCTAAAAAAAGAGCATAGCATGATGAAAAAGACCCCAAACTTGACAAAAACAAAATTTTATTGTCAAAATGTTTGTTATTAATAAGAGAAAAGAACAAAATATTTTTTAATTATTTAAATTTTTTCCTTTTTTTTATTTCTATTTTTATTTTTATTTTTTAGAACATTCTAACTTTTGATTAAAAAAAAAAACCTTGTTACACTTTGTGTCAGCATAGGTACTAAATAACATAGCAAATCTTAGCACTTTTTTATGGAAAATCTTGCAAAAATAAAAATAATTGTCAGATTTTAATGAAACTTTTGAAAACTTCACAAATGATGGAAATTATTATAAATGTTTTTTGTTTTTAAAGTCATGGCAAAAATATTTTTTATATTCATTACCCCCCCCAACTAATTTTGTAAAAACTCTAGAAATTCAATACTGTACAATTTAATGATTATATTAGTTAAAAGCACAAGGCTTTGAGGAAAGCAAATCATTTTTTTTTTCTTAATTGGACCCCCCTCTACCTGAAAATCAGCTCTGAATTGTAACCTACAAAACTCAATAAAACAAAGTTATTATTAAATTCCAAATGCTTTTAATTGCTTTTATGAATATGGATAGTATTGTCTGAAAGCAAAAAACTTTTTTGATGAAAAATGAATTTTTAAAACAATTATTTGTTATTTCTTAAATTATTTTTACATTAAAGTTGTTAGATATTCTAAAATTAGTGAAAACTGTACAGTTTAGTCAATGGTAGATTTCTCTTTACAGCATTATAAGTTGTATAGCTTATAACAATCAGTAGACCCCCATTGTATAAAAAAAAACTAAACTCACATGGCTTTTGTGTCCATAAAACGGCTGTAATTCAAATGTATGGAAGACCAGCAAGAATACAATAAAAAGTCATGTTATTTGAGTTAAGCATTGTTTCCCACTGTTACAGCCTTTATTTTTGCAAATTGTTCACGTGAAACATGAGAAGTTAATTTGATTTTTCAATTTCAACTGAGAAGGGTACCATATAAGTATTAGTATCATTTTATGATATTTATGATCTTATTTTTATATTATCTTGGTTATGACATTTTTCCATAAAAGAAATATCAAAATTAATAATAGAATGAATGGAAATACAAATAATACAGTAAAATAGTAAAAGTTAATAAATGTACATAAAATTGTAGTATTTTATGTACACTTCTGATAAAATTCCATAAGAGAAAGGTACCTATAAATTAATTAGATACCTTATGAAATTTTATCTCCTCTCAACAGTCTTAATTTTAATTTATTTTATAATATATTTTCCATAAAACATTGTAAACATAAAGGTGGAAGGTAAGTACAAAAAAAATCAAAATTAGATTGCTGTAAGTTTTCCTTAAAAATAACAAGGTAAATAAGTTGGTTCACTTAAAACTAGATAATTATGACACTTCTGTACGATAACTTTCCCTCATGTAAGCTGTCAATATATGATGAAATCATCACTCGTCACTTGTCAATTGATACCATTGTTAAGACCAGCTTTGTCTTATTTTTAAACTACTTTTTTTTTGGCACAGAAAGTAAATAATATTTGTTTCAAAATATTTTAAATAAATTTTATAATTTCTAATTTTCTTAAAATAAATTTTGAAAAAATTATAATTGATTTTTTTTTTAAAGAATTTTAAATGGAGAATTTCATTTTCTTTGCAAAATGGAAAAAAATGGTTGACATGATTGAGTTTCTGTCAATTTTGCTGACTCAAAAAAACGATTTTTAACAAAAATTTCAGGCATGTTAGGAACGATCAAAAAATGTAAAAAAAAAATACCCCAAAATACTTTGATCTTATCTCTTAATAATAAACATTTAGACAATAAAAAATTATTTTTATCATGTTTAAGGCCCTTTTTATTCATGCTATGCTCTTTTTTTAGCAATCTCATATACCTAAGTATATGTAATAACCAGTTCCAGATTCATTTCAAGGAAGCAACACTAACTAAATTTTCTCTCTATTTTAAAATAGTTTTTATAGTGCGATAAGTTTTATAGTTTTCCTTTTCATCCTCATTAGCACTAACATGATAAAAAGAAAATCAATGGTGTGGAAATTTTTTTGTTTGGAAAAACAAAGATGAAGCTCAATGAATGAAGTCTGAGAAGACCATGAAGTCTTCTGGAGGATCTACCACATTTCTGATCTTGCATTTGAAAATTCATCAAATCGACATAAATCAAGATGCAAACTTGTGAAAATGGCAAGAACAATGGAAGACTTTTTAACAAAGAAATCTATGGAAGAAGGGATTTCAAAATTAGCTGACATAGATGGATTTTCTTTCAATTCAATTGCCAAAAGCAATTTTATACAAACAAATCTTCATGATCAGAGGGGCAAATATGATAAATTATACTGCCAAAATCTGCAAATGGAGTCAGGAATATGGTAATGAATTGCTACATAACCAAGAAAGAACTTATTTCGAAAAAGAAGTAGCGTTGGGGATTTGCTACTCACTGACATTGGATGAATACACATCAATTCAAAATAAGTGATATATAAACATAAATGTTCATGCAAAAGACAACCATTGGTTGTTGGGTCTTATTAAGATCAATGGTTCCCTAAATAGCAAGAGAACTGAGAAATTTGTGAGAAGACATCTTGGATTTGGATTTGGATAAACATTGTTGGCTGTACAACTGATGGTGCTGCTATGATGGTGAAGTTTGGAAAGTAAATAAGACTTGATCACCAACAATGCACATTGCATACATCTGTCAGTGATAGACATTGTTTAGCAAAAAAATATTGAAAATATCGCCTCGACCAATGAGACTGATAAAAATAATGAAGAGATTATTATAATAGATGATAGTGATGATAAATGAATGAATAACCCAAGATAGTAACAAATGAACTTGAAATCTCCAAAGAATTCAAATATTTTGAAGCAACTTTGAACAGAAGTGATAATCTTGAGAGGATATATAGAGCATTGCTTATAATCAAAGCAACTAGCATCCAGTCAGAGTTTTTTTTCAGTTACTGAACTTTTCAACACAAAAATTAGAACAAGTTTGTCCTGTAAAACACTCGATGCATTGTGTTTTTTGAAAGATCATTTCCAAAGGAAAGTGAATCATCAAGCAAGTCATTAAATTTGATTGATTCTTAGAAATACAAGGACTAATGATTTAAGTAAGTAAATTCTGAATTTATTTTTTTATTTCTTTTAGTATCTGTTTTTCGAGAGACTTCATCCATACATATGTATGAAGTAAATGATATATGTTTGTTTTGGATTTATTACTTTTAAAAATCAAAAACCTAGTGGACTAAACATTTAGAAGTCGCTTAGTTTTATTTTTTTTGTTTTGTTTTGGTAACTAACATTTTCATTCATTTATTTCTTAACATGGATTTGGTTATAATGTTTAGTTAATTTTTACACCCTCGCACACTACGTTAAAAAAATGGTGCACAAAAAATGCAATAAGATAATGAAAGGTAAACAGAAATAAAGACACAAAATGTTTTGCTGTTTTAAATGAATTCAAAAGATATAGCTTTATTTGTGCACTGTTTTAACATTGATTGACTGAGTGTGTTAAATATAAATTTTCCTATCGTGGTTGCACTGTTGGCACAAAAGCATTTTCTAAGGGTGATTGGTGTTTTATATATAAACATTTTATGTACATTCATTCCTCTACAATAAGTCAAATGTCATAGCCTACACCAATGTAAAAATTTAAATATCATAGACTCGATTGCTCTATGTTGAAAATGGTGCACAAATGAAAATAATCCCCCCCCCCAATTTAATGCTTTTAACAATAGTAAATTAATTTTATAATTACTCATGTTTTTTCTTTCATTGCATCTTTAATTTCATTCTATTTGTGTGCTGTTTTTAACACGGAATGTGCGAGCATGTAAATATTTACAATCTGGATCACATTTTAAAGTTTTACCCCCTTGCACACTCAATTTTAAAAACGATGGACAAATGAAATAAATTTTTAAACTAACTTCTAAATGTTAGGACCGGTCCCATTAGGGGATAGTTTTAACATAAGCTTGAATGATGCAATGACACCAAGTACCCCACCCCCACCCCTGGATAGTCTGAAAGTAATACATTTTTCATAATTTTTTCGCAATAATCTGAAAGTTTGGTGTCTAATTGATATCAATTTATTAAAAAAAGAAAAAAAAAATAAGTTAGGGGGCACTGTTCTAATTCCTCCAAAACCGGTTTTTAACCAGTTTTGAGAATGACTAACGCTTAAACTCAGTTTTGAGAATTATTGTTTTTTTGCAAGCCCTAGTAAATACACAAACAGTACAATGCTTTCTAAACATACATTGGAAATTAAAAACAAAAACTAAATTACACCAAAAATATCATGGAAAATAAAGAGAATAGCACCAACTTAAGACAATAAATCCCAAAACTAAACTCTGGAGATCAATGCAAATTACTAATTAAATAATCAGAACTTAACTCAAAAGGCAGACACAAAAACAAATTTTTACTATGTCACTTGAAAATGGAAAACTAAAAACAAATACTGTGTACACTCGCATATAGGTTGCACTCTTAGATTGACACACAGATAGGTCACACTATAATCTGGGAGGTTAAATGCCCCCCCCCTTAACTAAATATAACTAATATTTGTTAAATATTTTCAAATATTCACCTTTATTTTAAAACTTTGCTTACTTATATTAAAACATAAGAAAAGTGATTGGTAATTGTGTGGTATTTACTTATTGAGTGCGGGGCTGCTCACTTTAAACAAAAATTTTCTATACCAGTAATCACTTCAGTCCTAAAATCAATTGAAAATCTAATCAACAGCCTCTAGAATAATTTGAAATATGACTGTCTACTCAATAACTGTTGTAATACAATAGACCTCACTATTCATGGCTAGCAAATATAAATAGTTTAACCAAAATGACACATGGCCTGAAGATTGCATTCAAGCATGAAACACTGTTGCCATTTTGATATTGAATTCAGTATCCACTTTTATATTTTATATTTACATAAACTTGTGACATTATTGGAAAGCTGCTAGTAAATTGGAAAAAAAACTAGAAGAGAGAAAAACAATAATTTCCGATAGGCTGAAGATATACTGATAACTAGATGAAGGAAAATGAAAGAAAAAGGATATTTTTTTTTTTTTTTTTTTATTGGGGTAAAAAACTAGAAGACAGAAAAACACTAATTTTTGATAGACTGAATATATACTGATAACCAGACAAAAGGAAATAGAAATAGGAGGTAATTAAATTTCTCGTCTGCCAGAGAGTTTAAAACAAAGAGAACATCTGGTTTTGGTTAGGACTGAGATTAAGTAATGGCATATTCTTGGAGGTCCAAGGACCTCCTGGAAAGAAATAGATAATATTTTTACAATCATTGAGTGATGCGGCGAAAGACAGACCTCTGGCCGCAAATTCGGTCAATTGATAAGGATTAACTTTTAAAAGCAGACAGGTTTCCAGCAGAAAATAGGTAAGAGAATGGTAATTAAATTTTTCATCTGCTGAAACGCGATAAAACTATCCAAATCAAGGGATTTTCCCCTTTTTTCTTACTTGTTGGCCAAAGGGTTGATGAGGGGATAAAAGAATGATAAATTCCAGATGTGTAAACAATCACACGCAAAAGCATGATAAGAGAGAATGTTGAACAATAATTAAAATTTGGCTGTTTGGGCTAGACCACACCTAGTCCTTAGAGGATGGGTTTGTTCAGCTGACCAAAAAGGAAAAGGCCCAGGTGGAATTTCAGGGAGAGCAGATGACTTTCCACGCCCCCTCAGGCAGTGATGGTGAGAGGTACTCGTGCAAAGCAGGAAGGAGATGGGTTTAATTAGGTGACCAAAAGAAGAAGGCCCAGGTAAAATTCCAAGGAGAGAGGAGGGGCTCCCCCATATTTGAACGTTTGCAGGGAGAGCCCTGATTGGTTGTTTGGGAAACTCTGGCATTCCTAGAACGCATCATGCCCCACCCCAGCCCTTGCACAGGGGTCCATAAAAACAGACACGGCAAAGAGAGACTGCAGAGACAAGACTGAACAGAGAGATGAGAACCACTGCTTCGCCTGATCTCTTGTGATTTGCTGCCCTGAAGAAAAACCTCTGATTTAAAGCCTTGTTCCAGAAGTCTCATTCAAAACCATAACAACAGTGTGTCACGATGGTTGGGAAGGATTGATAGTTATTGCATGGAGAATATAGGCCTGCTTAAGCTAAGCCATCAATAACTGTACCATCAACTTTGTATCAAGGAATTGTGCATAAATATATTTTTTTTCTTTTATTCAATTTATTTTTTCTTCTTTTGTATGACTTTACCGTAACCGGACCAAACCAAGTCATCAATTCCAGTTGAACATTTGGACCAAGCCAGTCTTGCGATCAATTGACACAACATGGCTCGAGACAAGACTTGGGCCAAAGCGATCAACTCTATGGTCAGTCAAGGGGATTGAACTTGAATACTGAGTGACCAGGGTAGATGTCATACACTGATATTGAGTACTTTTACTCATAAATATAACATACCTTGTAGTAAACAAAAAAGAAAAAAGTGGTGATGAGAAGGGGGTCAGAAAGTGCAGTGCACTGTTCGCCGGCAGACCAGCTATTCTTCCTTCGTCATCAGTCACCTCAAGGAAATGGATTGCATGACTCCCTTTCTCAGCCGTTGCACTGGACAGTCGTGAAACAGACACCAACTCAGCTGCACCTACTTCAACTTCCTCTTTGTCCGTCTGTCAATTTGTATGTCCAACTCTATTGCACGCAGTCCACTGAATGACTCCCGACCTGAGTCGTGCTGCTGGCACCTTGGTTTTTATGCCAGTCTGATACGGCCAAAATTGCATGTGTGCAAATATCATCTTGTTTTGGACAAGATATGCGTGCATAAATTGCATCATCAATAGTGGCCATGTTTCTTTTCATCATTACTTTGCAGGCAAGACACGTTCACGCTCATTTTGAACTCCGAGGTAAGTCATGTCTTTTGTCACACCCCTCCCTGATCCCATGATCACAAAGGTGGAAGCCCGGCAACAGTCATTTTCAACGGGTGCTTCTTCGCAAAGGCAGGGTGGGGGGCTCTGCTCCTGCTCTCCTTTCGGGTGGATTGTCGGAGGGAGGCTCTGGTTCTACTCCCTCTTCGGGTGGATTGATGCACTCTGCACTTTCCTCGTCAAGCCCTGCTCTCAGATGTGTCATTGGAATCTTCCTCAGACACGCTGAAACCTGAACATGGCGGGGTATTCCATCCACCAGAAATGACTGCGGGCTGATAATTTTCGTCACCCGACCCCTGTTGAACCTGATGGTGCACCGACTTATTGGAGCCTTGACCCACACGCGATCTCCAACCTGGTAAAAGCCGTGCCTGGGATCTGAAGACATCGTCGGGGCGTCAACCCTTTTCACCCTCAGTTCATATCAGTGGATCCTGTTGGCGGGCACAGTCTGGGGTGACGCACTGTCTTTTGGTGTGACATTGTACCAGTAGACGGCTTCCTGGATGGAACGGTGCATCCTGGCCGCGATTCGTTTTACTGTGCGGTGGCATCACTCTGCTATACCATTCCCAGCTGGGGCATATGCACAACGGAACCGCAAGTTGACTCCCCATTCACGCGCAAAGGCTCTGAATTCCCTGCTGCAGAAAGCTGGGTTGTTGTCCATGAGTAGCTCATGGGGTGGGCCACACTTGAGAAACACTGCTTTCAGCTGGCAAATCACGGCCACCGAGTCCTGTCTCGCCAACTGCTTCCAGATTGAAAAACGCAACAGGCCGCAGTCAGTCAGCATTAAGAAATGATGGGCACCATAGTGGGTGATATCCTTTCTCAGTCTCTGCCAGTTTCTGCTTACCTCAAGCTTTCCTTTTTGCCAGTGAGTTGGTGCGGGGTCTATAGACTGACATTCTTCACACGTCCGTATAGATGATCTAATGGCTGCTTTTGTCTTTGACGGGCAGACTCTCCTGGTGAAGTAGGTAGTGTGCCGCCCTCCTGAGTGACCACTGTTCCTGTGGATGGACATGATTTGGTCTGCGTCCAGTTTGTCCACATGGATGGCGCCAATCAGTGGCCCGTGTCCATTGCTTCTTTTCATTGCGTCAAACCATCGTTACGGTACCTTCGTCAGCTGATCAGCTACGTTCCGAGCTGATGGAACCAGTGTCACATCCACGGTCAGCTGATCAGCTACGTTCCGAGCCGATGGAACCAGTGTCACATCCACGGTCAGCTGATCAGCTACGTTCCGAGCCGATGTAACCAGTGTCACATCCACGGTCAGCTGATACTCTACTATGAGCTCCTTGAGAGTGTTCAGCCGCCTCCTGATGAGAATTTCGTTTGTCGCCTTGGTGTGCACTCACGCTCTCTCAGTCAGAGTATCCGATACCCAGTGGTACACGCAAACGGAATCTGTTTTTACATGTAGCATCTTGCTTTGCCACTGGAATGCTAGATTGACGCCTTTTAACACAGCATCCAGCTTGGCCAGGTTGATGTGTTGAGCATTGTCTTTAGGTCGCAGCCAGCAAGCATCCTTCTCTCTAACGCCACTCCGGTTGTCAGGGAACTTGCATCGACCCACATATTCAGCTCCCGGCCATCCACGCACCACTCCCCATGGGACGGATCGTCCCACCGCACAGAATCTACGGTCTCAGACACCATGCGCTGGAGGAGGGTATCCTTTGTTTCGTCATCCCAGCCCTTCGTAACTGAACTTGCTCTCCTCTTGAGTATTCTGCATGCCACACGGAGCCAACCACACACTGGGAGGTGCCCAACCAGCCTTCCACACAGAAAGAACACCTTCTGTCGCATAACAACACTGGGGACGTTAGGAGCCACGCTTCCTTGTCTCCACCTCAATCTACCTTGTTCCATCGTGACCGCCAATTCTAGTCCCCATGTGCCATCCTTCAACCATTCTGGGTCCTTGCATTCCAGCCCAAACATCTTCATTGATATAAATGTTGTGAATGTAGGCAGATGCTGTGTGACCCATAGTTTCTTCCTGAGCCAACACCATGCTAATGATCGCCTTCATGACGAGGGGAGACACGTTTAATCCGAATCCTAAACGTGTCAGGCAATATCTTTTTCACAGTCTGGTATGGCCAGAGTGACTCGTGGACACATATTTGGAGGTACACTCTCTTGAGATCCAACAAGGACACGTTGGATCCCTTCTGCCGCCATTCACGCAGTTTAACTGCACAGACGTCTGCATCGGCTGTGAAAGTGTCAACGCAATGGTTGAGCTCCCGGAAGTCCATCACTGGACGTACTTTAGACTTGTTCTGCTGTAGTACGGCTATCAGGGGAATTAGCCCTTTGGGAGGCCCCAGTCTTCTGGGTACGGCACAAGCCAGCCATTGCTCATCCACGTGTGGATCTCCTGCTCATAGCCCTCTCTGATCTCTGCTGCTACCGGGTACTCAGAAACCCCATTCTCTGACCACTTCCATGGCACAGTCCATGATTGCCTCCGATGGTCGAAGGTGGCAGTGAAGTCAGGTTCATCCACAGTAATGGCTGCACACTTGGCTGCTCGCCCATTGCCAATCTGTACTTGTCCCGTTGGCCCAACAGCAACGCCTCCCTATGCTGTTATGGCATCAATCTGCAAAAGCAGGTCAAATCCCAGTGGTTTAGCATGCACCACCAACATGTTGATCTTGGCAGAACCGCCTTCCTCCGTGGATACAGTTACCACTCCTACACTGCAACATGGACAGGACATGCTTCCAATAGTCATGATGTCCACCGTCACTCTCTTCCAAGACTGGAACTGATCTGCATCCACAATCGTCCATGAACAGCCAGTATCAATCAGCGCTGAACACCAAGTTCCGTCAACAAGGATGTTGCCACTGGGAGCACCGTATTTACATTTTGGTTGGGGAAAAGGCTGGCTCTGATGCCTTGTCCCCTGTAGTGTTTTCCCAAACAGTCTCGGGCCCAGTGTCCAACCTCCCCGCATTGATAGCAGCATGTTCTGTGCTTCCAGCAGTCTTTTGCTATGTGGCCTTTGCTGCTGCATCTGAAGCATGTCACACTGGTGAGTGGGCCACTCTTGGTGGGAGACGCGCCGTCATTATGGGGTGGGCGCATAGCCGCAACTTCGTCCTGACTTTCATCTCCGGTTGCTGTCAGCACTCTTGCTCTTCCTAATAACTCCCCTTTCAAGGGAGATCGTATCAGGGAATCCCATGATGAAGGCTAGATTGGTGAGCCTTTCCATCTCGGCTCCCTCGAATCTGGCCAATCCAACAAGCTGCCTGATTTTGTTTGCATAGACGTCCACACATTCGCCGGTCTACCTGACCATGGTCAGCTTTCTGTATGCTGAAAATGCATCGTCCATAAATGCCTGCTTCAGCCTGACTTCAATCTGATCAATATCTCCCTGATCTTCCTCCTTCATTTTCATGTAGAGGGCTAGTGCGTCCCCCTCCAGGTACAATGGTAGCAGCCTAGCCACATCGTCCACCTGCTGAAGTCTTGCCACCAACCTGACCTTTTTTAGCCACACCACCACATCGCCCTGGCTGGAAAACGGTTTTATAATGTCGCTGCTTATGCAAACTTTTGCCATAACTGCCAAAATAGCTTGTAGTAAACAAAAAAGAAAAAGTGGTGATGAGAAGAGGTCAGAAAGTGCAGTGCGCCATTCACTGGCAGACCAGATATTCTTCCTTTGTCGTCAGTCGAGTCGCCTCAACGAAATGGATTGTGTGACTCCCTTTCTCAGTCGTTACACAGGCACCAACTCAGACGCGCCTACTTCGACTTCTTCTTTGTCCGTCTGTCAATTCATATGTCCAACTCTATTGCACGCAGTCCACCGAATGACTCCCGACCTGAATTGTGCTGTTGGCACCTCGCTTTTTATGCCAGTCTGATATGGCCAAAATTGCATGTGTGCAAATATCATATCGTTTTGGATGAGATATGCGTGCATAAATTGCGTCATCAATAGTGGCCATGTTTCTTTTCGTCATTACTTTGCAGGCAAGACATGTTTGCACTCGTTTTATGGCGGTTCCTTATATATATATATATATATATGTGTGTGTGTGTGTAAAATTTCAGATATAACTAAAAAATATATCTGTAAAAGGACAATATGGATAAAGGCAAACGGAAAACTTAGCTGATGTGTTTTGTCCTCTGATAGACTTTGTCAAAGCAAATGTAAGGATTTTATTTTACAAGTATTTATAAACAAAAGTAAAAATGTTAGTTTATCAAAATTTTTTAATTTAATAACACTCATAAATATCCATCAGGCTAGCTGAAAAATCTAGGTAAATTATGGAGGATGCTAAGCGATGTAATTTATTGCCTAAATATTAGTAAACTAATTTTTTTTTATAATATAGTTAATATTTATACTTTAGTTTGGGATTAATTTATGCATTATATATTTTTAAATAAAAGCAGGTTATGAATTTAATCATTTTCTTTTAATTTTTTAATATTTTTATTGTCTTGTATGTTGGCTTAGGAAAGAATTCAGAAAAATCTGGGGCACAGATTTATATTTTGATAAAATTCGATAGTAGAATTCTTGAGAATTTTCCGTTACTGTCTCTTGTAACAAGAGTGGCATTCTATAGATCAAAGTTGTGGTTGAATTTATTTCTATGCATGACTAATACATTTGATAAATTGTGTACAGTGTAATCCGGATATAAGAGAGTTGTCGGGACCGGAGAAGAGGTCTCTTATATACGGGTTTCTCTTATATACGGGTTTGGTCTATTTTATATACATTAACACAGGCTCTAATTTGGGACCAGAGAAAATCTCTTATATCCGGGTTTCTCTTATATCCGGGTTTCTCTTATATCCGGGTTACACTGTATAAGATCCTTTTTGTGTTCATAGATATGTTTTTTTTTGTTTTTGTTAGTTTCTGCTTGCTTTCCCAATGTATTGTAAGGAGCATTTGTAACCATTTATTTTATATATACCCACTTCAGAATTATTGTTATGGGTATTTTTGGTTTTGATCATACCAAAATAGTTTTGGATGTGGTTGTAATTATTTTGATATGGTTAAGATTGGATAAATTCTTTTCAACTAGCCTGATGAATATTTATGAGTGTTCTTAAATTTAGAAATGTTGATAAACTAACATTTTTACTTTTGTTTATAAATACTTGTTGCAAAATAAAATCCTTACATTTTGCCTTGATAAAGTCTCTCAGAGGACAAAATGTGCCATCTAAGGTGAATTTTCCTTTTGTCTTTATTCACATTGTGTGTGTATATCTGTGGCCTCTTTTCAGCAAATAAAAAGACATCTTTTTCCTTATAGAATAGATACCTGAAGACTGTTGGGGAGAGGATCAGGAAAAACATAATAGCAGCAAAAGCAGCATAAAAAATTAGTTCATTAATCTGAACATATCTTGGAATGATTCTTCTCAGAATTATAAAAGGTAAGATTTGAACCAATTATTTCATTGAATGAATCTAAAGGTCTCTTGCCTGTTTTTTGCAGTTATTTTTCTTGCCAAGGCAGAAAGTAAGTATTTTCTATATTTGAGAAAATGGCTGGATGCTGAGCTTATTTGTCAGATCATGAAGTTGAACATTGATTTATGTATGACAAGAGTTTAATAATATTTACAGTTGCAACTCTTTTTCTCTCACCAAGTGGAGATTAACTTGTTGATAATCTGTGAAAATGAAAGTTAATACTGAAGATTTGTGCTTGCAACTTGAGTACAAAAAGGCAAAGTGTCTTTTCAAGCAGTATCAATGATCAACATCTACACAGAAACAAGTCATTTACATTGAGGAACATCAGCAAAGCTTTCATCAGCTCTTTCACTCAATATTTCAGGTACTCAGAACAAGAACGACTAGGAAGTAGATTGTACAAAATGTTTTTCTACTGAAAGAAACATATTAAATAAGCAAAGTATTGAAATAAATAAGGGTAATTCCATCTCAAATCAATCAACAGCCACAAGTGACCCTCAGAAAAATCTTGGAAAATTTGCATGTGTTCCTTGATCAAAATTATTGATAAATCTAAAATATTAAATTTGTCTTTAATATCTTTTGCATTTTTCTAAATGCCGCATACCTACGGGTGATAATGGGTATGTCCCATTCACAGCTACCCGACCCTGTTTTATATAGGGTCTATGGGGGAATTTTTGGATACCCCACATTAAATTTAGCCTTGTGCCACATCTGACCACATAGGGCGGTTGGTAGATATCCTGCGGTTGGAGATTCATTGTGGAATTCAGTTGACTACTTCTACATGTCACTGGCGAATCTCATATGTGTTGTTCTTGTACTAAGTATTATCGTTCATTACCAACCTTCGTGTGATCATTCTATTCAGTAACCTTTCCTAGGTTACAACTCTAAATAAGGCTTTCAATGAAATTCATAATTCTAAGGATACTGCATGTACAGATTTGAATCTTGGTGACAATAAATAATATATACTGTATATTACAAAAATATAAACAATTTAGGTATGTCTTACATACTTAATTTTTATAAGGAAAATGACCAAAAATGCAAAAAGATGTCCAATTTGAGAGCTTCTCATTTACAAAGTATGTCAGATACGGCATCTAAATTAGTTTTCATGTTATTTATGACCTGATAGATTATTTCTCTGCGGTAACTATATTTATTCCGGTAGTAGGAATGTTGGTAATACTGTTTGGAAATTACTTGAATTTTTTTACTATTTTTAAAATTGGCCCGTTTTCATGGCATCACTAGACCAGTTAGTCAATTTTTATATTTTTACCACAGATACATGTTTGAAGACCATCTGACAGAAAATAGGTTTTAATACCAGAAATACTTTGTAAAAAATTATTACCAGCAATACATTTTTGAAAAAAAAATATTACTGGCAATACATTTTTTTTCTTTAAAATAATAGAAAATATTTGATATTTAAGAAAATATGAAGCTGAAAGTTGGTACCGCCAAAATTTTCTATACAAATAAACTATTTTTTTTGTTTCATTTTACTTTTGTTTTTGTTCCAAATAGTTTAAATGCTATGGCCTCTTAAAAATTGTTTTTCAGATGGCCTCCAAAATCTTTAACTGAACAACTAAACTAAACCAAGAACATCACTACATTATTTTAATTTTAAATACATCAAGTAAAAATAGTGAAAAGGAATGACAATTTGTTCATGTTAAGCAATTTTATCAGTACTCAAAAATATATACAAATTAAGATCATTTGTAAGGCAAAAATCATGTTAAGGATATTTTTAAAAGAAATAAATATTTAGGTTTGGCGATAATAGTCAATATTTCCAATGATAAATCAGCATTTTAACTAGAAACCTTTAATATTACAATGTATTCTAAATTGCTCATACCTTGATTCTATAACTTATTTTAAAAAATGAAAATTTTATCTATTAATTTCATTTGATGTGTCATTTTGTGTAAAACATATCTGGGTGTAAGAATCATTGGAAATATTTCTGCCAGTAAAAAATTGCATCATACTTATTCAGTAAAATATAGCTTTACATGCTCATTGAAATCATAATGCTATTAATATTAGAAAGTGTAAAAATGTTTAAAATAAAATACTTCAGAGTAAAGACAAACTCAAATACTGGCACCATTTTCTAAAGAACTTTTTCTTTCTTTTTTTGACCAATAAAAACCTTATTAATCTCTATAAAAAACACTGTAAATTTTCACACCTCCATATTAACTGTTATACAGGTCACTTTTTGAGTATGCTTTCTTTAAAATCTCTCTTAATATTAATCTTTTAAATTTTCACACCTTCATGTCAGTGATTCTTTTGCATAATTGGTTCCCCTCAGTTGTGTCTTGGTTGGAGTTCCAATATTCAAATGGCTAAATATATGACCTTTTTAATTCTGTTTCATAATTTATTCTATGTAAATAGGTACCTCAAAGAAAAAGAAAGGATACCTAGGTTTAAAATACATTTTAAAAAGTGAAAAATCTTTCTTGGAAGCTTAAATTTTAGTTTTAATCCCAAGCTAATAGATTAAATTTCATATTCCTAATAAGCAAAATACATTGTTTTTCAAACCAAATTTAAATTGATTGGAATCATTTTTTCTTCTCTCTCCTTTACTAAACTTTGCAACCATTATGGTGATCTATTTACAGAGTGGCATGTTTTTTGCTACTAACTATGGGAAGAGCCCCTGTGATAGTGTGGGTGGCACTGCTAAAAGGTTAGTAGCTAGAGCAAGCCTGCAAGCCATTGTTAATAACCAGATTCTTACCCCATGTGATAGCTGATGTATAGCTGGGCAAAAGATAACATACATGGTATTAAGTTTTTCTTTGTGAAAGAAGATCAAATACAAAAAATTATAATAAATTAAAATTGACTGTACAGTTTGCTACCTATAAAACAGTAGATTCACATTATCAAATAAACTGATAATAAAAGTAATAAAACCATTTATACTTTATATATTACTGTAATTCCCCCTGTAATCTATGATACAGAGCTCCCCACTCTATTACATCTGAACTTTCATACGGTAGTATTCATATATAAAAGATAAATTTTATTGTAACCTAATTATCTGCAATAATGGATCATATGCAATATACGTGTACAATTCAACTAGAAAAGTTAAAAATAAATACAATATACCTAAATACAAATTAGAGATGTCATAATAGATCATTTCATCTATATTCTATAAAACAGAAAATGTCTGTGTGTGTCTGTGCTATTTATGCATGTCCACATTTCTCAACCAATTTTGATGAAATTGTACACATATATTGCAAATTTACCAAGAGGTCAAGACCAACTTTTCAATCTCCAGGCCCCCCCTGGGTTTGGCAGAAAAATCGGTAAAACTGAATGTAGGTATGACTTTTTGCAAAAACCAAGGCAAAGTTACATGTGAACAAAATTTTTACTGGGTGAGCTGATGTTCTTTGCATTTAATGCAAAACATAGCTCATGTTACGAGGTTTATGTAGAGTGCTTGATAGTTTTCCTGCGACATTGGTTTTGCACAAATTGCAAAAAACTGTGAAAAAAAATCTGGTTTATTGTATTACTTAAAATAAAACCTTGAATAACTCCCTCATTTTTTATCCAATTTTCTTCAAACATGTCATAAAAAATTTGCCATCATGCAAGAAATAAGATAGTGTGGTTTTAGTTCTGCTCGCTTCCTCGCATATAACAAAAAATTGTTCCAAAAGTCCGTTTTTCGGTCATGACACCCTGGTTTTTCATCTGATGTTTTCCAAATTCACTATGTAAATTACATATGACACACAAATTGTCTTGGTTTAGATTATTTCAGTTAAATGGACAAAATCTGCAACAAACTTAGTCCAAAATCGGCTTTTGCCATTAAGCCAGTAGTTTCTTCATATGATTCCAACCTAAATTGGCTTTCTAACAACCTTTGATGCAAAGATTGTTGGAGAAGGATTATTGAAGTGTTAAAAGGGAAAAATTCCTGAAAAACTTCTTATTAACCCCAGCTTTACAGTAAACGTGCAAAGAAGGAGGGGGGCATTCATGCATTTGAACTTGCAGCTGAATCAAGCTCTGACGCTTCATCCCTGTTTTCATTTGATTATTAGATTTGTGAACAATGCCATACTATTTGAAAATTATTATGGCCATTGGAAATCTACTGAATATTTAAAACATTGAAACAATTTAACCACAAGCAACAACCACACAAGAAGGTTTTATCAATGGAATTTCTTTATTAAGAACAATCAAACATTTGCGAAGAACATACTGTAAAAATGATGGGGTGGGAGTAGTTTAGTTTACAAACAGATGATGCATACAAGCGGGGATTCTGGCAGACATTTCTAGATGGAGGTGCAGGTATACAATTGCAGCCATGTACATCCGAGCAATGCCAGGTACCTCGGCTAGTCTTAAATAAATCAATGTTTTTTTGCGACAATTTTTAACATGAACTTGAGATTTTTCTTATTAAAAAGTTGAATAATTTTAACACTTTCAACATTATGAATGAAAAATAGTGAATTTTAATATAGTTTTTTGTGACTTAGCATGAGCAAAACAAATTTACAGATGTTGACAAAAAAAAAAAGACACCCAGAATGATGTCAAAATTTCCCAAAATTTTTCATCCTTTAATGGTCAGTTGTGTGTAGTTTAATTTGTAATGTATATAAATGGAGGTAGAAAAAAAGCAAATATTGATAAGATAGTAAGGGTCAAAAGCACTGCCTGGTGACCCAATCAGGCTTCCTCTCACCCCTGTGAGGTGGTAATATGCACTGGCCCTGGTGTAAGATGACACTACAGCTTTATTCCCTGTTCAAGAACTAAAATAAAAATGAGAAATGTTCCCTTTGATAAAGTGTACTCTGTTGTTAATTTAGTTCCAGAGACTGAAGTACCAATTATATATTTCCATGTACAAGATGACCTTTAAATACCCCAAAATCACCCTTAAAAATTGAGGTTCATCTTATACTGCAATTTTAAAAAAGAAACCTTAAATTCTAAGTGATGTTTGTCTGTAACCTAATCTTGGCAAATAATGTACATGAAAAGATTCACATTATCAAATAAACTGATAATAAAAGTAATAAAACCATTTTTACTTTATATATTACTGGCATAACTTCATAATAAATTGCCTATTTGAAGAATAATTATATATCAATGAAACCAACTTGTATCCATGCAAGCTTAGCTGAGAAAATATAAACATCGAATTATGATTGCATTCACAGCAACCTTTTATCTTTCACTAAACTTTAAATAATCATCATGGTAGTGTTAATTATGACAGTAATAATGTTTAGGAAAACAATAATAGTCATTTCTCATTAAAAATTCATTATCATTTTGTTGTTAAATAACAACACAATTTAGGATTACATACAACCTTTATTTTTCAAATAAAAATCCTTTTATGGTAGTTGCATTTAAAACTTTTGAAAGAAGAAGAATCAGTATTCACAAGAGATCATGTGATGAAATGTAAACAAAACAATGGTTTCCCTTTTAGGGGACATGTGTAAGAAAAACATAGAATCAGTTTTGTTATTTTGTTTATTTTGAATTTCTAAGGATACAGTAAGTAACAACATTTCCAATAACATCATCTTTATATGATCAATAAGCAGGCATCTTATACTGCAGGTATAGGATAAAAATGAAAATTTCCTATATTTTTTTACCTCATCTTATCTTAAGGTTGCCTTATACATGGAAATATATACGATACTGCAGACTGGTAAGACTGTCAACCAGACACATATGTTGTATGCATTTATGATGCAAAGTGCTATATGGGAAATATCAAAGGTCATTCAGATGAATAATTTCATATCTTTCTTACTTTCATGAAAAAGGTCTAAATCAAATTTTCTGTCATGGTTAACAAGTTATTGGGAATACAAATATTGGGTACCAGTACAACATATGTGTATCATTAGTGAACCTATTAGTGCACAGTCCTGGGTATGATGATAAACTACATCTGCGTCCTGGGTAGGACGATAAACTACGTCCAACAGGTCTTTGATCAGGAGGTTTTGAGGAGCGTGGAACCATCTCTTAATTGCTGGTGTTCCCAGGTCCACCCTGACCCGGGGCAAATAGTTAACCCCCAAACTGGGGTCAAAACACTATGAAAGTGTAAAAATTGGTTTTAATACCAGAAAAACTTTGTAAAAAAAAATATTACCAGCAATACATTTTTTTTAAAAAAATTACCAGCTTATACATTTTTGAAAAACAAATATCACCAGCAAAAGAAAATTATTACCAGAAATAGATTTTTGAAGGAAAAAATATTACTATAAAAATTTTTGAAGGAAAAAATATTACAAGAAATAGATTTTGAAAAAAATATTACCAACAATGAAAATTTTGTTGGCATTAAATAACCCATTGAGGTTGATATGCCGTAAAACAAAAACAAAAAAACACAAACTGATCTATTAGTGCACCTGTTACACAAGGTACAAATTCTCGCTACTACAGTATTAAATCAAGAGACCTAAAAATTCCACAACCTATTCCAAAAATTTGTGCAAAATAAACAACTTTTAAGCACTGCCAATTGTCCAGTTAATATTTTTTCTAATGCATATTATCATTCACTATAGTAATTGTTATTCTTATTAACATGAGGTGAAATACTGACTGATCACTGAAAGTGTTGACTATTGTCACTAAACATAAATATTTATATTTATTTCTTTTGAAAATATCATTAAAGTGATTTTTTGTCTTACTAATGATTCTGACTTGTATATATTTTTGAGTGTCTATAAAATTGCTTAATATAAACAAATTGTGAGGTATTTTCACTGTTTTGACTTGATGCATTTAAAATTAAAATAATCTATTGATGTTCTTGGTTTTAATGTTCTTGGTGTAGTTACTTTCTTCAGTTAAAAATTTTGTAGACCATCTGAAAACCTGTTTTTAATAGTTCATAGCATCTGTAAACTATTTGGAATAAAGGTGTAATGAAACAAAAAATAGTTTATTTGCATAGAAAATTATGGATGTATCAACTTTCAACTTCATATTTTTTTAAATATCAAATTTATAAGATACCAAAATCAACAAAACTATGATTTTGGCATGACAAATTGTTCTAGAAAAATATGTTTTAACTCTAGATAGAAGTTTGTCCACAAAATTAAATTTCTGTCACATAGTAAAAATTTGTGGTAAAAATATAAATATTTTCTTGAACTGCCCAACTGGTCTAATGATGTCATGTAATTTTAGAGGATGTTAAAAAAATTAGTAATTTTCAAACTAATACTGACATATCTATAACAACACTTTTTTGCATTTTGTCCGTTTTCATGTCCTTATAAAAATAAAACTATATAAAACACACCTAAGCTGTTTATATTTTAATCTACAGTCAACATTAACTATTGTCACCAAGTTTCAAATCTGTATATGCAATATTTTTGGAGCTATGGATATCAGAAATCCATTGAAATCTTTATTTAACAAAATGCAAATATAAATGCAGTGATATTTCAAGACGCACTGATTTTAAAACTATTAAAGATACAAATCTAGTATTTAGGATTTATTAATAGATTTGATCAGGGAATATTTGCCTAGATTTTTCTGTGACAGTCACAGTGGCCATTGGTTGATTTGAGATGGAATGACCCATTAACATTAAATATTCATATGTTTGTGAAATTGGTGAAGCTGCTCAGGACTGAAATACCCCTGAGAAGAAATTCTTGTAATTATCTTCAATAATAATATGAGGGTCTAAGAGAATGTATTATTGTTAATGATTGATTTTGAACAGAGTGGGTGACAGGGTTTAAAGAAAGCATAATTCATAGCAAAGGTTTTTATACTTTCAGACAAAATGCTAAATTTAGACAAAATCAGAATGGAATTTCTGAGGATCATTTTCGAATTTCAGTTGATAACCCAGATAAAAGTATGACAACAGAATAAGTAAAATATATGCCTGCTTAATGGGTAATTTATTATATTGAGTCATAAGTAATTTCTGTTTTAGGCAACCAATTGTAATAATGAACATATCATTCTAAATACTAATCATACATTGCAGAATAAATTTAGAATACACTAACATAACTTCATTTTTGCATGGCAGTGTATACAGTGGATTAAAGAATACATTTCTTTACCCCCACTTATGGAGGGGTTGAAAGTGCGTTTACATCATATAATGTTATGGGAGTTCAAACAATAATGCTATGAAGATATCTAGACAAATATTTCTCTCAATATCTCCATAATGTTATCACTATGGTCAAGGGGTCATAACTGACAGGCAAGCACGAAATTGATTTGCAAAGTTTCATTCTAGAAGAATGTCATCTGAAGATGAACCCAGACTAGGACATTTCATTGGACTTTGATGATGAAACTCTAAAGTCATTATAGAAAGCAATCCATGGCAAAGTACTTTGAAGAATTAGCAACCATGTAAAACACTTCACAATCTACTACATGCCAAATCTTAGAAAAGGGAAAGTCAGCAAACTGGGTGTTTTGGTTTCACACGCTCTTAATTAAAAGAACAAAGGTTATTTATCCTCAATGACAAGTCTCCTTTCACAATAGAGAAATAGCCTATTCCTTAAGTATATCATAGCAAGTGATGAAAATGGGGTTAAATCTGGCAGTGTTCAATGCAAATGACAGTGTACTGACAAAGATAAATTTCTACAACCAACCCTAGAAGCTGAGCTCCACGGAAGAAAGTTAATATTGTGTGTATGTGTGTGTTAGGATCATCAGGGTATTATTATTCATTTACTGTTTTTAAATTGCAATGAAACACTAAATGTACATTTCTATGTCCAGCAGCTGCAGCACATCAATAAAAGTTCAGTTGAAAATTATGCTGTGTGTGTCAATCGAAAAAAATATTGTTCTCTTCCATGATAATACAAGGTTACATACAGCAAGTATAACTCAGGAACAAGTTTTGGTACTTTGGAACTCTCTTGGTCTGTTCTACGACAACTAATATATTCACCTGACTTTGCATCAACTGATTATTACCTTTTTTGATCAATGCAAAATACTTTAATGGAGAAAAACTTTTCTAATGAAAATCAAATTTAAGAGTTCATCACAAACTATTTACATCAAAACTTGTGGAATTTTACTTAAAAGGTATCAAAAAGCTTCCTGATAACTGGTAACAAGTCATTGCAGATAATGGTGAATGCATAATTGAATAAAATGTAATTGTACTTTACTTTTTGAAGAATAAAGATGATAAACAAAAACACAAGTTATAGTTACATAATTCCCACAACAGGTTAAGTATTTCAAAGGCTGATTTTCACAGCAACTCTTCCCTCCTTGAAAGATTTGTACAATACAATGTGTCTGCTCTCATTTATCCCCAGTTGGCCTTGTATCAGCCTAAGCCTTATAACTATTACAAGTTTCATTGGAGTTGTTGAAATTCATTTTGATAAAGAAAAAAGGTTACACTGATTATGTTGATAATCAGTGAAATTTCAATTTGTTGATTTTTATATTATTACTTGCAGATAATCTTTCTGTTTCTTGAGAGATTAATCTATTTCTTTTCTGTTTCTATTTTATTGGATAAATTTCTCTTTGTTTATTAAAGTTAGTTAAATCTTTAATATTTTACCAGAGAAGAATTCTTTCACAAAGAAAGAGAAATTGTTTACTTAAAAGATTACTTTTTTTTTATAAAGAATAAATAGAATTAAAATATAAAATTCTTTCTAAGATATTAAAAATTGTATAAAGTAAACACATTGAAATCCTGTTTTATTTTTTTGCTTCATACAAATTCATAAAATTGAGAAGTGGCCTTATGGTTAAAACGCTTGAGTTCTGACAGATGAAACTTTCAACTTTAAGTTGTTTCCTAACTGTCATAATGATAATAATAAAAGGCATAGTTACCAAAATGCACTCTTTTTTTCCAACTGTGATCCATTTTGATTTCATTTTGTCGTGGGCACAGCCCAGTGAGAACTGAGTGAATACAATAAACATTACATGATTCCTCTTTATTGTAATCAAAACTCTTATACAAGAACTTAAAAAAATAAAAGATTATATTTAATGCCAAATAATAAGTATGCTTTCTATTTCAGAATTAGGTAAAAAGATTTTTTATATAGGAAATCAAATTTTTACACACCTTCCTTCTTATTTTTATAATCAAATTCATTATTTAAAAATATAACAAAATAAGCATTAAAAGTAACCTTGTTCTAATTTTAGGCTTATAGTTTGAAAAAGCAAACTTCATACCATGATACTGACTCTCTTTTCCGTTTTATGATGTATAAGGCTTTTTGAGGTGTATTATCTTAGTTAATAGAATGGTTTTATTTTTATCTTTACATATTCAAATCATGAGTGTTTCGAATCTGTTTTTTTAATTTGTATATGCAGGGCTCTTTATGAGGGATTAGTCAGAAATACATATTTAATATGTACACTGCCTCCAATATCTTTCAGGTGACCATATCTAATTTTAATCAGGAATTAATTTGCTAATGCCTGCCTTACAAATGTGATTGTTCTTGAACATAGAATGTATTTTCAGAAATTTCTAATCCGCATTTTCTTTTACTACCTGAATGTTATGTTCCTATAAAAATGTGGAGATGTAAGTTTTTGGGTTTGACTTCTGATGCAGATTTGAAGGTTTTTAGCAGCTCTATAAATTTGTAAAAATATTCCCTGGACTCAACCTCGCTTTTAAAAAAATAAGAGTTGTATATCTTGGAAGATCTTTAAGATAGGTTTGTCATTTTTTATATAATTCACTTCAAATAAAGCAAAATATAGAAAGTTAACAGATGCCCAAATTTCCAATTTCCATTGTACATTTTGTGAGTAAACAAACAGAACAGAAATAAAAATCAATAATTTCATCATTTAATCTACTGCAAAGAATATATACAAAGCATAAATTTTAGAGTTATATCAAGAGAATAAAACAATGATACATCCACACAAGAATTTGTAAAAGCCCACTCTTAGTAAATGTTAAACTTGATGTAAAAGAGAAGGTCACTTACAGATCATTTCCAGATCTATAATGAATAAAACTTATATTATAGTAACAAGAGTGTTTCAATGTGAAATTTGATTATTTAACCATTGAACCTTGCAAGGTTTTAACTAGAATTTGTTTTAAGAGACAGCACTGTATCTGTATCAATAATGAAAAAAAATTGTTGGGAAGAAATGTAATCCTTACTGATAAATTAGGGCTATTATTTGTGCAATGTAAATGTATTGCTAATGATTTTACTATATAAAAGCATTGAAAATGAGGAAGAAAGTAATTGTCAGTGATCAAAAATTTATGCAATTACAATTATTATATATATATATATATGATTGTGGGAGAAAATTTGGCTAGAAAATTATATTGGACCAGCATGCTTATCTTGGTTGTTATACTCACCACACTTTGGCCTTTTTACCCTCCAACTTTCTTCTGGTGTCTATCTTTGTACACAACTAAAATGAGCACGGTAATAGATTAGCAAAACATATAATCACAGTTTCTCATTTAAAAAATTCCAACAAAATGATATTTTTAAATTTATTAAAAATGTCATAAAATCTATGAACACTATTTTTAAGTAAAGTTCATCACCATTAAATGTTTGTATTTCTTTTAATTCTATGAGTGATTAATGGCAGACCAATTCAATACAGAAAAATGTACATAACTAATGCAAACACTAAACTCTAAAAAAAACATTTCAGTTTATACTATAGCCTTAATGATAAAGCAGGGAGATGGATCTTAATTCCCAGTGATATATGTTTATCAGGCAATTAAAAAAAAAGAAAGATTAATTGAGCAATTTAAAGTGAGAATCCCATGCATACATTTACCCATTGGGATGTCTCAGTCATCAGAGATTGACCCTGACTCCTCCCTCTTAGTGAAATAGGAGAAGTGCTGCCTAGAGGGGAAATGGACCCCTGCAGCTTAGCATATAGTTTCTTTGAATCAAGCCCCCAATTACAAATAGGGCAGATTGTGGGAGGATTGACTAAAACAAGAATAATTCTACTTATTTATTTTTTCTTAGAGTAAGAAGTAATTTCTAAAGAAGTGCAGTAGCCTTTTTAATTTGGATTATTCCATAATAATTTTAACAATAATATATTTCTTGGTGTCAAAGATACTTTGGTCCAGAGGACAAACTTTAATTTTCTTTTGTAAATTTAAAGAAATAGTCATTACTGATAATAATTAAAGATCTATTGAATCAATCAAAATGGCTTCCTTGCACTGATTTTCTCAGCTCTTTGTGTAATCTGAGACAACAACACAATTTCTTTTAATCTCAAAGCTTATATCATGAGCAGCAATCTTTAAATAGAAAATATTTTCTCTTTATTACATTATTGTTGATTCACAATTATTTCTTATAAAATCCATATTCAAATTTATTGAAACATTTTCTTGAGTTATTACTCTTAATTTCTTAAAATTAAATCTATTGCATTCAACAACCTACACTGCAAATGGGCAACACAGTGCAAAAGGACCGCAAGCCATTTCTTTTTTACTCTTTTTCACTCTTTCATTGTTGTAAGAAGGAATATCATTAACATCTTAATGGATTACCTGCAATATTTAACACACTCAGTTTTGTTTAGAAAATATTTGTTTGATTTTGAACTGAACTGAAAATATTTGGATATTCTGTTACATTTTAAAGCCAAAATGTAATGGAACCAGTTTCACAAAGTCACTGGCAGCAACTAAGATTGCTTTTCAGTTATTTTGGAGGTACATAAACAATTTTTGGGCTTGTTTGTAAGGGAAAAATTCTTCACTTGCTAGCAAAGATTTTAGTTATATAAAGAAATATATCTTATAGGGCATATATTTTATATAGCAGAATATTAGGAATGGAATCTGGAAAATTATGGAAACATCACCTTTGTAAAGATTTTTATAAGTTAGATATGTTTATAGTAAAAAATGAAAAAAAAAAAATTATGATTCTTACAAGACATACAATTAAATTATATATATTTATATATAAAATACTTTTTCATGATTATTATATCTGTCTTCTTAAATGACATGTTTCTTCGGAATGTAGGCGATCACAGTTCTCCACAGATTCCTTTTCTTTATTATTTGTCTTGCTATGACTTTTTGGGAAAAATTTGTTGCCTCTTCTATGGTTTTGAATTCAGAGTTTTCTTTCTCTTACATTGGTTGTGGTTGCTGTCCATTCTGCTATTTAACCCATAGATGGGTGGAGAAGAGATGGATTCATGACTCTGAATTTGAACTTGTTTCACTGATTCCACTTTCTGTGTCAATGTGACACTACTCACATATCATTTAATTAAGAAAGCAAATTATATATATATGTGATGCAGTTTAATTTATTATTACAATGAATCATTCATACAAAAAGTAGATTAGTAAAGTTAAATGATATAAAATGGCGAAATCCTTTCAATAACTAAATTTTAAAGATGCATTAACCCACTAATCACTCGTTGAATGTTATGATCCTTGTTTTTTAAAATTATAAACTGTATTAGGTCTTCCTTAAATATGCAAGTACTTTCGACAGTTCCTTCAGTCATCATCAAGCATGGAAACTATTTTGTTTTTGGTAAAATTCAGGTAGCATCCAAGATGAAAAAATATAAAGCAAATCGAAATATGTTTTTTTTTTTTTTAAATGTGTTATTGATAACACATTTCCAAAAATATTAAATTGCCATATTAGTAAAAAAACGCACTGACTTAAATTTTCAAAAATTCAACCTTAGCGTTGCAACTGTGCACTCCACAAGTTTGTATCCGTTATCAATAACACATTTTAAAAAAAAGACACATTTCATATACTTTTGATCATTAAAATAAATCACTGTTGTAATGTTTCTTATGAGACATTCTTAATTTACAAAACAAAAATACATTTCTTATATTACACCACTTCATTTGTCAAGTAGAAAAAATTATTTTCATGATTTCTATTTTACACACTCTTTATTTATGAAACAAAAATAACATCTTCATATTTCTTTTATTATATACACTTATAAAATATTATTTCATGATTCTATATTGCAAGTCAGTCATTTAAGTGCGGTATGTGATACATGCTTGGGTGATCATGTCTCTTTCAATTCATGACTGACTAGGTAGAAGATTGCAGTAGGTTGCCATTTCTTTCTGTGGTAGACTGGCTGCCAGTCAAGGCTATAGGGCCTAGTCTGTCCTGCTATTCAGTCCATAGCTTGGGGAGAAGAGGTGGATTCATACCTATCCCAAGGCTATTTGTGTGTAAGTGAATGTAATGAAAAATATTGTAAATAATTCTAAAAAAAATAAAAATATTATTTTATGATTACTATATTACATGCCATTAAGTTATAAAAATATTATTTTCAAGATTTCTATATTATATGTTCATAATTTAAATAAAAATTAGACATTTTTATTATTTCAATATTGCAGAAAGTTAATTTATTAAACATAAATGTGTCCTTATAGTCCTGATTCCTTGAAAATATACTCTTAGTTTATTAAATAGTAAACCTTATTTTCATGATTTCTATATTACATACTCTTAATTTCTAAAACAAATCACATTTTTATGTTGCTACATTTCATTTACAAAACAAAAAGTAGTATTTCCTATATTACATACAACTCAGAAAACAAGTCTGGTTGTCAGAATTCTATATTACATTTAATTTAAAAGATAAAAATATTTTCATGATTCCTTTATTTAGAGAATGTATCTATTTGGTAGGAAAGTTCTTTTGGTTTGTAAAACATTAAATTTATTTAGAAACTGCAAGACCTTTCCTTCCAACCAAATAAGTTATAAAAACTTCTTTTTATGCAATTAACAAAGCAAAAACATTATTTTTATGAATCTTATATAATCTTAACTTTTAATATAAAAAAAATTTTTCATGATTATTATAAATGAAATATATATATAAGAGGTAAAAAATCTGTGGATAAGTAATCCAAGTAGATCCTATTAATATAAAATATTAAAACTGATCCACAAAAGAGAGCTCAATATAATTATTATAGAGCACATAAGCGAATTACAATTAATGAGATCCAAACAATTTACCTCATACAGATGATCATTTTGTCCATGGGAAAGTAGTTATTCTCTTGACTTATCAATGCAGATACATTTACTAAAATGAATAAAATGTTTCTTCACAGGAAATTTGAAAGGCAAAGGAGGGAAAGAATATATATATATGATAAAATAAAATGAAGAACAAGTAGGAAATTTATTTCAATCTAACGTGTTTCCTCTTTATTAAGGCTTTTTCAGAAATCAAGATAAGAATTGAAAAAAGCAAAGAGACAGAATACTGGAATGTTATGATTTTTGGTTAGTTCTCATTGGTCAGACACATATGCATTAATGCAATAGTATTTTTGGAAAGGATTTGTAAATTCAAAAATATCCATGAGAAATGCTTTAATGATAAATCCAACCAAAACTAGATTAATACAATATCTTACTTCGTTTCACTGAGGCACACAGTGTTGATGAACACAGACTTTCCCCATACACACAAAAGCATGAGAATATAAAAATCGCAAATTATTGCACCGTATTGCTACAACAATACAAAGGTGACATCTGTAGACCTTCCTCACATACACGCTTACATGAATTAACATTAGCGCCTAACATAGACCTAGACACACAAGCAATTCTTTACTTACACCCTCTTACACTATCACACACTTAAGCGTTCAAAATGTTCCTTGTGCATATTTATATATTATCTATTGTGTTAATACACGTGGGCGCATGTCTGACTAATGAGAATGAACGAAAAATCCTAAAATACTAGTACAATGTCTCTTTGCTTTTTTCATGCCTATTCTTGATCCCTGATGAAGCATTAATAAAGGTGAAACATGTTAGATTGAAATACATTTTCTACTTTTGTTCTCCATTTTATTTTATCATCTTGTTGGATTCCTATCCATATCTGATCTACATTTAATCTTCAACTTATATATACACATACAGTGACACGCATAAGTATTGGATACATGTTATTTTCTGTTATAACTCTAGTTTATGTTCGCCATTTTGCCTGATATTTGGTAAGTAATATCTCGTAAAGTTGTTTTAGTTGTATGTGGAAGGAAAATTAAAAACTCATGGTTGAATCCATTTTTTTTATCAAAGTTCAAAATTACGCTATGCAAAAGTATTGGATACATGACACTTTTTTCAAATTTCCAATCGAAACTTTGTATTTTAAAAGACTTTAAATATTCAAATTTTTGATAGTATTGGAATGTTATCTCTGACAAATCAGAGAAGCACACAATTGTTTACAAGATAGTGCTACTAATCATCTGACTCTTTGATGTGCATTCTGTAATTCAAGGATTAAAAATGGCAAAAACTAAAGAATTATCCAGAGATATGCGAGATAGAATCATGTATCCAATACTTATGCGTGTCTATATATATATATATATATATATATATATATAGTATGGATAAGAATCTGACAAAATGATAGGGTAAAGAACAAGTAGGAAACAGATCTTAATCTAACATGTTTCACTTTATTAAAGCTTTGTCAGAGATCAAGACAGAAATGATAAAAAAATGAAAAAAAGCAGAGATGCAGATTAATGGTATGTTTCATTATACATGACACGTATCTAACCAATAAGAAATAAAACAAATAAATAGAATAAATGAAATTTAACTTTATCTTTTATTGAAGACTCTTGTTGATGTATGTAAGACATTGGGGGGGGGGTCGTTGTTTGTAAGGGGAGTCCCTTTCCATAAAGACTTCAGGTAAATCTTTTTCTAGGGTTCTTTCCCTTTTCTCTTTGTGCCACTAGAACTTACCTGAGACTGACTGGATCCCTCTCACTAAAAGCCCGTCCAGAGATGGTTTTTTTTGTCGACACTTTAAAATTTGACTGAAATGTGACAAGGCATTGTCATTAAACATATTTATGACACACCTTGCAACAGCTTTGTTAGGGTGATATTTTTCAACAAAACTTTGCACCTCACTCCATTTTGAACAAATGTTTTTAATCACTGAAGAAGGTATGTTCTGACCTCTCTCTTCCTCTGAAGCTATTTCCTCAGCTGCCATTTGTTAATGCTCCAGCTGAAGGTCTTGGAGTTCTTCACTGGGAGTTATTATTGTTATTTTCTAAATGGTTCAAAAATAAAATGTGGTATGTTTACAACTATGTCTGCCAACTATTTTGGTGGTATTGACCTGTGTAATGATTGTTTATCGAACAAACCTTCTGATGGGATTTTATTTATTGAAAAATATATAAGCCCTGTCCCACCATCCATTTACTCAAGCTCACTAAGTATGTTGTCCCTTTTGCTATCTATCTGTCCTGTGAGTATTAGATTTTTCAAACCCTCCTTCCTTATATGCCCCAGAAATCTCATCTGTCTCTTCCTGATGTTAAGCATTAGTTTCCTTTTTGTTTTCATTTTCTCCAAAACTTTATTGTTGCTAACATGTTCAGTCCACAGTATCCTCAGCATCCTTCTGTAGAACCACATTTCTGTTGTTTGAAGTCTCCTTGTCACGTTTGAGGAGATCATCCAACATTCACTGCCATACAGGAGGACAGATATCACATAGCAGTTTAGTATTCTTTTCCTTGTTTATAGCAAAATTTTCCTATTTTTTAGTACTCTGCTTAGCTTTTGGAATGCTTTTCGGACTTAATTATGGAATTTTAGGATTAGTGTAATTTTATTCTCAGTAAAACATTATAAAGAAATTTTATTGAATGAAAATTTATTATGAATGTCATTGCTTTGCAAAGAATCTCATTGTGACATTGGATGTTTTGCTTTCATTTTCAATCTTGTTTTCAGGAATTTTATGTGAATATGGTGTATACTTACTTTTAGTTACAACCATTTACCAGCACTAAACAACACCAAAAATGAAATCATTTTGCTCTTCATTTCTATGCTTTGTGTTTAATCATTTCATTATCTAACAGGACAGCGGCATGACTTCTCAAAGGTTCACCTACCAAATAGGAACTGAGTATCCTGTGCAATTAGACTGAATACTTACATGCTTACTTTTCTGTTGTAAACACTAAAGAGAAAATAAAGAGGATTGATCTTACAAGATTGTTGAATAAAAATAAACCCTCACAGGTGAACTTAAAAAGCAAGTGACTTTGACCTTCAGTAAAGCCAACCACTTCACTTCCTTCTTCCAGGAACTAATCAATGCTCAGCTATTAAAATAAATTAAGAAAACAATTGTTCCAAAGAAAGCTTATCATCAGCAGCCATCTTTCCAATATTTCTTTCTTTCTCGTACATATGCTGTTTTTCTTTTCATCCCATTTCACTGGTATTTCTATTAGGTAATGTTTGCAGTACATCTGATTTCTTCTAAGTTCAAAATAAGTTAACCTTTCCATGGGCTGAAAATTCTCATTTCTATTATCACTGGACTTTTTTATTTCTTTATCAATGCTTTCTGCTTTCTGTTCTTCCTTCTTTTCTTCAAAATACATCACAATTGCTGCCGAACACCAGGAAGACAATCTTGAACTTATCTCAGCCTAATATGAGTCAGTGGCAAGAGTGATAGAACTAAAATGGCAAATATATACATTAAGTATTTTGAAGAAATGACTCTCAGAATGACATCCACCTGGCTAAGATACATAAACAATACCTTTATACTCTAGCCTCAGTGTGGGCACCATGATCGATTTGTCAGTAAGGAAAAATTCTGATATTATCTGATTGGAGGGGTCGATCCCAGCATGTGGCACCTTTGGAAAGTGTCTGAAAAACCATACCATGAGTTGACCCAAGCCTTGTGAGTGAAATTGGGTAGACGGAACCCTTAGGATGTTGAATAAACACAAATGCGCCTGATCAAGCATCTGCAATAGGGATTGGCTAGCTGCCCTAGTAGACAGGTATCCTCGAATACAAGTAGCCAGCTATACTCTAGCCTCACTAGGAAAATAGGTACATGCTGTTAAAGCATGTGAATTGTATAAAACCCTCAATATGGTTCATTATGAGAGAAGAAATAAATAGCGAATTAACCTTTCTGGGTGTAATAATAACCCATAGAGATCATTGATTCAGACCATCTTCCTCCTCTTAGTTGTTTTTCCTTTTTGAATTTCTAGGATGAAGAGTTATTGTGAAGTGTATTTATAGTCAGATTAATATCCTCATCTTTGCTGTTATTATCATGTTTTTGGCCTTGGTACCCTTTGGCTATCTTTAGGTGTCTTGATCTGGGCAACCTTCATTTTATTATACTCTAAAGCTTAGGTATAATGTCTTATTTGGTAATTTTCTGGGATTGCTGGATTCTTCATTTAATTCAGTACAGTAATGTATGGTTGTCAGCAAAAAGAAGAGCCCAATATGTGAATTACAAATTGGAGTCACCAAATTCAAGCAAGTACAAAAATTTAAATATCTATAAAGTGTTTTAACAGAGGACAGAAAATGTGATGCTGAAACCCAAAGGAACATTGGAATAGCAAAAGATGCCTTCCAAAACTTAAGCAAATATTAAGAAACAGGAAAATTTCATTAGAATCAAAGAAAAGAGTACTCAACTGTTATGTAATATCAGTCCTCCTGTATGGCAGTGAATATTGAACAATCTCATCACAGATGAAGAAGAGAATTGAAATAACAGGAATATTGTTCTACAGAAGGATGCTGATAATAGCATGGACTGAACAAGCAAACAATGACAAAGTTCTGGGGAAAATGGAAACAAAAAGGACCCTTATACTTAGGATAAAAAAGAGACAATTTAAATTTTTAGGGTACATTACAAGGAAAGAGGGTTTGGAGAATTTGACACTCACAAGACATTAAAGGCAAGAGGGACAGAGGAAAGCAATGAATAACCTACCTAACAAGCTTATGTAAATGATTGGCAGAACAGGGATTAGGAGAGATAGCAAAAAGACAAATTTTATTAAGAACTACAAAGATCTCATAAAGGAAGAAAATGAGTAATTATCAACACTGAGGTTTGAGTGTGACACTCTGGACTTATGAATATATGTTTTCCGCCAGGTGTATAAATAGCGGTGTCAGTCTGGGGTGATTATTGAATGACTATTGAGTAGAACTATCCAGTCAAATTAGCGTGAATTATTGTGCGTTGATGATTTAGGTTTCGATTTAGAATTTACTGGATATTAAGCTGAGCTGCACTACTAACAAGGTATTTACTGAAATGGTTAATTATCTTTGGTTGACTTTTACTTCTTTGTTCTTTTTAAGTATTTATTTGCAGTTGTAATTAAATACTGTTTTATCTTAATGTTGAAGTCTTGAGTTATACTTAATCATTAACGCCCACCGTATGCCACAAAAAAAGGGCAAGAAATTGTGGTGAGCTATGATCGGCTATGTCCTGAAGGGAGATGACACCCAGAAGAAATGCTCTTCTCATTCCAATATCTGTCACATCCAATGTCTTTCTTTGAAAAGTTTGGAAGTTGTAACTCTCAATTCTACCTTATAAAGCCAATCTAGTCTGAGGGTATTAATGTATAATAATAACAGCAACTCATCTTGTAAATTTAGACAAAATTTCTCAATGGTGTTTCTTGGATTCAATGAATTAAGTAAAAAAATTTTCAGTTGTAAATATCATGAATAATTGTAAATAAAATTCAAAATTTATGACAAGATTTGAAATTTTGTAATATTTTAAGGTTTGGTTTCAAGATCATGGCTCTCCATAGCTTCCTGTATTTTGTAATATTTTAAGGTTTGGAAAGCATAAATATTTTATTAATGAAAACAACATTGATTGGGTCAATAAAAATTTACTAAGATCACATTTTAAAATAATGCCAAACACATTAATGGATATTCACTGAGCCTAGTTTCACAAGCTGAAGACATTGTGTGAAGATCAGGTTCACTAAACAAGCATTTTGAGAAATTATCTTACTAACCATCAATCTATGGCAGGAAAGCCAAATTATTTATTGAGCTAAGAGTCACTGGATACATGGCATTCATGAAGGCTCAAGCCTAATTACAATAGTGAATGCGACAAACAAAGGCTCAAACTTACACTTTTTCAAACACTCCATTTTTTTAAAAGCTGTAGAGAGCCATGATTGCCCGTGTCTTTTCAGGATTCTCTCCATAACTTTTTATCATTTGTTAGTCTAAGTAACTTTTCAGTTTTAATCATCCCTGTTCTGCTATCCATTCATATAAAGTAGATTATTCACTGTTAACCCTGGTCTTTCTTGCCTTCACTACGTGCTGTGAGACTTAAGATTCTCCAAGCCCTTTTTCCTCATTGTGGGCCCCAGAAATTTAATTTATTTTTTCTGATTGTAAGTAGATTTTCTTAAGACTTCCTTGTTATGCACATGTTCTGTCCATGATATTCTCAGCATTCCTTGGTAGAACTATGTCTACATCATTTCATGTCTCTTCTTCATCTGTGAGGAAATTGTTCTGTATTCTTGCTAATCTTCACTCTACATGAATCTCCTACAACAAAGCATAGTTTTGTGCAAAGCCCTAAGTATGAGGCATGCAGTAGGGATTAAACTCACAACTACTTTTCTCCATGATAGGGTGTCTAATGCTTTGTAAATTTTATATAGCAATATTTTCATTCACAAATCACACATGAATAAATTTTGTTAGGATAAAAGATTATAACATTTGTTTTTTTTATGAGCCTCCAATATTAAACTACCTTTATCTGAAAATTTTACCTCTATTATATCTTGCTGTGATGTCAATAGAATCTATTGCTAGTAAAAACAGAAATGATTTCTTTTGTACTCGAGATTAACAGATCAAAGGGACATAACTGTGTTATTAAAAGAAAGCGATATACTGCTTAAACAATCAGTCATTATTTCATAGATAAATGTGGCTACATAAAGATAATTGAAATTTATTAATTGAATTACTATTTAATTAAATCCTCATATGGAATATATTGTCTCCTTTTCAAAACGATTTCTACAGTAATGTTTTAATGGAAACAATAATTTTTGTATTAATTTGGACATTTGTGTATTTGAATTAGAAGATAAAAAAAAACTTTCTAGATACAAAGGAAACTATTTATTATAAGCCCAGATATAATTTTATCAAACAGATATTGTCATCAAAATCAGTCGATTCCAAACACTTTTTCTATAATATAAAATTATTTCTAATAATGAATTTATATATGTAAATTGTTCCAATTTTTATCTCCTTTGCTTAATGTTATCAGCCATTTACTGTTATCGTAAAGATACTGATCCCAGATGATCAACTTAAGCAGCATCTTCTGTATTATAAAATACCAACTTATAATCAGAGGTTTGTTTGAAATATTTTGATTTTAATTGTTGAAATAAAAATTAAACTCTCTTTTCACCAAAATTAAGTTTGGGTGGATCCAAACACTTATTAACTGTAATAAATTTAGATTTTCACTTTGATTTTTCATCTATAGTGAAATATTTGATTATGTGTATTGACAAAGAAGGTGATTATGTTGAAAAATAAATATTTATTGACTAGAATAAATGTTTTTTCATCATTAAGCTATAGATTTATGTATGTATAAGGTGTCTATTGTAGACAGTTTTGTGATTTCATTCATTTCTAGATATCTCACTTGGCATTCTATCAGGCCAAGGTAAGTTTAATAAATACTTAGATAGACATGCATATATATTAGAGAGAGAAGGTAAAAAGTTACTATTTGATTTCTTTTGATTTAGTTTTTAAAAAATTAAACAGAAACATAATTGCACAATTATTTTTAAGAAATATTTAATTTAAAATTTTGTGGAAAATTACATCCATTAAATCAGTAGTTTTTTTAAAAACTTTTTTTAAGGATTTCATGTTATCAAGATTTCAAATTTTTCACATCTCTTGTTCTCAATGCTAAAACTTAAATTTAAAAATGTCAAAATTGGTTAATTTAATATCAGAAAGTGTAAATTACAACAGGTTAAAATTTCTCAGGTGTCAAAATGAAAAGTTAGTATCTATTTATTTTTATTTATATTTTTATGCTAATTGTGAAAAAGAATCATTTGCTTATTTGAGACATGAACAAAGAAATGTTTTATTGATCAGTTTGCTTGACATATTCTTCTTGCATGTCTCAAAATTGTCTGGCACACCAATTTGGGGTGCAAGCATCCCAGGTTAAGAACTGTGAAATTAAATTAAGAAAGTTGTATTTTTTTTTTGTTTTTTTTTTTGTTTTTTTTTTCTCTCTCTCACTCACTCACTCACTCACACAATAAAAAAAACCTCTGATTTTAAGCCTCCACTGACTTGTAACTATACTTAATCAAGCATTGAGGATAAAATCTGGAGCAAGATTCCCAAAGGCAGTCTGGCATTGAATCCAACTTTGTTCTGGTAATTTGCAATGCCACTAATGCCAAGGAGTACTGATCCCTGCCATTCTCTTGGATAATATTGGTGGTGAGGAGACAATTGCACTAACAACTGTTGATCATCCACAGAAAAAAAATCTTGCCCAGCTCTACTTCCAGAAGAAGGCACTCCAGCACTACTCACATGTGCTCAATTCGCAAAACAGACCCAGCACTACTACTACCATTGAAAAAAAAATCTCCATGTTCTCTTGAAATTGACAGGTACACAATGCTAAATATTAATTGTTCACCCAAAGAAAAGTTGTACTCACTGATATTTACTATGTTCAGGCTGGTACAAGCCTACAAGTTGAGAACACTTGGTAAGGGTTAAACTCACTACAGTAATAAGTCTCTATCACTGTGTGTGTGTGTGTGTGTGTGTGTGTCAGAGAGTGAAAGAAAGATTTCAGATTCTAACAGTTGCAGGAAACCCCCAACTAATGTGGTTCTAATAAGGGCAGTTTTTGATTAATGCATTAACAATTTTTTTCTCTGGAAAATTGAATAGTCAGCACCAAAATTTGATTAAGTTTGTAATTAAAAGCAAATTCAAAATAATTTTCCCTGTGATAAAATAGATATTCTGTTCCATTATCTTCCAAAACATATTTTACAATAGGGGCCTATGTCTAAGCTATTGGCAACATTAACAAGCAGATGACACCAAGATTTTAAAAACCTATTAAAAACCAGCTATGCGGACATGCTGAAAAGTTTTCATCCTAACAAACTTCCAAAATTTTTTTCATAAATTACCAAAGTTTTTTTAAAGGGCTTTTGGGTTGGGTTGAGAATTTTTCAGCACCCTTTTCAATTAGTGAATTTCAATAAAATTTTCACAACATAATCATTTTTGAACAAATTTATTTATGTAACAGGAATTTTGTTAGAAAAATTTGTTGAAATATTTGTTTAGTTTAATCCCCTGATTGATTATTTAATTTCAATAAAATCTTTTTGGAAATATCATTTGGATGTTAAAAATTATTTATGTTTCTAAAAAATTCCTGGGGAAATTAAATCATTTGGAATTTTATTTAAAACCAGAAATATAGAAAATATGGCCAAAATTAAAAAATATAAAATGTAATAAAATGAAAATATTGCTTTATTTCTGGAAAAGTTTTTTTTTTTTTTTTTTTATTATTATTATTATTATTATTATAATAATAATAATAATATATTGTAGAAAAAAATTAAAGATTTATTTTAAAAACCATTCAGATTGAGAAATTGTAGAGCCAAGAATGAATTCCAGTCAGGTTCATTACATTCACTTTTGTACAAATACCTTTGGGATAGCTTTGAATCTATCTCTTCTTCCTCAGATATGGGTTAAAGAGCATGACAGACTGGGTCCTCTAGCCTTGGTTGGCAACCAGTCTACATGGAGAATTTTCTTCCTAGTCAGATATAAAAGAGATATGATAACCCAAGTGTGTATCATCTATGGTGCTTAATTGACTGAATTAAATTTGATAAACTAATAAATTAATATTTACAATTAGTTCCTAAAAATATCTTAAAAATCATGAATTTTAAAAAAAATATGAAATTCATATTTGATTATATTATTTTCCATAGATTTTAAAGTTTTATTAATGAGTTTTCATGTATTGTCATATTTTTTGAAGTTTCATTCACTGAATTAATTGGGGTTTCCTGTAGTAAATTTTTGAATTCATGGTACAAGACATTAATAGAAATTGGTATTTTATTTTCTGGAGATAAATTTACTAACCTCTGCTAACCTGATTTATACTTATTTGGAATTTAAGATCTGCAAACATACAAAACCAATGTTAAATTTATTAACACAGCTGAAGAAGTTGCCAAAGAATGAAAGTATGTATGAAAATTTCAATATTGACAAGAAAATGAATTATGAGGTCTAACATGGCAGAAAAATGAAAACTTGAGAAAGAAAATTCAAAAAAACAAATTTTTTTCATTTTTTTTTCCAGTAAAATATTTTGAACATTGTTCCTTCAAAATTTTGAAGGAGGCAAAAATGAATACTTGTATAAAATTGATTCCTGTACTTTTAGAGCCCAAACTTACAATGGCATTTTATTTTTGTATGTTATCTTTAAAATTAAAAAAAGAGCAAAATGTAATATTGTACTAAAAATTAGTTTTTAATTGATGCATAATTTTGAAAATTGTAATGCTAATATCTATGAATGTTCATAATGGGAACATTAAAATTATCCATACTTTGATTCTCTGTAGCTTAGTTTATATGCAGTCACAACACTGGGTTAGATTTATGGCATTATTTATTGGTCTAGTGAAATTTCCTTGTTAATTATTGGTCTATAGGATATACTCAAATTTTCATTTATATATATTTAGATACCTCCACAGATTTTCTGAAAACTGAGCATACATGATGAAAAAAGTTTTATCTTCAAATTCTTTGTTATTATTGAGAGGAAAGACCAATGATTTTTTATAATTAAATTATGTTTTAATCCTGTTTAGAACCTTTGAAATTTGGTTTAATTTTTTTTTTCTTACCTTAGCGGATAACCATAAATTAATATAGGAAATTTTAGCATCATTTTGTGGTGAAAACACATTGATTTGGAAATTCTTACACAAAACAAATAATTGTAGGATTTTAATGTAACTTTCAGAACTTATTCAGAAATGAATGAAATTATTTTAGAAACATTTCTTCTATAGAAAATCCTGTTAAAAAATTTTTTTTTACATCTGTTACCCCCCCCCCCCAACTTATTTCGTCTTATGAAATTTGAGAAATTCATTTTTGTAGAGCTTATGTTTATATTTTGTATAAGAACAAGCCCTTGGAGAATTTAAATCATCAATTCTTTTTTATCTGACAGAACCCTCAATTAAAGAAAATCTGCTTTGAACAATAAAATAAAAATGCACTAAAACTAAGACATTATTTAATTAGAAGAGCTTTTTAATTGACTTTAAAAATAATATATATTATGGACACTATTGTCTTAAGAAAAACTGTTTTTGATGAAAAATGAATTTTTACAAGAATTGTTTTCATTTTAAAAAAATTTAATTATAATAATTAATAAAGTTTTAAATCTTGTAAAATTCTGTATTAATTTGTACCAGTTAGGTGATATTGTTATTAAGTAAAAGCTATATTTACTAATCATAAATGGATAAACTTACTACAATTCAGTGACCCCCATTATTTTAAAAAGAATTTTGAATTTTTTTTGTTTATAAATGTGTCAATTTTTATAAATATGGACATCCATACAGAAATAAGAATATAAGAATAGTAACTATAGTAAATTTAAAGCTAAATTACCTAAAATTCAATAAAACATTAGATTACTTAGAATATTTTCCTAAATTTTTAAGATTACTGGGTAGTTAAAAAATCATAGAAAAGGAGCACTCACATTATATTCTTCAAATAATTTTTATGGATATGTCCCCTGTAGAAAAAATTAGTTAAATTTCTCATCAGGCTGTCAATACTTCATAAAAACACCCACCTCTGTGTTAGAAAATGCTTTTCTGTGATATTTTGAGCAAAAAGTAAGTAATATTTGTTTCAGTTAGGTGGATTAAACTTTAAGTTAGCTTATCTTCCTCAAATAAAGTTTCAGAAAAGTATATTTTATTTTTGAAAGATTATTTAATAAAGAGAATTACATTGTGCCGAGAGAATTGTAAATGTGGCTAAAATCAACCATTTTTAGTGATTTAAAAAAAAACTCATTCCAGTCAATATAAATTCATTTTGAAAAGTATTTTGCTTATTGGAAATATTAAATTTAATCTATTAGCTTGAAATTAAAACTAAAATAAAACTTGAAGAAAGATTTTTCATTTTAAAAATTCACTTTAAACCTTAGTTATCACTTTTCTTTGTGGGTACTTATATGTATTGGAATGACATTCTTGCACAATGATTAACACTAACCAAGAGTGGGCTATTAAAGACTTTTCTGTGAGAGGTTCAAAATGTACCTTTTCAATGCTCTAGACATGCATCTTCAGATTAGCATAATTGTTCTTGCAGAAGATAGTAAATATTAAATCAGAACAATTACTGTGGGAATAATTATAGAAAAGGTACATGGAAGCTACGTTATGTCAATGGGAAAGTGACGGAAGCTGAGATAGCAGGTCAGGATCATTAATATTCCATATTCTTCTTTGGATTTTATCAAGAATCTCTAAATGCATTACAGAGGCATCAGACCAGATGTGATTGCAACATTCAATGCTTGGATGAATGGTAGACTGATAAAGGTGTAAGATAGATTCTGGTAAGAAAAATTGTCTAGCACCACGCAGTGAACCAACTTTTTCTAGCAGCAGACCTAGAAATCGATTGGATATAATCCCCCACTTCATGTCAGTGGAAAACATTAGCCCAAGAAAGTGCAATGGGTCACTCTCATGGAGGTTAGCATCAACCTATAAATAATCAATTCTAAACTTTATTAATCAGTATTTAAATGTGAATATGACTCTTTGCTATTAACAGTGATATATCATCTGTTATGTTTTATCACTCACACAACAGAATATTTTATACTTGAACAATTTGTTCCTTAATGAACTTTAAAAGATGTACCCATTAATTTTATCAATAACACCATTTTCTTATTTTCTATTTCAAACATTTCCTAAATATATACAAACATGTATATATTCTGAAATTATTCTGAAAATGTTAACACACATATTAAACATTTGTATCATTAGTTGGGCTTAGAATATGCCTACTGTGTCACCTGTAAAGGGGAAAACTTCTCTCCAAAAGGGAGTTGATGCTTGTGGATGTCCAGTATTTACCTATAAACTCAATTATAAACACAACCAATATTTACTCAAGTATAATAACACATGATTTCAATATTAAATAACCCCATGAGAATTGACACATCATAAAATTAACCAACCAACCAACTAACCAACCAATCAACCATTTAAGGGAACAAGGCAAAATCTGATAAATCTCTTTTTAGCCTGAGTCATTTTATAACGAAAGCATTTTGTGTAAAAAACTAAAGTTTTTATAATCTGTTGTAAAAAAAGAAAAACATACATTAAAACTAAGCATTTTCTTTTATATAGTCAATGATACACCTTAGTATAAGAGAAGGATTCTTTTAATTGTGCTTTTCAAATTATGCACAGCCAACTTCATAACTCTCTTGATTTGGAATGGTAAGTCCCTTGTTTTCAGTTGTAATGTTGCAGTCATTCCCACCGTTTTCACCAAACACGTGATAGTGTTTTACATTTGTTTAATTTCCTTATTTATTCATATGTTCAGGTAAAAATCTCTATAATAGTCTATGTGCAAGAATTAGAATTTGTAATAAAATAATATTGTAAATTAAATATTTTAAGTATAATATTTTCACTCTATATTTCTGAGATGAGCTATTGTAATTATTTACATTGTTCAGGCTGTTGTCTTCATCCATGTTGCTTTATTCACGACGTTTCTGTCATTGTATGCTCTGGCCTTCTTCAGATGATTGGAATTTCACACTGAAGCCTTTATTTCGTCCGCCAGAATAGATTGTTCTAGTTACAGGTGTCATGCCTTTCTAGGTATCTCAGTATCAGTTATCTCCCTTTAACTCAACTCTGCAAGGTTTTTTTTGCTTCATATCAGCTGTAGCCAGGTACTGAACTCACAACTCTTTGGTTTATGTCTCTGGGTCGCCACTTATGACTTTTGCTCGATGTTGTAAGCAGCAAACGGTATTTTTCTACTACTGGACCATGGCAACAAAGATGAGGACATGAACAAACAACAATGTAAATAATAAAATAAATATTAAATTTTAAAAAATCCAAATATAAAGGCGATAACTTGTATTGTACAACACTCGATTATCTCCCTTACATCAAGATTTCTATTTAAATATCAATATTTTTCACTACAGTCAATTTTATCCTTTTATTAATGCATTTTTTATGTAGACATTTTATTTTCATGTTACACTTGCGCAAACTCAAAATACAATCATATTGTTATATTTCAACTTATATACACCTCATCTTAAATGAAGCTTCAACATATAAGAAGTAGCCATTGTTATAATAATGTTGAATTTCTATCTCTAAAATATTTGGAAAATGTTTTTCTTCCTATAATGTATCCTATAAATTTTAAATTTTCATAATGTTTACAAAAAAATGGAACTTGCAAAGAAGTAGGAAAAAATAGAAGAATGCATTTTAAAATAAATTATTTTTCAGGATAATGTGTTTTTTTTTTTCAAAATTGTTTTCAGATTTCAAATTAAAATTTGATCCTAGTTGTTTCTTTCATTTAGATTTTTTCTTTTTTTTTTACTCATTCCACTCCAACAAGGCGGGAGTGCCACTAGTACACAGGGAGTTACAATGAGTGAAAGTGAGAGAAAAGACAGGCACAGCTGTTTAAAACCCTCATTTTTGTCATATAGGAAAATCCAACATGGCGTGTAAACGAAATATTCGGCGAAAAATGCCATTTGTCAGTAACATTTTAAACACCTCATAGAATGTAAAGTTCTTAAAGCAAACCTGTGCCAAACTGTTTTCCTGAATCCTTGATGACTTGGCTGTCTGAAAATGACAACATCAAGATGAAATAATAGAAACTGACCATGAAAAACACAATTATGTGCAACAAGTTTTCGATCAATTCGTAAACTTTTGGACCTTTTCAGGCAATATTATAGGATCCAGACGGCTATTGTTTGCACATAGAATTATTCACTGGTAATTAATCTTCGATTTGGCTGTGGAAAATGCCACTCGGCGGTTAGCATTAATAAATTATGCCCAATTTTCTGAGACAAATCCCCTTTTTTTTATGAAAAAATATTTATTTTCACTTCAAAATAATATCATTCAAACTTCATCCCTTTCTCTTTAATTTGGCATGAACATCATTGAATAAAAGGAATGGCTAAAGGGCCTGGCGATGGGAAATACGAAATACATGTGGCGAAAAAAACAACGTTATCTGCTAAGTGTTGTTGTCATCACCCAGGTCATGTGGTGTTAAAAACAAAACACATCAAGCCATTGTTCAAACATATGTTTGAAAAAAAAGACAAACTTTATATCAAGCCCTACCAATGTTGACCTTTTTTTTTCACTCTTTGCTCTTATCTGGGAGTAGTGGGTTTTATTACAAGCTGACGACAACTTGTTCTAAACATTTATTGCTGGCTGGCTGTATACCTTGCACTCGAAGTTCCAAATGCCGGTCAGCCGCGTATGGAGAAAAGGAGGTCAACGAAATTCGGTTAACAAGGAAGATGGAATTAATCAAATTAAGCGAAACAAAAACATTGATATGGACTAAAACTGTGTATACGATGAAGGATTTCTGTCACCAGAAATGGTCATCTGGACAGTTGAAACAGTAAGAAAAAGGGATTTTGTTCGTCAAATGAAAACCACCCAGTTAAGGGTTGATTACAATAGTTGAAAAGTCAGCAATAAATGTGCTGGATGATGACCAGATGTCCAGAGTAAGATAAAAATAATTCTGCGAGCACACACTGTGAGGTCTAGAAGAATTCTGTCGATAACAGAAAGGAATTATTTTTTAATTATGGCCATGTGGCGTTCATAAAGATTTTTGGGATGACACGGGAAAAGGATAATTCTTTTTCTTTCTTTTCTTTTCCCTTGGAGTGTCAATGTAAGCCAACACCAGCCTAGCCACACCCACACCAGGGTAGCATGAAGTGGTAGGCAGAGGTGAGAAATATGGTAAAGAAGGAGAAACTTGTTGACGCCCACGAGTAGGTTAGTGTGAGGTACCAATGTGAGAAAGGAAGAGTCTTAGGAGGATAATTCTCCTCCGACCTCTCCTCACAGAAGGTGAGGATATGAGAAGGAAGGGAATTGTTGTTGACGCCCCTCGAAGAGTTTGGTATGAGGTACCGGTATGAAGAGGAAGAGTCCTAGGAGGGTAATTCTCCTCCGACCTCTCCTCATGAAAAGGGGGAAAACCCCTCTGAACAAATCATGATAGATTTCCAAAAATGAAAAGTGATAAATTTTCCTGTCAGAAAACAAAGAAAATCCTTATTGGGGATTTGAAATTATCGAGGGACCCAGACCGTGTCTGGCCCCACACTGGGTTTTGGCCGACATCCATATAAACAAATGTCCCCAGGCATTCATGCAGTCCGGTACCAGTTCCAGAGAGTTCCAGCCACTTCTTGAGTTGCAGTTGCAGTGTGAGAGTTTGTGAATAAGCCTCGCAGCAGGTGACCGCACGAATTCCACGCCTTTCGACTTAGACTTCTAGCCAAGAACAGTTCAGTGAAGTTCGACTTAGATTTTTCCACCAAAGCCAGTTGACAAACGTTGATTGAAGATACCAAAGCCAGTTAACAAATGTCTATTGAAGATACCAAGGCCAATTTTAGCAAATATCGATTGAAGATACCAAAAGCCGTTACTGAAACACAACTTAAGATACTAAAACTCACTAAGAACACAGAAGTGTCACAATCCATAGACGTGGGCTGGGAGAGAGAGACGTACCACTGTATCCAACAAACAGATAGAAAGTAAATTGTTATTCCTTAGTAACATTTGAACTCCTTAAATTGTTCCTTTATTTTTCTTCTATATTAATTTGTGCAGCATCACCCTTGACCCGGATTCGGCTCGCACTACGGCTCGACGCCTGATTGATCCCGTCAACCTAAGATCAAATCACAACATGGGTAGGTTGGACTGAGATCAAAGTAGTTGCTTCGGTAACCAGACGTTGGAGGCGAGCTGGGGACGACAAGGCTAATGCCGTATCTAACCAGACATCATCCGTGACCAAGACAAGAGTTAGAACCTCACATCTGATGCTGTGGTAACCAGCAGAGTAAGAGTGTCACATCTGTCGTCACGATCAGGACTTCAGCAGCTGTCCCAGGGTTAGACTGACTCACATACGGTGTCGTGATTGCAAAATCACACCACCCACTTGGGGTCAGTGTCTCAAGTGGCGCCACGACCAGGATGTCACAACCGGTGCCGCGGCCAGACTGTCACACAGTACTATGAAGTGGGATCTCTTAAGGTCTTCCAGTATGTTGTCACTGTCATATATTTTGTCTATTATTTCTATAATCTTGTCTAAGCCTGAGAGTATTTCTATTACAATCCCATCTGGTCATGCTGCAGTGCTCCTGTTCATCTTGGCCAAAGCTAATCTTACTTCAGTCTAATATTTCTGGTCCTTCCATGCAGATTTCCCTCCAATATATCTGTTCCATTTTTGGAGTATTTCATCTTTTTCTATTGTGAGATTTCCCTCTTTCAATTTTATACAACTTGTTCATGAGCATATCTTTTGTCCTGTTAATTCTTTTGTGCATATTTGCTTTATTCATAATGCTCATTCTTTCTATTGCCTCACTTTGAGTCATTCTTCTTTAGCCTGTGTTCATTTGTTTCTAATTTTTTTGTTAAAAATTATGATTAGATTTAAAGACAACAAAATGGCAATGTTGATGAAATTTAAAATTTAACCTTCCAGGACCAGCACTTGTTTTAAAACTGACTCAGGATATAAAAATGCTTCAGAGCTTGAAAAGCGGCATTCTGCAACCAAGATGACTAGGAAAAAAATCACTGTTGTACACATTGAACTTCATATACCATGTGGTTTTTTGGAGTAGATGTGGCATTTTGGTAAATGATGGTTTGGGTGAAGAAGAATGAGTTCTTACGGTGAATGAGTCAATAGTAAGAATTAATGGGTTGTGAACCAGACTAGCTAGGTTTAGGATAGTCAGTGACGACCAGCCTTTCACTACTTCCCCTACGGCCTTGTGCCATAAACATTTATTTTCATGTTAAATAAAGACTAGGATCAAAATGTAGTATCTTTTCTAGCAGCAGAAACAATTCCAGCCAGCCAACCATTATCATCATTGGCTGCCACTTCAGCCAGCAGGCCTCCTGCTCCAACTCGCCATCCTCACTAGCAGCAATGATACGCAATAAACTCTCCTTTTCAGAACAACAATTCTCAACTGCTACAAAATTGTTCTTTTCAGGACAACAATCTTCATTCTTCAACAACTACAAAACTGTCCTTAAGATGATGTTTTTCTCACCCTCTACATGAACATGCAGAGATTTTTTTACCTAGTGCACTGTACTGTAACCTTATTTTTGTCAATATATTTTCTCTAATAAAAATAAACTTGGCAATATATTTCTTTTACTCAAGTCTTCGTTTTGTTTGTTGTTGTCTCTGTCATTCAATATCTGTTTGCAACATACTCCTAGAATATTAATATTTAATTTAGCCTATTCATTTTCTGTTTCATATTTTCAAGCTGGCCACATTGTCGTAACATCCTTACATTCCAAGTCTCTATTTTCTCTGTCATGAAGAGACAAAATATAGTAACAGGGACATGTAATAGAATATTTTTTAAAGCTTAGATTACCAAAACAAATTTTTTTTTTTTTAAATTAATGTTTATTTATATAAAGATTAGGGTATCTGCCTTAGACTTGTCAATTTTACTGCACATTTAATTTTTGTGTTTATTTTTAACCAAGATCAGGCTTAGATCAGGGCCAGCTTAAGGAACTGGCAACTCGGGCAGTCATGCAGGGTGCCATCAAAGCTGAGGGCGTCATCATGCCATGTCATGTGTTTAGGATTTTCCAAAAATAAAAATTAAAACCATACTTGCGGTCATCCATGACTCAACACAGATAAATTCTTTCTTGCCTATTTTGTCAAAAGAAAATGATCTTGTAAAGAAGATAGGTGTTAAAGTGCTATGAAAAGATTTGCAGAAAGGCTAGAAAAATATTTTAGGTAGAATAATGAATGTTTTCTTTAGCTTGTATTAAGTAAGTTGTATATTGTAATAAACTCGTTATTCTACAATGTACATTTTCAGTTTTTCTTCTTGTGAAAATTTAAAAAATTATACTTGTAAGGGTACTCCAGGTGCCAGCTGAGCTTCAGCATCGTTACAAGTATAAATTTTAAAATTGAGTCATGTTGTAGTTTTGTGGATCTGTTTTTACAATCATAACATCTGATAAAGAGGAAATAAGCAAAAGACATTCAACACCTAGAAATATGAAAACAATACATTGTAAAGTACAATATCACAGATTCTGTTTATGAATAATCTGAGCCAGTGACATATTCTTTACATATTTCTAAGTGTGGAATGTGTTTTGCTTTTCTTCTTTATCAGATGTTATGAGTGTAAAAACAGATCCACAAAACTAAAACAACCAAAGATATGAGCAGGGCAAGCAATGCAGGTAAATTTAATTTTACCCTGTCCTAACTGACGCTACAAAACAAAATATAAGAAATATCTGTTGTTATTCTTGTCTCAAAATTTATCCAGGAATTTTCTGTTTGTATCTTTACATCTTCCCATGAAGAAGTAATTGGTAAGAAGGTCACATTTAAAATTGTGTCGCCGACGTATATCTGGATCAAGAAATTGCTCATCATGTCCCTTGAAAATGCTATTGTATTCATTAATCTGTATACAATACACATCATCAGAAAGGCACGCCTTCAAAGCTGAAGTAAAGACTCCAACGTGTCTTTAGGATCAGGAGGAACTGTATTTCCTCCAGATCGAAGAAGTCTCATAATAATTTTATCACACAACTGAATGGCTGTCACATAATTATCATAATAATTTGCAAACTCTGGACTTTCCTTTTTTTTTTTAAATACCTCTTTCTTGTTCATCTTCAATTACAACTGAAATCAAATGCAGAAGAAATGAAAATCGGTCTCTGAAACATTGAAAGTGAACACTGTGGTCTTTGGTTTCCGATCTCTACTATTACTCTATATTCATTTCTTGTGTCATCAGTCTGTCATGCCCCTTACATTTTTCTACACAAACCGGATGTTGACCGCTCGATGACCCATACTGCATAAATATGTTTTCTGCGCATAGGCTCCACGCATACACCCGCTTTAATAAAAATAAAACGAACAATTTATTGACTAGTCAGATCCACTCCTGCTCCAAAAAAAAAAAAAAAATCTTAATTTGGATCCAAACAACAGATATATATTCTCTAACTAAAACAAATTCAATACAGACCAACTTGGACATCAACACCAGAAAGCTGAAAGGCGTGACACACAAACATGCCTTCATGTAAACACCAATGTGCTGAGAGAGAAACAGCAGCTTTCAGTAATGTCTAATTTTGCCATTCTCCTTCACTGCTGCTTTAGTAACAACAACAGATAAAAATTACTAGTTTTGTATGTGTGTAAATAACATACATTTATTTGCCCATACTCAGATGTATTCCTTTTTACTTTTTTTTTTTTTTTTTTTGCCAAGGTGGAGAAGGAATTAACCTCCACAACAGTAACAACAACAAGGTACTGTCTTCCAGGTTACCCATTTCCGTCTCTGCAACAAGTACACTCTGGTTCTCTAGACATAATTCCACTTCTTGTTTGTGCAATTGGTATTTCCCATTTTATGTAATATTCATTAGCTGAAAGTATTGCATTGTGGATAATTTCATCATTTTTCAAATTCAAGATTTGAATAAGCCCTTTACAAGAAGATTCATGGAACCCCATTTTGTAAACATTTTGAAACTTTCTCCAGTGATGATAAAATTGGGTACCAAAATTTACTAAGGATATAAATGTGAACAATAAAAGGATTTTGAGGAGAGAACATCAAATTTTTTATTCTGAGTATTATGAATGGTGCAAATGAAAAAACAGAATACTCTTACCCTGATGTGAAATTTGAAAGAAATTTACATTTATTAAAAGCATAAAAAATAATAATAGCACAGAATATAAAATTTACAAAACTTGCACAAATGTTCCTATGTGCGCCTAACACTTAGGCAAAATAACAAGTTCTAATTATAAGTTTGTTAGGCTTATAAAAACAATTATAATTATTATTAACAAAAGGTTCATTTATTTCAATTCATTTGACAGTCAAAAGGAGATGTGAAGCTTGGTGATTCACAGGTGTCACTGGATTTCTGATTTGTTTAGACAATAGTCCAGTTTTATAAAAGTTTATTTCACACTTTTATTGGATGTTTCTCACCATGTTAGGGATGCCTGGGCAGTCGTATCTTCTGCTCCCCTAATCCTACATGTGCATTCGACTTCTTCATTTTATGTGCCATGTCCTTTCAGGACATAGGCGATCATGGCCCTCCACTTCCCCCTATCCCTTGTAGCAGGTTTTGTGTTTCTGCCAACTCCCCAAGATCACGCTCCGCCATCTACCTGCCCAAGCCTGCCACATACGTTATGCGCTGCTTTCCCTTGTCTCTTTTTCCCTCTATGCGTCCTGTGAGTATCAGATTCTCCAGGCCCTCTTTTCTCATTACGTGTCCCAGAAATTTCATCTGCCTCTTCCTTATGTTAGCCATAAGCTTCCTCCTTGTTTGTATCCTCTCCAAAACCTCATTGTTGCTCAGATGCTTGGTCCATGATATCCTCAGCATCCTTCTGTAGAAACACATCTCCGCCACCTCGAGTCCTTGAGGATACCATCCAACATTTGCTGTCGTATAGGACAGATGTCACGTAGCAGTTCATTACTCTTTCTTTGTCACTATAGAAATCCTCCTCTTTTGCAGTACTCTGCCCAGCTTCTGGAATGCATCCTTAGCCATACCAATCCGTCTTCGGATCTCAGCGTCGCACCTACCGTCCTCTGTCAGAACACTTCTCAGATACTTGATTTTAGTGTCCCTGACTTGCAAATCGCATTTCAGGCTCATCCTTTTATTGATGACCCTGCTTTATGTCTTTTTGTAGTTTATGGTTATTCCTTTCTTCTCGCTCTCCCTCACTACCTTCTGCAGTAGGTTTTGTAGTTTCTTTTCCGTGTCTGCTATCAGTACCATGTCATCTGCGTATCTTATGTTGGTAAGGTTGTGGCCACCAATGATGAATCCTGGTCAAATCTCCAGTTACCTCAGAATTGCCTCGCTGTATAGGTTGAATAAGTCTGGTGAGAAGACACATCCGTGCCTTACACCTCTTTAAGAACCTATACTGGCAACAGACGGCACGCATTCGCATCGAGAATAAGCTCAGTGAATATACAAAAATAAAAAGAGGCATTTGACTAGAGGACCAAAATAATTCAGTTCCCTGGGCATTTCTCTTTTGGTTAACTTCAGGCATAAAGGAATTGATCGTGACCCTCCCCTATAAGTGCAATATGGAAAGTGCAAAACTCACTGGAATTTTCAGAGAATCCTATTTATTTATTTATGAATATCATTAATACCGTTTACCACACAAAACCTTTCCCAATACGGCTGTAGATGCAGTATATTATATTTCTTTTATGGTTTATCCTAATGTGATGTGGCTTATCATATTTGTAATTCTGATAAAGCATGTGTCTTACATGCCGTAAAATCATTATAAAGTTTTCTTAAATTTTAATTTTCTCCATTTTGTCAACAATGCATCTTATATGTTGGTAAATAATTAGTAGTTAATGTTTCTGCTAAGGTTTCTCTCAATTTAATATACCGCATTTGTCAATCTTGTAAAGCATGTGTCTTATTCAATGTTAAATACCAGATGCAATGTCTCTACAGAGATTTCCTGACAGTCTTATTAATGCATTCCATGTTTAAAAGTTTTGTTCACAAATATTGTTACTGACTACTGTTGCAAGTGTGAGTGTAGGCTGCATGTTTTTGTAATAAGGGTCAGCAAACAAAATTGTTCAAAAGATAATAAGTTGACAACAAACCAAATACAAAACAACAAGACAGATGTATTTGATTAAAAATAAGGCCAAATGTATTTTTGGCAACAAAACCAAAAAAATATTCAAGCAAAATAATAAGTGATTCTTAAGTATATGCTAAAAAGAAATATCAAATTATGATTAGTCCTTCCAGGTCGGTAAATGTTATTTAATACTGTTTATTATAAAAACAGAGCATTTGCTTAAATACTTGTATCTATAAAAAGAACGTTAAACATATCATAAATGTCTTTAAATAAATTGTCGCACTTTGTCCAATTCAAAAATATATGACGTCATTTGTTTACATTTGATACGCTAGAGCAGATATGAATAGAAAAGATTCATGGAAGATTTAAGTTTAAAGATAGTAAAATCGACCTTGCTAACCAGACGCTTCTCTGTAGCCGAACGGTTAAGGCACGTCACGCGAAATGACGGTTCCGTATAGGATACAGGTTCAATTCCTGTCGGAGAATGAAAATTTTCTATGAAAATTTCTCGGACATTCAGGCCAGTAAATGTTATTTAATACTGTTTATTATAAAAACAGAGCATTTGCTTAAATACTTGTATCTATAAAAAGAATGTTAAACATATCATAAATGTCTTTAAATATATATATATATATATATATAAACACTTGCTATTCTGTTAACAGAAAAAATGAATTTGAAATAAAGAAAAAATTGCTTTTTTATTGAACCTGCACCCAAACTAATTAATATGGATCTGATTCAAATCTGATTACTGAGTGGATACAAACATGCAAATTTATTAATCCCTAAGGTTAGTACAAATGTAGAAATAATGCTATGGTAAAAAAAATGGTGCCATAACTGGCCTTGACTACTTATTACAACTTGTTAATTAACATTAAAAAAACATATTCTGTAATTTTTTTTTAACAAGATAAAAAAATTTAATCTTCAGAATCTTTTTTTAAAGAATATGGAGAAAAAAATCCAATAAGACAGACATGCAAACATAACTTAACTATTTTGTATATTCTTTGAATGGCAGCAATTAAATGATATATGTGGAATTGTGGTTTGAATGCCAACATTCTATATATGATATTTGAGCCATTGATTTTTTTTATTCTGTAAAGTGGAAAAAATTATAACAAAAAAATTCTTTTTAATAAAAAAATAACAAACTCTATATTGAACATTTTACTACAACATCAGGAATGTTGCTGTGATATATTTGTCATTCATTTTGAATTTTAAAATTCTATTCCATATGTGAAAGGGATAAACTGAAGAATTAAGATAAAAAGATAACAAAAAAACAGAAGACAACTGGGAAGAAAATCAAGATATTCATACAGGAAAAATAAAGGGTCCGTATACCCAATTAGTGCCTTGACTGGAAGAATTTTTTCCTCAATCTCCCCCTCATTTGTTTTGTCCCTTTCTTTATGCTCATCTTTGGTATGAAGAAAAAAAACACTTAATCCTTGAAATAAAGAAAATTCTTGATTAAAATGCCACATTTCAAAAGGGAAGAAAAGATTCTTGTGATAACCAACTGCCAATAAGCATTTACAAGCTAGATGATTCTGCAACAAATATATCAGATAAAATGAGAAAATTCTGTAACAAAATCCCTCATTTGGTTGGTAGATTAGGGACCAGTCTTAACACAGCTGCTTATTTTTGGGCATGTTAAACAAAGATACTACAAATTCTCAAGTGTTTCTTGTTGCCTTCTTCAGACTTTGTATTTGATATTTTGAAACCATTTTCTACTTACTGTGTCTTTATCCATGAGGTTAGCCCATCTTTGACTTTCAACTCACCTCCAATGCATTTTCTATTTGGTACTTTTAATGTAACAATATTACATTACAACCACTCCCCCACACACCTAAAACTTTTCAGAATTGATATTATTAGCCATTGTAAAATGATTTTACATATGCTTCAAAATGCTCTTTCCATTTTACAGTGGTATTTATTCATATATAGCAATCATTTCTGATAAATGAAATCAGAACTTGGACTGAGTATTAGACTAGTACCTTAGGGACAAATTTAGTTCTCAATTGTCAATTGATCATAATTTTATCCCTCATTTCTCTTATTTTCAACATTTGTGCAGCAGCAAAATATGTCCTGAATCTCAGTTCATTTTAAGTCACTCTCCTAGTTGTGTGCTGGTATGGGGGTGAGGAATCTCATTTTGAATGTTTTTTCAAGTAAGATGTATATTAATTATTTGGATTAGTCATTAGGATCTACTAATGTTGCTAATCATTGTATGCATGGAAATGTGTGCATACATGTATTTATGTAAATCTATGATAAATGTGTTGATCCTATGAAATTTTAGCACTGTCTGAAGTTTGGGTGAAATCAGATCTCTTATCACCTTTTTATGCTATTAACTTCATAGCTTTTATTTTCATGAGCACATTAATTTTTTTATTGCTTTCTTGCTATTTTAAAAAATTTTAAGGTGATTTATCAGGGATTGCCTCTATATTTTTGTGTTATATATATATATATATATATATATATATATATATATAATTCAAACTTTACTAAAATACAATTTAAAAAAAGGTAAAAAAAATAAGTGTTTCTTATTTTTATAAATTCCCTTAAAAATGTAATTCTCAAATATCTAATCACAAAATTGTCTTGCAAAAACTTACTCCTGTAAAAGTGTGTATGTATGTGTATTCATACACACAAGTCAAGATCTGAAGCTTTGATTATACTGCTGTGAGTTTCCCAGTGACTTGGGTAGGCAGCATTTGGCTAGTTCTCACTCGTTCTTTCCAAGAATCCCTATCACTCCTGCACATCCATCCTAATACAGTCCTTCCATGCACACATACGCACATGCATACATAAACTAACATCTTTTTGGTTACTAGCACCAGTGTAAACCTGTGCTTTGTTGCCCTTCTTTCTCAACAAATGTAATGCCTGTCTTTTTCTTGCACGGCTGTTTGAGGTTTCCTATAGCCCCACTGAACTTAAATAAAGTCAATTCAGGTTTGCTATGGTAAAATTTTTCTATCCCAAGTAAAAATGATCACAAAAATGGCAAAAGTCATTTTGTCACAGCTTATTTTCTCTGAAAAAATGGATTTTCATATTTTTATAGGGGTAAAATATTGAAAAATGACTGCTTTATCATCATCTAAACAAATATCAAGGAAACATTTGATCTGAATCCCATGAAACTAGGTATTTTCTGAAAGCAAAAGATATATTCTTTCATTTAGAAAGTAAAATTGGCTGGTGTAAATGATTCAATTTTTATTTCAGGGGGTAAAATGTGAAAAAATAGTGAAAATTTTGCATTTTTTCTAGTTCTAAACAAAAACTTTCCCCATTAATGGGAAATTAACCATTTTTTGGGAAAATCAGAAAACCTAAATCATAATCAAACTATTTCAGGCATAAAATTGAGAGTTTTAAAGGAAATCAACATTCCTAGAGGGTCAAAATGAGACAAAGTCTATTGGTAATTTTCAATTATACGACTGCCAGGGGTTAAAAAAATTGACACCTGGCCATGGAAATCTTTAGTAAAAGGCGAAAGATTTATGTGCAATTCCTGACCACCAGAAACTAAAAGTAAAATTAAGCCAAATTGACTTTGACATGTCTGGGTCAAAGGTCAGCCAACCAGCCAGCCAGCCAGTCAGCCAGCAATAAACATTTAGAATAAGTTGTCGTCAGCTTGTAATAAAACCTACCACTCCCAGATAAGAGCAAAGAGTGAAAAAAAGGGTCAACATTGGTAGGGCTTGATATAAGGTTTTTCTTTTTTTTCAAACATATGTTTGAATAATGGCTTGATGTGTTTTATTTTGTTTTTAACACCCTGTGACCTGGTGCTGACAACAACACTTAGCAGACGACATTGCTTTTTTCGCCGCATGTCTTTCGTATTTCCCATCGCCAGGCCATTTAGCCGTTCCTTTTATTCAATGATGTTTATGCCAAATTAAGAAGAAAGGGATGAAGTTTGAATGATATTACTTTGAAGTGAAAATAAATATTTTTTCATAAAAAAATGGGGTTTTTCTCAGAAAATTGGGCATAATTTCTAACCGCCGAGTGACATTTTCCACAGCCAAATCAAAGATTAATTACCAGTGAATAATTTCATGTGCAAACAATAGCTGTCTGGATCCTATAACGTCACCTGAAAAGGTCCAAAATTTTACTGATTGATTGAAAACTTGTTGTGCATAATTGTGTTTTTCATGGTCAGTTTCCATTATTTCATCTTGATGTTGTCATTTTCAGACAGCCAAGTCATCAAGGATTCAGGAAAACAGTTTGGCACAGGTTTGCTTTAAGAACTTTATATTCCATGAGGTGTTTAAAATATTACTGACAAATGGCATTTTTTTGCCGAATATTTCATTTACGCACCATGTTGGATTTTCCTATATGACAAAAATAAGTGTTTTAAACAGCCATGATATAAGAAATGGGCTAATTTTAAATTCTCTCCCTTTAGTTATGGGCAGAGCCTTTTTGTTATTTGTTTATTTTTAGTCTTATCACTACCATACCCTAATAGTAATTTTTGGTATTACTTGTTTCATTTCAAGATTTTGAATATTTTTAAAGAATTTCCTCTTTCATAATCTATTTCTCTGACAAGATTTTTTGTCTTTAAGACAAAGATGTTAAACGATTTACAAACAGTTCCCAAATTTCTTTTACAGTAGACAATGGCAAGTCCTAAAAGATCTGAAGTTTAAAAATTTCTCCTAGTATTGATTGTTTTAATTAAAATCAAAATTGGAAAAAATCCATTCCGTCTACCCACATAACTTATTTTTTTCATTTTAAATCCATATTGAGCCAAGTTTATATAGTTTAGCAAAAATGTTTTACTGTTTCTTATCTCCAACCCCTATGACAGAGAGAGTCTGGGAAACACACACACACACACGTATATTTTTTTTATTGAAATTGGAGTAGATCTGAGTAGCAAAATTAGATCAGAGCATTTTGTTTACTGATGGGAAATCTGATCTAGAGCAGAAGTTGTACCCAATGAGATTTGGGTCATTAGAAGACAATGGAAAGGGTTGAAATAATTTTTATCGGTTAAAACGTGGAATAGAGCTGAGTAAGCAAGAAGGACCTTTAGAATTCACATGATCTTGGTTGAAGCAGCCAGGACCTCGTGATGATCGCGTTCGAGGTGGTGGGGTCGAGGGTCGGTTTTCTATATAAATGTGTAGTTATGCTGGAAAAGTGGCAGACAAAAGGGGCAGACAGAAGAGAGAGACGGGAGAGGCCACGATCGGTTGTTGCGTCATCGTCACGTGCATGTCATCACGCGCATGGGCACCCGCGTCGACCATTACGGGTCCCGGTGCTACATGAGAGATGAGAGAAAATTCTTGGCGAGACTGGAGAAGAGAATTAGCCCGGGCAGAGTTGGGCTAGAAACAGTGGAGAGTCGAGTTGGAGACTCAAGGAGGAGAGGAAGTGACGTCAGAGATTGGAACGAACCATCCGCTAACATGTACTGTTGATATAATTACTGCTGCTTCTTCTACCACGAATATTGCTACTACTGTTCCTACTGCTGAGGAGGAACACCACTATAAACTTTAAGCTTCGCACAGAAATCTTATCCCTCTATCGCAAGATGTAACAGAGAGAGTTTGGGAACCACACACAAACACACACATATATTTTTTTTATTGAAATTGGAGTAGATTTGAACAGCAAAATTAGATCAGAACAATTTTGTTTACTGATGGGAATCTGATCTAGCCCATTTGGAATTGGGTCATTAGGAAGACAATGGAAGATGATCGAGATTATTTTTATCGGTTAAAATTTGAAATAGAGCTTACTAAGGCTATGAGGAACTTTGAAATTCACATGATTTTGGGTTGAAGGCAGCACTCGTGATAATCATGTGTGGGCCAAGGGTCGATTTATAATCATCCAGGTTTATCTATATAAATGCGCACAGAAATCTGTTGACAGAGTGGTTGGCTCATCTGCCGTCGAGTGCAGTCAAGCTGGGTAGAGAGAGGTCGGAGACTGGAAGTGACGTCAGAGATTGGAACCAAACGCCCGCTAACATATTTTGTTGATATAAATACAAAGAAGCGAATTACTTCTCCCACAATCTAAGACTGCTACTGCTACTATTATTATTACCACTGGAAATGGAAACATCGAACAAGCTACAATAATCAAAAGGTTGTTTTTGGGCTCATCTGTTGTCGTGTGCAGTCGAGCTGGGTGGAGAGATATCGGAGACTGGAAGTGACGTCAGGGATTGGAACAAAACCCACACTAACATGTACTGTTAATATAAGTACCGATGTTTCTGATACCACGAAGATTACTACTACTGTTACTACCGCCGAGGAGGAACGCAACTATAAACTTTAAGCCGTACACAGAAATCTTTATCTCTCTATCGCAAGAGTCGTATATCGTTCTGAGATGATTTCACAACAAGCTAATCACAACCCACTCTCTCTGTGTCTAGAATCCAGTGTATGAGTTTTACGTCAATTAATTTCTTTTTTGTAACCCGTTTCTTTTCTATACTATTCTTTTCTGCTATATAAAAGACATTAACAATTCAGCCATTGAATAGTTGTTTACCCGGCTTTCTGAAGATATATATTTTTTTTTTTTGGTGCATTCTAAATTTCTTAGCACAGACTCTCTAGCCGTGTCTACATCTTCAGTCGACCGTGAATGGATGAACATCACTTCTGCTGTGGACATCACTTCTGTGGACCAGTCAAATGATCTACAGATGCTCAGGGGACCTACGGTCACTCCCTTAAGTTCGGTTAAGACCGAGTAGACACCTTAACCCAGAGAGTAAGATGTTGGAGGTTGAGGGGCTGGGGTGAAAGTGTTAGACTGGTGGCCGTGACCAGGATAGACCCGTGGGAATTACCACAGCCATCTGAAAAAGGAGAGAAGGTTGCAATTTGTTTTGTCCAGTCAGGACCAAGTTAGACCAGAAAGGACTCTAGTCTTCAGACTATATTGGTCTAAAAGGGACATAAGGAGGAAAAGAGAAAGAAGCAAGAAGGAGGAAAAAGAAATAAAACATGGAGCGGCGAACCTCAGGTAAGTCACTTTTTGGTTTCCTTTGTTCGCTCATTGCACTTAGATCTGCCAGTAATATTATTGATCTTGTTTTGTCTTTGTTGACGTACGCAGTTGAAGCGCCACCACCGTGTTAAGTATTTTTCCTTTCGTTCTGTCATTGGAAGTGGTAGTTGACAAGACACTAGGATGAGCGTAGCAGGATCAGATGCCACAGATGACCTTGGGGACGTGGGAGTCCCCGAAATATCGATGGGTTTCAGGAGGCATGAACCTACCTACTTATAAAGGAAACTCTGAGGACCTGCACAAATAGATTCTGTCCATTCAGAAGAAGCAGGTGATGTATAGCCTCTCGGACCAAGAAATGGTACTCCTAGCTTATGATGCTGCAGCAGGGCAGGTGTCCAAATTCATAGGGGGGTGGTACAGAGAAAACCTGGGCCTGACGTGGACTGAGCTTAAATCTGCTCTAGTGCGGCAATACACAAGTGAGCGTATGGCCATTGAGGCAGTCAGGATAATATTCCGGCTGTAGCAACAAGAAGGAGAGACTAATGAGGAATTGGGGAAAGAATCACGGGGCTAGCGGCGTTAGCTTTTCCAGAGTTGGTGACTCGGGACAGTGGTCCTATTCAGGCCTTGTTGGCCGATGAGTATGTGGATGCGCTGAGTGACAGGGACCTGAGGGGCAATGTTCTGAAAGGGGGACCGGTCAGCCTGGCCACAGCCATAGAGGCGGCTTGGACCAGCGAACAACTCTGGAATAGAATAAGAGGGGGTGTAGGTAGGAACCCCCGGGGGGCCAAAGTAGTGATGAAAAAGAGGGACTGGGAGCAGATCCAGATATGGGACCCGAAAGAAGAGGTGAAAGAAGACTGGAAGGCTGAGGCAGTTCCCAATAGGAGAGCCTGGGACCTGCATTATGGGTTTCACAAGCCCACACCAGGCTGATATGGGCTGGTGTGCTGAACTTGCAAGTATGGTGGGCATTGGGCCTGTGACTATCCGACAAACTATGGAGGCGACCCAAGGTCTTTGGGGCTGAACTGCATGACTTGTGGCAAGTTCGGGCACAAGGCTCGGTGGTGTCCAGCAGAGGGAGACCGTAAACTGGGGATAAAGCGAGTTAATTTGCTGGTGCCCACTACTGGGAAGGAAAAGTGTCTGGGAAATGCCGATAGGTCACCTGTGAAAAAGTAAGAGGCAGTGTGGTCCCAGTGCAAGTAAGACCTCTGAGATGCTGGACATTTTATGAAAAAAATAAATAAAAATAAAAAAGGAATAATTACAATTAAAACAAGACAAAAATATTCCAACAAAAATAATACTTTAATAAGAAAAACTTCTATTATACACACAAACACACACATAAATAAAGCAATATGTCCATTTTTATTATTTTACAAAAGTACAGAAAGAAATTGATTTTAAAAAAGATATTTAAAAATGACCCTTAAAAATAAAGTTAAAACTAGTATAAATTTTAATTGCAGACTGTTCTGTCCCTCTATACCTCCCTGTTCCTATATTCTAGGAAATCACACTGTAACTTTTATATTTATGTGTTCATCATAAACCTCTTTCTCTTTTCTGTAACTCAGGGGAGAAAGATGATGTATTTATTGTTTTGCTTATCTTCCTTGCTAACAAAAATGGGAGAGTCTGTCAGCTAGCAGTTAACATGAAAAAAAGGACATAAAATAAACTTTTGGAAACAAATGTCTGTCTGTCTCTTTGGGTATAAAAGATGATCAGGCATTGATATATGTTCGTGTACCATGAATTTAAGCTCTAAATTTGTTATGATGTTGGTTTGGGGTTTGTAGAGACAAACGACAAATAACACGTAACAATAAAAAGGGTTTTATTGGTTGGTAAAAGGTACAGAAATCGCCTGAGTAGTCTATAACTAGCTCAGCCAAGAACTTTCTCTCGCTCACCCTCTGTCTCTCGACGTGCCGCTATTTAAAGTCTTTAGACGCAGACAAGTTCATCTTCAAGAGGGGTGGTAGGTTTCCGACACAACAAAATTATACATAGTGTATTCCAGCAAATATATGCATACATCATGCATAACCCTAAACACAAAGCAATTTATTAAAAGACATAGTAAAGCAGGAAATTCATCCATATTTTTATGCTGGTTTCTTTGTATTGTGCTTGGATTTTACTATATTCAGTTAACAGGATTGAGAACCAGCTTATTTGTAGGGGGAGCTGTTAAATTACCTACATTTTAGATTATGATCAGTTATTTCTTCAGAAGGTGGCATTTTGACAACCCACAGTAATAACAAGGTCTTTTCAGAAGCATGGGATTTTCTCCTTCTTGCCATTGGCTAAAAAATGAAAGCCTTTAAAGTTAAACAATTTTTTATATTTTTAATTTTAGTATGAATATAGTTTATTTAAAAGCATCAGAATCTACTACTTGGGACAATAAGAATTTGTAGAGGTCTGTGTGGGTTTACCTGTTGTTAAATTCGGAACACATGCTGTTTATTCCTGCAAGAAGGTCCAACTGCAAGAACATGCAGACTCAAGTTGAGTCCAACCGAAGATGTAAAGAAAACAAACAAGACCAATATATATATGTCAACAAATATATATGTATTAAACAAAATATTTACAAGAGACAAAGACATTAACATTTGTGTTTGTATGTGAACATAAAGAGTTTGTATATTGGTGAAAGTTTGTACATATGTGTATGTGTGTTTCATGGTGTTTTCCCACAAGTAGACAAAAACGTGGATCTCTGCGAGAGATCACATTTTTAAATGTGTCCACTGAAATGCAAAGTAGAAAGAGAATGAGGCAATAAATTGCCCGCTATTTATAGTGTAGGGAGAGCATGCCCTAGTGAAATATTTGGACAATTAAGGAGAAGTTAACTCCGACAAATTTATTTTTAAAAAATCAAGCTCTATGCTTCCTTAAAAGAACTCCAAATAAGCCTTTGCATTAATACATATGGTGTATATGCTACTAATTCTGGTGAAAAGTTAAATCTAAGATTTTGTTTGAAAATGAAACCCCAAAATATCATGTCGCAATTGCAGTATAGCCAACTGAGACTGTCATACTCTCCACCTCATCCCACACCAACTTCAAAATAAAATTTACAGGGGAGGAAAATATACAAGATATGTATTGACTTAATGCTTTTTATTCAAATGTAAGTTCGAACAGGTGGATTGAACTATCTTACAGGACCATTCAACTAATATTTCATACTCACCCTGACTGACAACCTATGAAAAAAAAATCCTAAAATTTAAGAAAAATGAGATTTACAACAGTAAAATACAAATTTGTTAAATTGGATTCTTTTTGCAAAAATTTAGTTTATTTGTCTACACACAATGCTGTTAAAAAAAGAGGGAAATAATTTAACAAGTGATGTAGAAATATCAACTGTCTTTGACTTTCCAGTCTCAAGTGGATGAATAAAATTGCTGAAATTCATTGAAAATTTTGATACAGAAAAATTTCTTAATAGGTAAAGAATTTCTGAATTAGAATATTAATGATGAATATTATAAAATTCTTTCCTTTTCTTGTCCACTTTTGATAAGCAATTTAGAATCAAATCTAATCAATGTTGGAGTGCTTTGTCTTAAATCTCCACTGTTTTGGCAAACAAAAAAAATAAGAAAGCTGTGATTATGAAACTATACAAATGCTTAACTTCACTTGTTATTCAGTACATCTATCTACTACATTGTTTGCATTTCTAATTTTGATGTAGTGATATGTAAATTAGGTACTGCATAAAAGGCAGTATTGCCATGACTACGGGGAGTTATTTTCTCTTGGAGAGTTGCTTTACTTCTTACTGTCAAGTCTACATCCTGCTGTAAAGTCAAATTTCTTTCTGGACGAGTTGAGTAGTATTTGTCACAAAAAAAATTTTTTATTTTATTGTTTTTTTTTTTTTCTAAGTAGAATTTTGGTTTAATTTGCTTTATATTTGATTTTTGTTGAGTTATCTTCTCTTGACATACATCTGCCAGTGAGAATACCTGTCATAACACTTGGCTTTTAATTTGTAAAACTTTGTACACCAAATCCGATTCCCTAAAATAGCCTCCATGTTCTCTGACCTCTATTCTATCTGTCAGTCAGTCTCTTTGCATGAACCACTTCGACTGAAATGGTTTCAAGAGCAGATTTTGGCTGAGTAAGGTATTGAGAAGTTACTTAAATATACTTCAAGTATAGTGAAATGTTTTTTACTTTTTTTTTTTATAATTGAAATTTATTCAAGGGCCTTAAATTGATAAGTGATATATATACAAAAAAATCCTTGATTTTGTTCTGAAAATGAGATGCTTTGCCAAGCCATTTTTTTTAAGTAATCCATTTTTATGTAATGTGTACATGCCAAATATATGCAAACTTTGTGGAGATAAAATTCAAATGAGTAAATTTTGTTCTAAATTGGTCTTTGTGATCCAATATTCCCTGTCCATTCTTTGTTAACGCAGCTGTGTTAAATCCCTTTTGCACCACAAAATTTGCCTTTTCAGGACTTGAATCCTTGTCCTTTCTATACAACACACTTTCATTTGTAGCCAATGACTTGGTAATCAGAGCTCTTATTTGTCTTCCCATCAATGCAGATGGGCTTTGTCCTCTTCCTGCATGTGGAATAGCTCTCTAACTTAGGAGTAGTCTGGGTAAATAACTCTCTATATCGCAATCCATTGGAAAGAATGCTTTTAATCCCATTTTTACTATTTGAACCATTCTCTCTGAAATTTCATTTGACTGTGAGTGATAAGGTGGTGTTTTGTATAGAATGCAGCCAATACGTTTTAACTATGCACATAAACTTTCTTCACAAAACTCAGGTGCATTGTCAGAGATCAAGATTTTTCGAACTCTATTTCTTAAAAACACTACCCTCAACACCCACTTCACCATAGTGGCTTTTCTATCTGTGACTTTAATAACTTCAGGCCAACCTGAATCCTAGTCAACTAATATCAGAAATAGTCTATAACTATAATGTAGGCATGATCCATATATACCTGTGTCCATGGTTCCATTTCTTTTGGTTGAGAGTGAATTTTAGTTTGCCTAAATTTCTTTATTTCTGCACACTTTGGGCATTTTTAAAAAAATACTCTTCCATGCCTCTCAAATAGCCTGGCCACTATGCTTGTGACTTTAACTTTATTTGTGTAACCAATATACCTCCATGTATATCATTGTGTATGGCTTTAATTATTTTCTCAGAGACTGTAGAGGTACTATATCACCATTACACATAATTCCATTTTCTATGGTTAATTTGTATCTTGACTCTTTATAAGGCCTCTCAGCCATAGAGCAATTACTCCATGTATTTCTCTTTATTCTATCCATAATTCTATTCATTTATATTGATCTCCCATCTGACTAGAATCCAACAATTTTACTTGATCAAGATTCACTAATCCAGTCCAGACCATTCTTATCACCACCACCATAATCTCAGTCAACCAACCCACCAATGCATCAACTCCAAGCCTTACCAACTCCACCCACATTCAAAATCACTACACCTTGCCCATACAAAGATATTCTACTTGCATTTGCTGTATCAGCAAATACAAAGGTGTTTTATATTTGTAAATTTTATCTTCTTTTTATTGTCTTACCAGAAGAATTGTTTTGTTTATACTATCATTCTAAAATACACGTGTTGTGTTTACCCTGTGATGCAAAATCAAATCTGACACTCTTGATTTACTAAGCATAGCTTAGATGTGTCACAAGCCAGCAAGTATGGATCACCCAGTCAAGATCGAACTCACTATTTAGTTGTAAACTGATTTGGTGAGTCAAGTTTACTAACCATTTAATCGCATCAAATAGCTCAATTTCTCATTGTTGTGAGCATAATTCTCAATGAATTTAGGTCATGTGCTTGATTAAGATGACTTTAGTAAATGTTTGTCACAAAACTTACACTGTGGGTGTTTTTCATAGTTTAACCTTCTACTGGATTACTTTAAGGGGTGCTTACCATTGTGTAAGGCTTAGCAATATTAGTGAATTCAATTCTCACTGTTATAATTTTGTAATGGTTAATGAGCTATTAAGCAAAGCATTAACGTGTAGTGAGTTCAGTCCTAACTAGGTACTCTACAATTATTATGGCCTAAGCTGTTTAATAAATGTGTATTTATAATTCAAATTACCATTGAAAAGTGCATCTCTTTTGGAAGCTACTGCAAAGGTTAAAGGTACTGTCAAAGATGAAATTATTCATACACCCATCAATTTTGAATATTTTTATCTATTTCTCAGAATCAAATATCTGTATGATGCCAAGTTTTTTATATGTTAATAAGCACAAAAAAGGAATATAAAACTCAATTTTCAGAACAATAGGTTAAATACAACAAATTTGACAGGCGAATTATGCAAAATAGGAAAAGACAAAATTATTCATACACTAGAAAATATCATTTTAAATTGATTGATTTGTGTAAGTATAAGAAATTTACATAATTATTTTATCAGTGAAGCCTTGTAGACTATTTATTCAGTAGAGTATCTGTGATAATTCCAGCAAAGAACATCACGGGTTGCATAAAGTGTCGCTATTGTTATTCTTATGCTAACAATAAAATAGGGAAGACAAAGGAGCTTAACATTGACTTGAGACAGAGAATTATTAACTTCCACAAGTTGGGAAATAGTTACAACACTATTTCAAACTGGTTAGCTATCCCTAGATCTATGGTACAGTCCATTATAAAATAGTTTAAACCGTTTGGCATAACAGAGAATTTGCCTGGGCGTGGAAGAAAACCCAAATTGTCACCAGGAACTGCATGAAAACTGTGATATGAGGTTAACATAAACCCAAGAGTAGTTTTGAAAAACATTGCCAAAAGTTTGGATATGATGGGCATCAGTGTAAATACTCGCACAATACAATGTTGTTTAAATAGAAATGGATTGTATGGATACTAACCGTGAAGAACCCCTCTTCACAAACAATGTCACACTGTTGCTCGGGTTTAATTTTGCCAAAACATTCTTGGACAAAGAAAATTGCTTTTGGGAGCAAGTACTATGGAGTGATGAAAAAAAAATTGAGCCTTTTGAACATAATGATGTACAGAAGATTTGGCACAAGAAAGGTGAGTCTTTCCTCCCAAAGAACACAGTGGCAACATTAAAATAGGTGACTTGATGATGTTTTGGGGTGGTTTTAGCTTAAGGGGGATTAGACAATTAATTGCAATAAGAGGAATAATGAAATCTGTAGACTATATCAAAATTCTTGATGAAAATCTACAACTATCAGCACAAAATCTTCATCTAGGTCGGTGATTTACTTTCCAGCAAGATAATAATCCCAAACATGTCTAAATAAGTGACTGCGTGGCTTCAGAAAAAGAACATTACAGTCCTGCCATGGCCTTCAATGATACTTGACTATTGAAAATCTATGGCAAGAACTGAAAGTTCGAATAAATCGTTGATCACCAAAAAACCTTCAGGAATTAGAACATATAACCATTGGAGAATGGAAGAAAATCCCAGAAAAGAATTCTTCAAATGTCATCAGAAACTTTAGAAAACAATTGCAGCAAGTTGTAAAGATCAGAAACCATGTTATTGACTATCAATATTGTGAAAATTGTTCAATTTTTTTCTATTTTCCATACTGTACGAATAATTTTGTCTGTTCCTATTTTACATAATTTTACATAATATCGCTTGAAGTGCCATGTCACACATGGAAGGATGTCCCTGCATGCACCTCCAGTGGGCAACAGAACATCTTTCTGTTATCAATGAACAGACTGGGACTTGTTCCGTGATTTCCTTTGCAATGTCCCCTGGAATGTGGTCTTTAATCTCCCCATTCAAAAATGTGTGTCTGAGGTCTCCTGGGTAAAAGCTGGAATTGAGGCTTTCATCCCTGCAAAGAAATATAAAGTTAAATCGTGCTCATCCCCTCGGTTCTAAGCTGCTATTGCCCATAAGAATCACTTCTTCTGTCTGTACTGTAGCAACATGTCAGATTGCAACAGACGTCTCTTTGTCTCAGTCCATAATGAGTGCAAGCGTGTCCTCAATGAAGCAAAGTCACTATTTGCTGAAAGAATGAAACAGTGTATTGCATCTCATAAATTCAGTTCCAAAGATTATTGGCGTCTCTGCAAGAGCGTACTAAACAACAGCAAATCCGCAATACCTCCTTTATTCAATCAATTTGAAGTCCTGACTTCCTCAGCTGATAAGGCTGAATGCTTTGCTCGGAAATTCTCATTCAACTCAACGCTCGACTCATCTGGTGTACCCACACCTGATTTTCCCCTTAGAACTGAGGCTCTATTGAGCAAGTTGCATGTAACCCCATCGATGGTATTGGGCATCATTCTCTAAATTAGACTCCCATAAGGCTAGCAGTGGGGACAGGTTACCAGCTGTTGTCCTGAAGAAATGTGCTTCTGAATTGGCTCCTGTCCTCTCCAAACTATATAACTGCAGCCTCAACAAATCTTGCTTTCCAGCCCGTTGGAAGTCCTCATCTGTTGTACCTGTCTTTAAGAACTCTGAAGACCCTTCTGACCCATCTAACTACTGTCCTATCAGTCTCCTACCACTCTTCAGCAAAGTCTTTGAAGCTTTAATTAACACTGAAGTGGCTAAGCACCTTACATCCTATGATCTGCTCTCTGACAAGCAATGTGGTTTCCACTTTGCCCGATCTACTGCTGATGTGCTCACAGCCATAACTGAATTTGTTTACCAAGCACTTCACAATAACAGAGAAGCTCGAGCTGTGGCTCTAGATATCTCTAAAGCATTTGATGGGGTTTAGCATGCTGGCCTTCTTCGTAAGCTTCAGGGATATGGAATTTCAGGACAATTATTTGACTTAATACAATCATTCCTGTCAATCTGTATAATGAAGGTCATTCTAAATGGATTTTCCTCCAGTTCCTTTCTCACAAATGCAGGTATTCCCCAAGGCTCTATCCTGGGTCCTACACTGTTTCTGATCTTCATCAATGATCTTCCTGATTTCATCAGTTCCCAAGTAGGCATCTATGCAGATGACACTACTAATTTACTCCTGCCTCAATAGCAAATCTGATATCACTGACAAAACTAACCTAGCCATTGGTCTTGAAAAGGACCTTCAACCTGTGGTTGACTGAGGCAAAAAATGGCTGGTAAACTTTAATGCCTCAAAAAGAAAACTGCTCTCTTTTACCCACCACAGAGAACCCTCCCTGCCTCCCATTAGAATGGCTGATGCTCAGCTGCATGAGAGTGCCTCTCTGCGCCTGCTTAGTCTCACACTGTCCGCTGACCTGAGATAGAACAACTACATTGAATCAATAGCTTCATCTACCGCAAGGAAAGTTGGTTCTGTGTGTCGTGCCAGAGAGTTTTTCTCGCTTGAGTCTATCCTTCAAATCTATAAATCAACCATTCACCCTTGCATGGAATACTGCTGCCATATCTGGTCTGGATCCCCCCGCTGTTCATCTCAAGGTCCTTGACAAAATCCAGTGATATGCAATGTGAATGGTCCTGATCTGGCATCTCGTCTACCGTCTCTTTCTGACAGGCATGTCATCGCTTCCCTCTGTTTTTTCTACAAATACTTTCACGGTAACATGTTTTGATGAGCTACTTTTGCTGGTTCCCAAACTGCATGAATTTAAGCATGCTACTAGGTTGGCATCTCAGTCCCACCCTTTCACTGTCAAAACTGTTAATTGTAGCTGTCTCTTCTACTCCAATAGCTTCAGGTCTCACACTTTCTGTGTGTGGAACTCCCTTCCTCTTACTTGCTTCCCTGATAGCTTAATCTTCAATTATTCAAATGCAATGTCAATTGACATCTTCAGATGCCTTGATCTAATTCCCTGTCCTTCATCTTTTCCTCTATCATGCCTCTTTACTCTTGCTTCCACTCTCTGTAACCCCTTGCATGCTAGGGGCACTCCCGCCTTGCTTGGGGTGAAATGCTTAAAAAAAAAAAGAAGATTAATGAAGTCTCTTGATATTTAAAAGAGCACAAATTATCAGGATATATTTTGATGTCATATTATTGGGAACTCAGTATAATTAAATATTGGTAATAGATGGATAGATAATACTCTATTTGTTAGAAAATTTGAAATTCTTTCATTGGAAAGATCACTGACTTCATAAAATGAATATTTAGGTGATCATTCAAAACAATACATTCATACTTTTGTTGTTGAGATTTACACAGTTCAGCTTAGTCTAGAACAAAACTGCAAGTATAGAGCATGGACCAAACTCACTTCAGAGTACTAATGGTCTGTTAGACTAGAACACTAGCCATTAAATTAAAAATTTACTTCATTCAGTTTTCTTGCATTCAACTATACTTTTCTTAATTGTAGCATACCTCAGACTATTATTTCATATTAACAGCATATTTCCATTGATTTTGCTTTCATCTGTAGTACTTCACAATGTCAGTTTCATTAATAATGTCTCTTCTTTTTATCTACATGTTAATTTGAACTTTACAAAAAGACAGCACTGCTATAATTGTTTATAATGATATAAGCCGAAATGAATATATTCCAGTTATCTATGTCACAAACAGAGAAATAATTTCCATTTGGTGACAATGAAATAAATGTTGGAAACACTTAAATTCCACTTGACAATTGAAAAATGGAAGTATTTAGGCGTTTCTAGTTGCATAATCCATCTATATCTCACAAATAAATGAAGTACATAATATTTTCAAATTATAATAAATTTCTCGAATTCCAATAAATTAATTATTGATTTAATTCAATATCAAATTATAGCAATTTAGAAAACTTCTAAGGTCTAAGGGATTTAATTGTTCTTTAGCCTGCACATTTATCTCCCTTGAAACAAAATCTAAAAAATCGTTTGTTTTTGCAATGAAAATAGTTTTCTGAGATGAAATTCTGGTCCAACAATTTAAATAAATCATTGGTCATTAATTGCATTGTTGAATTAAATACAATGGCATAAAAACAATAACTTTCAAAATATAATAAAATATAAGAAATATGTATTGACAATAGCGAGTGTGTATATTCTGTCAATAATATAGTAAGAAATAGCAATTAACAATATCCAATGAATTTGATTTCCTGTGCTGTTTAATAAGATAGGTCAGTCCTCCTTATTTTGTGAGACTGATTCCAAATGTTAAATTAGCAGTTATTCTAGAACTCATTAAATGAAGATCAATAAGTTATGAAAATAAAAATAAAATGATTAAAGTAACTGTTGGATATTATAGACATTGAAAAAAAGAAAGCCTAACAGAAGTTACTTCCCATTCAAGACAATATGACCCTGAGTTTAAATTTCCAGTTTAATGGATGTAACTACACTTTAAGCTACAAATGTTAATAAATAACATAAACTTTGAGATAATTTATCAAATTAATCAATCATTAAAAATTACTGTTTTGAAATATTTTTCTCATTTTCCATAATATTTTCCTTTTTTGTTTATTAGTTTCCAACTTTGGCCCATGATGCAGATAATGTGTCAATAAATTGTGGAAAATGGTTTATAAGAAATAAAAAATAATTTAAATGGTTTGTATGAACACACTCACTCTGAAATAGTTATTTTTTAAAATATAAATGTGCTCTCATTTAGACATGGGTGCAAATGTTGGAGGATTTAGGAGTGTTGTAGTTCATTTGTGCCACAACATTTATAGTAAATTGCCTTAAGCAAAGACACTAAGCAACATGGAACTGTTCATGAGACCCAAACAATTTAATACAAATTCAAGTTCATTTGAGGCTGCAAAAACTTACAAGCGTTGGTTGTTAAATTTCAATAATTTCCCAGAATCTCTGGTTGCAGAATCTTAACCTACTTGTCACTTATGTGGAATCTAAATGTTTATGCAAAATATGAAGAAGCCCTAGAGACCCTGAAGATAATATAAATTAAATTGCATTTTTGATTGGAATTTTTTCAAAATGTATAAACAACAATTAAAAGAGACATTTCTAGTTTAACTAAAAACTCACGTAACATTTGCAATTTTATAAATGTCATGATTGAGTAATATAAATCTGAATCCATTCCTGGTATTTCATCAATGACGTTATGTAAATCAGGAAGCAGTAAGAACTGCTTGAGAATAAACCTCTAGACTTGATTATTGCCTTTGTTCTTGCTAGATCACTAAATTTTGACAACAATGCTCCAATGTCTACAATCAACATTTTTCTGGATAGTTTAACACTGGTGCATCAATAACTCCAGTGTCAGAGCAGTTACAAACTTATATTTATTTTTCAATACCCACAAATTTATAGACAGATCCTTCAGAGGCATGCTGGCATTTCTTCCTTGCCAATAAAAAAGGACAATTCTTGGGTTTACACATCCATTTTTGTCTTTCTCTGTGTTGTTGAATTTGTATGACTTGTTATTGCTATATTTTTGACAAACTTTTAATGTTCTCCTGGGACATCAGAGGCCTCTCCCTAGATGGAACTATTGAAACTGAGATGAACCAAGGACCATTAGGACAGGTGGCTAGTGTCCTCACTCTGACCATGTTCAAGCCAGATAATGAAGCCTACTTCTAACCGATAATGGCAGTCTTCTGAGCGAGGGCTGAGGTCAGAGTCTGGAAAGGCAAGGTTCATTTGTGACATTCAGTACTTTGGTGTGTATATTTGTATTTTACAAGAAAGCAGATTTCATGTCTGTGACTATGATGATATACTGTTGAGGAGGTTTGACCTCTAATCAGTGTATTATGATGGCCATTTGAGAGGAGTTTCCAGTCAAATCCGTTACATTCACTTACATGCTAATACACTTGAGAAAGGTATGAATCCTCTTCTTCTCCCTCCAGCTATGGGTAAATAGCAGGACAGACTGGATTCTATAGCCTTGGATGACAACTGGTCTACTGCAGAAAGAAATGGCAACCTACTGCGGGAAAAAATCTGCCTTGTCAGTCATGTATTGAAAGATACATGATCGCCTAAGCGTGTATCACGCATGGCACATAAGTGACTGTGTTTGCTTGTCTTTATGGATCTGGCAGGCAAAATTTGCATTTTGGATGCTACCTTAAGGGATAAAGCATTTTGTTTCATTGGGGTTTATGCATCCAATGAATGTGGGGAGTAAATTGACTATTTTCAGTGGATCAATCTGTTTCTGATAACTTCACTTTGGGTACTTCTAGTGGGTGACTGGAATGCTCTCCTCAGTCATGGTATAGATTGAATTGCGGCTAGATTAGGTACTAAATTTATCAGCAGGTTGGATCTTGATAAGTTCCAAAATGAGCTACCCTGTGATGTAGTATGGTCTTGGACTTATAGGGACAACTCAGCATCATTGTTGTGTATTAGCTATATGAAATGAGTCTAAGCTAGGAGAGCTGAAGTAGGGCTCTTAGGTTGTCCAAGTTTCCACTCAGTAGTTTATTCAGATTATAGGCTTATCTATGTTTGTGTAGATTTAGATAAGGCTAAGCTTATCATGGTTGGTTACTGGAAATTCAACACATCATTGTTTTATAAAAAAATTTTGGAAGCCGCTTTTACAGTAGGAATTTACAGGGCTGTGCTTGTGAATGTGGTGGGGTCATCGTAAGGCTGTTATTAGATTTTTTTACTGCAGATTTTAGTCAATGGCTCAACCAAGATAGATTAGCAGTGCAAGCAACAATTGAAACTAGGTTAGAGAAGGCTATGAATTTGGGACATAGTGAGGAAATAGCTGTAGCTAGGGCAGAGTCGGCTTCCTTGATGATCAAGAAGGACCAAGCTTTGGTAGTTAGGGTTAGTTTAAAAAGAGTATCTTCTGAGGTAACAAACATAACTGCCAAAAAGAATAAATTTGGAGTGTTTCCCATTGATACATCACTAGCATCTCATCGTCAGATGGGCATGCCATGACCACAAACAATGGCATATATGAGGCTTTCTGATCTTATTTTCAGGATATTTTCACCAAGGATCTGAGTGCTGTTCAGTTTGATGTCTATTTAGCTGGCTTTCCTCACCTCAAGGTAACAGAAGCAGCTGGGTGGGAGGAACCTTTAACAGAAGCAGAGATCTGGGATGTGTCGAAGCTTGTCAGCAGAGACAAGACTCTGGGTATCGATGGTCTTTCCTATGAAGTGTACTTGAAACAGTCACCCATGTTTGTACCTTTGCTGGAACTGATTTTCATGCAATGAATGAAGAATGGGAATATTCCCAAATGCTTCACCAGAGGTGTGATCAAGTTGCTGCACATGGGTAAATACAGTGGGGGATGAGATCAGCAATTTTCCACCCATAACTATGTTGAATACAGAGTTAAAGAATTTGGCCAAGGTCTTAGTGAAATGTTTGCAGGATTTCCTGCCTAGTTTTATTGGCTCCAGACAGATTTGTTCTGTGAAGGGTAGGACTATCTAGGACAACTTGTATCTGATATGCTGATCAATTTAGATAAGTTCAACGCATTCAATAGGGTTGACCATCATTCTCTTGAGGCTGTTCTCACATTGGCTGGCTTTGATCCGTACTTTCACTCTTGGATTCATCTTCCATATAGGTCTCTTGGTGTGATGGTAGAAGTGAATGGAAATCTTTTTCTTTTGTAAACTGGGAAATCCAACTATATTTTCCCCACAAATACTACTATCTAGCACTCTCTTTCAACTACAAATAAATGCTGTTAAACAGTTATTTCAAGCCTTGAGTTTTGTTCATTATACTCTTACTGCCAAGTACACACACACAAAACTGGGAAAACTCCTACAACATTTCAAAATCTGTAGCCTTTAAATCAAAATGTATCTATTTATACTGAAAACATTACAGGATGTAACATCCTTTCATGTAGCCTATCTTGGTTAACTTATAGCCTATCTTGACCATCTAGCCATAACATTAAACTCTAACATGAACACAATTATTTTAAATTTTTAAATCAAGCCTTAAATTTCATAAACATATCTATTTTATTTTTATTAATTCTGATCAGAATTTTAATAATTATACAATCACTCAATGCATTACTTATACACAATCCTAACCTGTGCCTTTTAGCTTTGAATATGCAACAATAAGCTTAACAGAAATCTAAGCCTAAATTGTATCCTGTTTCTGACCATAGCCATAAACACATAACTCAATAACTGACTTCTAACAGTGACAAAAAAAGCCCTAAGCAAGGCACTGCTCCAAATACAATTTTGTAAAATACAAAAGAAATTTCTAAAACCTTATAATGTAATGTGCAAATTGTATAGACTAATTCATTAGTATAGTGAATTCAGTGTTCATTGTTTTCATTGCTTTATAGTCAATAAAAATTTATCTATATACTGACATTTAATAGTTTTGGAGAAAAATTTACAGTCATTCTAAACACCAATCCATACAACATTATTGTAAAGAAAAATTAGTTTCTATGTTCTCAAATGTTTGGAGAATTTATGTATGTATGTTACATGAAGCATTTTATAAAAAGTTAAAATGTCTATTTATAAGTAATTTAATTATTTATTTTAGTATACCCAAATAACTTACGTAAAAAATAAATTAAAAGAAATAAATAGTAAATAAATAAAAATAAAAATTATGAAGAAACAATATTTTATATTAATGCATAAACAAATTCCTGGTTATCTCCCTTACACTTGTTGATTTTGTGTGAATTTCTGGCTGAGAATTTTAAGATGAATCATATTCTTGAATTATTGCTTAATTTATTGCTTGAAAAATATGGGATATTGCAGTTTACATGTATGTAGGTGTGGACTCCATTTGTATATTTCCTCTTTGTTAGATGTTATGGATGTGAACGTATCCACTAAATTACTTGAATATACAATGAAATACATGTACATCATAGAGGCAGGGTAAGCAACTCGGGTAGATTTAAAAAGATCCTCATCTTGAAGCTGTTATTCTTGTCATATAATCACTAGAAACTCATGAAAATATCTTTTATTTTTTCCTATCATGATGTATTTGATAAAGTTTTAATGATACTATACAGTACAAAAGTTTTAAAATTGTAAATTTGTCATAAGTGCCCTCTTATAAAAGAATATTTTTTTATTATAGATGAAGCATTGGTCCAATATGGAGGCATTCTTCTCTTCTTCTATGTACCACATCCCTTCAGGATGTTAGTGATCATGGCACTCCATAATTTGTAGCTCTGAGTAAATTTTGTCTTTTTGTTATCATCCATAAATACTGTTCTGTGAGCCATTTACTGACGCTCGCTAGGTAGGTTATACACTGTTGTCCTTCTTGCTATCAATCTGTTCTGTGAATATCAAATTTTCCAAGCCCTCTCTCTCCTCATTATGTTCCCTAGAAATTTCAATTGTCGCTTTCTTATTCTAAGTATTTTGCCGTTTTTGTTTCCATTTGTTGATCCTCCCATCATTCATTTCATGGAATTCTCAGCATCCTTCTGTAAAACCCCATTTTTGTTATTTTGTCTCTTCTTCATCTGGGAGGAGATTGTCCAGAATTCACTGCCATATAGGAAGGCTGATATTATATAACAGTATATAGTACAGTTCTCTTTTTTTGGTTTCTAATGAAATATTCCTGTTTCTTAATATTTTATTTAGCTTTTGGAAGGCAACTTTCAATATCACAATGCCCCTTCGGTTTTAAGTGTTGCACTTATAATAATGCTTCTTTTTTTTTATTGGTCACTTGGGCATTATCTGTTAGTTCCAGTAAATTGGTAAAGTTTCATGCAGTAATCAAGGCCAGGCTGTACAGGTGACCAAAGTAAGATTGTCAATATCACCTCAACGGTAGATTTTCCTCCATTCTTAATCTATTTTTGGAATAATCAGGCTTTTGTACACCAGAAATAATGTTTTATTTAATTGGCCACCGGGGCCTTATCTCTGCATTCCTGAAAGTGGGTATAAATATACAAGCAGAAATTGAGGCCTGGCTGTATCAGTGAACCAAATAAGATTGTGAATACCTCCTAAACAGGAAATTTTCCTCCATTCTTAATCTATTTTTGGAATAATCAGGCTTTTGTACACCAGAAATAATGTTTTATTTAATTGGCCACCGGGGCCTTATCTCTGCATTCCTGAAAGTGGGTATAAATATACAAGCAGAAATTGAGGCCTGGCTGTATCAGTGAACCAAATAAGATTGTGAATACCTCCTAAACAGGAAATTTTCCTCCATTCTTAATCTATTTTTGGAATAATCAGGCTTTTGTACACCAGAAATAATGTTTTATTTAATTGGCCACCGGGGCCTTATCTCTGCATTCCTGAAAGTGGGTATAAATATACAAGCAGAAATTGAGGCCTGGCTGTATCAGTGAACCAAATAAGATTGTGAATACCTCCTAAACAGGAAATGTTTCTCCATTCTTAATCTATTTTTGGAATAATCAGGCTTTTGTACACCAGAAATAATGTTTTATTTAATTGGCCACCGGGGCCTTATCTCTGCATTCCTGAAAGTGGGTATAAATATACAAGCAGAAATTGAGGCCTGGCTGTATCAGTGAACCAAATAAGATTGTGAATACCTCCTAAACAGGAAATTTTCCTCCATTCTTAATCTATTTTTGGAATAATCAGTCTTTTCTTACACAAGGAATAATGCTTTTTTTTTAATTGGTCACTGTGGTATTATATGTGCTTTCCAGTAAATGGGTAAACTTTGCACAGTAATCGAGGCAAGGCTGTACCGATGAACCAAATAAGATTGTCAATATTTCCTAAATGGTAGATTTTCCTCCATTCTTAAAGCTACTTTTGGAATAATCAGGTTGTTTTACACCAGGAATAATGCATCTCTGCCTGCCTTCCAGTAAATGGATAAAGTTTTGTGCCATAATCAAGGCCAGGCTGTACCCAGGATGCAAGTAAGATTGTCAATATCTCCTCAATGGTAGATGCTATTTTTGGAATTATCAAGCTTTTTTTACACCAGGAATAATGCTTTTTGTTTTTTAATTGATAATATATATAATGATTGCATATATGTCATCAAACAACTCCAGGAAATTACATACGAATCCAATAGAGAATTCTGCACTTGCTCTGTTTGCTTCACAGCAACATATGACCACATCAATAGAGACTGTATCGCTCCCCCAGTGCTGTGGTACATGTGAATGGAAAACGGCCGAGCATTTTTGCGCTGTTTCGGTCGGTTCGTCAAGGTTGTCCGCTTAGCCCTTACTTTCCACTTTTGGCGTTGGAGCCCCTCTTTGGATGGCTAAGGGACAGGGCGTGCAGTTCGGCATGTGGAATCGCTGTCCCTGGAGGTCGAACCAGTGTTTCCGCATACACCGATAGCATATCTATTTTTGCGTCGTGCCGTAGCAATATTGAGGTAGTACAGAAGGCGCTTGAGCGTTACGAGCAAATGATGGGGGCCAAAATTAACCTCAACAAGTCGTACATATATGCTTCCGCGGCCTTTTAATTGGGCAGACAGACTCGGCCCGGTCTCCAGCTGAAGAAGAATTGGTCTGAAGTATAGTCAAAGGTCGAAGCGGCGCTCCAGACTTGGTTTCGACGGTGGTTGTCCGTAAAGGGTAACGCTGAGGCGTGTGCCGCGTACGTCTATCCTATTATCCTTTATCGATTGGCTGTACTTCCTCTCTGCAACAATAGAAAGAAGGCACTCGATCACCTGTTGGCTTCCCTCTTGTGGGTCGGTCGCAAGCATCTGGTCTGCAGAAAGACTGTTGCCTAACGTCCGTGTCAGTGGAGGGTGCTGTGAATGCTGCACTTGTTGGGCCATCGGCACACTTAAAGGTTGGTGTTCCTACGCTGTGCGTTGTCGGAAGACTCGATTTTGGAAGGGAGTGTTAGGGACGCCTTTCCTAGTATTATTATCATTCTCTTTGTTTCCGATGCTGAGCGCCATCGTAAGCCTCGGAATCAATCGAGATTCCTGCTAGAGTGTCGGGTGGCCTTAAGGGCTTTTCCTCAGTCCAGTGAATCTACATGAAATTTTTTTAATTTTAGTTTGTTTTTTTTTTAGTTTTGGAGGAAGAAAAAAAAAGACTTTTGAGCATGTATAAATTTTTGTCATCCAGTATTTTGTAGGTCTCCTGTGAATATGCGGTATATGTATGATTGAGAAGTCATAGACGAGTTCTTGTGGTGACTGGGTGGATTGCAATGAATGAATGGGTCAAGATTGTGATTAATTAGGACTAGGATAGTCAGTGTAGACCAGTTTTTCCCCACTTCCCCTTCGGCTTTGTGTCACATTTTTTGTATAATTACAAAGAATAAATAGACCACACAACATCGCCTGTCACCAACCGAGGTGATCAGTTTTAATTGATTCCACCTTTTTTCAAAGACTGAACCCGATAGTTTACTGAACATTGAAGATTTAATCCGAATCAACTGAGAAATTTAAATGATCCGACAACGTCTATCTTGACAACGTCACTGTACTTTTACAAGCAGAAAATACATTTCTTTATAACAAACTCATTTTCTTTCTCCCTTGTCGCAGACCCAACCTAGTTTAAAAACGGTAACGGTTAATATTAGGGACATATATCTGACTTCATTACAATTTATTGAACAAAAGACATTTTCTGTGGGGGTTTTTAAACATAAAAAGAAAAAGCTTTTAGAAGTCGTTCATTGTATACTGATTTTACAATAGTCGGATCCAGGACCCTAAACACATTATGTAAATCAAAGTGGGGAAGGGTGAATGACTTAGACATTATGTTGTTCCATTCAACCATTGACCACTTCCGATACTCTACAACATTTTTCCGTTTATCAAGGTTGAGGGAAGCCATAACAGAGATAGTGTTAGCAGTTACAGCTCTGCCATTGTATCCATCGGCACGGAGTTCTGGTTTTGTCCCTCTTGCTGGTGTGCTTCAATATATATATATATATATATATATATATATATATATATATATATACACGCAAAACGTTTCTGAATTCTACGATTCTTCTGGGAGCTTTACTTTCATCTAGCTAGAATTATACATGCCAGAATTGGTGTTAGAATGTGATTATGATTTTAGAAAATGTACCTTCGAAACACTCCACAATTCAGTAGTTGTAGTGGCTGAAGCGACAGCCATCTGCACTACAACAAATTGTTCTTTGAAAATAGGGTCATGCATTCTTACTTATATAGTTATTTATAACTGCAATGAAGAAAAACATACGGCTACGTCATCAAGTGCAATTCATATGAACACCTACAATAATTTTCAGTTTGTCACTTGCCAGCATAAAATTAAAATAAGTAAATAAATGGTAACGACTTTAAATCCACAAATCCTGCAGCATTTGCTAAGGAATTCGGGGTGCGGGGGCTTTTATAAACAATGCCTTCATTCGCAGCTCTGCTTTCTTTTTAGTCTGTTTTTTTTTCTTTCGTGTTCTGCAGTGCATTACGTTCCGTGGAGGCATTTTTTGACTCTATGTTTTTTTTATCAAAGTGACCCGACAGGATTCAGCCAGTTTGAAAATCTTCTAAAACATTTACTTTCAATTTTCATTAATCATTAAAATAAAAACGAATGAAAGTTGAATGAAGCTGAAATACCATTTTTAATTAATTTATATAATACTGGTGGCGGGGATGTTTGGTGTGTTAGAAGGTATCAGAAGGTTAAATTGCTTGAAGATTCAGAAATGGGTGTGTTCGATAATTTTTCATCCACAACAAATAAACAATGAGCATTTAAAGGCAATCAATTGCAAAGAAAATTCAAGGAGAAATGATGGAATTAGAGGTTTCAACAATAACAGGCATTTATATACGAATAACAAACATAGAGTGAATTTATGATTGATGTTTGAGTGTGACGTGATAGGAGAAAATGTATGAAATGACCATGTAATGATTTGGCGTCTAAGAGTTTACAGTTCAGGTTTGTTGATGAAATTAAACAAGTTCTGTAGGGTGAAAATTGTCATATATGTAAGTTCAAAAGTTAATGTGTATGCGTGATTTAGTAGTAATTGTTTGTTTAAAGTCTCAAAGAGTTATGCAATTTAACTGTATTAATAATAGCTGGTTGATGAATACAATTTCTACTTGGTAGTGAATATTATCACTCTTTTTAGTAAATTGTAGATAGAGTTCTTGAGATAGAAATGGTGATTATTGAGTCAGCAAGTTGAGGCGCGAAAAGTTTGTTGGGTCAGTGTAATGACACGCATGGAGTTGTTTAGCATCTCATGAAGATTATGTTACTGTTTGAATCGGATCAAATGAACATATTTATTTATTTTCTGTGATTCAAACCGGCTACAAAGATTTGTAGAGAATTGCTATACTTTTTGTGCTGTCTCGACCAATGAGAAGTCAAGATTTAAAAAGTGAAGTGCTGATTGGTTAGGATGGGTTTGGTAGAAGAGTGTATTTTTATACGGGGGTGAGTAACAAATATGGATGATTCCATCAATACCACCTGAAACTAGGAGTTATTAGAACCTAGTAAATACTGTACTGTGCAAAAAAGTGACTCAGTCAATTTGGGAGGGAAGAAATCTTATTTAGATAAAAATAGAGTTTAAAAAAAAATTGGGTTTGTCTGCGATTTTACAAAAAATTTCTTAAAAAAAAGCAAATCTAAAGCATGTTATTTCTTTGCTTTTAAATATTTACTGTGTAAAAAAAAGTGACTCACTTTTTATACATTATTAATTATGTACAAAGTTAATCTAATGCTTTCTTAAAAAATAAAATTTAGTAAAATAAAAACAGAAAAGAAAAATTTCATTAGTAATTTATGCTTCCATCTTTGTTTTTCAGAACTTTGTTGACTCGGATACGGCATACTCTTAATGAAATTTTTGCAGATGTCGTCTCCTAGCATATTGTTCTACTCCACAATAAATCATTCAATCAAAGCTTCTTTGTTTTGAAGGATTTTCTTCGAAAGTCTCTAAACGGTAAATTTTTCTTCATTCTTAATGCTATTTTTTGACTAATCAAGCATTTTACAACAGGAATAAGGCGATTCGCTTTAATTGGACGAAGTGGCATTAGGTGTGCTTTCTATATGTATGTATGTGTATATATGTAGATATGTATGTATGTATATATACGTATCTGTATATATAAATATATATATATGTATGTATATGTATATATATATATATGCCATTTATATCATTAACTTCACTATCTGCTTTTTGTATGAATGATTCATGTAATATATGTATATGTATATATATATATGTATGTATGTATATCTATGTACATATATGTGTATATATGTATGTATGTATATATATATGTATGTATGTATATATATGCATATATGTATGTATATATGCATATATGTATGTATATATATATGTATGTATATATGCATGTATTGCAAATTGTATATATGTATGTATATATGCATAAATGTATGTATATATGCATATATGTATGTATGTATATATATGTATATATATGTATGTATATATGTATGTATGTATATATATGTATATATGTATGTATGTATGTGTGTATGAATGTATATATGCATGTATATGTATATATATGTATATGTATATATGTATGTATATATATATATATATGTATATATGTATGTATATGTATATATGTATGTATATATATATATATATGTATATATGTATGTATATATATATATATGTATATATGTATGTATATATATATATATGTATGTATGTATGCATGTATGTATATATGTGTATGTATATATGTATATATGTATGTGTATGTATATATGTATATGTATGCATATATATATATATATGTATGTATATGTATGTATATATATGTATATATGTATATGTGTATATGTATATATCTATGTGTATGTATGTATAGTCAACGATGATATTATTCATACATTCATCAATGCAGTTGTTTTGTAAGTTAATAAGCACAAAAAAGGAATATAAAACTAAATTTTCTGAACAATAGGTTAAATACAACAATTTTCCCAGGCGAATTATGCAAAATAGTAAAAGACAAAATTATTCCTACAATAGAAAATCATTGTAAATTGATTGATTTGTGTAAGTATAATTAATTTTTACACAATTATTTTATTGGTGAAGCCCTCTAGACTAGTTATTATGTAGAATAGTTTTGATAATTCCAGCAAAGAACATCACATGTTGCATAGAGTGTCGCCATTGTTATTCTTGCGTTAACAACAATATGGGGAAAACAAAGAAGCTCATCGTTGACTTGAGACAGAGAATTATTAACTTCCACAAGTCGGGAAATTGTTACAGCACTTTCAAACTGGTTAGCTATCCATAGATCTACAGTACAGTCCGTTCTAAAGAAGTTTAAACAATTTGGCACGACAGAGTATTTGTTTGGGCGTAGAAGAAAACCCAAATTGTCACCGACAACTGCACGAAAACTGTGTCGTGAGGTTACTATAAATACTATAAACCCAAGAGTTGTTTTGAAAGACATCGACAAAAGTTTGGATAAGATGGGTATCAGCGTAAGTACTCGCACGATACAACGGTGTTTAAATTGAAATGGGTTGTATGGAAACCGACCATGACGAACCTCTCTTCACAAACCATGTCACATTGTTGCTCGGTTTAACTTTGCCAAAAAAACGTTCTTTGACAAAGAAAATTGCTTTTGGGAACAAGTATTATGGAGTGATGAAAAAAAATTGAGCTTTTTGGACATAATGATATACAGAAGATTTGGTGCAAGAAAGGTAATACTTTCATCCCGAAGAACACAATGGCAACATTAAAACATGGTGGCGACTCGATGATGTTTTGGAGAACTTGTTATGTCGGGTCTTATAGTTGAAAGAAGAAATTTGGGCTGCATGTGCAAAGACATGTATCCTCAACACATTTATATTATACTTCAACGAAAATAAGCAGAAAAGCATAGAACAATACTGAAAAAAGACAAAGACATTTATATTGAATAACAAACAATTTTCATTTATATTGTATGAAGATTACAATGATAGGTATTGTAATAAGCGTTTTGATTGAAATCTCATATTGTTAGTTTGATTAATGTTAAACTCTCTATGCTTGTGAGTTTGTGGAATCTTCCACGACAGTCAGTCTAACCTCCGCTGGAAATGCACTCTTCTTTTATCCATTGGTCGATCACCGTAAATCCGGCTTGCTGATTGGTCAGTTTCGACCAATCAGATCGCTTACACGCGCACGATCATATTACGCGCCATTCTTCCCGGAGCCGATTGCGACGTTATAAAAAGACCGGGAAACACGTGTCACGCCGAGGAGTCCCAAGCAGACCAATTTCGACCGCTCAACACATTACCAAATGTAACCCTCAAGGAACTCCCGTCTTTGACTAACGCAGTCAGACGTTAAAGAACTTTCGAACATAAAACAACTTTGCTTACCCAAATTGAACAGAACATTCACTACTAAATAAGTAAAGAACTTTACGACACTTACGCAAGTACAATCTACAATCTACTTCTAATATGAGCTTAGGTACAAATATATAAAGTTAAGGGTACGCAACTTTTCTTGACTTAAACCAATACAACAATACTTCTAATATCGAACATCCGGCAACATAAAAAAACACTATTGTAAATATTCTTCAGTTGTATATAAATGTTTGTATTATTTCAATTTATTCTTTGCTTTGTATTATTTCATATTTTTGAACTTTAATATTGTTGAGGATGAATGTAAAGAACACATCAATCTAACAACCTAAACCTTCTGAACACATTCAACTCATCCTCTACAAGTTTAACTGAGAGGTTAAGTGTTGCAAAATTAGAACTCGAATATTCAAAAAAATATGTGCGAAGCTGGATCTGTTGAAAACATTGCTGTGATTCACTTTTTGTACAGAAATTGAACAAGCTATTTTTAGTAATTCGTAAAGATGTAGAATTAGGATTCTACAATGTTTTGGGTTATTTTAGCTAAAGGGGGATTGGACAATTAATTACAATAAATGGGATAATAAAATATGCAGACTATATCAAAATTCTGGATGAAAATCTACAACTATCAGTGTAAAATCTTCATCTAGGTCGGCGATTTACTTTCCAGCAAGATAATGATCACAAACATACGTCTAAATCAGTGACTGCGTGGCTTCAGAAAAAGATTACAGTTCTGCTATGGCTTTCAGTGAGTCTTAACTTGAATCCTATTGAAAGTCTATGGCAAAAATTGAAAGTTTGAATAAATCGTCGGCCACCAAAAAAAACTTCAGCAATTAGAACGCGTAACCATTGAAGAATGGAAGAATATCCCAGAAAAGACTTGTTCAACTCTCATAAAAACTTTAGAAAACGATTGCCGCAACTTATGAATATGAGAGGCTACTCTATTGACTATCAATATTGTGAAAATTGTTCAATTTTTTTCTATTTTTCATACTGTACAAATAATTTTGTCTTTTCCTAATTTGCATAATTCGCCTATCAAATTTGTTGCATTTAACATGTTCTCAAAATTGCGTTTTATATTCCTTTTATTGTGCTTCTTAACATAGAAAAAAACTGACATCATACGGGCATTAGATTCTGAGAAATGGGTAAAAATATTCAAAATTGATATGTGTGTGTGTGTGTGTATATATATGTATATGTATATATCTGTGTATCTATGTATATATATGTGCATATATATATGTATATATGTGTGCATATATATACATGTATATATATATATATGATTGTATATATATGTATGTATATACATATATATGTGTGTATATATATGTATATTCATATAAGACATCAGGTGATTAACGATGGTAGTAATAAACGATTTTAATTAAAAATACAATTTATGAAACCTTACTTCTTTTTACATTTTTTGAAATTTTCCATAAAAGGCAAAGAAACATATATATATATATATAAAAAAATTCTTTCTATAAAAGGAAAAGAAGAAAAAAAGCAGATTAAAGTAAAAAAAGAAAATAAGAAATCAAGAAAAAGTAAGAGAAAAGTAAAGAAAGCATAATAAATCAACCCTGCTACCAAGAGAAGGAAAGGAAAAAGAGAATAGTATATCCAAATTTTACAGATACAAAGGAAAAGGAAAGATATGAAATAAGATATGAAATGTTGTTGATACCAGTTTTAGCCAATGAAGACACGTTAAGATGAACAATTCAAAACTGAACAGAAATATAACGCAACAAGATTGAAACATATTTCAGATACATAGTAGCATTTCAAATTTTATGGCATTTTGAATGAAATCACATATTTAAACAAAATTAAACATAGTACGTAAAAAAGGACACTTTAAGACGGACAACCATATATAAAGAAAACAACTACTTAACTATACCAACCTTACATTATAAATTAGAATACAAAATAAATTTTAAATATTTATATGACTTTTATATTTATTTTAAATTAAAAACTATTATCAAACATCATCTGTAGAATAATTATAAGCCAATTCACGGCTAACCTTACTATCAGTAATTCACGAATACTAAGCTATTTAATACCTTAATCTAGAATAAACCACTAAAATAACATTAAAATGTTTATATAAAGGTAATATAACATAAGAGGGGTGATTATTGAGTTATAAAGTTATAGCAAGATTGTAAGGTTAATTCTTTAATACGTCTACAATGTACTGTAGTTTCATATCTCTGATGTAATAATTGATCGCTATTCAAGAGTTTAATTATCTGCATTTTCTCATGTAGACAAAGAAAGCACGGTTCAGTCACGGATCCACAAATTCTGTCTTTGAGAAATTTCCATTTAACTTTAGATGTTTTGTTTTCCTCTTTCAATTTCAAAAAATATTTAGAAAGTCATATTTCGTTTGTCGGCACTAGTAAAGTATGAGAGATGATTATACAAACGTATTTTAAAAGTATTCATTGTGCTACCAATATCTATTTTAACAATTCTGGGATTTTCAATTGATGAAATAGAACACATACACACAAGGGATTTCGTTAAGCACTTGTTAGATAAAGGACATTCGTTAGGATTCCTACAATTACATAGGTTAGTTATACGAGACAAATTAGAATCAGTACTAGCATTATAGTTATTATTGTTTTATAATTTCAATGTTTTATCGTAATGTTTTAATTATTTTCTCTAGATTATTAGTACAACTATAGCTAAGTTTTAGAGTATTCTGATCGAAAATTTTAATTAATGAATTAATTTTAGGAAAATGTTTATCAATTAAGTTAAGAAACATGTCCCAATTTAGTGTGAACTAATTGATTGAATGGAGGTGTATACCATATGATCTTCCTATTTCTGTTTTTCTTTCTGGAGCAACCATAATCTTCTGCAAATTTAATTTCAGAAGATCTGAACCCACTATCTCTTAGAACTTTATTATAAACCGTTTTATGTTTCTCGAATATCTCTTTGTTAGAGGAATGTTGGTTAATACGACGTTCAATAGATTATAGAATATGTTTCATTACAGACGGTGGATGATTGGAGTTAGGGTGGATAGAAATCGGGTTGGCATTGTTTTTCATGTAAGGCTGAAAATTATTAAGAACTAAATTTAAAGTTATGTCTAGGAAATCAACTTGTTTGATATTGGAATTAATTATTACGCTAAGATTAAAAGATTTAAATACTCTATGAATTAATTTTCTAAGTTTGTCAACTTTACTTCCAATAGAGTTATTTACAACCATGAGACCATTGTCCCTATAGAACCTTACACTATTTAAATCAATATCTTCATATGCTGTAAGGTTGTACAATAGGAACAATCCAACTAAATCAGAAGATTCTGCAGAATCCAATGATCCCGTTGTTATGTCGAAATTATCAGCCGAATTTTTAATCCACTGTTCGTTATTGTGGATTAGGACTGATCTTCTATAGTTCAAAATAATGTTAATTTCATCCTTCGAAATGACTTAATAAATTTAAGCAAATTCCAATGCTAATTGGAAAGAGTCTTTAGATAGAGGAATAAAAATCCACGATATCGAATTGTATGAAAGTATAATTCTTTTTGTCTTCAATGTTCTTGAACCAATTGATCAGTTTAGATGTACCACTTCATTGTATAAGATCAAGTTGATTTTTTATTTGTAGATTGACGCGTTCTAAGATCACTTTACTTATTTTACCAATCTCTGATCTAGTTGGATTAATAATTCTAGTGGGTAATTTACGTTGAAATTCAGGTTTGTGATCATTTAGTAACACATAACCCTCCTTAGTAGTGAGTTTAGCTACCCTATCACCTATTTTCAACTTGTTAGTGATCTGTTCAGCCGAAGAGTTGATAGTATTAACACAATTAGAATTGTCAGTGTTATATATATATATATATAATGTTGATTGCGACATTTTGTCAGACAATTGCCACGCTTTCATTGATTGACCGTCCGTGAGCCTGTTGATGACTTTTCAGTCCCACCAGAGACTTGCACATCATGGAGCAGATTTGACCATTGATGTTGGTTGAGACGGCAAACACAGTGTTAACATCACTGTGAACTTTCATGTGATGTTTGAGACCACCATCTGATCAGCAGTGGGAGCAGGAAAAGTTTCCATCCTGGGACTCAATGTGCGGCATGGGAGGGACAACAAGTGTAGTTGGATTGCTTTCATATGATTGACCAAGCCTGCCTTTGACAGCAGGGTTCGGTCACACACCTCACAGATCCACACATCACAATTGACTCCAATGCCCCTCCATACAGATATCATTAAAAAGTGGACCGCACAATGGCCTTTGATACCACCGTGTTTCAATAGCTCAACGGGAATAACATCTAGCTTTGTTTAAGTTGATCTGTTTTATGCAAGCACTTGTTTCTTCAAGAGTTGGTTCCATGTCAAGTTCAAGGGCACGCTGAGAGACGCCTATCTATTACAGCAACATCTGCACGGGAAAGAGATCTCGAAAATGTTCATACCAACGGCCCATAATTTCATCTGGAGTCTTCAATAAGGTGGTTCTGTCCTTTGCCAGGAGTGGTGTAGTTGAGGAAGATTTTGGACCATTTGCCTGACGAAGTAGACCATAAAACGCCTTGATATCTTTCTTGTCAGAAGTTGTCTGTATCTCCTTCGATAGATCAGACCACCATTTGTTTTTGATTTGGAGCACGCAGCACTGAACCTTACTTTTCACGAAGAAGAAGTGAGCAACAAAAGCTGACCTGTTGGGTTGAGGAGTTTCAAATAACCCTTCCTCTTTTTGTCAATGAGAAGGTTGATTTCACTGGAGTTGTCAGCAAACCAATCTCGATGGCTGGGAACTCTCAATCCAAGAATCTCAACACCTTTTTCATAGATGATATCTCTTACTCTCTCCCAATCACAATCTTGGTCATAGGCAGATTTGAGGGAGTTTCCGACGTCTGGATTTTTCAACTTGGAGACATCAATCCGCTTAGGAACTTTGACTCCGTTGAAACGAATTTCCGGCGAATAGAAATTTTGAGCTTAGCCCTGACCGTCAAGTGATCAGTGTCACAGTTGGCATCACGCAACACACTAACTTTGCAGAAGTTTCTTAGATCGCCACGTCTACAGATTATGTAATCAAGTACATGGCCATGCTTAGACTGAGGATAGAACCAAGTTGCCTTGTTCTTTTGGTGGGAGAATATGTTGGTGATAACTAGGTTTAATTCAGTACAGAGCTGAAGGAGCAATAGACCGTTCGAATTGATTCTACCAACACCGTGAGGACCTAGAGGCGACCAGGTTTCAGTGTCTGAGCCTATACGTGCATTCAAATCAACAAGGATTACTAAACTCTCAGTACTTGGTATACTGGTGACAATGAATCTGAGTGTATGGTAGAAGGATGTTATGTCATCTTCAGGTGAAACAAGACTGTTATGTATTGACCAGCTGTAAAAGGAATTCTCAGTGTCATGATACAGTCATTAACGCTAACTGGCTGTTCGATCTTGTCTACTGCCTCATGCCTCTCTTTTTGAGATTTACCAAACCAGAAGATAGTGTAACCTGCATCATTCTCAACAGCAAAACGGGTTTCAGAAAGGGCAGCAATGTCTATATTGTACCTCTGCAATTCCTTGGCTAGAATTGCGGTTCTGCATTCAAGTCTTTTCCCATTGTCAATAAGTGTTCTCACATTCCAGAAAAAGACCTGAAGTGAGTGCCATTTTGCATAATATCTCTTGTTCTTGCTGATATGGACAGCCGTCAGCTGCAGGAGGCTAACCAGCAGATCAAGGCAGCTTTGTTTAGGACGCATTTTCTTGTCCCAAATTCATTGAGCGGTGTTATCCTGAAAAAGGCTGCTCAGTCACAAAAGGCTCCACCGAATACAAAACTGCCAATGTATTGTTGTGAAAAACGATGTTAGGATAAGCCTTATGCCACCTACGTGCAGTCCAGTCTGTCAAGCCTACACGCATCGCCACTTTTCCATTGCCGCAGGACTTCTGGGAAAAGACAGATGTCACTGTCTGAAGGAGTGTCTGTACATAGATGGTTACTATAGAGACATAGCTTTGTATGGCAGCTAAGTCACTCTCTCGGTTCAAAAAGTTGAGATCCAGTAACAAGCAGAGGCAGGATAGCCGGCAACAAATCAAACTGCAGAACAACAGAATGCAGGAAATGGTCAACAGCTCGGTGGTTTTTTGTATCAGAGATTTCCTTCTCCTAGATGGGTTGCCTTCACCACGGGTTACCGGAGTTCCTTCCACCACCTTATGTCATTTACTATGACGGGGACTTAGGTTACTAGGCACCAGAGCGTAGCCGACACACCGGTGGGTCGTGCATGCCACAGTTAACAGGGTCTAAGCTCAACTGGAAGTTTCTGTCTGGGTTACCTCATCCTTAGCTTTGGTTCAAAATACCTTAGCCCACAAGGGAGGTTCAATTTTTCGGTGCTGAACATTCGCTGTTCATCAGAGCCCCGTTAGCGTAGCAGTACTCACGACGTGCATGTGGGGTTGGTTTGATTGGTATAAGATGTATATTTCGCTGGGACATCTGTGTGCGTGTAACACTCGTCCACACCAGTTCTTGAGTATATATATATATATATATATATATATATATATATATATATATGTGGTGGGGAGGCAAAACTTGCATAATTTTGGTATTGAAATAAAAAACCTTATTGTTAATTAATTAGTTTATTTAAAGAAAAACGAATGGTTCCAACATACAAATATAGGGTGACCCCAAAAAACGGGAATTTTTAAGTGCGTATTGCCAGACATGAGCAAGTGGCAACACTGCGAGACAGTGACCTTGAGCAAGTAAACATTTTGCCATTTTAGTAACGAGAATTGTTCGGTAACCGTGTGATCTCAAGATTCGGTAACGTTGCCTGGCCCCCTAGATCACCAGATTTATCCGTTTGTGATTTTTTCTTGTGGGGCTATCTCAAGAGTAAAGTTTACACAACTCGACCAAGAACCCTGGATGAGTTAAAACAGATAATTCAAGATGAAATTCACAGTATCCCAACTGAGATGTTGCAGCAGTCAATGAGGAATCTCAACAGCAGATTTCAAGAATGCATTCGTACAGGAGGACGCCATCTACAGGACATAATTTTTTAAAAATGAAAATTCCATCATTGTTTCTTAAATGGCATGTTTTAAGGTTTCAACTACTATGAATTAAATATTTTTTTCCATCACTCTTGGTTTTATTGGATTGTTAAAAAGTTCCCGTTTTTTTGGGGTCACCCTGTACAAAACGAAAGAGACATTTCATTTGATATGTCCTCCTTGTTTCTCAATTACTGCCTCCACCCGCCCCCTGAAACTTCTACAAATCTTCTAAAAAAACAGAGGACATTTTGTTCTATTTTTCTCTGATGGTATCCATAAGAGAGTTAACGTTTGGATGAGAGGTTCTATTAGTAGCATGTTCTAAAACACTCCAAACAGCATAATCTAGAGGGTTGAAAACTGGGCTGGAAGAGGGCCAGAAGTGTGATGGCCCAAAACCGGCAAATTGGATTTGCAGAAATTCTGTACTTTTTTGGCTATATATATATATATATATATATATATATATATATATATATATATATATATATTACAATGAAACATTCATACAAAAAGTAAATTAGTTAAAATTGAGGTAGCATCCGAGACGAAAAAATATAATGCAAATCGAAATATGTTTTTTGAAGTGTGTTATTGATAACAGATACAAACTTGTGGAGCGTGCAGTCGCAATGCTACCTGAATTTTACCAAAAAGAAAATAGTTTCCATGCCTGATGGCTGATGACCGGAGAACCTATCGAAAGTACTTGCATATTTAAGGAAGACCTAACATAGTTTATAATTTTAAGAAAAAAGAATCATAAAATTCATCGAGTAGTTAGCAGGTTAATGAATTGTTAAAATTTAGTTAGCAAAGTAAATTCGCCATTTTATATAATTAACTTTATGCACACTCTGTGTCCCGAAAAGAAAACACGTTTTTGAACACACGGAAAATTAAATAAAAAGATTAATTGTAGTACCTTGTCTGTCGTCTTTAATGTAACATGTATAAATGTGTGTGTGTGTGTGTGTATATATATATATATATATATATATATATATATATGTGTGTGTGTGTGTGTATATATATTTATTTATATATGTATATATATGTGTGTGTGTGTATATATATATATATATTTATTTATTTATATATGTACATATGTATGTATATATATGTGTGTATGTGTCATATATATATATATATATATATATATATATATACATAGTGTATTTAGGCAGTAATCCTTCATTTATACATGTTTCATTAAAGACAATGTTCTGCGATTAAGCTTTTTAGTTAATTCTTCTTGTGTTCAAACAAGTGTTTTCTTTTCTGCATACAGAGTGTGTAGAAACAAATGCTCTGTAATTCTGAGAGCTTTTGGCTATATTTTTAGCCATTATCAAGAATGATTTTGTTTTTGCTTTTTAATTGGGTGTATGGGTTGTGTGTATGTTTCTAGTGTTATAAGGATGTTTTATTTTCTGAACACAGCACATTTTAGTTGTCAACTAACTTATAAACAGACAAATAATCACAAAAAAGCTGTGTAAATTATACCATGGAAACATTCTATTACCCAACAGCAGTGATAAATATATAAACGTATCTAGTCATAAATTAACAGATGACCAAAAAGAATTCTTAAATTTAGGGTCAAATTGCCATCTCCAACTTAATTTTAACCTCTTTACAAAGAAGACCGAAATTGAAATTCTACACCAATCACTATCCCAACTCAAGGCGTTTGGAGACACAGCAGTTCATACAGGCCTGAGAGACCCCCTCAAGGCCAAAGGTTTGAAAAACCACTCCCCTCGCAACAACTACAATAACATCTTAACAATTAAACTAAAAATCGCTGCAAAAGAACTAATAAACAATCCTAACATTGTCATCAGATGAGCCAACAAAGCTAATACATATGTCATTATGGATAAGGCTGATTACCATTAAAAATTACAAAACATCATCAATGACCAAATTAAATTCACCAAACTAAACAGAAACCCCATGGAGACCCTAAAAATGTCCATCAACAAACTCATAACATTAAATTGTGGGACTACCCACCTCTGCAACTCGCTGCACAAAGACACTGACCCCACGTCGTAGAATTTCTGTGCGGTGGATCGAGCGAGAGGTAGGCTCACAGGTAAAAGAAAAACACAACTACAAACTTGGGTAGGACGAAAAGAGGAGAGAAGGTGTGTGACCTATTTGTGGATGATAACTCTTGGTTGATTCTCGGCTGGCGGAAAAAATATATATCTTAACTAACAATGTCTGGCTGCTAATGGGTCGCTCTTCGATGTTACGTGCTCCGGCCTAAATCAACCTTCCTCGAACCTAAACTAAGTCTAACTACCCGTGGCCCAAAGCGCTGCCGTATATATGGAGAATCCTCTTTCATCATTTCCGGACAAGGGACACCCACGAATAAACCCATAACTTTTTCATGACCATTTCTCTCTTTGAAGAAAGTGGACATAAAAATATTTCTTAGCCTAGCTGACTCCGATTCAGGGACATTAAATTCAAACCCTTTTAAGTTTTGACCAGAGCCGGTCTTTTTCCTATCTTAGTATTTTGACAAGTACTTAACACTTATCTACCCTTTTCGCCATATGTTTTTATCTAGATTCCTAATCTAATCATTTGGTCTTGAAGTTTGATGCCCAGGTCAAATCTAACTAATCTTCTCGCACATATGTGTGCGCGCGCACGCACACACAGATGTGGGGGTGTATATATACACACACACAGATGTGCGGGCGCACACACACACACGTGTGCGCATATATCCGAATCATAGTGTCACAAAATAACGCTGAAGTCGGTTCCCTGAAAATCAAAAAAATCATTGGAGACTACCAACCTGCATACTTATATGGAAATATGAAAAACCCATAAACTCAGATACCCGCTACAACCAATCATTTCCCAGATTCCAACCCCTATCTATGAGCTATCAAAATTCCTTAATGACATCATTTCTCTACCTATCAATTACAGCATCACGTCCACCCACGAATTCCTCCAAATTTTAAAAAGTGCAAAACTAAACAAAGGTATCATAGTGTCACTTGACACTGAAAATTTATTTGTAAACGTTCCCCTCAATCAAACCAGTGACATTATCCTGAAAAGATTACTACATGCATGCACAACCAAAGTCCCATTCTATGACCATAATGGCAACATTTATATCCAAACTAATGGCGTTAGTATGGGAAATACACACAACCTGCGCTTCTCCAATTATTAAATGTCCCATATAGAAAACACAATATTTAAACAGGTCTGTAAACCTAAAATATATGTTCACTATATAGACAATATTTTTATTTGTAACAAAAAAGAACTAGATACTCCCAAGACCACATTTGAAAAAAACTCTGTACTTAACTTTACCTACAAACTTAGTCAAAAAAATAAACTCCCATTCTTAGACGTTCTCATAGAATATAGTAACAACACTTTTACCACCTCATTGTATAAAAAATCTGCTAGCAGAACCTGTTGCCACCGTAACTTTAAGAGTGAATGTCCACTCAGAACAAAATAGCAGTGATAAAAACTTTCTAAAAAGAGCATATCAGAAATCATCCTCTCGACTACTCTTCCTTAAAGGACTCAAAATGTAAAATGGACACTAGTTAAGAATGGCTTCCCTAACCATCTTATAAACCACCAAATTAGACTATTTCTTCCCAAAGTAAATAACAATGGCAGTGAATACATAGTCAAAAATAACTTAAATATTTTCTACAAAAACCAAATGCACATCAACTACAAACAAGATGAATCTTCACTTAGAAATATCACAATGAAATGCACTAACCCAATTGACCTTAACCAAAACACAAATCAAATTAATTATCTACTACAAAAAATTTAAAACACCTAACAGAATTCATGAATAATTACATTGGTCACACTACTACATGCCTATCCAACTACAGCTCTATTAGAACACATTTAAACACACACAGAAACTTACCTTACTAGACTCCATCCAAAATATACTAGTAGAAAATACAAACATAATAACCTCATCTACATGTAAAAAAAGATTAAAAATAATAGAAGACTTAATAATAAAAAACAAAAGCTAAGACTCAATAATATTAACAACGAACACAGCCACAATGTGCGGTGTTCAGAAAATGAAACTTTTCTATAACTCTAGAAACATACACACCACCCATACACCCAATTAAAAATCAAATCATCCTTGATAATGGCTAAAAGTATAGCCAAAAGTACTCAGAATTACAGAACATTTGAACACACTCTGTGCCCAGAAAGAAAACACTTGTTTGAACAGAATAAAAATTTACTAAAAAGCTTAATCGCAGTACCTTGTATGTTGCCTTTAGTTAAACATGTATAAATGAAGGATTGCTGCCTAAATACACAATTTTATATATATATATATATATATATATATATATATATATATATATCCCAACTGAAAATAACATTAATATTTTAACTACTTATATAATCATCTTGATACTCACAGTAGGTGGTTGTTCTGGTATGTTAAAGACGTTTTTGTTTATCTTTTTAACTTGTTTTTGTTGTCATATTCTTAGTTGACTAAATTCCAAACCAACAAACTGACATGTACAGATAGTTTTTTTTTTCTTCTCTTCAGGCTCACTATTGTCAGTTGATTCTTGCATTTTTATTTTACACACTTTGTATAAGATATTTTTTGTAACTCTATCTTGGAACATTGTTACTACTATTTTTATGTACACAGTAAAACATCAAGCAAAGAAAATATCAATTCTACAGTGCATAGTGACTCTATAGAAATCTTTTTGAATCACACATCCAATTTGCATAAAATCTATAACTTGTCTCCATGTGTATATAAAGAAAATTTACATTTTTTTTTATCTAAAAACAATTAATTTAATCTTTTTTTATTTGACTATACAGTATTTAAATGAAACTGAAATTTATATTTTGTCAGTAAAAATAGGCTTATGGCTTACTAACTTCATAAGTAGATTGAGTGTTGAAGTGTTTTACAAATTCCATTTTCTACTTATCAGGCTTTTCACAAGTTATACCAGGTTTTAATCAAAAGTTCAAATCCATCTAGAGGTTCTAATGTTGCAGTTTTAGTTCTTTAAAATAAACTTTTAATATAATTTTTTGATTGTGGATTGTGTCTTTTAATGTAATAATTAAGAAAACGTTATTTTTAATGGGAAAGATTGCACAAAATGTCTACAAAACATTCAGTCATGTCATATTGTATTCATTTAGTTGCAAAACTTGTATAATTATTTTTTAAAGATATTGAAGCTGAATTTTTATGATTATTAACATGTATATTTTGTAATGTAAAAATTAAACTACTATTCTTAAATTTGTATTGTACATTAATATTTAATAAGTGTTTGATGAACTACATAAAAATGATTGCTACTTCAATTTGTTTAAATCATACCAGAACTAAAAATATTTGTATTTAATATTTCCAGTTTCTACTTTGCTTCTTACACTTTTGAATACATTCAAGTATAACAGAAACATTTTATCAATTGTTGCAGTATAAAAAATAATAGATTTGAGTAAGAGTGAAGTAGTTGGGGGCATATTTGATTGTTATTGCAATATTTTGTTAAAGTTATTAAGCTCAAATATTTAACAGTGTAATAGGAGAATTTCTATCAGTATCTTTATAGCCATAGAACTTTATCAATCATAAACTTAATAATTGTGATTCATCAAAAAATTCTAAAAGGAAAACCTTGAAATTTTCACAGACATTGTTACTATTGATAATTTTAGGTATCTCATTTTCTTAAATAATGAATATGTATGTTTTTTTCATAAAATAAAGAAGTACAAAAGCTAGATATAAAAATAAATAATTATGCATTAGTAAATATAATATTGCAGTATTGTAACACCGTATCCTCACCCCAGTGGGCCCACACACTCCACCAGACCAGCCGTTTTGATCCGGTATGGTCCAGTGTTACAGGTTAGACACAAGTCTCTGGTTCCCAATGTCAGTTTGAAGCCACCCTCCAGCCACGTTGTGATTTTTTTGATCCTGGGGAGTGGTCATCAGATCGTAGAAATCCGGCAGCTCTCCGTTGGTCTACCTGCGAGTTCGTTGGGTGAGAATCGGGTTAACAGAAGAATAAATATAACCAAGTCGATTCGATTTTGAAAGGACAAAAGTTTTTTTTATATATAAAAGCAAACACACGCACATAAAAAATAATTTTTGTAGCACAAAGTTGAATGTTTCTTGTATGTGAACAATAACCAAACAAACACAAATACTTTGAATAATTTTGGTAAGGAGTGATGTGGCCTTTGTTTTAACTCTTTTTGATCTGTTCTAACCACAACTACTACAACCTTTGATGTTCCCGTTCTCAGTAGTTGTAATAGTAGTAGCAGTATTAGTGGTACTTAGATGTCAGTGGTGGTATTTCATTTCCTCGCCCTCAGCTCAGCAACAGACAGCAAATGCTTCCTTTTCAATCTCTGACGTCACTCCACTCAGTTCGACTGCATTCGAAGACAGACAAACCAGAAACTCTCCTATCATCCGATTGGCTTGCCTCTTTATATAGAGAACTGGTGATATATCTGTTTTTCTAGTGCGAGCATACTGACATACTTTCAAAGAACAATTTCACTCCTCCGAGAGTAAACAATTTACCTTTTCAGCGATTAGTTTCCAAGATCCACAACAAGACTCTATTGTTATCACCTCACTATCAACCACTCTGTTGCTCTTTGTAAACTACAGAGAGTCTTGTTTCAAAAATAAATTCTAAATCAAAACATCCTTTATTTTAATTTTGATTCTTATAGTGTCAAAATTCATTTCTTTTTCTAAAAGTTCCAAATTATCATTGTTCCAGTAATTTTCTATTAGTAATCTGATATCCTTTGTACACTTACAAAAAGATTATATTTTGTGTTCTAAATTAACTTTCTGTAACATTTACATTTCAAAGTCTTAACAGCATCTTTGACATCTTGGTTATTTGAAAACACCTCTCTTCACATGGTGTTTTCTGTTTTACAGCATATTCTCCTTTATTATCATTATTATTATTTCGGGGGTGATATCACCCCTGCCACAGTATGTTCAGCAGCAGTTTCACTAAAGGCTATGTTTCTCATAACATGATTAATGAAGAAAATGTGGCCAGCTGAGTACATGTCATGTTGATGTGGCTTTGATCATGGAACACATGTAAGGAGCTAGTAGTATTTTCAAGGAGAGTATTTTTACACTGAGTATTCATGATCAACTTCATTTCTGTCTTTTTATAGAGTCAAAGGTGTTTAGCTATTTGAGATAAAGGTTGTCCTTTGTTCAACTTCTCTCTCATCATTCAATGTACAAATAAATTGAGAGCTCTTAATTACAGAACAATATTTTTTTAAACTCCTATTAATACAATGAAGATCACTAAACAAGGTGGGATTTCAGGGAAGGGAGAATCTTTTATTTTTTCTTGTTTTTATTTACAGAATTTCGAGCACAGAATGAAGATTTTTAATAATATATGCATGTTATTTGGAATGCACCTTTTGACCAATCTTGGAAAGGGAGGAATGACATTCTGACTTCTGGTGAAAAGGATGCATTGGGCAAAAAAGGTTGAGAACCACTGCACTAGTCATTTCACACTTTGCTGAAAAGATTACAGTATATTAAGTAAATTTTTTGAAACTTAGAAAAATTATAATATCCTCATTGAAATGATTTCTCTTAATATGCATGTTATGAATCAATATATTTTGTCTTGATTTTTCATTTTTATGGCGACAAAGTAATTTTGCTGAAATTAATTTTCATTTTTGATTACTACTGCAAAGCTAGTGAGATTTGAGAAACATGTAATAATAGATCTAGAATACTTCTGAACATAAGGACAAACTTCTTTTTAATTTTTTTAAATTAGTTTTAATAAATTTTTTATTTTAACTAAGATCTGTATTTATTTTTAAAAATATATAATTACGTAAAATTTTTCAATTCAGGGAAACAAAGGATTTTTACTAATTATTTTTGACAATGTTTAACCTTTGTGTCTGTAAAAAAACAAAACAAAACAAAACTACCTACTGTCAAAACGATGGTTATTCCCTTGACACTGCCATTATGTATACACTTTTAACTCCCTCGCCAATGTTTATTTACATTATAAGAATATGTGAACCAAGTACAATGCGATATTTATTATTTTCCTTTTATAAAGATTTATTATTTACCATTTTATAAAGAAGTAAATTTGAAGCAAAATCTTTATATTCAAAAACTTATAAAAAAATTACAAAATTATGAAAATGCTCTCAATTTATTTTAGTGAATTTATGTAACAAGAGCAAATTAAAGAAATGCCTGGAAAGTGATTTTTTTTCAAAATTTATAATTATAAGTTACTCATTGTGTGTTTACTTAAATTTTCTTGTTAACAGACTTTTTTTTTGAGCACATAGGTTAAACATTGCCATTTTGTTTTTTCTTGTCCAATGTGTAAATTGCTTCTTTACTCATTTTGGTTCACTGCTCAGAAAAAGTCCAATCTGGTTGAAGTGATATATGTATATAATTCATTTAAAGTATAACAAAAACAAATCACCAAGAGTTAGTTTTTAAAGTTCAACATGAAGGTATACAAATTGACTTTAATACAGAATTAAAACTAAAAAAAATGGTAGTAAAGTTGTATCTCTTCAAACAGGTAACCTTGGGACTTGGTCATTATCAGTCAGTTATGTGCCATGTGTTATACACGCTTAGGTGATCATGTAACTTTTGATACATTACTGACGAGGCAGATTTTTTTTTCCCCACAGTAGGTTGCCAGTTCTTTCTGCAGTAGACCAGTTGCCATCCAAGGCTATAAAACCTGGTCTGTCCTGCTATTTACCCATAGCTGGGGGGAGAAAAAGAGGATTCATATCTTTCCGAAGGGTATTAGCACGTAAGTGAATGTGATGGATTCAAATGGAATTCAAACTTGAAATTAAAATAAATAAAAAACTATTTGTCTTTGCTTATGTCTTTTAATTAGTTGTATTAAAAATAATTTCTAAGAAAAAAAATTATTACATTTTTAATTTTAGACTAAAATAAGCCAAGTTTTTGTAGACTTTATCATTTATTAATCCATTTTCAAACCACTATTAATTTTTTTTTTACATATTTGCTTTAATGAGTCTTTATAAACTTCTAAATTACATTTCAATCTGTGTTTTAAACAAATTGAACTCTTTTCGGAGATCAACAATTTTCTAATTTAATTCTATTCTATTGTAGTAACAAACTCTTGATTGGGCTCATCCAGACCTTCTATTAAATTGCGTCAACTTTTGTATCTGGATGATAGGACACTGGGGTAGCATTCCTACTAGTTTTACACTAGATTTGGCTTGCCCACAAAATATCTCCTGGGAAAAAATTCTTTCTCAAAGAAATATAGGCTGGATCATATAAACCAGATATTCCGGTCTATCTTGTCTCAAACTGGTTTAATTTATGACCCAAAGATATTAAACAACTACATTATATTCTCTGAAATGCAGATTTCTTAAGAGAAACCTAACTAAGCATTCATTTTATTGCATCAAAATCACGAGTGATTTTCTTTGTTTCTTTCAGAGATAGAAAGATGCAAAAGTTAAATGAAAAAAAAATCTCATGTGAAGGTGAAAACTAGTACTTAATGATTAGTCCCTAAAAAGAAATTGAAGCACAAATCACATTTTATTTTGACTTTGTTAAATGAAAATAATTAAAATAAAATAAACTGGGGCTTATCTCATTTGGATTTGAAAAATCTTGTATCAGAAAAAATTTTTTATCAGTATTATAACAACTATTTAATTTTTCTGAAAAAAAAAAAAATAATTAGTTTCTGGATATATTTTAATATTTATAAAATGATATTTGAGACCAATAAATTTATACAAAACAGAAAAAAATTAGTCTTCTGGCAACATTTTTCCTATATATGTATTTCTTCATATCAGATGAAAATGTTTTGGTTAGTAGCACTTTTGTTTTGAACTAGGTACCTCTACTTTTTCATAGGTAAACAGCATAGTGTAATGAAAAAAGTCACAAAATAAAAATGAAGTTTTATCGTCAAAATGTTTATGTTATTATTAAGATGATGATTTTTGCGCTTTTTTTTCCCATTGAAAACACATTGATTTGGAAATTCTTATAAAAATCAAATAATTTTCCGATTTTAATGAAATTTCACAAATGAATGAAATTGTTTTTGAATTTTTTTTTTTTTACATATATATGTTACCCCCCACTTAATTAATTTCATGAAATTTCGCAAAATACCTTTCTATTTCTTGAATTTTTTTATTCACTAAAAGTAGGACATCTTGGAGAATGTAAATCACCTAATTTTTTTTTCAAATTTGCACTATTCTAACTGAAAATCTGCTCTGAATTCAAAAATAATAAATGCAATAAAACTATGACATTATTTAATTAGAAAAGCTTTTAATTGCTTTTGTAAATAAGTTATATTAAGGACACTATTGTCTGAAGAAATAAAATTTTTTCAATGAAAAAGGAATTTTTACAAGAATTTTCTCATTTTTTTAAAATTTTAATTATAATAAATTTATAATAGTTTTAAAATCGTGTAAAATTCTGTATTGGACTATTTCCTGGATGTGACATAGTAATTAAGTGGAAACGAAATTTATGAATCCAAAACTGAAAAGATTAATAAACATATTTAAAAAATAGAACAGTGCAACTAATTTTTTACTTAATACATTCCTTTTTTTTTTTCGGTTATGGTAGGCTCGAATTGACATTATTATAAAAAGGTCACGTGATCTAATAGAGAAATTTGCTCATTACTATTTACGTTTCAAGAGATTTTCCCTTCAGTGTTAAAAGTTTAAAATTTAAAGTTAAGTTTTACTTTTTCAATTACTATTTCATTAAATATTTTTATTTTATGTATTTACATTAGTGTGGTTCATACTTTTTCAATGGAGTAAATTTTTTTAACTTTAAGGAGAAACAAAAAAATTTTTTGTTCGTAATTTCTTTTTAATTTTTTCAGTTTATTCTTTTTAATGACAGTTATTTTGATAAAGACGTTTAATTTAATTTTTAAATTAATGTTTAATAAATTTAAATTATTTTAAAACTATTTCATTTGTATTTGAAATTAGTTTTCAGAAATTTATATCAATTTAAGTCATCCATAACTAGCCGTCATCACTTCATCATTCAATCGTATATCAGTTATTAGCTCAGTAAACAGTACCAAATGGTTGTACAGTGTAACCCGGATATAAGAGAGTTGTCGGGACCGGAGAAGAAGTCTCTTATATCCGGGTTTGGTTTATTTTATATACATTAACACAGGCTCTAATTTGGGACCAGATAAAAATCTCTTATGTCCGGGTTACACTATTAATTTTTTATGCTATAAGTAATATTTATTTCTAATCAGATTAACTTCAAATTTTCTAATAACTTGTCAGGAATATATATATATATATATATATATACATATATATATATATTTGGAAGAAATTTAAAATCGATAAATTTGTTAAGAAATTTCTTAAAATTAAGAAAATGGCCACTTTTAAGAAAATTTTAAGAAATCGAAATTAAATTTGACATTCCAATCGATATAATTTCTATCTGAAATCTAGGTAACTGCATCAGATCGCTAAAAAAAGAGCATAGCATGATGAAAAAGACGCCAAACTTGACGAAATCAATTTTATCATCTAAATATGTTATTATGAAGAGGAAAGACCAAAGTTTTTTTTAATTATTTTTTTAAATGTTTTCCTTCTTAAAACATTCTAAATTTCGATTAAAAAAAACTTGTTTCTCTTTGTATTATCGGAACTAGTAAAATAACATATACAATTTTTAGCTCGTTTTTTTGTATGACACATTAATTTGGAAAATCTTGCAAAAATAAAAATAATTATCGGATGTTAATGAAACTTTCAGAAACTTCATAGATGATGGAAATTATTATAAATGTTTTTTTTTACTAAAGTCATGGCAGAAATATTTTTTTTTATATTTATTACCCCCACCCATAACTAATTTTATGAAAACTAGAAATTCGATCGAATCCAGTAGTGATTACAACAGTTGCACAAGGCTTTGAGGAATGCAAATCATGTTTTTTTTTTAATTGGACCCCCCACACACACACCTACCTGAAAATCAGCTCTGAATTGTAACATACAAAACTCAATAAAACAAATATATTATTTAATTTGAAATGCTTTTATTTGCTTTTTTTTTTATGAATATGGACAATTTTTCTGAAAGCAAAAAATTTTGATGAAAAATGAATTTTTAATACAATTATTTGTTATTTCTTTAATTATAATAGATTTTTACATTTAAGTTGTTATTAGTTAAAAGCAGCATCTGCTTTCGTAAGTGTCCTTATCTTTTTTTTAGCGTGTTGTAAATTGTATCGTTTTGACTAATCAGAAGAGCCGCAATAATTAAGAAATGTAATTTTGTGTTTATAATCGGGCTGTAATTATAAAGTATGGAAGACCAACCTGAATACAATTAAGTTGCATTATTTGAGTTAAGCATTGTTCTTCGCTGTTAAGGCCTTTACTTTTGCGAAACACGCGTGGAGAAGTTAATTTGATTTTTCAATTTTTAACTGAGAAGGGTACCTACAAGTATCAGTATCATCTTATGAAATTTATATGATCTTATTTTTATATTAATCTCAGTTATGACATTTTTCCATAAATGAAATATCAAAATTAACAATAAAATGAATGGAAATACAAATAATACAGTAAAATGTACATAAAATGATAGTATTTTATGTACACTTCTGATAAAATTTTATAAGAAAGGTACCTATAAATTAATTAAGTACCTTTCTTATGAAATTTAATCTCAATCTTAACAGTTTTATGTTAATTCCTTTATATTTTCCATAAAGCATTGTAAACGTAAAGGTGAAAACTAAGTAAAAAGAAGAAAAAAATTAGAGCGCTGAAAGTTTTCCTGGAAAATAACATGGTAAATAATTTGTTCACTTAAATCTAAATAACTTCACTTTTCTCTTTTCGTAGAAGGAATTATCCTCACGTAAGCTATCTAAACGTCATGAAAATGTCTGTCACCTGTTAGTGTTAAGTGACGCGAAACCTGCTTTGTTTTATTTTCAAACTACATCTTTTCACTGCAGAAGCTAAGTTAAGCTTGGTTCAAAATATTTTAAATAAACATTATAATTTGATTTTCTTAAAATAAGTTTTAAAAAAAATGATAATGATTTTTAAAAGAATTTCAAAGTGAGGTTTCATTTTTTTTTTTTAAATGGAAAAAGATTTTTTTTTAACAAAAAGTTCAGTCGTGCTAGGAACGATTAAAAAATGTAAAAAAATACAAAAAATGCTTTGATCTTTCCTCTTAATAATAACATGAACATTTAGATGAGAAAATTTTGTTTTCGTCAAGTTTGGATTCTTTTTCATCATGTTATGCTCGTTTTTAGCGATCTCATGGAGTTACCTATGAAATACAAGAATATTTTACTTAAACAATTGTTTATAGTTACGTTGTTCTGGAATTGTCATCATTGGTCGACTGGACTTGCTTTGTTTCAATGACTTGTTATTATTAGTTACTTTGTTCAATAAAATTATAATTTCTAAAAAAAAAAGTTTAATGATTTTGCTGCAGATTTAATATTCCATACTTGACGCTAACAACACCTTGTTTAAAAACAAAAAAAAAAATTTACTTAATGTTAATAATTTAATCATTTAGCTTTCAATTAAATCTAAAATGAAATCAAGAATGTTTTTTTCATTTTAAACTTTTGGTATCAAAAATTTATGCCGAAAGAGGTAACTATTTTGAATCCCTACAGAAATGTGTATATTACCAGAATGAAGTTCGATAAAGAAATCCAAGGGAAGTTATTCACTATGTGACTTGTTAAATGTTTTGGATGTTAAACTTAATGGTACCTAATTATGATCAAAAAGCTTAAGCACAAACACACAAAAAAAAAGAAAGAATTTTTTGGTTTATTTCTAAGAATTTATTTCCTAATGTCACTGGAATTTTCTGTACTTACCTTTACTATATACAAAATCCTACCCGATTATATGGGGGGGGGGTGTATATGCAATGTAAATATTTCAGTTTTTGATTTAAATTGTTTTAAGAGTTAAAATTTTCAATCTAAATATTTTTCTAATTTGAACATTTTGCTTGTTTAGCTTGGTAAAGCTGTTTAACAAACTTGTCTTTTATCCCGATGTTTCTTAAAACATGTATTTACAACTCAAGTGAGTAGTTAAAGTTTTGTTGCTATGAACTTACCGAGAAGAAAAAAAATTAGTTCATGGAAGCTTTTTCTTCTAGTTTGGGCTCATCCTAACATGGAAAAATATTCCTTAAAAAGAATATACACAAGTGTAACAATATAACAAAGCCTTTTAACCTTTTAGAACATAAGGCTTAGAAAATTGAACACCTTTTTAATATTTGTGAATTGCTATGGCTATTGGGGAGGGGGGATGGTTTTCATTTCAGAATTAGACCGTAACCAGCATAGACGTTTTCACTGCAAGTGCCTTTAGACACTGATAAATTAATGAAAAACCAGCTATGGACATATTTATACATTGTACTTGAATCTTTTTATGCATTTCTAAGTCTGAAATTGTTAACTACTGGGTGCCTGAATTTTTATAAAAAAAAAAAAAAAGTGTGTGTGTGTGAGCTGATTGCTTTACAAAGGCTAACGTGTAATTTGCTCTTCATTTTACCCATACCTGGTGGTAGAAATAATGCAGGTTGAGGGAAGTCATGAGGACTCAACTGAAATACCTCAGCTCTCACTGTAGAATCAGTTATGGAGGTTTGCAAGGAGAAACCAGTGTAGAAACTGATGCCACCATACATCCTAATGGAATTCATTAGGCAATTTGTCTAACATTTCATATACAAATGAATTTATTTAAAGCTTGCTAAAAAAAAAAAAAAAATATTTCAATTCTCAAACGGGGCTTTTCTGAAGATTATGCATTTTTTTTTTAAGCAAATTTACATTTACCATTAAAAATCTCAGAAAGCACCTTTTTTGTTGACATTAAGTTTTGGAAAATTGCATTTAAGAAATTTTAAATATACTTCCATATAGCTTACAGACCAGCATAGTAAGCTTTTATTAAACTCAAGAGGCATCTATCTCTATTATGAGTGGAAATTAATTGGCACTTAAAAAACACACACCCTTTGTGACATTAAGGCAAAGAACTTAAGTCAAGAATGAATTTGAGCAGGCGTGGGTGGCAAAAGAAAATAAGTATAACACTTACTTCTTAGCCAATCAGTGCAGCTATTAAAAAAAAAAAAAAAACCTTAAGTAGTAAAAACATTCAGAAAATAAAATTTATAAAAGAAATTTTAAATAAAAGGAGTGCAACAGCAAGTTACCATATACCAAACCTTGCAAAAAAGGTAGTATATAAAACCAAATAGTCCAAGAGAAATCAATTGTCCTAGATTTGTTTGATAGTATAATCCTTTTATAAAGGATATTTAAATATCAAATTTATAAAAAACTTAGTACCAATTCATTTTAAAATTTCCATACAATTTTAAAAGTAGCAACCAGATTTTAATTTACAGTAAATATAAATCACCTGATTTTGTAGATATTTAGGATTAACCCAATATTTACGTAGATAACCTTTTTTGCCTTAGATCACACTGCATTTTCACATCTAAATTTTTAGCCAGACATGAAGTAGCTTACAAGTATACAATTAAATACCAGACTTGTACATCTTGTAAAGTCATCATTGGATGGCTTAAATTCAGCTAGTTATCACATAAAATAAAATTCATTTGTTCAGCAAAACTTTTGAATGTTAATTTTATTATTTCAAGAATGCTTTAAATTAAACTTAAAATATTTCCAATAGGTAATTAAAATTAAATTCCTTTGCCAGTTTATGCAAAATTTGGATACAAAGTAAATTTTCACTTGCACAAAAACAAAATAAACATGAATTTAGGCCTAATTACAATAAAACACTTGCTAAACTAGTTTGCATCACTGCACAAGGAGTGCTAATTGCTTTCATATAAAAAATTGCTTCCTTTTATAGACTTATTTAACATGAGTAAATGGGTGAAATCGACAGCTAACATAAAAATCTAAAATGTTCTAGATTCAAGTTTGTACCAGATACCAGCACAAACCATAAGATTCTGAAAAACCTAATTGTGGGGTTTTACAGGAAGGAGCAATATTAAAACAAGTTGTAATATATTTGATCTTTTGGGCTGCACCCTTCCAAGGTAATTTTGAAATGGATTTCTTATGAGTTAATTTGGGCAATGTGATTTAAGGCACACCGATGAACTTTATTATTCAAGTCACTTATACCTGTATTTATAAGTTGGAATTGTCAAATGAAGATATTTGAATTTAGTGCTGACCCAACAATGCTCAAAATATGACGTTTGAGCTACATCTCTCAGCATGCATATACACAAGTTCTTTTTGTAACTTGATGGTCAAAATCAACTTAGCACTAGACTAAGTTTCATAAAATAAAAATGATTTAAACCTTTCCACAATTGTGTCAACACTAATAAGTACATTTTATTGTTTCTAATAAAAAAAAAAAATAAAAAATACTTGCTAAAATTTCAGTGCCAGTGTAATCAAAACTGGTTTAAACGAGAAATATGCAATCACCACAGCAAGGCAGAGATTAGGATGAAACCACTTAAATGATTGAAAATATGGAAGAGCTTTTACATATCTTTAGAGGAAGAACAAAAAAACACTGAAGTGAAATAGAAAGACAATTTTCTTTTTTTTTTATGTAAAACATTTTATTATGACAACCAGTACTGCTGCTGCACAATAATTTCACCCTGAGATGGGAGTGATTTCTACTTCATGATAGCATGATCAAATGTTTGATGACTGTACACAGACTCAAGTTTTCGACAGGTTGGTACGATCCCATCCTAGATTTGATAAAAAGAAAGCAATCTGGTTAAAGATTTTGTACATGAACATTCTGGGATAGTTTGTCAGAAAAATTAGATTCTATAAATATTATGGACAAATTGTTATAGCAGGAGAAAGATTTTTTCAAAGACTGGGTATTTTATTTACTTATTTATAAAAATGGGAACAGCATTAGAATGCCCAATGATATAAGCTGGCACTTTTTGGTTAGTTTTTAAGGAATAAAGAAAATCAGTAAGAGTGGTGGGAGAGGGGGTGAAGAGATGGAACACTGCTGTAGTTTAGCATAATTGATTTGGTTAACATTCACAGTTGGCACCAAACCAACAGTAACCAAGTTGTGCAAGTTTAAGGCCATCAAAACAAGCAGTTTCAAGGAAAGTAAATGTAGTATGAAAAAGCTTTGGAGACAGGAAAATAAAATGCATTTTAAAAGCATAAAAGAAATTTACAGTAAACAAAAGCACAACCCCCTCCCCAGTAACCAGTTGTACCAGGCCTTATGAGGTTTTCTGCCATTGCAATAAAATTGCCAGCAGCAGTAGCACAAGATTTAATTCTAGTGCCTTAGAAGAAAAAAAAAAAAAAAAAAAAAAGAAAAGTATTTAGATAACTGCTAGTTAAAGCTGCCAGCTTAAATCTTTGAGAAGATTTTTAAGCCTAGCCTAAGAATTAAGCTATAAATCTGGATTACCCCCCCCCCAACACCAATATAAAAAGTTTATAATGGGAGGGGGGAGGAAATTTAAAAAAAAAAAAATCATGCAATGTTCCCATTAAGTGTTAGATAAATATATATGACTCACTTCAAAAGTAATCTGACCCCAAAAAATAAAAAATGGTAAAGGGCCATTCCAGAAAGAGTTGTTGAGGAGAAAGGCAAAGTAGAGAAATAACATTTTTTTTCAAAATTTATTTTAAGATCAGGAGGAAAGTTTAATGAATGAGGGGGGAGTATATATATATATATATATATATATATATATATATATATATATATATATAAAATAAAGAAAAAATATAAAAAATAAAGAAAATAAAAGAAAAAAGTACAAGAAGTTAAAATAAAAGCGATTAGTCCATTCTCTGAAGTCCCAGCCACTTCTTCCTCCAGTATCATTCTGGAATAGCCCTTAAGGCAGTAGTGAAAAGGCATTAAGTTAACGAATGAACAGGATACAGACCTACACTTGAAATGAATCAGCGACTGTAAGGGTGATAGCCAGAATGTCCTCTACTCTTTGCAGCTTTGCCAGAATAGCCGCCAGCTTGTTGACCTACCAAAAAAGGTGACAATATTGTAGATCAAAAGGTATCAATGTATGCTGTAAACAGTACAGACAGCAATGTGCCAACATGGCAATATGCCATGTTAATGGCAACACTTGTAACAAGTCTGCTCGTAATAGTACTAGTATGTTAGAATTGTATAGTAGGTACTTGCCAGAGAGCATGACTTTTATCACAAGTGGAGAGCAGCAGCATTGGTGTCACACATATACAAGAGTAAAATTTAGACTGAAACTATAGTCAGGTGAAATCCATTAACAGGGGAGTAGATTCTAAAAGGGCTGTTCCTACTGATAGCATGGATTGGAAGGCCTGGACACAACAGAGGAGAGATGCACTGGTAGTTTAAAATTTTTCTTCATAGCAAAGCCAAGAAAGCTCAAATGATTTTTACCACCACAAAGCTGCCTTCCAAAGTCATGGACATTACTAGAACAGCCCTCATACTGCAGCAGCAGAAATAGTATTATGGGTCTTTCATGCAAGCCATAAACTTTGGACCACTCATGTATTCTAGTCCTAGTAAAAGTATATCAAAATGATAAAAGCCCATCATAATTCTAAGTAAAATATGATTTTTTTTTAAAGTTTACCAAATTGACATGTTATAGTAAAGAGAAGATCAATGGTAGCATCAGTATATGTTGATACAATTATGCAGAATCAACCACCATATTAGAAGTTTCAGCTGAATGAATCTATTGAAAAAGAAAGAAACTAAATTAAATGGCACAATACTAAAAAAAATCAAAAGATTACTTTTAACTACTGCACTACAGAAAATTAAGATATCATTTAAGTTAAAAAGCTTTTAAGAGATTTAGACAATTTTACCCAATAGAGTAAAAAGCTAGTAATTTACAAGTCTGTTCTATTAACTAGACCAGCTTTGTAGCCATAAGCAAATAGCTAAGAGATTTGCTAATGAAGAGGCATGCAGCAATATTAGTAATAAAGCTAGAGAAATGTTGAAAGATTAAGCCAGTCACTTTAAGAGAAGCATGGGTTACTTTAAAGTTTTTTTTTTAGAAATTTGAATTATGCTGAGGGAAGATATGGTGCAAATGCTCACCATAAAGTAAACATGCAAAAGAAGTGGCTACATATCTACTCACCTTGATCTTGTCCATAGCCGCCCCATCCACCATAATCATATCCTAGAAAAACAATTCCAAGTTTAAAACAATCTTAAAGTCTAGAATGTGAAAACTAAAGTGAAGATAAATTTAAATATAATAAACTACAATTATCACTCCTACAGACTTCAGTTATGTGAATAAAATGCACCCATATAATTCTAACTTACTTATCAAGTAGATAAATCTATGTAAAACTGGCAAGACCCAAGTGATTTATGCCATTAAGAACAGAGTTAATTGATGTAGCCTTAAAATAAATCAAATTCCAGACTTAAAAGTATTGTTAAAATTCCATATTCAAAGTTAGACACGTTGAAGCATCAACTTACCATATCCATATCCATAATTCTGTCCATAATCACCCCAGTTGCCATAGCCACCTTGGTTGTAGTTATAGTTGTAATCATAGCCATAACCACCATAGCCACCATATCCACAGTAGCCTTGGTTATAATAATTGTTATAATTTTGGTTATAGCCCTGATTCCAACCACCTTGGTTCCAGCCTCCTGTAAAAAGTGTACAAGTTTCAAGTTCTTTAAATAGAAAGAGAGAGAAAAGCAAAGTGTTACAGCCTATAAGAGGCATACGTTATATGGAGGAAGAAAGAGAGAGAGAGAAAAAGAGAGAAAGAGAGAGAAACTTACCTCTTCCTCGTCCACGACCACCACCTCGTCCACCGAATCCCCAACCAAAGCCACCACGACCACGTCCTCTCTGGCTAGCAACTGGAGTTGCTTTTTTAACCTGAGCCTAGAAGAAGACAAGGAAATATTACAAAAATGACATTTTAATAATGGGGAAAAGTTAACTCGAATGGCAGTCATTTGCATTAACTTTTAAGGATGGATAAATAGCCATGAAGAGATTTAACCAATGAAAATGACTGCCACTGACTTCCCTCTGCCAGTTGCAGGACCTGTAAAGTTAGCACTTTACCAATAACATTACTGACTGTAACAGATAGTGTGACAATAGAATAGGGAAGGGGTCAATTGAAAAAATGAAAATGGGAAGAAAAATAAGCAGAATTAATACCACCAACTTTAGTCAGGAGACTTAGAATGACACTTACAAGTTATTACTTGATAATCCTGTTACTGAGAACTTGATAAAAAGATTCTAAGAATGTAAAAAAGACTGGAAATAATTGTAATGGTTTAACTATAAAAAAAGTTACTATAATTTTTATACTTAATGTCACCTATTAAATGCAAAATTAAACAGTTAGTGCAGAATATTATTTGGTTTAACAACTTCTAACCATTGAATGGGGCTAGTAGGAGGCTGGTGTAGTCACATGTGGCTGCGGTACCTCGAACTTTGACCACCACCACGACACGGTAGTAGTATTCAGGGTCTCCTTTGTCCAGCATATTCACATGAACTAGCGCCCCCGCAGCTGGAAGTGGAACAAAAGGAGCAATCATTGGTAATGCATTCAGCACAAACCAGCTATAACCTTCGTAGTAGACATCAACATGGCAGAGTTACCAGCTAGGATAACTTACGTATGTAATAAACCTTGACTCCCGTTACTCTATATGAATTTTTTTTTATATATGCATATATAAAATAAGTAGATTCTATTCAGCGTAGAAGACGGCAATCATTCAGGTAGAAAATTCAGGATTGATGAATAACTTGTAGTACATGGAACGCTGCTGTTACCACTTAAAATGTTCCATTAATTAGGATGCATGGATTAAACAAGTTACAAATGATGAGTTTACAGCATTACCTGGAATAAGAAAACACTTGAAAGTTTGTTGTAAATTTACAAAAACTAAATTATGAATTTTTTTAAAAGTATATAAAAAGATAATCTAAAAAAAGGAATTCACCCAAATATAGGAAGGAAGACTTACCTCTCTAGAACCTATTTGATGGCCAGCATTTTCACAAATCTTGTCCACAGCTTCTTCAGACTCAAATTCAATGAAACAATAATTCCGGCGTTGATTCCGCATCTTGTCAAAGGGCAGCTCAAGCTTGGTAATCTGAAGAACAAATTTTCAATTAAAAGTCACATCGAAGTCAAAGCATTCAAGTCTTCCTTCACCACCTTTGAAAGAAAAATAACTTACTTTACCAAATTTTCCGAAATATTCTCTTATTTCATTCTCTGTTAAGTTCTGATCAAGGTTTCTGACAAATACTTTCTTTATAGGTTCCCTGGGATTTGCTCGCTTTGGATCGATATTTCTGCCATGAAGTTTGTGTTCCTTTTCAACCAAAGACTAGTTAAAGAAAAGAAAAAGAAAAAAGTAGTATTAAAAAACAAGACATTAAATTGGACAAAATCAATACAACTGGATTACCACTAGTTATCCAAATTGGCAGATCAGCCTGTACTAAAAATTGCAAAACAAAGCAAAAGAGATTGATAATTATAATACTGACTACCCAAAACACTTTCCAGTTACAAACCCCGTTAATCCCCTCCTACAAAATGCAAATATACTTTGGTAAATTTTCAAAACAAAATTCGATCACTTGTTTTTCCTTAAAATTTAGGTACCCCCACTAATTCAGTATGTTTTTATACCTAAGGTTTAAAACAAATTTTTAAAAATGAAAAAGCATTCTTGAAGTTTTAATTTTAGCTTTAATTGAAAGATAAAAGGATTAAATTTACTATTTCCAATCAGTAAAATATTCTGGTGCATTTTGAATCAAAATTATATAGATTGGAATCTCAACTATTTGGCAAATTTAAGAAAAGAAAAAGAAAAAAAAAAAAAAGCGGTCATTTTCATAAAAGTAAATAAAACAAAAAGAATCTCATGAAAATAAAATGTATATATGTGACATTTAAAATTAGCAAATTTTAAGTTAATCTGAAATGATTCAAACATTACTTATAGCATAAAAAATTAATATTTCTTAATGAGTCCTGTTTTTCTGAGCTGAGGATTGATGTATTGAAAATTTATGAAGTGATGACAGCTAGTATGGATGACAAGAATTGACAAATTTACAAAATCTAAATGAACACTTGTTTTTTTTTTTTTAACTACCTAGTAATTTTTACAATTTAAAATATTTTCTGCAATTATCTAAATTTTCTGATTCATTTACCTAGATGCTTTATGAAAAAAAATAAAAATTTTCAATATAAAATTCTTAAATTTAAAATGTAATAATGGTTGAAATACCATTATAGAGGTAACAATTTCTGAAATGTTACAGTAATTCAAAATTTAGTTATTGTAAAAATCTTTGGTGCAATGAGTTGTATTAATCTTATTAATTTTCACTTAGTAAATTGAACCTTAGACTTAATACTAATTTGTGGTTTCTATATGAATTTCAAAACATTTTTGAAACAGTTACTGCAAAAAATTGCAATTTTTCAGACTATAATGTCCTTAATGTTATTTATAGAAGCAATTAAAAGCTTATCTAATTAGATAAGAGTTATGTCAGACAAAAATTCAAAAAATAAATTCATTCGCAAATAAGTCCTAGAAACTGTACTAAAATTAAACAAATTTTGATGTTTGCGAGAATTTCCAACTGTAAAACTAATGCTAAATATGTCACTGCAGACCAAAAAGACAAAACTTTGGCCTTCCCTCTTAAACATTTTTGTAATAAAATGTATTAAGCTTCAGCCCCCTTTCATCATGCTATGCCGAGGTACCTAGCCTAATTACTTTCAAATGGTCAACTGGTTTGGCATGTTAGTCAAATACATTTCGTCCATGCAGAGGAATACATCTTAATTGTACTTAAGTTATCAAGATTAATATAAGTTTTACAGCCTAGGAAGCTAAAAAAAGAAAAAAGAAAAAGGGCGGTATATTTCACTTCAGTATACCATATTAAAAGAAATCTTACCTTGTCTACTGTAGCTTCTTCTTTGAAGAGGACAAATCCAAACCCCCTTGACCGTTTTGTAACTGGATCTGTTTTAAGATTACAGTGTTCTACTTCTCCAAATTTAGAGAAGTATTCTCTTAAATCCTCTGAAGAAAGAAAACACATTTTATCACGTACAGGAAACCATTTCTGTTGGGATTTTATGCAAGAAACAAATTAGGGAAAGTTTTAAGTTAAATTTTGTTTATCAGTCACCTTATTTTGTAAACAAGATTTTATAGGTTTCTAATTATTAAAAAGATGTTACAATTTTTTTTAAATTAATAAATCTAATACGGTCTTGAGAGAATAGCTATTAATGTGAAAGTTTAAGTAATTTAATTTATAAAACCTATAAAACATAGTGCAGCACTTGTATTTACTTTCTTCCTCTAAAGAGTAGGCAGGAGGGAAAAATAAATACCAATCAATATTTTTCAAGATGAGCAGTAATGATCACTTGATACGCAATCAAATTTTATCCTGAAAAGGACTGACACTGCAATAGAGCAAAAATGGACATTCAAGTTTAATACGTTACCCAAATAAAGAGTAAACGTAACATTTCACAAATTGAAGATTTATTTGAAGCCAAACTAATAAAGAAAAAAATTACTATCAATTCTTTAAAAACGAGAAAGCTATTATTATTATTCACGGTAGGAAAAAAGAAAGTTGAACGTTATCGAGAGAAAGCGGATAGCAAAAACTGTTATTTATTGACATTTTACAATCCATACACTGAATAAAATTGAATACTTTAATAGCAAGCAACCATCTCGCCGCACAGTGTTGATTGGGGAGGAGGGATGGGGGAGGGTAATGGCCATAAAAGGATGGCTTCCTCATCAGAATGGGAGGAAGAGGGGGAGAAGAAGGAGGAGGAGGAAGCTTCAGTGACTTTAATAATTATACAAACTGCACTACGATGGCGGTCTATTTTGAAAAATGCACTAATGCACTAAAATGGATACCTAGAAAGGTCATTAATCGGAATGTTATTCTCTTTACGTAAGAATAAAATGAGTGGTAGGAAAAAGGCACCAGCGCAGCCATGATAGCTATCGAAGCGCTACGCATCTTCAAAAAGAAAAAGGAATGCAATAACCGATTTGCTGCACTACAATTTATGCATTGCTGCTGCTATTAACAATAGCAACCATTTTTTTTTTGCGGCAGCAGCAGCAAGAGAATTTTTGAATTACTGAAATTGTAAATAATTTCGGATAAGCCAGAAAGTTAAAAATTGATTTTATGTACGAATTTTCCTATTATCCAGCTAATTTCATATAAGAAATTTTTTTTTCTTAATTACGCTATAAACTGAATAATTCAAATATTATACACCAACAATTTCCCTCCTACCCGGGTTAGACTGATAAAAAGTTCCTCCTCGAACTAAGTGCAATTCTAAAATGTAATCAGACTGCTTCCCTGCCGCTCCCCCTCGTAACTGCCGCAGAAGAGCAGGCGGGAAGCTACTTAAAAGATCAAGTTCCCTTATTTCTGGCTTAATATTTAAGTGCGAAAATTTAGAGTGCTTAAATTATCTTAGCAAACAGCACGGAGAATTATAATCACGTCTTAAATTTAACATGGGTGTCAGATATGCAACAATGAACAATAAAAATGGCGATAGCGTCATATGATGCAAACGTTAGTGAAAGTAATCGTAAATTAATAACTGAAGAAAATAAACATTTTTCTCAGTTAAACGTATCAGATATTATAAAGTACTGAATAATAATAAAAAAAAAATGTAGTAGTCACTGATCTCGCAGATTATTTTTAAGTGAATGTGAAAGATAAATAGGCGAAAACGAAGCTTCTGCTGCCGGCAATACAACCGCTACCAATGCGATCACGTGACCAATCGCCATCTTTGGTTGGCCAATAAAGTCGTTAATATTAAAACAGTGAAAAATAAAAATTCTAAGCGGCAACGAAATGAGAAAAATATTAAAGTAATTGGTTAAAATATGAAATCGCTTTAGGAAAACCGCGAATTTGAGGAAGTGCCAGTATCATTGACAAAGTGAGGGGGACACGTGCGACAGAGTGGAAGACAATTTATAACGCATAAATTATGTTAAGACAAGGGAAAACTCACGATTCATTAGAAGAAACAATTATAAAACGAAAAATGATCATTTTAATGTGCCAATCTTTTGATGTTGTCAAAAGACTTAATTTTTAATATTAAAAAAAATTCTCGAAATAAATTTTTTGGCTTACTTGCTGTAGTTTCCCAGCTCAATCCACCAACGAATAACTTTCTGCAAAGAAAAAAAAATGTACGAGATTAAGTACTTCTAGAGTAGAAAGGGATATATTTTACATACAAGGAGTAAAAAATTAGCAATAATTTGGATATACTTGTATTCTTATTCGAAGATAATTTTTAACTGAAAAATTGAAAATTGGAGAAATGATAAAGTCGAATTTTTTTAAAGATGGTTTTATTCTCAATTATCATTTTAAATAATTTAAAATCCGATATTGTCAGCAACAGTAGATGAAATAGCAAAGACAAAGCAAATGTGAGATTTTTCTTTATTCGGATCAAAATTCAAGAAACCGCCATCTTTACAGGAAAACCTGGAAAGTGTAACCGCGAAGTGTGAGGGGGGGGGGTCCGTTTTGTCATAAAGGAAAGAAAGAAAAAAACCGCCACAACGACCTAATAGTGCAAGAACGTAAATCAAATTACTTCTTTAGTAATAGATGCATACGAGGTGAAAACAATTTTAGCATCAAAGCGCAAACCAGTACTTGCTGGTTAAAAGATAGTTTTTGGAAAGTACATTTCGTATTTTTTTGTTTTAACAAATGCTAAAAATCAAAGCAATAGGCAGAGAGATTACGATATTGCTTATATTTTAGAAGTAGCATTAAAGGAAGCGGATAGCAAGAAAAAAAGTCTTACCGACTATCTTCGTCATCATTTCCTTTGTCATCGCCATCGTCCATAGTTTCCATCGCAGATTCATCGAATGCTTCGACAACGTCTTCACTATTTTCGTGACCATCAATGTTGTTCGCACCGTTTTCCCCGTCCATTTCAACGGGATCAGTCTGGAAGTCTGTCATTGTAAAGTATGAATAAAGTGGAAGAAAAATTAAAAATACACGAGGTTTGTTTTTTAGTGTTTTAGTTTTTTTTGGTTGTTTTTTTTTTTTTTTTTTTTCTTTCTTACGTTTATATAGTCACTAAAGTAGCCTAAACCCTAATAAAAAAATAGCAACGTGCAGAAGATGTCTCTCACTCCCTAATACTGTGGCCTTAATGCAACAGCCTCTAACTGAACAGCTCGTCGCTGATTGGCCAGTTTACCTTATTAACATAATTCAGATCTCGCGAGATTTGCATACTCATTATCGAAACCATAAAAGAACGGGAATAAGTATTTTCTGTATTGTAGCCACGTGACCTCATTCCCCCTTCCCTCCCTCTGTTTCGGGCTGAGGAAGAATGGAGAATAAAAAAATAAATAATGTGTAGGTAGCCTTGTCAAGGGGGAAAAAAAGCGTACGTTCTGCAAGAACTAGCATATGCTCTATATTACAAATAAAGCTTGCATTTTTCCGCTCACTTCCTCATCATCGTTGGGTTTAGTTTAACACTGGAATGACAATTTTTGTCAGCAGGATTTACTGCTACGTTACTAGTTAGTACAAAAAGAATTTGATCCCAAAATGTGCTTCTCATAAAATGGTAATTCCACCGTTTTCACTCTTATGTTTTTACTTCATTTTCTGCCCCTATGATAAACATAATTTTAAAAAATATCCCATTTTTGCTTATAATTTGAATGCATACATATTTTTCCTTTATTTTTTTTTATTTATTTGGGATCGAACTAAAGATCGTACGTTAGTCAGCTTAAATCTGGTCTAAAACAAAAAAGATAAATAAAAATTGGTTATTGACGTCATTAATAAAATGCTACTTTTTATATATATTTTTTTTACTACCCCTCAATGACTACAGTATTTTTAGAGAGTACTTCCAAAATATTACGAAAGGCGTATAAAATTTCAAGTGATTCACGAACTGTAGTAATTGTTTTCTTTGTTAATCAATATTGGGATTGCAAGTAACTGCCATTTTTAGATTTTGCTCGTAAATAGAATTCTTTATCATATTTGGAGAAAAAATATTGGCTTAATTTTATATGTTAGCAAAATTAATGAAATAATAAATATCTCATTTTTTAGGTCTTCCTTTTTCAGGTAATTTTTTTTTAAAGATGCTGTTTTGAATTAATTCTTGTTTTACATAGTCATCTCATAAAAAAACTAGAATTTTATTGTTTTGTATTGGAATAAAGTCAATTTTTGAGGAAATTAATTTAAAATAAATCATATCAAAATAGAATTTTTATTTATTTTACAAAAATCAGTCTGATATTTTTTTACAATTACCATCAATATTTTAGAAAAAGAATTTTCCTTCTGAATTATCTTATCTCCTTTCTGCTAGTAAGTCATTTGGTTGCTTACCTATCCCACTTTATGCATGCACAGAAAGCAAGAAAGAAAAGCTTAAGTTAGCACAGAATAGAAGAGACATTTGATATAATGTTGGCAAAGATTTAAGAAATGCAATGATGCTTTTTTTAACATGCAAGATTTGTATTGAGTCTGATAACTTGTTATAAATTATATTCATTATTTATTTTAAAAATAATATAAAAGAAAGAGCTGAAATATTATCCAACAAATAAAGAGTAAATAAAATACTACCTTCCTTGCAGAAGATAATATAATTTAAATTCTTATATTTACACTAAACTGCACTAGTCTTTGCATTTTTATCAGGATCTAATTTCAGCTGTTATGCCATGATTCAGATAGGTGTCATTTGAAATTAGCTTCATTAGATCAGGGAATTTAATTTCTCAAAAAAGTATTTTTTAGAACATGTTTCCTTATGCTGTGTAACAAAAAAATGTGCATTTGGCATAAATTATTTTTTCATTGTACTGTTGCTACGTGCAGAGATGTTTATTTTTAACAATATTTATCTGTGATAATCTCTAAAAGAAAATTATCAAATATTTTTTAAAAACCTAACAAAAAAAATTGAAATGTTTATTTTTTTGTCTTTTCATTTGCAATTTATAATACATAGCTGTTCATATGAAGTTGAATTTTTTTTACCAAGGTTTATATTACAAAAATATCTTACTTTTTTATAATCTCATGACTTAGAGCAATTGATAAAGCATATTAAGAATGCAAATAGAAAAATGATTTTGGAACACTTTAAGACATTTGCACTTATTTTCATTATTGTTGGTGACAAGAAAATTATATCTAACTCTGCTTTTCCATAATTCATATTTTTATATATTTCACTAACTTTATTTATCAATTATAATTGACTTAGTAGATCTCTGAATTGTTTTTTGTTTTTAATTTTCCATTCTTCAATATTATCTTTATATTTATCTTTAAAAGCTTGCAATATAGTAATCAGCAACATTAAGATGAAATATATTTACAATGGGAAGCACAAAATTTTATCTTTGGTATTAGTCATTGATTTTAATAATTATGAATTTATATGTCAGTACATAGTTTTTTCTGAACAGATGCACACAATGCAAATTTATATAAATGCATGATTTTTAAACAAAATATAGATAGTAAAAATATACAGGTAAAAAATAAAACTCAAGCTTGTCACCAAGTAGGGGTCTGTTCACTTCAAAAATCATTTGCACCATCTGCATAAAAATGATGTGAATTGATTTTAGTGTGTAAATTTTTCATTGCTGCTCCCCACTCCTACTGAAAAAACATTTTGTGATGAGCTTAGATGAAATTATATATATATATATATATATATATATATATATATATATATATAGTTCCATCAATTTATTTGAGTGACAAAGAGAAAAAAATCACTGATCAAATGTAAGACTATTGTGATTAATTTGGTTTTCAATAGACAGTCTGTAGGTTCACAGACATGTAAATGTACATCTCAAGCAGACAAAATATACATATGTAAATGAAATTGATATTTTAGCACCTCATTTATTCCTAACAAAATTATGAGAAAGCATTTAAAATACCTAATACAGCCAGACCAATATACTGATACATGTGAAGACCCCCCAATTATAGAACAATTCAGATTATTTTGCTTATATTAAACTCTTGGAATAGCTTCTGAAATAGAGGCAAATGTTAGTGCTAAGCATAAAGTAGTTCATATCAAATCAATGGAAATTTGAACCATTCAAAAATCTGAACAACAGTATCTTTTTGAGTGACATATTAATAATTTTGATTTGTGCCTTTTATCTTCATTTTTTGTTGCTTCTTATCACAAAATTAATGTTTGACAATAATTCATCTAAAAGCAAAATCAAAATGTTGATAATATTGTGTGAGATGTATTGCATTTGTAATTGTTCATCAAGCATGAACAGTATCAAAAAGTAAAAGTATAAAATACTGAAATCACGCCAAAACAGTCATAAAAAAGCAACACACTAATAGTCATTAAAAAAAATATTGACCATAATTGGGGTAATAATGGATAAAATTTTACTTGATTTTTTTTTATAGAAAGGTTCGCCCTGTACAAAGCACAGAGGCATTTTATATAGGTGAGGAAGATAACAGTTAACCCTAGACTTGAACAGGTTAAGATTGTAGTGATCGAGGAAACATCCTCTTGGGAGTCTGTTCCACAGTGCAGTGATTCACAGGAAGAAGCTGTTTGATACGGAGGCAATGTGGGTGGTTTGCTACAATATAAGTGGCATGGCAGGTACTAACCATGAAGGTTAGACCTGGTGGAACCAAGGAATGTAGCTCATCCCTGCACTTTTCATGGAAGTAGTGACAGGGCAACAAAAGGCTTGCCACATCCTGCCCCTGGGGAAGAAGTTGGAGGGTGGAAAATAATTCATCATCCACTTGATTAACCTAGCAACTAATTTATTTTATAAGGCTTTTGAACAACAGGTGTTGCAATATTGGTGCTATGCTTATATTACTTATATATAGTAACTGACTTCAAAGACTAGAATTCAAATGACAAAAATATAGGATCCTGCAAAATCTTGTTCTTCTCTCCTGAATGATTGTTAGATTGCCATAGAGCAGCTTTTTTATTGGGTCCTGTTTCCAGAATTGATTTAATGCAACATAGCACCCTTGTAAATGTGCTATTAAGCTTCTTTTCTAATTGTTTTGTCAATATCCATGTGGTGATGTCATGGAGAAAGACATACAACCAGTGGTAGCATCTTACTGCTTTGTACTAATTCCCATGTACCAATTCTTAAAATTATAAAAGCTTAGTGAACCAGTTGTTGGATTGTCTGAAAATAATCTTATATATTAATAGCCAATAGGCTAAGTAAAATGTTAGTTTTGCTATGCTTCTGTGCATACCTAGTGAAACTCTAATAGACACATGCTCCCTACTGTTTTGAAGTTAAAAATGAGGCAAATCTAGTCATAAATTTGATAGGTCTTCCATTGGATCTTTGGGACTGCAGTGATTCAGTTTGAATATGGCTAAGAAACCAGCTGATGACACTAGAGTCAAAACACTTCATACTTCTGGACAGAAATAAGATGAGAATAGAATTTCAATCTAGAAATATCTTAACCCTAGAGCACTAACAATGGGTATATAGTACCCAGCACAAATTTTCCTATTTTTAATTACAATGTTCAGTACCTGATTTTCTTACCTAAATAATATGTTTTTCAGTTCCTATTAATGTTAACTCAAAGTACAAAGTTTGAAGTGCCTGCATGCAAAATATTTCAAATAAAGATTTATATTTAATATTTTTTCTGATATTTTCAAAATCAAGTATGATATACCCATGGTTAGTAGTGGTGTAACTTTAATTTATGGTTAGTGTTCTAGGGTTAATAAATAAACATTTTCTATTAAATTATCAAAATGTCTTAATTCTTTTTGATACTATAAAGTGATTTGTTTCCATTCTCAGATTGAAAAGAAAATAAGGAGAATAAGTTCCTAAAGATTACCTGCCTTTATAGAACTGGTTCTTTGAAATTTAGGATGCCACCATTGCATACAGCTATGGTTTGAATGAAGTCTCAGTTCATTTTATCCAGTCAGGCAGGTTTCTAGACTTGACGGCTTGTGTATTGCAGTGCAGGCTTTATCAATGGGAATGTTCACATCACTTTTCATGGAAGAGATGTTACAATCGTATCCAACTCAATATCAATATGACTAAAATTCAACTTTAGAGAGAACTTTTCTAAATTGTTTTGAACTTCTTCACTACCACCATACTCCGTTTCATTTCAGCACAACAATTCCTTATTGTTACTACTTAGTTAATATCCTCATTTCTGTATCCTTAACATATATTACCAAACACAGTACTGACCTCAACCTGAGCCAAGTATACAACCTGGTAACGTCAGAAAACTGATGAACTTGATTTAACCTTTTAGAAGAGTTTATAGATATACCAATACCAAAATTAGTCAACAGAACAATACCTATTCATGTATGTAGTATTATAGAATTAAATTTAACATTAAGAATTAAATTCAAAGCCTTCCAACTTTCTTGAAGTTACCGATATTCTTACTAATATTCTTATTAATGAAGAAACTTTTGTATTTTTCAAGTTTCAAATTAAGTTGGAACAAAATAGTAATTTTTGTCTTGCATTACTGTAATCTTTTTATTACATTCCTCTATTTTATTTATGCATACATCTAGGTATTATTTTAAAGCTCATCTCCTCTTTTTGGTGTCTCAATGTTTTGATTAATTTCTATTTTCTATTGGGTGTTGGATGTGTCTTCTCATTGGATTTATTCAAACTTTACAGCAAGGCAACCCTAAGAAACATACAAGCCCTGTCAGGATTTATTATTGGTGGGTACAGTCTTAAAAACAGAAAACTACATGAGCTCCTAGATAAGTTAATAAAGGAAAGTGTGAAGGAAGGACTAACCATCAATTGTAAGAAGACAGAATGTATGGTTGTCGGCAAGAGAAACCACCTAAGATACAAGATACAAATAGGTGAAAATCAAACAAATACAATTTAAATATCTAGGATGTTTTTTAACAGAGGACAGAAAATGTGACATTGAAACTTGTAATGAATGCTGAACTGCTATGTAATATTAGTCCTCTCATTTGAAAGTGAATGCTGAACAATTTCCTCACAGATGAAGAGAAGACTTGAGGCAGAAGAGATATGGTTCTAGAGAAGGATCCTAAGAATACCATAAATGATTCCATGTAAGCTACAAGGAAGTTTTGAAGGAAAATAGAAGCAAAAAAGGATACTTATAATTAGGATTAGAAAGAGTTGAAATTTCTGGGACATATAATGAAGAAATAAGGCTTGGAGAATGTAACACTCACATAATATATTTAAGGCAAAGGAGACAGAGGGAAACAATGAGTAACCTACCTAACAAGCTTGTGTAAATGGATGATAGAACAGGGAATGAGAGGAGTAGTAAAAAGACAAACATTGCTAAGAGCTACAAAGGATAAGAAATTGTGGGGAGTCATGATTGCCCATGTTCTGAAGGAACACAACAAATAGAAGATGAATAAATGCAATTTTCATGTCATTATGCTTGATGAATTCAAATTCAGCCAATGTATAATCAAAGACACCAGCAACATCAACAGTGTTGGAGACTGAAGTCAACTTCAGAACAAGCTATAGTTCATTGGTTCTAAAATTTTTGACAGAATGCCATCCCCAACCACATATTTCTACAAGTATCCGTTAAGGATAAATGGAAAAAATAGGTTTTAAAAATTTCAATATTATTAATTTTCTATATCTGCTTAAAGATGTCATGTTTCTTGCATTTTCTTGTATCTTACATTCATAGTAATTTCCTTAGCCTCAATGCTTCTGTAAATTCTTGTTTCTATAAAATCTATATCTAGTTTTTATAATTAGCTTTATTTTTTATCTGTTTTTGTTATTAAGCAAACTAAAATTATTACAAATATCTTTTTGAAATATGGAATCAATCAAAGAATGGACTATTTTCTTATTTATGAAAAGAAGCATTCATTCAATCTAATCATTTTCTTTTTTTAACCTGAAGAAACTTCTTTTTATGTAAATTAATTTTTTGGTGGCCCGTCACATTTTGGATAAAGATAATGATAAATTTCATCATACTGAATTGATTGTTTTTACAGGCAAGAACAAAGTATCTCTATATTCTGAAAGTTTATTTTTAACCAAAACAAATATCATGTTTGTTCTTTTTTCCTCATGTTGTCTGAATTCCAAAACGGTTTCATTATATGATGGAGTTTGAATTTTCTCCTATCATTTCAGTATACATTTGTACTATATGTATATTTAATAAAAGATACTTGAATATCTGTCCATATTTCTGAGATAAGGTATTATAACTATTTACACTATTTACATCATTCAAAATGTTGTCCTCATCTTTATTTCTATATTCAAAATGTTTTGACTGTTGTACACTCCGACCTTCTTCAGGTGATATACATTGGAATTTCGAACCTAACCTTTTATTTAGTCCATTGGGGTAGATTGTTCTAATTCCATGTGTCATGCTATTTTTGGATATCTCAGTTTCAGTTAATTCTCTTTAGTAACTCAACTCTCCAAGTTTTTGTTCCCTTTGCTGTAGCCAGGTATTGAACTCATAATTCTTTGGGTCAAGTCATTTTTTGGATTACTCAACCAACGCTTTTGTCCACTTGGGGACATCAATGAGTGAATTTTGGGGACTTATAAACCTAATGTCTCAGTAACAGTTTTTTACCAGAGCTCATAATACAATTTCTGTGGACTAAATAAGGAGTTCAGTTCAAAATTCAAACGTATATCACCTGAAGAAGGTTGGAGTGTACAACAGTTGAAATATTGTGTTTATGACAATAAAAATGAGGAGAACAGTCCGAACAATGTAAATAGTGCAAATAAAACATACTTGGTTTATTTGTACAAAGAAAAAAATCTAAGTAGCCATTGGGTAATAGGAAAAGATATATATATATATATATATATATATATATATATATATATATATATATATATATAATGATATATTGGAATCTCCAGTCCTGTGTCTAAACTACCTAATTATTATATGACATTAACTCTTACAATTAAGATCTGATTATTTTTGATAAATTAATATGAAAATATATATTACAGTCAATGAGAAAATATTTGATAGAATAAAAATTTAAAAAAACATTTGATAAATTTAACACACAAAGACTCCACAACAATTAAGATTAAGTGACCGTAGCCACAGTCAAATGAGAAGAATAGTTATTATAAAAATACCGTACTGAAACAGCAAATTCCAGTAGGTAATAAAAATTAATGAAATGATGCCAAAAATATGTCTTTCTAATCAAAATATTGCTGAATACTATTTACTGAAACACTTTCAGAAGTCACTTTGAGCATCTTTTCATCCATAAATATAAAGGTACACCACGGTTTGTCACTATTGATATACAATGCTGTAATGACTGTGAAACCTTCCTCACACTGGTTTGTGAGGTTAACAGACATCTTTATTATATGATACTCACTTACTGTCTATATACACACAACAATACAACATAGCTTCTCTGAGACTTTTCTACAAAGATTTTCATGGTAATTGCTCAGATGAGCCTTCTTCTTGGTACTGAGACTTTATGAATTTAAGCATATTACTAAATGGGTGGAAAGGTCTCACAGTTGCTGTTTCCTTCCACTTCTTCTGCAAGGAGATGTGCTTTTCCTTTACTTTGAAATGAGTGACAAGGACCAGTTGGACAAGGACATGATAGGGACCAGACTGAAGAAAAGGTTCAGTGAAAGGCCCTTTGAAGCTATGAAAAGCTCAAAAGAGTGAAATGGACTGGGGAATCAGTGGATGTCTACACCAATAATATCAAAAGGTTGGCAGGGCTGGCAGGATATCTAGGGAAAGGACTGGATCAAACAGTAAAACTATCTTTCATGACAGGCTTCCCGGATGATGTATCTGTGGTGCTGCAACAAGTGCCTGGTGTGGACCTCTGTGAAATGATATCAGCTGCAAGGCTTTTGGTTAGCAAAAGATTTTGGGAGCACAGAACAGTAGCAGTAACTGTACAAAGCACAGGACCAAAAAAAAATGAGGGTCATATGGAATCATCAAGCATTAGGGGCTATAGATATCAGGGATCCCACCTAATTAAAGACTGTAATGAGCTACTGAGAATAGAAGTAAGGAGCTACAATTGCAAGAGATTGGGGCATATTGCAAGGTATTGCCTTCAGGGTCAGGAAAACAAGCAAGGTGGGAGCTTCTGTGCCAGTAACTACCCTGTCAACAGAATGAAGATGCAGTACTGACTTCTACCAATCATCGAAGTGTCAGTGGGTGGTGTGATAGTGGCAGCTCTTGTTGATACCAGCTACACAACCACTTTACTTAATCCCAAGCTTGTGATCGGATGGAGTGGGAGTGACACTATGAAAGCAGTTGACGGAAGAGAGGTAAAATGTAAAGAAATCCAGCAGGTGGTGATAAAAGTAGGTAGAACAAGGATAAAAATGGAGGCAATTATTGTTGATAATCAACATTGTTGTCAGAATAGATGTGATCAATAAGCTAGAAGATGTGACTGTAAAAAATGGTGAGGGGAAGTTTGGAGAGTTACATTGTGCTGCAACTGCCCAAGTTCTGAACTGTTGCAAAATTGAAGACAAGGACTTCACAGCAGAATTTGATGGAAAGAAATGGGCTGAGGAATGGAATTGGATAGGAGAATCTCCAGTATTAAAAAACAACGGTGGAGTACTACAAGAATTCCTTGAAAGAAGAAAAAAGAGTAGAGTTTGAGAAGGAGGTGAAAAGATGGATTATTGCCGTGGAAGGGTGAAATAAAAGGATTATCACTGTTGATGGCAGTGGTCCAAGCTATGAAAGGAAAAGTCAGGCCTGTATTAGACTTTTGGGAATTAAACTGTTATGTAGAGTGACATACTAGGAGTGATATAATCAGTATGTGTGATGAAAAATGAGAAAGTGGAGACAGTTCACAGGAGGAACTATGATTGTGGACCTTAAGTTGGCCTACCTGCAGTTACATGTCATGGAGAAACTATGGCTGTACCATATGATGCACTCACTATAAGGGGAAAACTTACTGCCTGACTCAGTTGGGGTTTGGACTCAATGCTGCACTGAAAATTATGGCAGTGGTCCTAAAAACTATGCTGATGAAGGGCAATGAGACAAAAGAAGCCACTGATTCATACATTGATGATGTCATGATAGATGCAACAAAGATATCAACAGAGGAAGTGGTGAATCATTTTAAGGAATTTGGATTGACAGCAAAGCCACCAGAACCCTTAGAAGGAGGGGCAGCACTGGGCCATAAGCTGAAGAAAGGAAAAGTGGGTGAACTGGTGTTCAGAAGGGTCAGTGAGGTCCCATAAGTGGCAATGGGGTCCCATAGGCAGGAATTGTTCTTAATCTGTGGAAAGCTGTTAGGGCAATACTCCATTGCTGGATGGCTGCAACTGTCATGCAGCTATGTGAAAAGAAGAGCAAGCGGGATAGACTGGGAATGTAAAGTCAATGATGAAACTGTTGCTGTGATGCAGGAGATCTTAGCTGAGGTAAAGGAAAAGGACCCTGTGACCAAGACTTGGCATAGCCCTAAAACAAGAATAGAGTGGTATGATGCTAACAGTATTGCTACAGGTGTAGTCAGAAGATGTAGCATGGCTGGGAAAAAAGGACAACTATAACCACATTAATGTGGCTGAATTAGCTGCTGTGCTAAAAGGTGTTAATTTGGCTTTAAAGTGGGGGTTAAGAGAGGTGGAAATATGGACTGAGTTGAGTGAACTCTACTGTAGAGGAGAGCAGGAGAATATGGACAAAAGGTGTCGGAGAAATGATAGTAAAGTGGAGATTAAGAATACTGGGAGTGTTGATATCCAAATTTGGATTATGAATGAAAGCAGTGTTTGTGCCTTCAAAAAGAAATAAGGCAGATGCATTAACTCAAGTAAACAAAAGGTGGTTGGTCATCAATGAGGGGAAGGAGGATCTACTATGCTGTCTCAGGACCAGAGAATAAGAAGAGTTGTGTGGTATGCATCACATGAGAGTGGACAGGATTCTATATTTCGTGTGAGGAAGTCCAGAGGGTGGTCAGGAACTGCATTAGATGTCAATCCATTGATCCTGCCCCAAACGTGCATGATCCTGGTGAGATTGGAATGACAAACAATTGGATGAGGTTAGCTCTCGATATAACACATTATCGTGGAGTGTGTACTTGTCAATGATTGACTTTGGACCTGGGTGACTGCTGATATGGGGGGAATTGCATGTAGAAGTGGCAGCTGTGGTTGCAGAAAAACTAGAGAAGGTGATTCTTGAACAAGGTTCAGTAATGGAAGTAGTAATGGGCAATGGTTTGGTTTTCTGCACTTGGAACTTCTCCAAGAGAAGTTTGAAAAATGGAAAATAAGAAAGTACTACAGAGCAGCATACAGGCCAGGGCGAAATGGAATAGTGGAGCAACACCATGGGGCCATGAAAGCCAAGAGAGGAGGGATATCACCTGTCAAAGCGACATTTTGGTACATCATGGCACCAAAGGTCAGACAGAGAAAGGTGACAGTACCACAAAAATCAATTTTCACCTATGAGTGGAGGCACCTGAAAGAGATATCCCCAAATACTGATGAGGAAGTTCTGGCCAGAATTCAAATAGGGAAAGACATTTGGATAAAGCCACCATGATGCAATGAGGGAGAGGGGTAGTGACTGGAGTGCAATCACCTAACAACCTGACCATTGATGGTATGCTATGGCATATTTTGAATTTAAGGTGAGTGGTCCATGCAGATGATGAGGATGTGAATGCAGAACATGGAGGAGATAGAAATGAAATGGCACCAATGCAAAAACTGCAGAGAGAGCACAAATCCCCAACCTGGGCATGTGGCTATGTTGCATGAAATGATCTTTTAGGATCATGGGAGCCTGTAGTTTGAATGAAGGAAGAAAAGGAAATGGAATGTCACTTACCTCGTGGTGGTGGGGGGGAGAAAGAAGCAGTGATTTCTTTTATAGAAAGGTAATATGGGAAGGAAGAAAAGCTATAAAGCTTCTCCAAAAATAGGAGTCAGTATCTTTTGTTCATTTTGTATGAGAAAAGTTGCAAGAGAAGAAAAAAGATTTAAAAGAAGGATGAGAGAGATCAAAACCTAGGAGAACTTTTTTTTTATCTTTTGAACCACAATAATGTTTATTTTTCTCATATTCTCTCACATGTAGTAACCCCTTGTGTTTTAGTGTCATTATTGCTTTGCTTGGGCTGAAAGGATTAAAAAAATATACATTAACTACTCAACTACCTCAAAACTGCAATGCAATATTCACTAAGCAGAAAAACTCTTAGTACTATTTACTATAGGAAATCAGTAATACAAACTTTTAGTTTTAACAAATATGAACAGCAACAAGCCAACTTTAGTCAGAACTCATCCATTAAATTATGAAATTTTTCTCTAGTGTACTTTTCTTCATTTTATCACACTGTACAACAATAATAAATCTTTCATTATTATCACTTGGTTTGTATTTTCATCTTTTATTTTTTATCATCTCACTGTGGATAAGTACAACCAGTATATCTACTTAGTTAATTCTACTCAGAGGAAACCATCACCCAAACCCAAGCAACAGTCAGTTACTTCAGTCTCCCAGATAAATGACCTTAATATACAACCTGATGACCTCAACAAAGCTTTGGTGAATGCTGAACTCCATCTGACTTTCTTGTTTCTTATGTTACTCACATTCACAGAAATTTGTAACACTACATAAGTAACAACTTTAAAACAACATTTCTGTGTGATAATCCCAATAGAGTTTTATTAATTTCTGTTTCAGTTTCTGAGATGAGGAGTTATTATTTACATTATTTGCATGCAAACTATTGTCTTCATCTTTGTTATTGTTAGCACAGGTGATCTTGTCATCACATGTCAATCCAGGTAACCTACAGGGAATTTTGAAGTGAACTCTTTATTTAATCAATGAGGATAGATTGTTCTCCTTCCACTGCCCATATTTAGGAATATCTAGTTCTTATTTTTAGTACTGCTCTGTTATTACTTGTCCAATTAAATTATTTAATAAAATTTATCTATAGATATAATTTATAAACATTTCAATATTCAAATCAATAAGCACATTTTTTTTATTTTACTACTTTCTTCATTTTTTAAATTTCATTGCATACTCTATTTTTTAATATCATTGCATTCTCCATATTTTGATTTCATTGCATTCACCACTTTTTCATTTCTCTGTATTCCCTATTTTTCAATTTCATTGCATTCACTATTTTTTATTTCATTGCATTCTCCATTTTTTAATTTCATTGCATCCTCCATTTTTTTGATTTCATTGCATTCTCCATATTTTCTATTTCATTACATTCTTCATTTTTAATTTCATTGCATTCTCCATTTTTTCATTTCATTGCATCCTCCATATTTTGATTTCATTGCATTCACCACTTTTTCATTTCTCTGTATTCCCTATTTTTCAATTTCATTGCATTCACTATTTTTTATTTAATTGCATTCTCCACATTTTCTATTTCATTACATTCTTCATTTTTAATTTCATTGCATTCTCCTTTTTTTAATTTCATTGCATCCTCCATTTTTTTGATTTCATTGCATTCTCCATATTTTCTATTTCATTACATTCTTCATTTTTTAATTTCATTGCATACTCCATTTTTTCATTTCATTGCATCCTCCATATTTTGATTTCATTGCATTGTGTACCATATTCTGCTCCTCTCCATACTGCTTGGGCAGTTATATAGCCTCTATGCCTGAGCTATAATAATCAAACAGTCATTTACATATTACTACAGTTACAAATATATTTTAACAAACTGAACTTTGTAAAAGTAAATTTGTATATTTCTTATTAATTCAGAGGTTATATTAAATTTTGGGGGATGGAAAATACTAAGATATTGTCATATTGCAAGTTAGTAAATAGTATTTACATTTTTTCTTAATCTATTTAATTCCCCTCAATGGTTGGATCTCAAACTACAGTCAACTACAAAATTATATTATTTTATGGTTAGTTTTAGTGAATATTCTCTAGAATGGAATTTGTTTTCATACTTTAACTGAATAGATACAAGTTTAGAATATTTTGTAATGATTGTTTGGGAAAGTCAGAAGTAGAATAAAGGGAAAATAGCCAAGAAAACCAGCAAGTAATTCTGTTGAAAATGCTTAGTAAATTCTTCTGTATTCATTTATTCAAAACAGGCCTATTATTTCCAGATGAAAGTAATGAAAGAAGACATGCATGTTATTCTTACAGGGAAAAATGGTATCTATGTTATCAGAGAACATTCTTTTAGTTTTAGCAGTCCATTCAATTTATTCAATAATACAAGCAATTTTAAAATAGTTTCTTAAAATCTCTAGTAAAAATACTTTAATAATAATAACAACAGTACAAATCAATAACACACACCTATCAAAATATCTAAAAATTTCTAGAATTTAACATATTTCAAGGTAGGTATAATTTTTTCAAAAAAAGTGCTCAATAAAGAATTAGAGCAACATTAGTCAATAAATTAATACTCTTGTAATGACAAAAGTATGCAGGTGTAGGATTTAAGAAAGATTTATTCAAATGAGAATACAAAGTTTGCGTATAGTTTCTTTTTATAGTCCCAGTAAACAGAAATAGCTCTCTCAAAGAGGAGAGTAACAAACAAGGGGAGACCACTTTTGATTATTCATAATAACTCTAAAGATTTTTGAAGTTTTAAAATCTCTGACAAAAGATTTTATTAGAAATTAATTCATAAATGAACATAATTCATTTTATAAACTAAACTGACATTAGTGAAGTGTATGCTTTGACATAGAGGGTGTTCTGTAAGGAATAAACTCACTGTGATTGGCTTGTAAGACTTTTTGTCCAGCGGCTACAGAATATCAAGTACTCTTGATTATCAAAATATTAACCTATTGTTATACTGTGTGTGAAGTTATGGTTTGTTTATGTTAAGCAAGCAACAGGAAGGGTTAGTATAATGTAGATTAACAACAAAAACCAGGGTATAATATTATAAGGATCTCTTCCTTTTATTATGGCAAGAAGACAATTTATGTAAAGAACAAAGATTGACCTTACAGTCTGTAGTTTCAGAATCTTCCTTTACAATATAACAGATACAAAAAAATCTTTCCTATTTTTTATATTTGCATTTATATGGTAAAAGTTATAGACAAAGAAACAAAAACAGAAAAAAATCACACTGTTTATTATTACAGATGATTACTTTATTTGCAAGATGTCTAAAAATAGCACTTGTATATTGTCAGTGCAAGAATCTAAAGATATCTGAAAATTTAATGTGAGTAATCAACTACTTTTTCTTTAACCTTTTTTTTTTTTTTTTTTTTTTTTTTTTACTAATATTCACCCAATACAAGGCCCAGGAGCCACTCGAGGTAAATGTTTACTCTGTGAAGTTATATTAGCATATGAAAGGACAAATATTAGGAGTACAGAGCTGAAGTAGACTTTAGAAGGAACCAGAAACTGAATCCTTATCAAGAAACAAGGGATAAACCTCTACTCCAGTTTAAAAGATCAAGTATGAACCGGATGATAGGTGAACCTATCTACTTCTAGATCAGAAAAATGGAGAGAAAATTCTGTATGTAGCATGTGGCTTAGCTGGGGACAAAAAACAGCTTGCCCAGCAAGTCTCTACAGAGGGGAAACAAGGTATGTATTGTTACTATGGCATCCTGTAGTTGTAGAGAAAAAAATGGAATTGTTATAATAACTGTCATTTTGGATGATAAATTGATGAAAGAAAGTAGAAGTAGGAAGCAGAATGCAATGTAACTTTTACTTTTGAAACTTAATGAGTCAGCTAAAATCAACATAACAATGGAACATTGCCCACAGACTGAATTGTAAGCAAAAACTTTACTAACAACAATGCTCAAAATTGAACAAAATTTCCCCTAAAGATTGTTGGGCATATAACCAGTCAAAATGTGAAAAAAAAAATCAAAATCATAAAATAAATATTAAACAATTTTTCTTAAAATATAAGATTGAAAATGATTTACTAAAATTTTGAACATATTAAAATATAGTGTTTGTTAAATTTAACAAGATAACTAAAATAAAATGATAATTAGAAACATTACATGTTAAACTATTTCTTAAAAAAGCATAGAGAACAGACTTGCTAAGAAATTCCCAGTATTTAAACCTGTTACCAACTTTACTTGAGAGTGAAGTTTTTTTATAACAAGAAAATAGATTTTCAATAAAATCTTTCCCCAGATATACTTATTTGTAATGCTAGAATGTATTTGCTTTAGGGATCATTTGGATTACATAAACAAAGAGAGCATCAGTAATCGTCTTAACTCAAGATGACTGCCAATGGAACAAGATATAAAGTGGGTTGAATAAAATCATTGTTAGGGATTTATCTAGAATTTGAATCCCAAATTTTGTGGATATTTGAGAGGGGATATATGTATTCATAAAGGCTGGAATTTTCGTGTTTTCTTTTTCTCATATTCTTTCATACTCAGTAACCCCTTGCATCTTAGTGGCCTTATTGCCTTGCTTGGGGTGAAATGATAAAAAAACTCAATCCATTTAAAAAGACAATAATTATAAAATATTGTAGATTGTTCAATTGATTTCAGTCAAAAAATAATGGTTATGAAAAATAATAGTGGGCAGAAAGTTTGCAACGATAGTGAATGATCCATGCTGCTATTATTATTAGTAAGTAGCTGCTATAGGGCAATACTTAGTTACCAAGTCTCCGAAGCCATTGTTCATGAGTTCATTCCTTACTTGGAGCTCCACTATTGTGACTTTACACAAGCTGTGACTAAGCTTAGTAAATTTATACTACTATTGGTAATAGTAATTGTGTAATGACAGAAATTTCTATCATTAGTTTTATGGCTCAGCTTTAAATGAAAGAAATTTTTATCACAGTTCATGAGTTAAATTTCATTATCATAATAGTCTGTGTTGTATTCATAAAATCAATAATGTAGTAAGTAATATTGGTATTATTAGCATTTATCAATGGTGCAGATATCCAGATGTTTCCAGTTCACTATTTTGCTTATCTTTTATATAAACTTACTCTATTACATAACACAAAAATCCAATTTACAACCTAAATCAATAATTTTATTGTTTATAAACATCCACAAGGAGGAGCAGGTGGCTGGATGGTTAACAGTACAGAAAATGGAATTCATGAGATGAGTCCAAAATTCAGCTTAAGTAGTTTGGTTTCATTTCACCTTAATGCCCTTGGGAATCTCTCTCTTGTCCTCCCAGTTATGAGTAAAATAGCAGAGCAGACTAGGCAACCATGGAGAAGGAAAACTCTGATAGTCAAACCAAGAGTGAAATCCACTCCTCTCCTCAGCTATAGGTAAAACTAGCAAAAAATGTAGTGGGTAGGACTTACATCCTCCCCTATTCTAAAAATCTACATACTAAAATATGATCAGCATGCAAGCAGAAGAATTTATTGGAAAAAGAAAATGAGTGTGTGGACCAAATGTAATATGGACATTTCATGCAACTTTTTATGAGCAGTATCTTTTGTGAGCTGTCAGGCATTAAAAGTAATTTTTTTTTCATGATAAAATTCCTCAGACTTTTAAGTAGCATCTTGTCCCTGTCTGAGAGTGCATATAATCAGTGACATACTTTCTCTAAAAAAATATCAAAATATACTGCTGCCAGTGTAATGACATTATGGATAAGAAGTTGACACTAAAGGCTTAACATATACAACTCCTGAGTCAAAGTGAATTGTCACGAACAACAGTACAAAATTTTTTTTCTAAAAGCTGTTCTATGTATGTGTGTGTGAATATATGATGGAGTGTCAAAAGTTCTCAGTTCAACCAAGAAGCCATTCAATGACCACCCTGCAAAAATCTGATGTTTGGTCATTTTGGCAGATTTTGGAAAGTGAGTTAGACTGAGAACATTTCTGTATCTCTTTATATATGTTCATATAATTTTATTTGTGAATATGCACACATACACACACATATAGTGAGAGTGAGAGAGAGAGAGAGAGAAAAAAAGAGAGATTACACAGATTTTATATTTAATGAATTTATATTTAATTCATTGGCACTTATTCATTGATTGATTGATTTGATTTTTATGGCTAATCAACCTTTTTAAGTTTATTTAAAGCCAAAACATATTTTGGGATTGTAAGAATTTTTTGGAGATAATAATTTTCTGATACAAGTTTTGCTATTTAACCCATAGCAGGGAGGATAACAGATGGATTCATACTTTTCCCAATGGTATTTGCATGTAAGTGAATATAACAAACCCAATTGGAATTTGTCCTCAGCTCTCCAATTTCTCATTTGAACCTGTTATCTATTACATCTCCTGCACATCTAAGCTTACAGCACCTGGTATCCCCAAACAGTCACCCATCTAGGTACTGACCAAGTTCAACATTGTTTAACTTCAGTGATTGGATGAGAACTGATGTTTCAACATGATATGGTCATAAGCTGACACTTATTCAATTGACTATTAAAAAAAGTCAAGAGAAATAACAATTCAGTCTGAATGGACTCGAAACAGGGAATCCAAGTTTTAACTGTGAACTGCACGACCATGATATACTAATGAATGAAAAGAAAACATTCCATCCTGTTTCTGTCAGACCAGCTATCAGAAAGATATTTTAATTTGATGAGATGGAAAAATGAAACAAAATGACCATTGCAAGGTATCAGATATGATAGAATGTGCCCAAAGCATCCCAAGAATGGTATTATAATACCATAATTAATAGAGCCAGAAGAAAGCCACTTCACCAACTTGTCAACCTTAAGAATAGATTTAAAAACGTTTCCAATTTTTCAATTCAGGATTATAGCATTTATGAACTATTATGATGTAAAGCATTAAGAAACATATAAGTAAAATCATGCGTCATCATAATGAACAAAGGCTATAATGCCAGACTGAACAATTAAAAAATGGCTAATATCCATGCTTCTTTTGTTCTCTGATCTTGATAGTGGCCAGGAGTATGGTTGAAAGGGTTATATCACAAACATTTGGACAATATTTTGAGTCCAGACAAGCATTTTTGTTTATGCAAACAAGAAATATTATTTTTTTAAATTATAAAAATAATTTTCTTGTCTATGATAAAACATTAATTAACAAAAAAATTGCTGCAGCAATTCCCTTAATTCATACGTACATACAGAAAAAATGACTACAAATTCTACAAGCCTTAACCATGATAGAAAACAACCAAACATCTATAAAATTTCAGTCAATTTACTAACAATGATATTAAATATATTTCCCAACTAATTTAAAAAACAACACAATACAATAAACTGATGCATGAAGTTGCAATATATGCAAAAAAATGATATTACTCCTATTAACATGTGAAGATATGATACTTAGAACAAAAAATAACACCTATTATGAGGACACTTGAAGACTACTACAGAAAAAAAAAAAAAATATATATATATATATATATATGCAATCCTATCAATAGAATCATAAAACTCTTTGATAATGGTTCACGAAAGCTAAAAAACTCAGAAGACATTGGAAAATTTATCTTCAATTTCTCCCCGAAAACCAGGAAAAGGGTCATAATCATAGAAAACTTAAGTAAAAAAAAAAAAAAAGGTTAAACAAAAAAGTTTTGTTGGTCTTTAACCAAATCTGCATAAATGGAATATTGCTGCCAATATACAGGGGGATACAAAAGTATCATCATATTGTTCATGAGTTCAATCCTTACTTGGAGCACCACTATTGTAACTTTTCACAAGACTAGACTAAGCTTAGTAAAAATATACTACTATTAGTAATAGTAATTATGAATGACAGAAATTTCTATCATTACAGTTTTATGGCTCAGCTGTGAATGACAGAAATGTTTACTACAATTCAATTTCATTATCATAGTCTGTGTTATGTTCATAAAACAGTAATGAAACACAAAAATTTAAATGAATGCTAGAAGCACTATTATAATACTGGTATAGTACTTATTTTATACCTACTTTTGCAGCTGCATGTATACCCATATATACAATTAAGTATAGATATACAAATGTATGCATATGTGTATAGTGATTTTGATTTATTTTTGTCAATTGTCTTAATTTTAGAAAGAAACTTATAGTTTAATAACTCTTCATATTTTCACTGAAGCCTATGGAATATCCATTGGTAATATGATCACTTGTAAATTGGTTTCCAATAGTATAAAGATTGAACTGTGCATTAGATATGCAGCCTTGTGCCAAAATTGGTCAAGCTTGACAAATATCTATTGCTGAAAGAACACACATTGAAACTTTAAAACTGAAACATTGAAAGTTTAAACTGACAAATTATCTTATTTGATGCACCTGCTGTGTTTTAGCATATATTTTTAACACTCCTACAAAGATATTTTCTCAATGATTACTAGATAAAATTTCATTTCTTATATTAAAAAAATTAGAATACTTTGGAGTTGTGTACTTTCCCCCACATAGCTTGAGACATTTGGTTTATATCTCTACTGCTCAAATGTTTAAAAATGATTTTTGGCTATGAAAAAAGCAAAGAATTAACAAAATTGAAATCAATAATTGCAAAATATGACAGACAAGTATTCTATTAATTTTTAGTTCTTTTATTAAGTGAAGCATTGTCAACCATAATTTACTTCTTATGCTTCATCTAATAAAATAGCAAATATTAAAGACATTGTACATAAAATAATAGCAAATATTGTGTGGAGTTTTGTAGAAATTAAAATCAGCATGTTACACTTATTTTTGTGGTCAAAAATAGACATTATGTAGCCTCCCACAGAACCAATCAGAATTGAGCACAAGAGTGTATAAAAAGGAGAAGCAGGCCCCTTTCTTCCTCTTTTTTTCTTCCTCTGGAGATTGGTCATGAAGCTTGGATTTCTTCTTGTCAGTTCATCATTGTAAAAAGATGCACATGTTAAATCTGAGAAAGTTCACTGATTTGGTGTCTTCCTACAAGAAAGTTACTTTGTTATGTAAATATGTTCTAGGTTTTTTAATTTGCATTGGGTTTGTGTTTTTCAATCTGTGATTTTTTTTCTTTATGTCAAGTTTATTACAAATTTATTGAAAATATTAATTTTCCTACCCACATAGTCCAGTCGATAGAGAAATTGACATATGAGGTTCCATTACTTGAAATCTTCTCTTCACTGGTTCCCAGTCTTGAAAATTACCAAAATAGTGCATAGTGTGTTTGTGATTTTGGTACAAGTGTGTTCAAAATGTGTTGTCACCAACTTGTTGTGATATGTTTCAGCTAGGTTGCTTTTTACTGTGTTCTAAGTTGGGTCACCATTCTGTTGTACCAAGCATTTGGGCAAAGGTGTAGGGTAAATTTAAAAAGCTTTAATTTGATCTTTTTCTTGTTAATCAATCCCTAAAGCAAACATTACAGAAAAATAGATTTTATTAGACAAAAGAGATGTGAGTTTAAGTCTTGTCAAGAGCTTGCTGTTTGCATTGTTTACTGTAGACTGTTTGCCTAGTTGCAATGAAAAACAACTAAAATTAAGATGAAATAAGTACTAATTACTATCATAAATTAATAATGTTTAGTAAAGCATTTTATGTTTCAGTAAACATAAAGATTATCACTGTAGTATTTGTACATTTTATATGGCATTTATTGCAGCAAAATAAATGTTTTCTTATTACTTTAAATGTTATTTTCATGGATAACATGTGTTTAAGTAGACGTCCTGTTTTTTATTTTTTTTATTTTTAAACAGTGTGAATTATTTTTATTGGCCTGTGCATTTGAGAGTTAATAAAGAAAAATGTGCTCTCCAGCAGGACTTGAATATGCATCCCTCTTTGTAACATGCTTTAGACTAATTGGCCACACTGAAAACACACAGTAGATCGTACAGTGTTTTCCCTTATAAAGTGGGGCACAGTTTCAAACACAATTTTTTTATTTATTAGGTCTCTTGAATGCACAGGCCAATAGACATAATTCACACTGTTTAAAAAAAATAAAAACTGAGTACCTACTCAAACATGTATATCCATATAAATAATGTTTAGAGTAATATAAAATAATGTACGATTAAAAATATGTGTTTATGTATCTGCATGATTAGGTACATTCGAGGAAAGTCAATGAGATTATCAAAACATTCCTGTTATTTGATGAGTCAATAATATTATCCAGAAAAAATATGCAGCAATTCTATTAAAAGTAGATTGTTAACAAGACAGTGTCATCCCAGTCAACAATTTGCAGTTAACAAAATCTAGTTTTACTTTTTAATGATTAGCATAATTAAAATTCATTTGAATTCAAATTGGGCTGTACTATCTTTGGAGCATGGTTACAGTCTCAGTAGAAAGAAGGTTAAAAGATATATGTATCTCTAGAAAAACAGAATAATGAGAGTTGAATTTGCCTTCTTATTTCAGACATGCAGCAGTTGAGTGGTAAAAGAAAGAAGAAAACTCCCACTTGAAGGCAACAAATGTAATGCATATGAAATTTTAGGTTAAATGAAAACGCAGTATTACATGTGCTACTGTCTCTTGATACTTGGATAAATTTTAATTGTCTCTCATTTGTTAGATTAACATTTCAAATTTAATATTTTTACAGAGGTTAGAGTTTGTTGTGGCATGATAATAACTCAGGTAATTTTAAAATAACTTTAAATTATTAGTCATCAATAGTATAAAACAAGAAAGGATTTGATAATTGGTCAGTATTTTAAAATGCTTTTCTTCTAGTTCTAGTTTTTGTAAGCAGAGCTGTAACAGTTTAATAACCAGTATTTCAAGTATATGTTTGTTTGTTTAAATATATATATATATATATATAAAATGGCAGTAAAGGGGTTACTGAGTGTGAAAAAATAAGAAAAGAGAGAAGCATTATTAAGAAGCAAGAACAATAGAAGAGTAATCAAGAAGACAGTAGATAATGATTGACATTGCATTTGAATTTTTGAAGATCAAATTTTCTGGAAAGTTTGTGTGTGTGTGTGTGTGTGTGTGTGTGTGTGTGTGCGTGTGTATAAAGGTTGTATCCTTGATATTGAGAATTCTTCCGTCATAAATATAGCAAATTTATATATTTCACACCTCAGTGTGATCTTCAGACTTGGAATTGATAGTTGCCATGTAGTGATGATTCTTATTTCCATACTGTCTATATCTATAAATGGTCTATTTTTTTATATTGAGCACTCTTCCTCTATAAATATAGCAAATTTTAGACTTTCTTGCTCTCTCTCTATCTATTTATATATATGTGTGTGTGTATGTGTGTGTGTGTGTGTGTGTGTGTGTGTGTGTTTATATAATGCCTGGTTTTTGAGCACATCCACCTGCTAGGATGGCTAGTCAATCCCTGTTGCTGTCACCAGCTCAGCCACATTTGTATTTGTTCAACATTGACAAGGCCCATCTGTGTTTTATAATTCAACTATTCTGAGTGGACTGTAATTACAGTTTCTGGGAGAGAGCACATAATTGACCGATCACTAGTTTGAACAAGGCTGGTACACTCAAACTCTCAGTCATGATCACTTGTAATTTCATGCTAGCACGACCATTAACAGCCTCCAAACAGTTATGTCTACCCAATTTCACTCACAAGGCTTTGGTCGATCTATGTATGTTTTTCAGGCACTTTCTAATTGTGCTGCATGGTAAGTAGTAGAAAAATTAAGTATGATGAAATTTGAATCTGAATCTTATGGTTAAAAATCAAGTATTCTAACCACTTGGCTATGCAGCCATAATAATAATGATGATAATACTAACAAAATTAACCAATGACTCCTTAAAGTTTTAGCTCTTTTGGCCTAATCTACCTTGATGGCTAATGGTAATCTGGTATATTTAAAATTTTAAGTAACACCCTCTCTAAAAAAATTGAAGATTGTGTACCTTACCTTATTCAAAACTAGGAGCTCATTTCAGGTTAGAGAGATTTTCACTTTGTGATGTTTTTTTCTTTTATATATTCAATAATAATTACAATAATAATAATAAAATTAATTCATTACTGCATAAAGTTTCCTTAAAATTCTAGCTGTTTTTGCTTAATCTACATTGTTGGGTAATGGGAATGTTAGGGTGGACAGATTTAAAATTTTAGGTAACACTCCATCTAAAAAAAGAGGACACCATGCACTAATAGGTTAAATAGTTTCAGCGTCCTGATTTAGTAGAAGTTGATTAAGCCTAAAAACCTAACTTACTATTAAATCCAGAGTGGTCTCCAACTTTTGGCTTATGGTATGTACATACATACATACATACATACATACATACATATATGTACATACTATAGGCCAAAAGTATATATATATTTCATACATTAATGTGATCTTCAGTCTTAAAACTAACAATCAACATACAGTATTGATTCCTATGTCCACACCACACTCTCTATATCTATAAACACTATCTTTGATGATGAGCACTCTTCCTCTATAAATATAGCAAATATTAAACTATCTATCTATCTGTCTATCTGTATATCTATCTACACAAGTGCAAAGTTCTATGTCATAATATCTGTTTCATTATTTGATTATTATTACTATTATACTATTACTATTATATTATTGCATGACATGAAAGAGTGTTATACCATAAGATATCACACACCTTGGTGTATCATCAAAATAACCATGAGAAACTAAAGTAACTTAGTCTGATGATGAAAAATATCATTTCTTTTTTGCAGAACTAATATTTGTTTTTCAGCATAGTTTTGTCAATGCACTTAATTCGGTGGTGAATATAAATCCCATAGATGTAACATTATACAATAAAAAATTCAAATCAAAATTCTGTTATTAAATACATGTCAGGTATTCAGGCATGTAAGATATAATTTCTTAAAAATTAAGAAGTAGTTTCTTTATTTTACAAGGACATTCACTAATGTACACAGACATTCAGGTGAAATATTATAAAAGTAAAATTCCATTTAAAATGTTCTGAAGATTGTTTAGTTTAGAGAATTATATCATAAAGATAGACACACCCATAAACTTGCACAGGAAACCAATCCCCTGTCCCGACAACACCTACACAGCTGTTGCCACTATATTAGAAGGCAGCCACAAATAAAGGTGTTGTTTTACAAAAATAAATCTATCTAAGATAATCGTTAATTCTAGGATGAATCTATAAAGGAAATTTCTCACCAGACACTAATTTTTTTTCTTTGCAATACACTTTCTCTGGATACAAACCTTTGAAATAATTATACTGAAGTGAAAAACCATAAAATACTATAAAAGAATAAAGAATATTAAAAAAGAAAAGAAGAAAAAAAAAAGTAAAGACAAATGTTTTTTTAATGACAGCTAATGCGATGATATGCTGGCAAAATATGCTTTATGTTAATTTTGAATGAATAAATGAGAAAGTGGTGAAATTAATTAACATTTATATTAGCATTAATTACATCAAACAAACACACTACATCATTGCCATAAAAACCTTTTAATATGTTTAAATATTATTAATAATGAAAAAATAGTGGCAGATGTACAGGCTTGCATTGACAAACAGGAATCCTATCATTTACTGTTGCATAGTTCTGTCATCCACCCATCTACACACACGCACAATAAAGTAAAATCACAAATTTTTATACAGGGTGAATCAAAAATAGCACCCAGAATATTGGAAGTCACATTGATTTTTCTCTTTTTTTTTGTTGTTTTATTCATTTCACCCCAAGCAAGGCAGTAAAGGCACTAAGATGCAAATGGTTACTAAATGTGAAAGAATGAGAAAAAGAAAAACATTATTAAAGAGTAAAAGAACTGGAATTAAGAAGACAAAAGATGACAATTGACATTGCATTTAAATTTTTGAAGATCAAACTTGACTGGAAAGCAAGAAATCAGAAGAGTGTTCCACATGTGAAAAGTGCAATAGAAGAAATCATAAAACTTATGGTTACATCTAGAAATTTCAGTTGTAAAATGATGAGACCTAGCTGCCAATCTAGTATCGTGCTTAAATTAGTAAAGTTAAGAGGAAAGCTCATTAGAACATTTACAATGAAAATATTTATAGGAAAAGCACAGGGAAGCTATGTTATGGTGATGGGAAAGTGACTGGAGCCAAAATACCAGGTCAAGATATTTAACATTGTAAATTCTTCTTTGTATTTTATCAAGAATCTCTAAATACATAGCAGAAGCACCATATTACTAAGTCTTGAAGATTAGTAATGTTCTTAGTTAATTCTAGATTAGACAAATATGTTTTTTTTTTGTTTTTACTGATTTCTGCCTTCTTGTACACTGTAATAGAAATGGCAAAATGAATAAACGACTAACAGCCATACAAAACAGAAATCAGCCACTACTTTTGACTCACTCTGTACATACATCTATTTTAATATTACATTCAAACATGTTTCTTTGAATAATATAGACATATTATGTCTATTTATTTTTATAATAATCCTTTCTTGTTCTCTAATCAGTTTCTTGTTAAGATTAAAATCATCAAGGAAGGTGCTGTAGTTTTTTCTTACCAAAATACTTTCAATCTCCTCCAAGATCATACTCCGGTGTGAATTGCAAAGACAAACCTATTGTATTGAGAGATATTAAGTTGTCATTTGCAATTATAATTTGCCTTTTCACAAGGTTACACTTAAATTATCAAGTGTTGGTATCGTGATGAGCTGCTGGATCATCTGATTTAAAATATGTATTCGGTGGAGTAATGGATAGCAGCTCAGATTGAGGAATCAGAGAGCTGAGTTTGAATTAAAATTCCAGTTGAATCCATTACATTCACTTATGTACTAATACCCTTGGAAAAGGTATGAATCCTCTTCTTCTCCCCCCAGCTATTGGTAAATAGCAGGATAGACCAGGTTCTATAGCGTTGGATGGCATTGGTCTACAACAGAAAGAAATGGCAACCTACTGTGGGAAAAAATCTGACTCATCAGTCATGTATCAAAAGATACATGATCGCCTAAGCATGTATCATGCATGGCACATAACTGACTGATATTTAGGCAGCATATCTTCATTCAAACATGTTTCATTGAATAATATAGACATATTGTGTCTATTTATTTTTATAATAATCCTTTCTAGTTCTCTAATCAGTTTCTTGATGCTAATATGAAATTCATGAAGAAAGCAGCTGTAGTTTTCTCCTACCCAAGTACTTTCAAATTACATGATCCAGCAGCTCATCATGATACCAACACTTGGCAATTTAAGAATAACCTTGTGAAAAGGCAAATTATAATTACAAATGAGAGCTTAAAAACTCTCAATAAAATGAGTTTGTCTTTGCAATTCATCACTGAGGATGATCTTGGAGGAGATTGAAAGTACTTGGGTAGGAAAAATCTATGGTGCCTTCCTTGAAGAATGTCATCTTAATATCAAGAAACTGATTAGAGTTAGAAAGGATTATTATAAGAATAAATAGGCATAATATGTCTATATTGTTCAATAAAACATGTCTGAAGATATGCTGCCTGAATATACATATTTTAATATTATATATATATATATATATATATATATATATATATATATATATAAATACAGACAACAAATGAAAATAAATTTTAAAAAATGTAGATAATCAATATCTGATTAGCAAGGGATCTTTTTAAAATTTCTGTGTTGTCATAGTGAAATATTTCAAAATCAATCTCAGTTGATGATCAATAATCAAATATTGATTCTCTACAGTCATGCTATTTGAAGTCTTACATCTATCTTTTATATTTTCAAATTGTCTGATGAACAAGACACTGTGAGATGTGTACATGCAATTATAGTGTTTGCGACGAAAAACTTCAAAAATCTATATAAATTAATATTTAGTAAAATGAACCAATTATACAGATTCAAATTACAATGGGAACATTATTAGAATATATTCTCTTAATTAATAAATTTCAGATAAAACAAAATCCTCTTTTTATTGAAAATTATTAAGATACAATATCCCTGTAGAGTGGATACCAACTTAAAATTAACTTATAATGGAGAAAGTTAAAAATTACACATCATTTAAAACATATATCAAATTATCAATCTGTAATATTTCAGCTTTTAAGCATGTATAGTTATTAAGTTATGAGAAATTTTTAATACTTTCAAGTAACACACATTCAAATAGAGCTGAGCATTCTTCTGTTAAAATATTTATGTACATTCGTGTGTTTAGTACTATGTTCACATATCAGGCATAAATAAAAGATAATATATCAAGTATCCAGTCCAAATAACAGTCCGAATAAAAGTCTGAGCCAAAGTAGTAAGAGACGTTATTAAGAAATTTCCCTATGTCTAGTCTATTTCCTGTTGTACAAAAATTCTCTTCATAAGAAGAAATTGGACTAAAAAGAAAATTTGTAAAAATCACCTCAACAATTTCTTTATGATAACATTTTTGTATTTGTACTCCATTTACTTTCTTTTCCTTTTTGTGAAAGTTGAATATTTTTACAAGGCCAAATTTTCACCTCCTCAAACATCCATATGGTCAAACACTCATTCAGAAAAAGGGTAATTATGAAAAATAAAAGGATTTTTTTAAAAATTGAGATTATATTATGTCTATGGAGTTTTTAAAATGTGAGAGAAGATTTTAACAGTAAATATAGTGGATGCCTACTGTAATGTGATGGTTAACAATCAGTTCCTTAATGCAATGAGTTTGATCATAATCAGGTGTTTTCTGTAATGGCTTTATGTCAGACTAAAGTAAATTTAATAAATAGATGTAATGAATATGGTAAAATGTGTAATATAAAATTTGAGGTATGCATCATTCTCAGGAGACCATGGAATGACATCTGAAAAGTCTTGCTCTCCAAGGTACAGGCCTGGCAAAGTTGTAGTGAAGATAGTTCCTAATGCATCAGTTATCCTCTTTCCATGCTGACAATCTTGTCCAAAGGAAGCTTGGCACCACTGTCACTGCAGTTGCTAGAATGAGGTTGAAGACATTACTAGACTCCTTTAGGGACTTCAAATTTGTCTATATGGTTTATTTCCCAAACTTTTCCTATAAGTGAGTATGACTGCAAGGTAGTAGAGATTTTTAATTCAGAACTATCTTTCTTCTAGACTGGCTGCCATCCAAGACAAGAAAGCCATGTCTGTCTGCTATACCTATAGCTGAAAGTAGAAAAAGAAGAGGTAGATTTGTGTCTTTCCCAAGGCCATTAGTGGGAAGTAAATTCGAACCATCTCTGATGAAATGTGAACTTCCTTATCAATTTTGTTTTACATGCTATCAGCAATTAGATCTTACATCTCTACAAAATAAAATATAATAAAATGATAAATCATATCCTTGCTTGGCTTTGAAAACAAAGGTTTAGGAGGAGATTCCACATCTGTTGCAGGTCCTCTTATGGTTGGTAAGACCTATATGGGACAGGCAAATCTTTTTTACAGTGACTGCAGAAGATGGTTTGGTACCTGGAGTGAGTTCTGGCTTTACAGTTATATTTTTTTTTATTCTGTTATAGCTCTTTGGTTTGCTTCAGGTAGGATAGTTGCTTGGAAGACTTTATATTGCAGATATTAACAAGTGTGTTAGTTTTGTGTGTATTTTTTAGGTGAAAGTGTGCATTCAATGTGAACAAAAAGTGTAGAAGAAGCATACAAAAAAATTCTGCTACAGACATTTATTGCTTTTATGTTGACTGTATTGAAACAAAATTAAAAGCTCCCTTGAATATATCTGTTTTTCTTTTTGGTTCTGAAATGATTTATGGGAAGTAAGGATACAAACAAGTGAAGACTGTCAAGCTTAAGTTAGCCTCGCACTGGGTTGGGATGGCCAAATCTCTACTTCATGAGTAGGGCTGCTGAAAACACATTCGAATGGTCTTGTTGGAAAGTGGGAAGAGAGAGATTCTGTCCTTTTCAGAAGTGGGGTCATAAAATTGCGCATGTGACCAGAAATCCTTTCCAGTTTCTTTATAACTTGCATCATGGGAAAATGAATTTTTGTAATTCTTTATTATTATTTTATTTATTGCTTTTATTTCATTTTCCCATACTATGTCTCTTTGTGTGCAGTGTCTGTTGCCCAATGGTGGTTGTCTGATTAAGAGATGATAGTCTTTTCTAAAGGAGTATCTATATTTTTTTTATAGTGCTACTCTGCTCTGTCAGTTAAAGACCAGTTCATGGAATAGGGAGGTCTGTCTTAGTAAGGTGATAATTGTCCATCCATTTTTAGGATATGGCCTGCCCAGTACAGAGGAAAATTTTTTTTACAATTGTTTATCCAATACAAGTCTCAAGTGCTACTTAAGGTCAAGGATTACTGAACGATGTTGCAAGGGTGTATAGGGATGTAGCACGGGTTGCATATTATGAGGATATGTAAGATAGATGACGGTTGACCCTTGACTTGAAGAGGTTAAGATGTAGTCATCAAGGAAATATCTCCTAGGGAGTTTATTCCATATTGTAACAGTTCTGGGGAAGACACTCTCTGAGTGAAAGTTACTCCTTATGTTGTATCCTTAAAGAAGGTTACCAGCAGACAAAGGTGGTACTTGAGTGAAAGGAACAGCAATATGGGCATAGATAAAAAGAAAGAGAGGTTTATTGTAAAAGAGAATACACTACTGAAAGACAGGGAATCAGTCAGCAGGCTAGTAATTCCTGAAGCAAGTCTGCCAGGTATATCCTGTGCTCACTATATATTTCTACTGATATAGTCAGTCCACATAAGGAGTATGGGACATTCTATTACAACACCAATACTTACCAATGGAATATGAAGGTAATGAGGATTAGTTGACTATGTACGTGGCATGGCGGGTCCTAGCTGTGAATGTCTGAACTGGTGGAAACAAGGAATGTAGTTTACCTGTACATCTGCTATGAAAATAGCAGTAGAGCAGTGATAAGATAGTAATTTTCTATCTGTGGGAAAGGAGTTGGAGGTAGGAAAACAATTCATCACCCACAAGACTGTGCAAGCACTTTTGAGCTTAGTTGAGGCTTGAAAGTAAAGATTAGAAAGCTCCAGTCCAGATGTAGCAGCAATATTCCCTTTTTAGTCTGATCTGACTCTTGTAAAGATAGAACATGGCAGAACGAATCAGATACTTTCTGGAATAGTACAGGGAGCAAACCACTTTTGCAGCATCTCCAACAATGGACAGTATATATGTTCCACTTGAGGTGTGGTGTGAGCTTGAGTCCCAACAAATATTTCAGGCAAGGAGCCTCACTGAGAGCACAACTGTTCATCATAACTGGAAAAAACTCAAGCTCACCTCTGTGATGATGAGACTAGCTTTGTTTTGGATGTTTTCAATGCTTGTAGTATTAACCAACATATCTTTAATACTTGTAGCATTGTCTGCAATAATAAAGTCTACTTGATGTAATTAAAGCTAATATAAATGTTAATTCATTTTGCCACTTGCTCATTTATTCATTCACAATTAACTTAAAGCATATTTTGCCAGCATGTTATATTTTCTCATTAGCTATCATTAAAAAAGCATTTGTCTTCATTTCATTTCTTCTCTTTGTCAGTGAATATTATTCATTATTGTTTCATAACATTTCATGGTTTTTCAATTCAGTGGATCATGAATTAATTTCAGTAAATTGTGAGGATGATGCAACAATACTGAAAGTGTTGAAAGCAGTGTAAATATCCCTAGTATATGAGCCAGGATTCAATAAAAAAGAGAGGTAGTAAAATGACTTTGTAGACTCATATTTTGCTCTAGACACTCGTAAAGTCTACCAAAAGCTTTCTTTACTTTAGTCTGTATCTTTTTAACTTCCTGGATAACACAACCAAAGTAGATGAAGTCTTGAACTTCTTCCAGCTGCGATGGATCAATGAAGATGGAAAGTAGACAACGCTTCTACTAAGGTACAGTCTAATAGGACATGATTGCTTTCATCAGGTTGACTCTCAAGCTGAAAGATTATGTGGATTTTGCAAAGTTGAATGTTACTGGCTGAAGGGCCACTTCTATGTGATCAACTAAAGCCATATCATCTGCAACTAAATGTTCTCTAACTAGATGCACCATAATCTTAGTGTAAGCTTCGTGTCACTTGAGATTGAACTAGTTGCCATTTGTATATGTGTATATGTCTTTGTCATCCATGTTCACTGTTGTTTGTTTCAACATCATGCAAAAGAATATTGAAAATAATATGGGAGCCAACACTCAACTTCACTTCATATTTTCTGCAATTAGGAAAAGATTTTGAAAAAGAGTTACTGTCATGCATAAAATAATTAAGCTGTGCTTCATAAACTTGGATAATCATAGTGAGAAACTTTGGTAGGCAGTCAAATTTATCCCAAGATTCTCTAGAGATTCACTCTGCTTTCAGTGTTGAATACCTTTCTCAGGATAATTCAGGTGACATGCAGCCCTTTCATTTTCTTCTTGCTATTTTTCATGTATCTATTTTAACCCCTTCCATGCCAATTATTTTTGAAAAAACATTTCATTTTCAGACAATTTTTTTTATTTGTTTTTAATATAGTAACTAAGAAACTGAAGTACCCAAGCGGTGACTAACACCTCTACCAAACATATGAGTTGACAATTGGACTTATTTCAAGTTCAGAAGGGCATTAAAAGATTCAAGATCAACATATAAACATGTCTGTAGCTGGTTTTTGAATGTTATGTTTTGGACATGCTTATTCGTTCGTGTCTGAAAAAGACAGTTTCGGTAAAAACGTATATATATGTCTACACCAGGGAAGGTGTTAAGGCATAAATCAAATTGGTTGTACCATGATTAACTTTAAATCCGCACAGTCTGTTAAGGAAGGGACCTTTGATAACATAATCTACTAATCTATTTTGCAGAAAGCAACATGATACCCATTGATAATTTGATGAGTCTAATTCCATTCTTTTATTTTTGTAGAGCAGTCTGATGACTGTAGATTTAAAATTCTGATGTAGTTTGCTCTGTTCCCAGCAGAAGATAAAAAGTTTAGGGAGCCTTGCATACAGAGTTGGGCCTTTGTGTTTTCAGGTCTCTGGAGGGATGACATCAATTTCATGTGACCGTATCACTTTTTTGCTGCTTTCAAGTTTTCTTGTGCCTCATATAGATACAGTTTAAATATATAAGTAATATTCTACAGATACACATATATTAGGTTTGAAAGAATATCCTGTTGTGTTTTTGGCATGATCACTTTGAGGGTCTTTTTCAATACTTACTGTAAAACAACCATTAATTTTACATTCCAATGTTTTTTCTTTCTTTTTCTTTACAGATTACTTAATTTCAGAGTAGGTAAATTTTGTAATTATTTTACTCTTTTAAAAAGAGTTTAGATCCGGCCTATATCAGACACTGTACACTGTATGAATCTAAAAAATGGTTCTTCAAAAATGGAAGCAGCAAAAAATATTCATTCTGTTTATGGAAATGAAGCTTTAAGTGTCCAGACATGCCAATGATGGTTTGACAAGTTCCAAGTGGGATATTTATCTTTCAAATATTCCCTTGATCTGGATGAACAAATTCTGTCAATGTTGAGCTTCTGCGAGTTGAAAACTGTTTATTATTTGTGAAAAGGTTAAAATGGATATTGAGTTTCTTTGGATTTAAATTTGAAGTATTTTATGCCAGAGGGATCAACAATTTGCCAAATAGATGGGATTGAACTATCAATAATCAGAGGAAATATCTACATTAAATATATTAATTATAACCAAGCAAATATTTGTTTCTATTTCATCTATAAATGTAACAGAGCTTTCTTTCCAATCTAATATTACATTCCCTTTTTTGTGTCTTAGTATCAATGTTATCATGGATGAATATCTTCACTCTTCAGCAAGTAACCCATATTAGGTTGATGCAAAGGTTTCTAGAACCATCTTTTGTATAATATTAAGTAAATCTTCTTTGAACTTTATTCAACTCAATCAGTCAAATGTAATATGCTGTTTACAAACATGGGAAAAAAATCAAAAACTTGGAAAATGGGTTCCATATAAACTGAGGGAAATCAACATGGCCACTATTTAAACTCTTGTTTTTCTCTTCTTGGTCAAAATAGAAAGCCTGCAAAAATTTTTCTATGCATAAGACAAGCAAATGGCCTGTTTGAATGATGCACTTGAACAAAGAAAACTGTTTTCTGGGTAGAAAAGTCAATCAGTGATGCAGTAAATGGTAAATGCAATGAAACAAAAGATCAGGAAGCTGGAATGGGAAGTTCTTCCGTGTTTGTTATATTTTCTAAACTTTTCATCTTTATACTATTATTTCTCTTCCTTAGTAAATCAATGATTCCATCATGTTTGAAATCTTGAAAAATACCTCAAAGAATTCTTGAAATCAAAACAAACATTGTTCTTTAATGATGGATATACACAATTTATCTGGAAGTAAATATAAGATCATATGCTCACAGGGAAAATACTTTGATGAGTAAATAATGATACTATGAATTTTTATAAATAAAATATTTTGTCTGAAAATGCTGGAAACCTTTGCATCTAGCTTATATAGAGAAACTCTGTCTGGAACAATCTAGCCAGTTCGAATATCTTGAGAATCCATAGAGCAGTTTAGATGTATTTTCACAATCAATCAGAAATGTCCTTACTGTATAAACATGAACTCTCCAATGTGGTTAACCAGTCAGTATTGAAATGCATTAGGTGAGCTTGTGTGTTGTATGACTGTTTGCATTCACAATGACTGAAGAAAAAGATTTTTTACATCTCATGTAAGATATTTAGTAAAAAAATTGTATCACTCTGGTTACACCTCGTTGAACTTACATGCAACTTCTGGCCAAAGAAAAAATCCCCATTAAAATGCCAGGGATATGGTTAAGTAAAATTTAATGAAGCAGTTGATGGTGATCTAGCAAAAGGATTTTAGAGATTGGTTTCAGAAATGTGACAGAAGCTCAAGACAGAAATGGTGGAATATCCCACAAGGAGTACTTTTAAATGGACTAAGGTACTATTGGTGAAAGTAGACTATTTTTTGATAAATAATAAATAACTGAATAGTTTCTGGGCAGGTCTTGTATGTAAATTTGTATATATATATATATATATATATATATATATATATATATATATATATATATATATATATATATATATATACATACACACATATATATATATAATTTACATAGTCACCTGAAAATCGCATGAAACATTTTGGCTAAGGTTTTCCTTGTATTTTTTGTTTCGTTTTTGTAGGTCTTTTGGCAGGTAGTCAGTTTGGATTTTTGTATATATATATATATATATATCACAAACATTATGTCTGTTTATTTTTATCATAATCCATTCATATTCACAAATATTTTTCTGTATATTACAATTGAATAAAGCAAGAAATGCACCATAACATACATAATGTTACAGTACATTTCTTGCCTTATTTGATTGTAATGTACATAAGCTGCAATGACCAATCAAAATACAAGTATATGAGAATTCAAAAAACTTGACAACGGACCTTGGTTATAATAATTAATGCTTTAATGTTAGGGTTAGACTAAAATAGAAATCATTCTAACTTATTAATATTAAATTTTACTATAAAATTGAAAATGAAAAATTACCAATTTTAAATTTTTAATTTATTCTATATTAAGTTTAAAATATTATAAAATTATTTAAAGAAGAAACTGAGGAAAAAATACATATGTTTTGTTATTTATTTTGTCTTAATTGAAAGGCCAAAAATTCAGTTAGAATAAACATTAAAATCTAATGTTGTACTAAGCTTCGTTACAGCTTAGATATGTTTGGAGTGATGATATGGGTAGGGTGAAGTCTTGCAAAAGACTATACATACACAATCAGATTATAATACACAAACAAGTAGACATATTTGGATATATAAACATGCAAAAACATAAACGACACAGGAAATAGATATCCACAACCCTTAAAGAAAAAAAAGGAAAAAAACAGACAACATATACATACAATGAAAGGCATATATAAACACATACACATACATTAATAATGACACACACATATACACACCAACAAATATTCAACTTTGAAAGTGTTAGTAAACAAATTCAAACATACTATTAAAATATAACTTACATGGGCAGAAAAACAAATATTCGTCAATGAACAACATAAAGAAAAAAAAGACACTAAAATATATAGAAATGGATAGAAAAATAAATATATACGTATACACACACATAAAAAAACACCAAATTCAAATGTCCAGGAAAGATGTAACACTTAAAATAAAATAAAACTATCTAATATATAAAAAAGAAAAATCATAAACACACAAATATAAATAAATATATACTTATATACCCCTGAGTACACATGCACAAGTACAAATATATAACAATATGTAAAAAAATACATATATACGTATGTGTACATACATTCATCACAAAAAGTAGGAACATATAGAAACATACATAAATATACCTACACACATGCATGCACACATACATATATATACCTATATACACACATATACATATATACACACGTATACATATATATACACACATAAAAATAAATATAAATATATCATCCAACACAGTAACATAAAAATATATATATATACACACACACACATATATATACACATATACATACACACACATATATATATAATATATATATATAATACATATATACAAACACATACATACATATATATATATATAATATATATATATAATACATATATACAAACACATACATACATATTTATATATATATATATACATATATACACATACATACAAACATATATACATATATATATATATATATACACATATACATACATAAACCTACACATATACTAACAATATTATCCAAATGACAATAAAGGACTATAAAGTCCATACAAGATTAAAATGTAACAAAATACAACTGTTGATTATTAAATCCACAAGCAATTTTAAAACCACTATCAAACAAAAGTAGATTATAGTTAGCATTGATAATGCATTCGAAAACACTAAGATATACATATATACAGATATATATATACAAAAATATATAGACACACACACACACACACACACACACACACACACACACACACACACACACACATATATATATATATATATATATATATATATATACGTACAAGCACATACGTACATATGCTTACACACCCATACATATACAAGGGCATAAATATATAAACAAGCACATATATAACAGCCATCAATGCAAACATATATATATACACAAACATATAACTACAAGTACAAATATATTCATATATACATACATACACACAAACATACACACATTCACATATGCATATAGATATATATATACCTACACGCACATAAACATATACACACATGCAAATACAAATATATACAGACACACATATATATGTATATATATTTATAAAAATTCACATACACATATATACATCTATCTATAAAAATATACACACATGTGCAGACACAAACAACATAATATATATATACCTACATATACAGTGACATGCATAAGTATTGGATACATGTTATTTTCTGTTATAACTCTAGTTTATGTTCGGCATTTTGCCTGATATTTTGTAAGTAATATCTCGTAAATACTTGAATAATGAAGTCTTGTACTTATGATTACTACTGTTGAAAGATTGCACATGTCCTCGCCAACGTTCTTTGAATGTATTCATAGTACTTCCAATGTAAAAATTTTTAATATTGGGGTTTTCTAGTGTAGAAATTGTACTCAGATAAACTAGAGAACTAGTTAAACAATTATTCTGTAATGGGCAATTATTCAGATTCCTACAATTGCACAAGTTGTTATTGGTGTAATATACACACACACACACACACACACACACACACACACACACACACACACACACACACACACATATATATATATATATATATATATATATATATATATATATATATATAATACAAATATAAAATTTGTCACTTAGCTGAATAATGTTACCTTCAGCATTGTGACTCTTCTAGAGTTTTGTAGCCGGATCCTCCAGCAATCCCGTCATCAGGTGATATCAGCTATGTGTATATATATATATATATATATATATATATATATATATATAGATAGATAGATAGAGAGATAGATATAGATATCAATATGCAAGAAAATTCCATGGTAAATTTATGTCAGGTTATTACAGCCTTTTACCTTTTTTAACAAAATGCTATACAATATGGGATATTTAAAAACATAAGTAATAAAAACAAGAACAAAAGTGATAAGAAGCTGGATAAGCTGTGCTAGACTGTATATTTATTTATGCATATTGAATACCAGAAATTTAAAATTTAAATCTGAAGACAAGTATCTGAGCTTCTTCAATATTTCTTTTGATGTTTAATTATAACCAATGTTTGTATATATTTTGGTTCCATCACACTACATATATATATGATTCCAACAATATAATAAAAAACATTATTTAGTCTGAAGAAGTCTTTTTGAAGGACAAAAAGTGTTACATAGGATTTTTTCTATATGTCATTCAATTTCCCATATATATGTGTGTGTGTGTGTGTGTACTAGCTGATATACTTGGTAATTCCTGTGAAAGTGGATATTATCCCCAGATCCTGTTCCCATATCCTTTCTTCAGTTATCTGAAAGTAACAATTCAAATTAAGCATCACTGAAAAGGGCTATTATGTGTTCACAAAGAATACCCAACCACCACCCCTAGGATTTTTAGAGGAAATACCAATAAGCTATGAATACCAAAATCATAAAGCAACTTACGTAATAACAGGTAAATTAGTTATTCAAAAGTAACAATTCAAAGTAAGAAGCCTTGAAAAGGGCTTTTGTATGTTCACAGAGAACATAGAACTTAGGAGGGCTAGTGTTAAAATAAATTTACAATTTGCCAGTTCCACTTGGAGCATCAAGGAAGAATAACTCTCCTCTTTCACCTTCAATGCTTGAAATAATTGTTCTATAAACACCCAGTTGGTCCTCCATCAGTTTGTGTTCGTTATCTGCTATATATGCCATCCTTTCCTCAGTGTCATAGCTGATCTCCTGCATATACTCAATTGCAAGATTGTTTGCTGCCTGCTCAGGTTAAGGTAGGCTAAATGTGGCAATTCCTTGGCCTCCCATAGCTTACACTTGCATGTCCATGTCAACTAATGCCTCATTGTAAATGGCATCATTGAACATGACAATTTCCACTGAAGTTTGCCTTTGAATCCTTTGTAGGATGTCCTCTGCTATGCTGGTTTTGTGGGTCGCCCAAAGCTTGAGAGGCTCACCCAAGCCACATGACATCAACATGATGGGAAATAACTGGTGCAATTAACATGGTGTTCTGTTGACTGCTGCCTCCTCCAGTATCTGGTCCCAGTGGTCATTGTCCTCCAGTAGACCATGTTTGGTGCAGGCTTCTCTGTAGGTCATACAGACTTCTTCATTATACCTTTGCAGGTCTGTGAATGATGTAGGATTTCTAACAGTGTGCAGCAGCAGATGCAAAAAGAAGCACTCCTGCTGATTGGGGGGCACTGTGTACACCCACTTGATGGTCCCGCTTCTGAAGACAGCATTTTCTTCCCAGCCCTGAATTTGTGCTTCTTGTTTGTGTCTGCTCCATCTATTGTGTGTCCAAGTGTAGTAGATGGGAACTTCAACATACAGCGGTGTTTGGGCAAACAGTTCACTAAGGCATAATTTGATGAAAGCTGTCAAAGTGGTTTCTAGTGTATTCGAAACTACATTTTGAGCAGTTTCTTCTGTGAAATATACACCCTAGCCATTTTTGAGATGAACAGCTAGATTCACCACTGTTGGATGCTGCTCATGAAGCCCAGGATGCAGCACATTGCCTCACTAGAGCCCAACTGATAGATTATACAGGGTGACCCCAAAAAACGGGAACTTTTTAACAATCCAATAAAACCAAGAGTGATGAAAGAAAAATATTTAATTCATAGTAATTGAAGCCTTAAAACATGCCATTTAAGAAACAATGATGGAATTTTCATTTTTTTAAAATTACGTCCTGTAGATGGCGTCCTCCTGTACGAATGCATTCTTGAAATCTGCTGTTGAGATTCCTCATTGAGTGCTGCAACATCTCAGCTGGGATACTGTGAATTTCATTCTCGTTACTAAAATGGCGAAATGTTTACTTGCTCAAGGTCACTGTCTCGCAGTGTTGCCACTTGCTCATGTCTGGCAATACGCACTTCAAAAATTCCCGTTTATATATAGATTTCAATATTGAATGTAATGAATAGTTTAAGAAACAATTCTTTCTCAAATTTTTTATTTCAGTTTTGCTTTTGGTTATGATTTCATATCATCTAATTAAACCACCATAATTAAAAGTAAAACTTAATGGGGAAGGGTACATGGTTCATGCCAATTAAGGACACTTGGATTTTTTAAAGAAGGATATCTATTTCCACAGCTAAATTTTTTTTTTACACAGATGATATATAGCATGAAAGTATCCTTCAAACAGGTTGTTATTCCACAAATAATAACAACCACAATATGCCTTTTTAAAAGTAGGTTGAAATATGAACTTAGGTAAAGTTTCTATACACAAATAAGCTCAATTTAAATGTTATTTTATGTTTAAATGACCAAATGGATTGAGCCAGTTTCTTTGTATTTAATAGATTCAAACCTGGCGAATGTAATGATGCACATAGTGAAATTTGAAATGAATTAATTTTTTTGTAATGTAAACACACCGCAGAGATTATATTCAAAGAAAAATTATGCTGAATTAATGTGTTAAATAAAGATTTTATTTAAAAAGTAACCTGTGATTCATTTAGATGTTGTCCCTTAAATTTTTAAAATCAAAAAAAGATCCATATCCCTGTCTGGAATTTTAAGCTTTATAAGCATTACTATCTCGAAACATGTATATCTTAATTTCTAAAAAGTTTGCAAGACCAATTATCTCCCTTGCTTAAACAGTGTTTTGTGCAAAACCTGGCAGAGAGCTGCAATCTAGGCACCCTAGCATTCCCATTATAGAGTTTTATAAAAAAAGCAATTAGCCCAGTAACAAACTGGATGTTAGTTTAACATGTATGCAAAGTTTCATTAATATTGGTTCACAGGTTTAGGCGTCAACTTGATTCAGACTGAAATTGCCATTGTTATATATATATATATATATATATATATATATATATATATATATATGTATATATAATTAACCCTCTCTCCTTAGCCAACCTGTGTCCAAAACAGGCTTGATTGTATATTTAAATCAGATTTATATATACAATCATATATATATATATTATATATATATATATTATATATATATATTATATATACAACCAAGCCTAATGCTAAAGATTTTGACATAGTTAATTGTATTTCAGACATACTGAGAAAAAAACTTGTTTATTTCACATTAGATCTTTTTAATTTCTTCTCCTACACAGAAAACAATACTAAAATTCCTTTTCAGCTATAATTCAGCTTCACCTACAATCCTATTTATAAGTTAACCTAGTATATTAACTGACCTCTAAAATTCTGAGGTTTTGATTCAAGCTGAGGCCTATATTTAGTGAATAAATTAAAAATAAAGTATCACCACTCCCAGTAGTTTAGAGAATCAAAATGGACTATTTTTATTTATTACAGTAGATATTTAGCCTTAAAATGTCAACTTATGTATTAGCATATGGTATATACACATCTATCTATCTAGAGAGAGATCATTAGCATATGGTATATATATATATATATATATATATATATATATATATATATATATATATATCTATATATCTATATATATATATATATATATATATATATATATAGAGAGAGAGAGAGAGAGAGAGAGAGAGATTTAATCAATGCAAAACAAAATAATAACATTAATCCTGGAGTAAGAAATTACGAAATAGATTGTAAAATATCCCCAAATATACATAGGTGAGGCATCTAGGAATTTAAATAAAAGATTATATAACAAATAAGTGATCTTTTGCAAGACAATACACTTAGTTCATGTGTCACTCCATCATAATAGGTGTGCCATAAACTTGATTTAAAGAATGCAATTTTGATTAAATAAGAAAATAAAAGTGCATTAATTTCTGCATTCTCTATGGAAGATTTACATTCAGAATCATGCAACATATATCCTTTTCTCAAGATTGCATAATTCCTGTCTCTGGCCATGGCACTCAAAGTGGTCCACTCTAGACTTTGCTGCCAATATTGTATGATTTTGGGAAACTTGAATCGACCCTATTGGAATGACACACTGGCCTCAATCGTAAGGAAGAAGAAGAAAAGAGACATAGATAGTGAGAGTGTGTGTGGTGTGAATGATAGGGGTGTGGGTTACAATTGGTGTTATGTCACCAGGATAAGACTCTATCAAGTTGATCAGAGATGACACACTGGCCCCAACCAAGGAGGGAAAAGAAGCCAGATGTCCCACAAGGTCAGTATTACTCAACAAAGCTAGTAACTGAAGATGAGAGGAAATTTTTATATTCCAGAAATTTTTTAGATGTTTTATGAAATTGTATTTTTCATTTTTTTAGTCAATTTCCTTCTTATGAAGAGAGTTTTCATATAGCAGGAAATAGACTACAGCCTGTCTGAAGTTATGCAAACTAAATAAACCTCAATAACTCAAAATATTCTGAACCAATATTTTGTCAAATTTAAACTTGTCCATTTCCACCCTTAGTAAAATATTTAACTAAATTTTCTGCCATTTTAATGGTTAGTTTTTGAGATATTTGGAATTTATGAAAATTAATTCATTGAAGTTAGTATGCAAATTAAATTAATATTAGCTTAAGACCTCTGAAATCTAATAAAAACTATTTTTTCTTTTTGTCCATAATATATATTGAAAGATGGGTAAAGGGAAGGATCTAACAACTGTTGGAAAACATACAAAATTACTGAGTGAGGGAATGTCCACATTGGAGTTATCAAAGGAGCTTTGCAGAGATTATTGAATGATAAAGAAGGCTGTTGAAAATATAAGTAAGTTGAGAACTTGAAACAAAGAGGAAGGCTTTAAGAACCTGCTTCCTCAAGCTGAATGTAAACTAAAGTGTGTTATAGCAAAACAACCACTTTTGACAAGTGCTCAAAAGGACAAAAGGTGTAGAATACTTTGTGAATTGGGACCTGTAAAAAATCTCATAGGCAACCTTCTCTTGCTAAAGCAAATATTTTAACACATCAAAATTAGGCCAAGTAATACATGAAAATTGATGTTTCTAAAGTAATTTTCATGAACAAATCTTGAGTGACATTTGATGGACCTGATAGATAGGCCAAAGGATGGATCTTATCCAATTCAGATGCAACTGTGGCTAGAAGAAGGCAACAAGGAAGTGGTAGTATTATGATATGAGCAGGAATTGATGACCAAACCATTACAGAACCATTCAAAGCCAATGAAGGAGTTAAATTGAACTGTGCTAACTATTGTGATTTTATGAACAAGACTTTCTTTGTATGGTGCAAGTCTCAGTCTCACAGTTTCAAAGTGAAGTGTGTATTTATGCATGACAATACTCTTTCTCATGTATCTAAGCTTACCTGTGAATTCTTTGAACATAAAAGATTTGTAGGAGAGAAGATAATGGAATGGCCACCATCAAGTCCTGATCTGAATCCAATCAAAAATATATGGTCAATTGTGAAGAGGAAATTATATGAAGATGGCAAACAATATAACAGCAAACAGACTTATGGGAAGCAATTAAAACTACCATGTTGGAAATTGAACTTCCTGAAGCAAAAAAATAACAAAATCAATGGATAATAGATTACTGGCTGTTATTAAGAAGAAGGGTCCTATATTAAAATGTAAAGGATTCAAAGACTTATCATATGTATTTGTTATTTGTTCTATTATAGATGTTGCTCAATTTTTGATGATTTCATTACCTTTTTATTGAAGTAAAATGTGATTATTTGGTTTTGCCTAATAACTTCAGACGGCAGTTTTTAGAATACATCAAATAACTTCAATAACTTCAATAAAATATATTGATACTACCTAAAATTTTAACTCAATCTTTGTTTTGACATCTAAATTGATTGTTTAAAATTTGACAATTTCTTTTCAAACCAAATTTGAATTATTGGAGTTTATATGATTTGCTTAATAACTTCAAACAGGGTGTAGAAGATTTTTTAATGACTTGGACTCAGACAATAAATTCCAGCTATTACTCACTCAGATTATCATGCAGACTGCTTCAACTCTTGCTTACTACTTGATTTATTGTTCTTTTATTTATAACTCACATGCAGGCATTATAGTAGATACAAATGTATGTGAATGTTTAATAAAAATGATTGGCTTCATTTTAAATTGTATTACTTGAAGAGTATAAAATTTCTAACTATATGTGCTTAAATGCTGAAATTTTGCAGATTAATAATTTGATATATGCCTTAAATGCTGTGTAATTTGTATCTTTCTCTATAATTTATAAGTTAATTAAATTTTAATTAATTTGGAATCAACTTAGGATATTGTATCTCATCAACAATTTTCAATAAAAAGACATTTTTATTTTGATTAATTAACAGAATACATTTAATAATATGTTCACTATAATTTGAATCTATTTAATTTGTTCAAGTTAACAAATCTTAATCTATATTGATTTTTGAAGTTTTTCTTTGCAAACATTATACTGCCATTTTGAATTCCCTGATTTTTTTCTCTTGACATTTACAGAATGCTAATGCTTATTGAAAAATGTGCCAGCTTTTATCGAACTGATCTTTTGTTTAGTTTGTTGGTTTTCTTAATTCTACTGACCCATCCAAGCTGTCTAGATGTTAAATAGAACTTTAATAATGTATATTATCATCTGTTACCTTTAGAAACACAAAAATCAACTGATTTTGTTTATATCGGAAGTGGGGCATCTGGCGATAAATACACTTCATTGGATTAAGATGGTTCATTTAAGTCATGGTTTACTTTGTCTGATTTTGTGAGTCCACATAAAAAGAATTAATGTACATATGCATATATACCCATTGAAATAGATGTTTATAGAGTGTTTGTTATAGAATAACTGTCAGTAAGTTAATCATCCAAGGTATTGCTGATTTCAATATTTATTTAGTAACTACATCTATGGTCATGTGCTTCAATAAACACAATTTGTTAAATATCTGTATATTAAGGTTGCACTGATTAATTAGTTGGTAATTGAGAATTTAATTGCTCACAATAAAGATTGGCAAAAGAAAAAATAATAAAAAATTATGAATATATTGTTTAAATACGTTCTACATCATATAATAATTGATAATTTTTAATGCTTTCATATGAAGAGAAAAATATGCATGCATAAATAAATGTATGTACTGGCCTTTGACTGATAGATAAATTGCAAACAGACTAAAATAGATAGATCATAAACAGACTAAAATAAAATAGACAAATAAAATGAAATTTAATTAATCATAGCTAATGATAGGAAGTTCATGAGGATTGAAATTAAGTTTAAATATATATATATATATATATATATATATTATTCCAGAATCATTTACTAACTTATTCAAGATGATGTTCATCCTCTCTAACCTTCTAACTTTCTGTCCTGGAATAACAAGGTGCCTCACAGGTTTCACATACAATTTCATTTTCAAGTCTTTTTTCACTGCTCTTTGGATTGTCATAGCTGAAACTCCTCTTCCATTTGCCAAATGTCTTATGGTTTGAGTTGGATCTTTTCTAATTGATTTCTTTAGCTCTAAGTTGAAATGATGATCCCTTTTCCTGTTTTGACCTCCTGCTCCAGTTTTCCTCTCTACTGTTCCGTCTTTTTTAAACATATTTACCATTCTCTTGATGGTTCTTGAATGGACTTTGAAGATGGAAGCCAGAGTATAAATATTGGTACCATTACTGAAGGTCTGAATAATCTTTTCCTCTCACCATTGTTCATTTTGGAAGACAGTAGGGCTGATTCAAAACTATTTTAACCTCAATTTAGTGATTTTTTAGATATTAAACATTTTGTAGGATGGACAATTATGCTGTAAAATGATTTGAACAATTTTGCTGTCACACCCGGTATATATATATAATTATTTATTTGAATATTACAACATAAATATGTTATAAAATCATGACAAAAATAGCCATTTTGTTTCAACACTTCTGGTGTCTTATCAAGTGATGATGTAGAATATAGAATAAAAGGTTTTATTCTATATTCTACATCATCACTTGATAAGACACCAGAAGTGTTGAAACAAAATGGCTATTTTTGTCGTGATTTTATAACATATTTATATTTTAATATTCAAATAAATAATTATATCTGCTCTACTCTGTATTGAGCACTCTTTAAAGAATAGTAATTGTTGGTTATTGGAATTCACTCCGTATATACCAATCCCAAACTTGGGTATATATATATATATATATATATATATATATATATATATATATATATATATATATTATAATTTTTTCATATAGACAAAAACATTTACTCACTACAAAGATGCAAATGTTTTTGTCTATATGAAAAAATTATAAATAATTATTGCTCTACTATCAGCATCAAACCCTCTTTTGGATTAATGCCGTGAATGTTAGAATTTATATATTATTTTTGTTTTCATTGCATTGTATATATATATATATATATATATATATATATATATATATATATATATATATATATATGATAAAAATATAGTTTTAAGCTATGTTATATTTATGGGTAAAAGTGCTCAATATCAGGTAAAGTATATATAAAAGAAAAAATAGGCACTAAGTTCAACACAAAGAGGCAACAGTCTTCAGGCCTGTAGATTTCATTCAAGCATGAAACATACTGCCACTGCTTGGTATTGACCTCAGTGCCTATTTTTGTATATATTGTGTGTGTGTATATATATATATATATATATATATATATATATATATATATATATATATATATATACAAGCACAATTACAGCACCAGAAGTTTTGTTACTAAAAGTCTTTCTCTGATAAAGTAAACACACTTATACATATCTGATTCCTTATTCCATCACTATCCAATTATACTCTTTATTTTTACCCTCTTTCATAATTTTTCTAATGTTCACTTGCTTCTTAGAATTACTATCAACATAGAATTTTAAGAATTTATTCCCCAGGCTTCTTCATGTCATTAAGATTTGCTGAACAAATGGCATTTATATCATCCTACTTATGTACGTAGACATTAGAGTATAGTTTTTTTTAACCAGTTTAACCTTCTCTTGAATCAATATGAACCAGTTTTACATCACTACTGACATTTGTGTTTCTCTCAAAAGTCACTGAAATGGTTAAACGTGAACAAAATAAATTAAACATCTTGCCAAATTGAAAGAAAAGCCTTAATTTTGTTCCCACTGAAAGAAGTGAAAGACTGTCTGTTGCCAGAGTATTAATTTTAATAGGATACAAACATCTATCTATCTATCTATCTATCTATCTAAGTCTGTTCCCGATCTATCTATCTATCTATCTACTGCATACAAATCCAGTACATTTATTTATGTATGCATGCATATTTTTCTCTTCAAATGAAAGTCATTGCATTTATTAATATATGCTTACAAAATAATCCCAAGATTTGAAACATGCAAAATCAATCATCATCAAATTTTATAGATGATTACTTGAGTGATTAATTCTAAGTCTCAAATATCAAATGGCATAATAGTTTATTCAATCTCAGTGGGAGAATCAGGTCAGTTCAAATCAATGGAATAGCTTTTTATTTTTTCCCATACAATTACAGAAACAAACAATGCATTTCTATGGCCTTTTTCTCATGCAATATTCAAAACATACTTTACTTTCTGCTTCACATAAAAGGAAATAAATTTCTTTTATAAATTACAAATATCAACCATGTATCCTATAGTGACAGTCTTTTATTTAATGTTTGGGAACATTAGTAATAGAAAAAAATGAATATATTTTTAAAAAATGATATGCTAACAAGTTCTTAACGGAAAAAATTGCTTAAAACACTATTTTCCCTTTAGTTACTTAAAAGTACATTTTACTACAAAGATGGTTAATATTCATGAAGCTTATCATAAACATTCAATGTGGACTGAACTCAGTAATAATAACTTCTAAGATTAAATTATTGACAATTACTTTATGATATATTTTCTTGGTGTAAAGAAGTTATATGTACATAACCTAATTTAATTTGCTATACACTATGTAGATTATGGCCACATCACGTATCACAATATGTCATCAAAGTTAAGCAACATCGAGTATGGCCTGAACCTAGATGGGTGACTGCATGGATGTGCAGGTGGTGCAATGGATAATAGCTTGGAATTGTTAATTGGAGAGCTAAGTTCCAATTACAGTTGGGTTCCTTATATTCATTTATGTGCAAAAACCCTTGAGAAAGGTATGAATCTATCTCTTCTCCTCCTACCTATGTGTTAATTAGTAAAACTTGTATCACTAAAACCATTATCTCAAAAAAAATTACATGCAAAATATTTGGCATTAAATAACCCATAGAGATTGATATGCCGCTAGACAAAAGCAACCAAATCAATTTCCAGTGTGCAACACCGAGGCCACATTATACTTTAGTCTCAACCATGTTCTGGCTAGTTTGTATTGCTATTGATGACAGATAGTGATTATTGTGTTTCTTCTCAAAACAATTCTCCTTATGACAAATACAACAAAAAGAAATATGAGAAAACCAGTAAACAAAAAATCACCTATGCCACCCAACATTTCTTTCTCCAATATTTGTTATTCGTTCTAACTTCTGCAGTGTAGAATCTTTTCTGTTGGAACAGTCATCTTTGCACTTTGTTAAATCAATTTAAATTCTTTCATTGCTTCAAATCAATTCTCTGTTTCAGGCTATCTTTCTCTTTGCCAAAAAGATTCTAACATTCATATGCATGGCCTTGGTGTTTACATCTGGGATAAACTTCCAATGGCAAGGGAATTGTTACTCCCCAGACAACTATTTCATATGCTTTCAACTTTCCTTATTACACTGTTTGCTATCTCTTTTTCCTTTATTACTCCCCCTCTTCTCAGGACTGCAATATATTAGACAAAATTTCTGACGGTATAGAAAAGGCACTCTCTCTTCATCCATCTGCAAACATCTTTGTGTTTGGTGATTTTAATGTGACAAGTGGTTTAAACACACTAATGTTACCAATATATATGGTCCTTTTTGTATCTTTACATTTTTTGACATAGACTCACATCCTGAGACCACCATGTTTGTTGCAGGTCCTGAAACAAGTTGGGAAGCACATAAACTGGCTCACAACAAACATAGCAGACTCAAGATGTGAATCCATGTAAAAAAATGTAAAGTAATGAAAAGAACCAATATATATATGTACAAAAAATGATAATGTATTTAATAATAAAGGATTACAAGTGACAAAGACAAAGATGTGTGTAAGTATGTGTAGTGAGTGAATGTGCATACGTACGTACATGTGCGTGTATGTATGCTCACGTTTCCCAAAGGGAACGCATTCTCCGTGATAGGTTACATGTTGGCAAATAAGCGGATAAGGTAAGAAGAGAAAGAGAAAAAATATCACCGTGTATTTATAGTCCAGGGAACATCCCCTAGTAACAGTTTTGAAAATTAGGAGGGGTTAACTTGCCAAATTAAAAAATGGTGCTCATCTGAACATTTGCCATGAAAATAATGATAGGTTTGCAACATTGTGTCTGTGGGAAAGAGCTTGCAGAATAAGATGTCTTCCTTATAAAACAATGTAAACAATTTTGAACTTCACTAAGAGTGGAATGTGAGGATAGATCAGCTCTAGCCCAGATATGGCAGCAATACTCAGTTTTTTGTATAATCTGACTCTTGTAAAGATAAATGATGTCAGATGAATTCAGGTACTTTTTGAAGTGATAGAATGTACATTTGCCATGGAAATAGCAACAGAGTAACAATCTGCTCGAAATGATGTGTCTATAGAAAAAAGGTTGCCAAGTAGAAAATAAGTCCTCCCCATGTAAATGATTTTGAACTCTGTCAAGGCTGGAAAGTAAGGATTGCGCATCTCCAGTCCAGATATGGCAGCAATACTGCATTTTTGTTTGGATCAAACTCTAGTAAAGATGGAGTCAGTTACTTCTTGAATCTCCTTTGATCAATTTGCTAATGACACTCTTTGGCTATAGGAGTGGTTTCCCTGATGGAAAAAGGGGATACAGGTTTGATTCTTTTCAAGAGGCATATTTTTCTTTAGTGGGACTTCTCACTCAGAGCCAGTTGATATTAATTTCACTGTTTCAGAAAATTAAAAAAAACAAGAATGTCATCTCAAATATGTGTGCCCACTAAAAACAAATATTGTTTATAGTAATAAGAAATTATATAATTTAATTAAATTACTTTTTTGTAGATTTTAAACTATTATTTTGAATCGAGTTAAAATTTGTATTAGTTTAATGATTTATTTTTTGAAGAAATGACTGAATCAATAAATTATATGTTGGTATAAAAATATTGCAAAATTGCACCAGAATTTTTATAAGAATAAAACTCACTGTCTATATAGAAATTGCACAGATGATAAAACTACAGGAAGTATTATTATCTCATGTTGTTGTTTTCCTCTCTTATTTTGCTTGTATCTTCATATTTTCCACTTTATAACTTACAATCTCTGTTGCCTATCCATAAAAATATCCATATTTTATCTAATTCTTATGCAAACATGTATTATTTTCATAGGCAAAAAAAAAAAAAATGAGTAAGGAATGCACATATATTTTCTACTGCATCCCTTCCTGTAACTTTCTTTTGTTTTATCTCACCATAAAGAATTTTATGTATAGCAATTTTTTACATCTTTCTATCTCTTTCAGCCTTCCAATGTTTCACTCATTGTCTCTTGATATCCAGCCAGCAAACCTGTTTATCTTTATCTTATCGCAGCCGCTTTCGGCTGCTCACTAAAGGCGGTAGAGAACGGCATTTTTCAACCTTGACCTTTCCACCATGATCCCTGCACGCTTGTAATTTCGTTTGGAGATGAACTGATTACCTCTTTCGTTCACGGTTGTTATGAACCTAATCGTAATACACCTCCAAGCGTTTTTACACCGATACTTTCACATAGAAATCTCCACTCATTTTCTTAGAGATTCTTGACATTTCAGTAGTGCCATTTTTTGTCGTAGGGCACTCCGAACTTAACACAGCGACTCATCGCCTAAATCGTGGTCGGTACTGACCAGTCGGCTCTGACACGGTCGGTGCACAGGCAGTGCATAATTCATACGCATCTTCATTCTGTTGTCCATATTGTTTCGCCTGGTCAGATCACAAAGTAAAAATGTGGCAGGCTCCCTGTGACATCGTTCATTTACGACACGGGGGAGCGATGGCCCGAGCGCCCCCCTCCGGGGTGTCCGCAACAATCTATTTCTCCCTCTTCTGTATATATATATATATACCCATGTAACATGCAATCTTGCATATTGTGTGACACCCAAATTTTCACTTATAAAAAATGATTTTATCATGTATCTCGTGTATCATGCGAGTTCCTTTTTTGAGAGACCAAATTACAATAAACTAACCTCTTTTCCTCTATCTCTTTATCCCATTTCCTAGTTAAATAAGTTAAAAAGTAAAAGAGAATGATAAAATTATCGTTAGTAATGCTATACTCATTGTGTAAACATGTACAGCCATAAACAACGGAACGAGAAACAACTAAACATTTTATAAATGTAAACAATGGAAAAGATGCATGTTTGCTATGTTTGTATTTTATAATACAATAGTAATATGTGAATATTACATGCATTATTATTGGATACAGTTAAGTAAAGCATTAGTTTTATCAAAAACATATTTTAAATACAGCTGTACTTTTTGACTACAGTAAATGGATGTATAGTTTGGTCAATGGCATAGCCAGGGCCAGCAGTACATACGTTAATTTTATATCTCCTGTATGATGCGACCCCCTTAAAATTAGCTTCAAAATTAAGTCTTCAAAAGTCATATGATGCCTGAGTATATACAGTGTGTGTATGTATGTATGAATGGGTAAATATAGGTAGATATACAACCCAAAATATAAATAAAAATAAATATAATAATTCCAGCACTTCAAAATTGCTTCGGCATGAAACTCAGAGTTGTGCAATTAATGTAAGATATTATGTATATTTCTTAATATATATATATATATATATATATATATATATATATATATATATATATATATATAAATAAGTTACGAAAAATTTGGTAATCCCTATAGGTAGTCCCAAGGAGGATGAAATCCTGAGAGCTCAATGTAAATTCAGAGCTAATAATTTAAAGAAAAACAGACCACTTTAAGGCTCCATGTAATAATTTATTTCACCATAGCCCTTTTAAAGGACACTGGATCATCAGACTTCACTTCCAAAAGGTGAAACGAAAAATGAAATGAACATTTACACTTTTGACGGGTAGTATTAAGTTTATGTAATTTAACAGAGAGGGCAGTGAGGAGTGGTGTGATAGACATGATCAAGCTTAGAGAGGGTTTATTTTAATATTTCTATCTATCATACTTAGTATTAGGGGAGGAGGGACCAGACATTGACCTATTTAATCAGTTAACTTAACAGAAGTGATATATTGAAAGGGAAGGAGGAGAAGAGAGAAAAAAGAAAAAGTAAAAAAGAAAGAAGGGGGAAGTAAAGAGAAAGAAGCCATAATTAGGCTTTATGAAGAGAGAGGAGGAGTGGTCATTTTTAGCAATTTATGTAAAAAAACAGATTTTAATGTTTGATAGTAATTTAATTTTTTTAAATCACCGAAGAAATTAATTTGATGTTTGCTAGCAATTTAAATATTTAACTCTTTTACAAATAATTTAGGGATTTAATATGAGTTAAATAGTATATTTAAAAACACATTCATAGAAAGTACATTAAAAAAAATTTATATAAATATAACAGTTTACTGATAGTAATCTTTTAATATTGTAAATGATTGTTAAGGTAACATCTCTATCAGTTTGAATCTAATACATGAATGTAAGTTGTGACTATTTTTAAATGGGTAATCTTTTTTACTTAAAGTTTAGGTTTTAAATTAAGATGGAGTAATACTTGAAGGCAATATTAAAGATTTTGTTTTATCATATACATATATATATATACCACACATACACTTATGTAAATCTCACATATACATACGTTCATTTACATGTGCAATTACACACATAGGCACATACACATGTATCAATATACACAGGTACCTATGTATATTCATATATCAATACTTACACCTATATTTTCAAATCTTTACACATATTTATATTTATATCTATTTAAATTTTTCCTTAAATTTCACAGTTAATGTTTAACTTTAGGTGATGACTTAAGTGTTTGAATATCAAAACAAATATTTCTAATTTTAACATTTTACTATCAATATTGATAGTTAAAGAGTAATATATTTAAATTTAAATTAATTTATCAATTTAAACTGAAATTACCTCCAGATGACTAAAAAAAAAATTCAATCTCACAATTCTAATTAGAGAATATTAAGAGAAAATAAGATAAAACACTAATAAAAGAACTTTAAATCCTTCCCTTAGAATACTTTCCATATATATATATATATATATATATATATATATATATATATATATATATAAATACACAAAAAAAGATCTATACCCATAAATACCTACACATGAATATGTATTTATATTACTATATTTTACATATATTCACACATATTACATATACGAACCCACAAATACTTACATTTATATATACACATATCTACATATACATACAATTATGTGTCTGCATCCATGTGTGCATACAATCATTTCCAAAACCAAAAATACCATAATATTTTCCCTTTCTATATAGTTATTTATAAATATATTTAGTTAGATTGAGGTGGTTTTTATGTCTACATTTAAAAATTAACTCATTATGCTGGTTCAGTAATATATCCGGATCTTTATGTTTTATCATTAGGATCTTCTCTTTTATACACAAGTTGCATCTATCTCTAAAATTTATTGGAGTTCTGGCTCTCAAGATGATTTTCCATTTTACTTGTGGGGTTAAGCCACTCTCCAACAAATCCCAATAATGTTTCGACAGTGCTGTTTGTTTTTTTTTAGATCTATTTGTGAAGGACTGGCGATGGTTATAAAACCTTTGCTTCCAATTTCCCACCGATATTCCTATATATATCTTTTTCTGTTCAATATTCTCCTTGGGGAAAATTGTAGCTTCATATATCACGTTTTCTGCCATGCACATATATATATATATATATATATATATATATATATATATATATATATATATATATATACTCTTTCTTTCAGATGGTTTTTAATTTTTTTTCTCTTTCACGTTCTTATTGCCTCATTTTCCTCAGTCATACCTTCTTTTCTCACTTGACTCCTCATTGTTTTCCCAATTCATTTCTAATATTATTATGTCAGTTTAAAAAGCTTAACTGATTCCAGTTCACAAGAGCCAGGGATTAGGCAGATACTACATTCTGATCCTTGACATACAAACAAGTAGAATAATAGTATAGCTATCTTCATATCTGAAAAAGTGGAAAATTGTGTAGATTAAGCCTAAGCTATATTCCCTGCAGCAAAGAAGCAATGAAAATTATTTACTAAGTTTGGCCAATTAGGTTTGTTTCAATCAGTTATGTGCAAATACCCTTGTGTTAAAATTAATGAAAAATTTTTATTTAATTGATCACACAAAATTAAGAATTGCAACTTTACTAAGTACACAGTTTTGGTCTATCATTTCTCTCAAATAACTCATGAACCAATAATGGTATGAATCCATCATTTCTCCCCCAGCTATGAGTTAAAGAGTAGGACTTGTATGTGGAAAAATTGTTATTATCTTCAAGAAATTGTTAATGTAATTTTTACTTGCAAAGAAAGAATTATTTTTACAATTCAAAAATATGTTTTGTCTTCAAATAACTTACAAAAGATTGATAAACCATAAACAACATATCAATCATACAAAGTTTAGCTTAGCCTGGGACAAGACCTCAAATATCGAATATATTGATATATAGAATAAAGAACAAACACTTTGTTTAATCTTTTTATGTATATAAATATATTTATGTTTTAGTTCTGTATTATATATTACTATAAAATAAAACTTTTTTGACAAATTGTTCTTTAAATAGGAAGAATAGAAAAAGGAAGATAGAAGCAAGAAGTAGAGCAGTTACAAATGCTCTATAATTTGAAACAGTCCAACCAAAAGATAGTTTACAAAATGTTTAACTACCTGTTCAGAAGGAATAAGAGGTGATCATTATGTCCCATACAGAATAACAATGGAATGTGATTTGCTTGGGCATAAATAGAGAATTCTACTAGTTTCCCGTTGAACATTTTCAGGAAGAAAGTCTCTCATTTTCATCATTCTGATTATATTGTGTTAAAATAATGAAAAATGAAAAATTGTAACTTTACTAAATACACAGTTTTGGCCTATCATTTCTCTTGAACAAATCATGGACAAATAAAATCTATACACATTTTAGTTAAAAAACAGATATGTGCATATATATATATATATATATATATATATATATATATAAATATAATTTTAAATGTTATTTTAGTGGATAGCCATATTTGAGTAGATGTTCTGTTTATCACTAAAAATAACATTAAAAAATGATAAAAATATATTGGATTAATAAAAAATATCCATTATGCCTTTACACACACACACACACACACACACACACACACACACACACATATATATATATATATATATATATATATATATATATCATCAGCTAATCTAAATGATAATGCCTGCCTGAATTGTTCATTTATCTCAACTGAAGCTCCCCCAGCTATGGGTTAATTTGTATAACTTGTATTAATATCTCATTATTATCCGAAAAAAATTCTTACAATCTAAAAATATTTTCTGGCTTTAAATAACCTGCAAAGGGTTGATAAGCCATAAAAACACAAATCAATCAATCATCTACAGCTCTTATTGTATTGCACCTACAGGTGCAACATGTGTGAAATGATCAATTACAGAATCGTATTTGTCATCTGTTTGAATATATGCCTGTGCTATACAGAGTTATGTTAACACCCTAGGAAGATATAAAGTGTGTTGATATGGGGTTTGAGTCCTGTTGATATACTCCTTATTTTAGCACATATTGATCTGCATATGTGATAATTTATTGTTATCTAATGATATTACTGATATGTTTAATCTTGAATAAATTGAAATACATATTCAAGGTGTTACAATTTTATTTTTTACCATACTCTATGAATCTTACCTCTTCAGACTATCACATCTGGTCTATATCATTATTTTTCTGTGGATGGAGCTAAGTAGATGCTGAAGACATTGAATTGGGAGATTTTGTCTCAAAACCAAATGTGCAGTTTTGTCAGGGAATTGCACATCTGACAAAAAATGGATTTCATCAATAGAATACAATGAATTGTATTTTGATTTTTAATATGTTTGTTTTGCAATTGTTCAATAAAAAGTTGATTAAAAAAGGAAAATACTTTTGATACATCCCAATATATATGACTAGTGCCTGCAATGTTTAACAATCAGTATAACAGCTCTTTTTACTGTACATGTGCACATATGCGCATAATGATATTCACATTTATAATAAGAAAACTGTGCCTGTGTGGGAGTGTATGTGGGTGTTGGGAATAAAGCCATGAGCAAAAAATGTAGTGGGAAAAAATCAAAAAAGCAGAAAATAATAAAAGGGAAAATACTGTTTTGGTATTTGCAAAAATATCTTCTTTTTTTTTTTTACATGTTTTTTTATACAAAAATATATAAAATAAATATGTTAAATAAGTATTACTTGTGTATTGATAACAAGTGTAAATAGACACTATACAGTTAATTATGAGAAGAAAAAAAAAAACTTTGTGGTTAACAAATCCACACAATAGATTGCTTTCAAACCAAACAACAGTTGGTCTGAATGTTTATATTCACTTTGATTTTCTATAACCAGTACACCCAAAACTTCAAATGGAATTTTGCTTAACTTTAAATAGATTGTCAGTTACAAGCTGTATGTAAGATTTTGTGATCTCAAACAGAAAACTCATTTTCCACTCGAGACATTCACAATTTCTCACACATTACTCAGAGCAACAGGTTTTGCATGGCTGTTCTCATGCCTTAATTCTGTTTGAGGTCTAATGAATTGTAAAAGCAGTCATAGGATTATAAATAATTCAATCAACTTTTACATATATCTTTAAAATATTCAAAGCATAATCTACTCTTATTTGAAAGTATCTCATTTGCCAAGAAATGCTAGATTTTATTTAATAGTCAGTTTAAAGTAAAAGTTTTTGAATGATGACTACAAACAAAAAAGCTTTTAGTCTGGCATTCACCCTTCAAAAACAATTTTCCAGATATAGATTTTACTACCTCTGACCCGTTATAGTTGTTGCGTTTAGTGCATAAAAAGTGTATGCAAATATAGTAACTATTGTGAGACAGAGCTAGTATTATTTAGAGAGAAGAAAATGAGAAAATTGTTAATTTCTTTCTTTTTTTCTTTTTAATTGAATACAAGGCCTAGTCTATGACTTGATGTAATGGGAGTGTCTTTTATATCTAAGACTAGGGTGTTGCCCGTCATGGAGTTTGAATTTGAGAAATATACTTTTGCCATTGTAGGTCATATTCAGCTAAAGTTAAATAGGTACCACAATTATAATTATACTATTCAAATTTCATAACGTTTTTGTTACAAAATAATTGGATGAATACCAATTTTTAATATAAAAATATTTATTAAATTAAAACAAATTTCATATTTGCAAAAAATATATGTTACCAATAGCCTAAATACTGTTTCACTAATATTTTTGAAATATCAATATTTTTCTTTAGATAAATATCATCCAGGGCTGGATTATGATCTTTGGAGACCCTAGGTTAATGAAATCATGCCACCCCCACCAGATGGAGTCACCCTCTAACTTGCCCGCCTCCATCTTGAATATTTTTTACATGTGATATATTTTAGTGACATTTACATCGCTTGAAGTAAACTTACTGCAAATTCTTTAAATAAACTAAAATAGCTATCTTTTGTTTGTCAATAAAAATATTCTTTAAGAAATACCACTATTTTACTATTTATTACAAACCAAATTAGCACATTAATACAATCATAGTAAAAAAAAAAAATTATTTATAACCAACATTACAAGAATAAAACAATCAAAATAAATATGAGTTTTTCATATTGATATAATTTCAGTTTATGAAACTATTTAGCCATTAGATAATCTAGTAAATGAAAATCATTGCTTTATAAAAGATTGAGCAGCCATAGGCTGCAGCCTATACTAGCATAAAGGATAATCCGAACATGCCTATATCAATGTGTAAAATACTTACATTTCATACATATTTTCATACATATTTTTACAATTAAGAAGCTTTTATGATCAAATTCCGATGTTATTAAGTAAAGCAAAAGTAATTTCTTTAATGGTTAGCTTTACACTATTTTCTTGCATTTAAACCAAAATTAAAACTTCAAAGATTTATTTAAATTATTTTTATATGTTCTAAAATTTACTCAAAACTAATAAAAAGTGATCTCCCACTTTATTGACTTTTTCCCTAATTCATGTACAAAACTCTAAAACCTGCCTTGCAAGAGTTATTTTTCTTTTTATACCATTTTGGAAATTTTTCAGGTTTTCTATGCAAAATATTTAATGTGACATCTTTTGTGTATTACAAAGCATCAAACATACATATATATATATATATATATATATATATATATATATATATATACATACATAAATTCCCAAGAGGATAGAATCCAGGTAGAACTCAATGTCCAGGACAGAGTAAAAATATAATATAATAGGCTCAAACACTAATATTTCATTGTTATAATTTATTACATTGGAATCGTAATCACGACCCAAATCATCAAATGTAGGTCTGATGATTTGGATCATGATTACGATCTACATGTGTCCTTGAGGACTGTGTATGAATTTCTAGGTATTATAAACCTAATGTCTTCAGCAACCATTTTTACATCAAGGACACATGGCACAGTGGATAAAGGCGTTGGTTAGATCCAATGACAGGACCCAAAGGGTATGAGTTCAATACCCGGTTAAGGTAGTGGAGAACTTTCAGAGGGAAAAATTAACAGGAGATAACTGATAACTAACATCCATTAAAACATGGCACATGTGAGTGAAATAAAACATGGCCCCAGTGAGTGAAATAAAGGGTTCAGTTTGACATTCCAACCACCTGAAGAAGGTCGGAGCGTACAATGGTCGAAATGTTGTAATAAATATGGCGACAAAGACGAGGACAATAGTCTGAATAATGTAAATAATGTACATAATACCTCATCTCAGAAATATAGACAGTTATTGGTTCTTTATTGAAAAGTTGTTGTGGAGTTATTTCCACAATAGAACTTGTAGTCGGACTAAATGCGTCCTAAATAGGTTAAACGTACAGAAACGTTAGGAACTTGTAATAAAGTGTTACGCAGAGTAATCGAGTTGTGGTCGCTGAACACTACTCCTTCCCTCGACTACTCCTGACTCCTACTTATAATAGGTGGGAGAGTCTATTACCTATAGACTAGGTGTCTTTCACTATAACAAGATTAAAACCAAAAATTGACATTGATATATTCAATATTGATGCTAGATCAGTAACTCCAGTGCCTAACAACTGTAATTGTTACTTTATAATGTTCACTCTATCTAGTATGTTAAAATTATACTAATAATATAACTGAATGAAACTACTAAAGTTAGAAAGATACTCTCCTTAAACATTTGTTAATGTCATGAGTTTAATCATTGCAAAGGCCTGAAGTCATGTTCTCGACTAAACTTAGCTTTAGGGGCCTGTTGAGATTTTTTCACTCAATACAAGGTCCAAGGGACACTCAAGGTTACTGAATGAGGTGTGTGATATGAATGTAAAAGGAGGAAGTATTAAGTGAAGATTATGAGTATATGATTGATCAATAAAAACTGACCCTAGAAGTGAAGAGGTTAAGATTGTAGTGTTAGTCAAAATTCAACTAATCTCTGCATCAGGCTATGTACTTATTGATCCATATTTATATATTTGTTTTACCTCTTCAGACTTAAACATGAACTTTGCCAAGTTATTTATTATAACAACAATAACCTAACTACAACAGTTGATTTAAATTTTTTTCTTTGTACTGAATTAACTCTTATTTTGATGAGGTCCAAAGATTAATTTCAATAAGTGTAAAGTCCAGTATTTACTAATGTAAATACTGTACATAATACCTCATCTCAGAAATATAGACAGACTCTGAAGTGTAAAGTCTATGAGTCAAAAATTGAACATATGAACAATGACAAAATTTTAGGGAAAAAGGGAAACAAAAGGGACACTTATACTTTGAATCAGAAAAGGACAGTTAATATTTCTAAGGATATAATGATGAAAGATGACTTGAAGAATGAGGAAAGCAGCATATAACTTAGCTAATGAGCTTGTATAAATGGTTGACAGAAGAGGGATTAGGAGAGATAAAGATTACTAAGAGTTTCAAAGGATAGGAAGTTGTGGAGAGCCATGATCGCCTACATCCTGACATGGAGGCGGAGGAAATGATAATGATGATTATTATTATTATTATTCTCCTCCTCTTCCTCCACCACCACCAACAACAACAATGCTGCTGCTGCCACAACAACAACATCATACAATGTAAAACAACTTATCACATCACTTCTGGGTTATAGTTGCTTGGCCATTGAATTCAAGTACAGTATCCATTTCTCTAAAACCATGTGGGATGAAGCAAAAGATGAGGTGAGCCTAGTCCTGGAAATTCTGATGGCATTGTTTGCAGACAGTGGACAATATTTGTCCTTGCTCACAAATGTGTGGACCACCTTGTTAAAGTGACCACGTGTCACATGCTATCTCTGCAGAGAGGGAGTTAAATATTGGTTTGCTCTGTTCAAAGAAACAAAGATACCTTATCCAATACAATGAAAAGTTTTCTGCTATAAGACTATGAAACAAAAAGTGTGAAGTTTAGAGATTTAGTTATAATACCACAAGCAATATAAAATAATTTTATTGAACTAATCACACTCAGTTGCCTACCGTCAGGTTCACATTCCTCCCCAATCTTTTAAACAGGAGTAGAGGTTTATCCCTTGTTTCCTGTTTAGGATTGGGTTTCCGGTTCTTTCTAATGTTTACTTCAGCTTTATACTCCTAATGCTTGTCTTTTCCTATGCTAATATAACTCCACACAGTAACCCTTTACTTTGAGTGACTCTTTGGTCTTGTATTGGGTGAATATTAGTTTTAAAAAAAGAAAAAGAAAAGCTATTTGAATCAGCTTACTTTAATATATTCTATAAATACAGAATTCGTTTTTGACTGCATATTTTTGGCTATCATATAATTCATATAATTATAATTTTGGGCCATAAACAATTTTAAATGCATTGTGGAACATGTTGCTCCCCCCCACCCAAGAAAAAACTCAATTGTATTGGATTTAAGAAAGTTCTTCCTTTTTGTTTTTCACTGATCAACAGATATAATACTAATGAAAATCATATTTATATTTATGTCATTTTGACCTAAACATATTTTTCAAAATTCCAGCTGCTAATTTTCTCTAATTATCTCAATCATCCAGTCATTTTTGGCATTACCGATATGTGTTATATTTTTTATACTTGATGGTAAATGATTCTTATTCAGAATTAGATTATAATCTGTATTTCGTGTTACAGCAATTAGTAAGCATCACATTAGATATGTAAAATAATTTTAATAAAACAGGATCGAGAATGATTGGCAAAGCATTGGTAAAGGTAATATTAGCTGTTTCCTTATAAGAAAACATTTGGCATTCATTGACCAAGCAGTGAAATTTATAAAATCTTTCTCTTAAAACAATTTTTCAAGAAAATAGGATTCTTAAATCCAGGATTTTGTGAATGATATAAGGGATCACTGCTTGGAATGAGAAATTGGAGAGCTGAGTTTGAATTCCAGTCAGGTTCATTACAATCACTTATGTGCAAATACATTTGTGAAAGGTATGAATCCATCTCCTTCCCCTAGCTATGGGTTGAATAGTAGGGCTTGTATCTGGAAAATCATTGTTATTCTCAAAAGATTGTTAAAGCAATAATGTTAATACTTAGTCAATCTTGCAGTGAAGAAACAGAGTCTAATATCTTCAGAAATTTGTTAGCCAAGGATCGTGAGTTCAATTCTAGGTAGGATCACAAGAGTCAGCATAGTTAACACAATATACACTTACAAAAAAAATTATTCTTACAATATAATATAGGTTTTGGCTTTAAATAACCCACAAAGGGTTGATAAGTTGTAAAAAACAAATCATTAAATCTCAAGTCCGGTTATTGTTTCACTCTTTTCAATACTGATGGAGGCTTCCTTCCTAACATTTTGTTTGAAGTAGTATGGAAAGTATAATTAATTTTATTGCTTTGTTTGCATCCTCTTTAAAACAAATAAAAAAATGCATATTGCTGTTATCATTTTCAGAGTTCATAGGAAAGTTAAAACTGAGAGTAATATAAAAACAATATAAATATGATCTCTTGGTACATGGATACTTATGTAGGTCATCTAGTTAGTATTGTGTATTTTACACTCATCAGGATATTTTCTTCTGCAGTAATAATCTTAGTCATCACTTCAGAAAACAAAATAGAGAATAGAAATGGAGATTGTTGGAAATGATGGAAAAGAGAAAAATATTTTTTAGAATTCCTTTAGTATAGTATGGAAATACACAAGAGGAATGGTATTGGATTACATATGGGATATCCCAGGAGCCTCAAGTCTAAAGGGATCCTCTTGTCTTGGGCTCCCTGATAATACTAAAATAAAATAAAAATGTAAGAACAGAAGATTTGTTTATTTTTTACTTAAATTTAGTTGAAGTGTTTCATGTTTTACACCAAAAAACAAAATCTAAAAATATTTTTTATAGACTCAGGTAGGTTGGAGCAAACATATGTAATGAAACGGTCCCCAAATTCTACTAGCCCAGAGGCCTCTTAAGGCTTAAATCCAGCCCTGAAGAGGAAAATATATTCAACAAAAAATAAAATAAAATGAAAATAACATAGAAAGATGGGAAAATATGAAAAGATGGCTTTCACTTTTCAATTAAATTTGCATGTGTGTGTGTGTGTGTGTGTGTGTGTGTACAAGGTGTTTTCCCACCAAATGTACTTTGTTAATAGAAACCATAGTTCAGTTCTGTCTTTAAACCAATTTGACCTATTACTCCAATTGGTGCCCAAAGGTTAAGAGTACTGTGCTAGGGGTAATTTACTCTAGTTCTGTCAAATACATACAAAAATATATTGCAATATAAACCTGGAGATTTTAAATAGAATAGCAATGATTTTAATTTTCTTCAGAATTCTTAAAAGTTTGTTTATACTCTTTAAACTTTGAAATGTTTTTTTTTACCATATTTGAATTAAATAATATTAAAAATTAATAAATAATTATACAAAAGTGTAAAAGAATTGGGCCCCTGTATCAAATTAAATTATCATCTTTCTTTTTCAGCATAACAGCCTGAAACATATACTAATCTGAACCTATACTGAAGATAATTAAATTGAGATACTGCAGGGATTGGCCCAAAGACTGGGTCTTTCATCATTGTACCTGAAATATTGATCTACATGATTCAAAAACTACAATTACTTCCATATTTCCATAATGATACATATTTATAAGATTATCTAATATGAGAATTCAGTACATAATTTAATTGGCAGTAACATGTTAGGAATGTGTTATGAGATTCAACTAAAGCTACATACAACACTGACAGCTTTAAATAAAGTTTTTGGTAAAGTGCAGAATATAATTAAATGTTCATTGACAAAAATCTTATATAAAATTTTCATTTTTTATTTCACAAAGAAAAGTAATATTTATATTCACATATCTGTTTTTGTTATATTGTTATTGATATTAGATTGTGAAAAAATTGAAACTTTGTATGAAATTAAGGTAATTGTGAATATATATAAAAATGTGCATTGTGTAATAGATATTGGTTCCGAGTGAGAACTTGAAGAGCTGAGTTCAAATATTCCCTTATGCACAAATACCCTTGGGAAAGGTATGAATCCGTCTTTTCTCCTCCCAGCTATAGGTTGAATAGCAGGATGGACTGGGTTCTTTAGCTTTGGTTGACCACAAGTCTACCACAGAAAGAAATGGCAACCTACTACAAGAAAAATCTGCCTCATCAGTCATGTATCATAAGATACATGATTGCCCAAGTGTGTATCATGTATGGCACTTAACTGACTGATAAAAATACACTATATAATTTTCTTTTTTTTATTTTTAATTTGTAAAGCCATGTCTCTTTGGGTCTTATGTAATTATGGCTCTCCACAGATTTTGTTTCTTTATTATATGAGAATAGCCATGATTTCTTGGAAAAGATAATGGAGTGGTTTCACGGTGCTTTCTCCATGGTTTTGACTTCAGACTGGTTTTAGCCTAGACTGGCTGCTAACAAAAGGTCTTCTCCCTGGCATCTACTAACCTAAGCTCTATATATTTTGAAAATTAGGCTCACAAGGCCCCCCATTTGAGTTGTTACTAGAGCTTGAGACCACATGTCTCACTGATCAGTATATACAAAAAAATAATTTTATATAAACTGGAAATGGATCCTTCACAAATTTTGGTCGATTTTAACCCCTGAGATGAAAAAAGTATCAAGGTGTAGCAATTTTTTACACAAACCATCTGGCCTTCATAAAAATATCCTTCTCTCAAAAGAACCTGTATTAAGAAAACAACCTAGACGATTAAATAGCTATTCAATGCTAACATTTTAAAAATAGTAAAAATAAAATTTTTATACTTCTGCTTTTCATACTTTATTTTCTAGTTCTCAGTTATTTTCTTTTTCTCTTTCTCATTTTGCACTCTCTCACCCTCTCTCTCTTTATGCCTTTTTCTCTCTGCATTATCATTCTTTTTTGCTTTATTTTTATTTCTTTTTTTAAACTGTTTACCCCACACTGACCTTTTGCTAAACATCTCTTTGCCCTTTTAAACTTGGTCTATGTAGGTATATCAATAAGTTGGTAACATAATGATTAAAAAAAAATTATTTATGAAATATTAATTTTTTAACATAATGTACTTCCTTGCAATGCACTTAACCTAAATCTTCAGTATTGATCATATAGATTTACCATTATAGAGTGAAATGTTCAGGTTAAAATTCAGCTAATAACTGTGTCAGGCTACAGATTTGTTGATCTACCAAGATGTTATCTTGAAATGTATAACAACTGAATGCTACAGAAAATGTTAAAACCTTCTCCAAGCACAATTCCTTAATTGGCAAGCAGAGCAGCTATGGAGGTAGCTATACTTCTGCAGCTGTATACACAATTTTATAAACTAGAAAGAGTCAAGGGACCACAACAACAACGAGCAACCAATATAGATGTTAAAGAAAAGCAGTATAAACATATCAACCAATATTTAAGAGCAGCATTTGAAGTATTCAAGACTACCTCTGCTGATAACATATCAAGCTTATCAGAAATATGGTATACTGTATTCTTTTTATCAGCATATTTATTTGGGAAAGATGTTAGAATAATCAAAAACTTATACAGGGAGTAAACCACCCACATACCGATAGAAAATGAATTGATTAGGTATGCAAAAATAGAAAGGGGCATAGAACAAGGATGTCTTCTTTCCTGATTTATTCCACCTCTACATGAAACTATCTTAAGGGAGCTGGAGGCATATTTTAAGCATGAAATAATTATGAAGTAAAGCTTAAAACTGAAAATTTGCTAAGCTTATCCAGGCTCAGTTAAAATTACCTGTTAAAAAAAGTGTAATAGAAGGGATATGAAATAGACAGAATAAAATTATAGTAAAATATATGATTATAACATTTATAAAATGTGTGATGTACTAACCATGAGTTTGGGGAATTTGAACAGATTGATCAATCTGGTCATCTCAGTCAACCAGTATTTATTGCCCAATTCAAAATTATATATATCTCAAAATCACGCCAACCTGAAATGAATGACTTTATTTATATTTTTCTTTTATGAGGAAACCATTTTATGTCTTAAGTTTCTTCAGCTGTTGTGTTGCACTTTTATACAGATACATACATACATACATACATACATATATATATATATATATATATATATATATATATATATAATAATGGACTCTCCCGTCAGTTTCAACGTATGAGGATCTGACAACTTAGCCAATTGACTCAGTTATGGATTCTGTACGATAATCTTAAGTGACACTTAAGACCCGCAAGTAATTTGCAAAGGAGGCCACATATGGAGCAAGGGTGAGGATTGTGGGATGAGGTCACTGTTAGATTTGGCTGACCTTTTAGATCTAGCTCTCACTTTTTGAAGATAATTCAGACTAGCAGATTGAAAACTGCCTAGTCCACTAAAACACATTGATCTCCACTCTACCCGCTCCAAGTCTAAGTGCTCGAGGGTGTTATGAGGTATATTGACAGCTGACAAGTTGCTCTTCTTCTTGTCTTTGTATCTAAGCCATGGCTGCCCTACATTCCTGTGGCCCTGATCTAACTGACTGTACATTAGGATCTTGGGTATCCTGTCATCAGACATTCTCAAGACATGAACAGTCCACCGCAGCTGAGACTGTATGAGAAAGGTCTCAATTCCTCCAATATTGCACCTGTTAAACAGGTCTACATTGGATGTCCTGTCTTGAAGGCTAACTCCACAGTTGGCACACAGACAGCTTTTATGGAAAACATCCAGCTGGCATATATGATACCTGTATGGAGTCCACGACTCTGAGCCATACAAAAGGATGGCAAGAACAACAGCTCTGTAAACCCGAATTTTCATATCCAGTCGGATACTCCACCCATCTTACAAGTGATGGCGAAGTTTTCTGAATGCACTAGTAGCCTTAACAATTTGATGCATGATTTCATCATCTAAAGTTCCACTGTAGTTGACTTTGCTACCAAGATGGGTGAAAGACTTTACATAGTTCAAGGCTTTGTCTTCTACTTTCAATGGTCTCTCTGGAAATTTGAAGATTAGTGGTTTTTGTTTTACTCCACGGAATTGCTTCGGAGTAGGACAAGGTTGGTGCACTACTTCAGTTTTCTTTATGCTAAGTGTAAGACTAAAGGCTTTACGTACAGCAAAGAAATGATTTAGTAGATGTGGGACCTCCTCAAAGGATGTTGCAACAAGAGCAGCATCATCAGCAAACAACAAATCACAGATAATTTGTATACGAAAGTGGGTCTTGGCTTTGAAGTACTGGTGATTGAAGAGTCCACCAGTTGTTCAAAACTGAAACGTGACACTGCTCTCTGTGAAAGTAAATGCATATTTTAGCATCACCGAGAAGAAAAGTGCAAAAAGGACAGGGGCCATGATACGCCCTTGCTTGCTGCTGTTCGTGACATCAAAGGATTCTGACATCATACCATCAAACATGATATTAGCTGTCATTCCTCCCTGAAAGGAGATGATTACCTTTAGCATGTTTTCTGTGATGCCAAGTTTTTCAGACCACCAAAGATCTTTCATGGCTCTGAGAGCTCGTTGGACCTGACTTTTGCACTTCTTTTGGCTTAGTTTTTTTGATGTGGTAGTCTAAGAACCTCCAAGTATGCAGAATGTGTTGCATCCCACAGAGCCTTTCAAGACGATTCAATATCATTGGTAATGTTTACAGAATCAAATGCAGCATCAAATTTGTCAGAGAGCTCAATTTTTGTTTCAGTTGATTTAAGAGGTAGTACGTTAATGTGCTTGGGCACTGTAGAATTTATAATCCTTCGCATTTGCAGATGCAGTGTAGACTTACTCCGAAGTAGAGTATGATCTGACAGATAGCAAGTTGTGTGGAATGAACGCATGATCTTAAAATCTTTTATGTCCCTTCTTTTGGTGTTGATGTAGTCGATCAGATGCCAGTCTTTCGACTGAGGGTGCATCCATATGGTCTTACGACAGCTGGGTTGCTGGTCAAATTCCTTGCAGATAGTGAGAAGGCATAATCCATTTGAATTCACACGACCAATACCATGGTGACCTAAAATTAACTTCCAAGAATAATAATCATTGCCAACATGAGCATTGAAGTCACCTGTAAGTATTAATTTATCCTTATATTGTCCTTTGGAGATGACATCCTGAAGGAGATCGTAAAAATCATCGTTTTCTTGCTCTGAACTACCTAAGGTTGGAGCATAGCAGCTAACCAGTGTCACACAGGTGTTGCCCTCCTTATATTTCTTTTGATCTTTCTTGTTTTTCAACTGCATTACTGGTTAACCAGAGAGTTGTAGCAGGCTGCCAAGTCTCTGTGTGAGCAAGCAATGTTTAGGGCTCCTTTTATCGTCCCCTCCCCATAATAGGGAAAACAGTGCAGATCCCAAATAGGGTTGCTTTGTCACCAATGGAGGACACGGACAGCACAATTGCTCGTGGGTTGTGAAAGGACGGCCATCAGCCATTGGTCTGCACACTGTAGAGCTCCAGCTAGAGCCTACCAGTAATATCTTTTATCTGACCCTGTTGCCTTCACAATCTCACAAGTGGACCTTACAAGTGAACTGTGTGGATAAGAATGATCAAATCAAGGTAAACCGCCAGAAAACCCACACAAGTGATTTGATTAAAGTGGTGAGGGATTGTGCCGAACCATCCACACTTTTCAAAACTGTTGATACACTCAGTTGGTGCAAATAAATGCTACAGACAAAGCAAACAACAGACCTCAGGCTTTTCGTGTAAGTGTTTTTCATCTCCTGGGCCAGTCATGTTCTGTAACACTAAAGAGCCTGATCAGCCCTGGTAGGCAGTATTTGCCCATAGCTGAGACCTTAACATGTGTTAACACCTGGATCAGGGTAAACCTGGGAACAACAGCAATTAAAAGGTGGTTCCACACTCTTCAAATCCTCCAATCTCCCGATCAGAAGACTTACTGCTGGATGTAGTTTATTGTCATACCCATATAGGGCGCAATGGATAAATTGTCATCTAAATTACGCAAAAATGAAAATAATACTAACATCTCATTTTAACAGACATATTTACCAAAATTACACAAAAATATCTTGAAATACAAAAGAGTAAATTTATTGAATAAAATTGCAATTGGCTTCAACATCGGTCTTCACATGACTTTGAAATCTCCTGCAACTCTTCTGGATGGTCTCTTTGTTTAAGTTGATGAATGCTGCCATAATCCTTGCCTTCAGTTCATCTTTGGTGTTACAAGGAGTTTTGTTAGTCAACTCTTATTCAACTGTGCCCCACACATAATAATCAAGGCAGTTGCAGTCTGGAGAGTTGGGTGACCAGATATAAGGGCGATGTGGTCATAGAAATTGTAAGACAGCCATGACTGGGTTCTCCTACTTGTGTGGCATGGTGCAGAGATCTGTTGCCAGAAATAGGGTCTTCCAGCAGCTACTGTCTTGACCAGTACTACCCCCTCAAGGCACTTGATGTAGGCTTCCATGTTGAGTCTGAGGCCTAGTGGAAAGACGAATGGAGGCATAATGTCATCTAGTGATTACTCCAAACCTTCATAATTGCCATTTAACTCATCCATCTCTTTCTGAATCCTCTACACGATCCTCAAATTGACACCCAAACACTCTGAAAATGTTCATATTGGAGATTCTGGCATGAATACCAAGCAGTATAGCATACTGTTTCTAAATTTCTGCCAGAGTGAATTGTGTCATGGTGCTCTTTTTCTCACAGATGATGCCCAAGTGATCCTACTGTACTGTGCAGTCAACAAAATAAAAAACAAACAACATGGAAGCATGAAATTAAAAATATAAAAGGGCGACAATTTATCCATCTCACCTGTGTATGTATGTATATATATATATATATATATATATATATATATATATATATTACATGCCTTACATTTTTTACAGGATAAAAAATTTTGTATAATATAAAATTAATTATTGATAATTTTCACTATCCTCTTTGTACTTGTATTTTTTTTTATTTCCCATTTCTTCATTTCTTAGGATAGTTGTTACAAGTGATATTATTTAAGGAGTGTAAGTAGATAAAACGCTTTTGTTTAGCAAGAAAAGATGCAAGTAAAAGCAATGAATTTACTAACCTTTTTAGCATGAGAGACAGAACATAATAGTGTGTGGGTGAAATAGAAACAAACATCAAAAAGCGTAAATTCTTTTGCTTGCATTAAAAAAGGCCATGGCTTTAACCTTCCCTGTATTATTATTCCCTTCAAGCTGGATGCATGCAAAAGAGAGACAGAATAATAAGTGGGGGGGCACAGAGAGAACACCACAAAAAGCAGAAGTTCTTTTGCTTGCCTTCCAGCTATATTAAGCCAGCAGACACTCTACTGAAGTGATGATGTTTTTATTGTGTGCAGCTGAAATCAAAGACTTGCCTAAGGACTTATAGTCAGATTTAGACAAAAAATTTTATTATTCAGTTGTATTATTCAGTCTGTTTCATGCTAAACACAATTGTCAGGCCATGTGTGTTGTTTTTGCTTGACTTGAGGTCAGTGATGCATTGTGGGTAGTTTATTGTATTCTAACAATTATTTTGGTGGGTATGGTTTGTTAATTTGTTTATTATTTACTTATTTATTTTTTGGATTAATTTATTTTACTCATTTTTGTTTATTTTATTTATTTTTGTTTATGCAAACATGTAAACAAATTTTTACTATGCTACTTAAAAATCAAAAATTGAAAATGAACAAGAACAAATGAAAATAAATAAACAAAAAACTAGTAAAATAAATTAATCCAAACAAATAAGTAAGTAAATAAACTAAGTAAATAATATACAAATTAACAAACCACACCCACCAAAATAACCATTAAAATAATACAACAGACTACCCACAATTCATCACTGACCTGTATATATAAAAAGTCAAGCAAAAACACAACGCACTTGGCCTAACAATTGTGTTTAGCATGAAACAGACTGTCACCTCTGGGTCTTGACTTCAATGTCCACTTTTATATTTATATACACTCTATCCCTGATGTTGAGCACTTTAACCTATAAATATAGCATAACTTAAAACTCTCTCTCTCTCTATATATATATAGGGTGATGGGTATTTTGACATGGTTAGCAGGCTCAATTATGACTGAATAGTGAGTTTTATTCTCATTGAGTACTTTATACATTCAGCCTTGTGCCACATCTATGTTTAGTAAACAGTTATATAAAAAGCTGATGTAAGCTGGGGAACATAGACAAAATTCAGCCTTATGCAAATTTATAAAAGATGCTGCCATCATTTTTGCTTACATACTCAATTAGTATTAATAGTAATGTTTTTAACTTCTTAGATTAATTATTGTCTATTATTAATTTACTAGAAGTATATGTAAAAATTTCATGGTTTTCCTATTTTAACTTTCTGATGAATCTTAAGTTAATGATTGAATAAGCTCATGGCAAGTTCTATGACAATAAAATATCCATTGAAATTCACCTATCCCAACATTAAATACTTGGGCTTACCTTTAACAAAATATTGCCATAACAATCATGAATGCTGGTCATTATACTAAGAAGTAGGTACAAATGAAAAGATTTGAAATGAAACCTTTTTCCATTTTGCTGAAATACCTGTTAATACTTCTATCTTCCCTTCATTTTTTCTTTCATTTTTCCACTGAAAATAAATAGCATATTTAATGTCTTTTCCATCTTTCTGCACAATCAAAATAGAATAGCCCATTATTTATGAGGTATTGGCAGATGTAAAACACTTCTATCTTCTCTTCTTTCTTTCAATTTTTCACTGAAACCAAGTAGCGCCTCTGATATGTCTTTTGTCCTTCCATACAACCAAAATGAAATAGTCCATTATTTATGAGGTATTAGCAAGGCAAGTTGTGCTAAGGCAGGGACAAGCAGAATTATAATAAGATTATTTGTATTTCTTTTCATTGTGAACAAAGATGGCAATGTATTAGGCATTCAAGGAAAATAAGGAATGTTAGATTTGAATTACAATAGCTGGCTGGGCATTGAACCCAAACTGGTAAGATTGCTGCCTTGGACAAGGATAAAAATGGTAGTTTAAATTTCACTAGAGATCCAAGTTATTACTAACAATTGTAGAATAATTGAGTATTGTGGGAGAAAAAAAAGCAAGTGAAATTATAATGAAAGAAATATTAATAAAAAAGTGATAATGTTTCATCTAAGGAAACTGAATAATAACTACAGATTATGTTTTGTTTTGACTTTTTGAGAATTTTAAGTATACCCCACCCATTACATATTTATTTCTCAATTACTTCATCAATATATATCAATTCTTAAATCTAAATCATATACTATTCTACTCTTACTAGTCAAAGAAATGTCTGAAAAGTTTTGTAATTTTATTCCTTATCACTTAAGGGAGATAATACTGAATTCAGTGTGAGATAAAGATCAAACTGAAGCAGTAGTTCACCCACTGCAGTTGGATCTTTTTAAACATTTTCAAATGAATTTTAAAATTTGATTTTCTTTTATTTCTTAATATTGGAGAAGTTATTTTATGAATTTTAATATAGAAAAAAAAATAATATCCCAACACACTAAGGGTGTTGCTGATGTCATATCTTAACTTTAGGAAATTTCTAACATTGAACATCAGTTCTATAAGAAAGAAGAGAAAGAAAACTAAGTTTTTATGTAAAACAAATCAAGTTTTGTTTTTTTTGCTTAAATTGATCAAATGTGTATAAAATATATGCAGTAATCAATTTACAGTTGTGGAACTGAAACATTTAATGAATGGATAAAAGCAATTCTAAAGTACATATAAATGCTTGATTAGGTTAGAACAGCAAGATGTTGAAAACTGTGGTGATAACTAGAACAGTCATATGAAAAATTGCTATAAACTATTCTAAAATTGTTAAGATGCTTTATAATTTTGGCATGTAGGCTTATTCTTAAAAAAAAGAAAAAAAAGATACACATTGTATTTATACTTGTGTAAGAAGACTTAAACACATACACTTAAGATCTGACTTTTAAAAAAATCAGGAAATGTTCTTTTTAAACCTCATAACTACAATTTGCTATGGTTAAAGCACAGATACTTTTATTTTATTTCAGTAAATTTTATTGAAGTCCAAAATACATATTCATTATTGAAATTTAAATTTCAAAAGTTATTAAATAATGATAGCAGTAGCTGTAATGAAAGACAAGTGATTCTGTGTTACTATTTTTTAAAATTCATCATAAATACTAATGTGTAAAAAAAAAAAAAAAACCCCCAAAAACCTCACTAGAGAAATTATCTTTGACAGCACTAAATATTTTGATAAGTTATTTGATAATGATTTAATAAGTAATGTGATCACTAACTTGGAATGAAAAGCATTTGCACCACTATTCAATTCAAAATCCATATTGTGATTTTTACAAGTAACTCATACATGTATAATTACAGTAGTCACTAAAGGAAATAAGGGATCTGAAAAGGAAAACAAAACTCCAGATGGAATATAGTGACAGTTGTGCTTATAATATTGGAAGTACACAAAATTATACTGAATTCTATCAACAGATAAAATAAGAATAATAAAAAAAAATTTTAAAAAATAAAAATCTGAAAGATAATGATGGCATAATGGAAAGGTTTAGTGTTTTAGTCACTTGATTTAAACAAAGAGAAAGCAATGACTACCCAATATTTTCGTTTAATATCAAATATAGTTATAGGCTTTTTTTTTTTCTTTTTCCATAAGTGATATTCTCTTCTTTAAAATTTGTATTGCCAGACGTTGGGTTTCGTTTCAAGTAAAAACTAAAATAGATTTAATGTTTTCAAACTGACAAGATATTCAATATATGGTGTTTTCTTGTTTTCTTAAATAACCTATACATTAGATTTATATTTTTTTTTTTAATTAATACATACTGGATTCTGTTATTTTATATTCATCAGTTACGAAAATGTGAAAATATATCAAAATATTCAAACCACCATTTATTTGTTGATCAGATTTTATAAGCTTATCTTGAGATTGTTTTTTAACTAGCAAGACCAACTTATAAGAGTGGGGTTGATTGATGTTTCATATACAATGCACGATTTTTGTTTCAAATTTATTTTTAGTGATACCAGTATTTGAGTTGAGTAAGCTTAAAACAAAACAAAAAACAAACACACACACAGTGTGTATGGTATCTATTGGCCTGCATTCTTGAGAAAGCTAAAAGAATGTGTTCTCTAGCAGGGTTTGAGCCTGCATTCCCTTTTGTAAAAGAAAACACCATCTGCTCCAGTGTGCTTTATACCACTTGACCACAGAGTTTCACAGCCGAGCAAGGTTCTATTTACCCACTTTTTTAAGGAATGCACATAAATAGAACCTAGCTAGGCTGTGACTCTCCGTAGATGAGCAGTTTAAAGCATGCTGGATCAGCACATTTTATTTAAGCTTTCTTGAGTGCGCAGACTGGTAGGCATAACACATACTGTTTAAAAAAACAAACTATGTATCCACTAAAAATAACAAATTAAAATTAAATCCATTAGAAGTTATAATGCTTTGTGTGTGTGTGTGTGTGTGTGTATATATATATATATATATATATATATATATATGAGTACAAAAAAGTAAATTTAAATACATTATCTATCAGTCATTGTGCAAATATGATTCTGTATAAAAATTAATACAACTATTTTTTCTGTAACACATTTTTAAAATTAATATTCTCTGAAATGACACATCATTAAATGAAGACTTTTATTGTGGATTATAAAGATTAGACGTCAACAATTAAAATATTTCTATATTTTTTAAATTGTTTAAATCTTGAGTAATACTTATTTAAATTAATTTTTAATCATCATTTATACGATATAGAAAAGAAAAATTTTGACTTGTCTTTCATCAGATAATAGAAAGTCTGAAAATACTTTACCATAATTTGGTAGTCTACAGATTTGTTGGTTTGATATCTTTTTACAAGTCTGCTAAATTTCATACAAGTTCAGCACATTGTTTTACCTATAGAATGTTTTTGAAGGTATTCTTTTATTGATATTTCCAAGATTTTGATTTTATTGATATTTACACCAAGCTTATCCTCATATTAGACATTAAAAAAAAAAAAAAAAAAAAAAAGAAAAGAAAAAAGAAAAAAAAAGAAGAATCCTATGTCTACTAGCTTAGCTCTTGACTAAGCTCATATCTGTTACAACACAAATATAACTATACATGCAATTTTAAAATAACTATGATATTAGCTTAGAAAGGTCATTTTAAAAAAAACTTCAAGAGATGCTTTTTTTTTGTACATGAAATGTCTCCAAATGTTCTGAGCATTATTTATATTTATCAATAATTAAAAGAATGTTATTATTGTACATCAACATGATATTTACAGAAAGGTCAGTTTTTGTAAAAAATTTTTTTATCCATGATCATGATTGTGCCCAGAAGACAATTTAGAGTTACCCCAAAAGCAGATTTAAGAAGTTTAAGTACAAATTTAACTGAACAAACTAAGAGTGGCACAAGACTAGTTTTATGGAGTAACTTTACTACTTGCTTAAAAACCCACATACTTTCACAACTGCACAAGTAATTAATAAAAGAGAAAGAAAAAAATAGAAAATAGTAAATTGAAGACAAATATAAAATAACCAATGCAAAAACAAATCTGAACTTTTTTTTATTTTTGAATCAAGGAAATATACAAAATTATATACAACTTCTGACTCTAGCAATATGAACAGTTAAATTACTGCAAATAATAATTTCATTTGAACATAAAAGCTCACTAAAGCATGTTTCATTTTATGGTGGATATAAATAAATCACAAAATTTGTGATTAAAAAATTGTACAAGAAAATTTGACATTTGTTTTTGAAAATAAGAGATATATTCTTGTGCAACAATTGATATTTTGAAAGGTCTCAGTTTAATAATTTAAACAGAAATCTAAGGATTTTGTGAATATACTTTTAATAAATGTATTTCCCCACCCCCAAAACAACTAAATGTATAACCAATAATAATCATGAAGCAAATAAAAAGGAATTATCAGTGTACCAATTGAAGATAAACTTAAAAATATCAATTCAAATGAAATAAAAACAAATTAGTTCTGTGCTGAAGAAAATAAAAACAACAATGACTTGAGATAATGTATTTTCTGTCAGCTTTTGATGAGGAGACGATAACTCAAGTTATGCCGGCTTTACCAATGGTTCACCATTGCATTTACTGTTTTTTCAAGTAGGCTAGTTTCATAAGTAGTATATACTGGAAGGAGTTTGGGACATCAACATTTCTTTATCTCATATTCATCATTAAAAGCTGCAGACTAATTGTTCCTTGTAAAATTGATGCAGTTATGCAGTGAAAAGAAAAATGAACCTGATGCATTTATTTATCATCGCTTCTGTAAGGTTTTAAACTTGGACTCTGTAACAAAAAAAAAAAAAAATAATTAAAAACATTGTATCTAGATGAAAAAAAAAAGTCTTTATTTTGTGGTGTCTTCTGTGCATGATGCAATAGTAAGAAAGATATTAACGTTTTTTACTGAAAGATTAACAAAAGCATTTTAAAGAGCATTCAAATGTTCTGAGAAGTTCATTTAATAGTAAATCATCATGAAATATTACATTAAGTTTTAAAGAATTCATTAATATAATGTAATATATTTAGTTAAGTGGCTTGACAAAGATAAAAGCTATAAATGGTATATTTATGTATTTATATAAGTAATTTGTATAAACTAGTCACATAACTTAAGTATGCATAATTACATAGCTTTGATCATGGAACACAAATATGAAGCAAATAGCAAGCATTGAAAGAGTAATATTCCTATTCAGATCTTTTATCTTTGCTTTTCTATGAATTTGGAATTAGATAAAATGATCACACATACATATGTAAAAATTCAGATATAAATAAAATACATCTGTAAAGACAATATAAATAAAAAGACAAAAGAAAAACTTTTCTTTACCTACAAGACCCATTATATTAGGAATAGGTAACGTTTCACATAAACTAGCTGGCACACTAGCCAAAATTTTGACACTACCACAAGGCACAATTAACTCCTCGCATATAAAAAAAAGTCTGGAAATCTTATTGCTAGATTAAAAAAGATATATATGGGAAGTTTAGATATAAAATCTTTATATACAAATACTTAAATTTACTAAAAATATATTTAACAAAAACAAACTTAAATTACCTCTTCCACACATAAGATCATAAAAATGTACCAATTACTAATTAATGTTTTTATAAACAAAAATTCGTTTTATCAAGTGGGTTCCCTTCTTTGTGGCATTTTAGCTTTTCTCTTTAGAATTTCTAGAAAGTGGTCCTTATATCTTACCACAAAATTCTTTTTAGATACCTAGATGATACTAGGGTATCATCTATGTATCCACATGATACAACTTTATCTGACCTTTTAAATAAACTTAATAGCATTGAACCCACAATAGATTTTATTTTTGTAACTGAAACTAAAAATAAATTACCCTTCCTAGATATTATGCTAAATCGAACCAATAATGACATTCAAAGTTTACAAAAAATATACCAACAAGAATGACCTCAAACTATTATTCTCACCACTGTATCAGAATAATTATAGGATTTTATTTAAGAGCACTAAGAACCTGCAGCCACCAATATTTACCTGAAGAAGAAATATATATCTAAAACACCTTTAAAAACCTCCAATATCCTTACTATTTCATCCACAATGCTAAGAAAGGTATATAAAATCCACAATAACAAAAAAGATAAAAATAATCACAAACTAAATAGAAATAGACATGATATTATTTACCAATTCCTTAACATAATTCAAAACAATATATCCAATCTTAATATCAAAATAATTACAGCCACATCCAAAACTTATGGATATGATCAGAACCAAAAATTTCTGAAGCAAGCATATATAAAATAAATTGTCATAGCTGTCATTCCTTACAATAGCTTAGTGAAACTTACAGAAATTAAAAATAAAAACATACTCATGAACATAAGATCTCCTACATAATTTATTCAGTGCATTAGTTATATACAGAAATAATTTCAACATATCAAGAATGCTATATTTATTAAGAGAAAATAGATGAAATGTTCCTGAGATTCTTCCCAAAATGTTAACTTACACCCTGTTTTTTTTTCAAATATCTTCTTTAAGTCAAAATACATAAAATTTTTTAAAAATCAAATGAATATGGTTAAGATCTTTAAAATACATAAATAATTGAACCAAATAAAATTACATTAAAAAAAATAAAAATTCAACTGTTACTCACTTCCGTTTACTCAGCTATATATAACATCACTTAGTGCCCACCATAGTTTGCTTTTCGTGATACAGCTAGGTTTAAGAATATTTTAGAGCATTCTCAAATTTAAAAAGTTAATTTTTTTTTTTCTCTACTTCCCAATGAAATGTGATGGTAAAGAAAAGTTTTTATATACACACACATAAAATACATAAAAGGTTAATAGTCAGAATTGAATCAGACCAGGAAACAGCAGTATTATAAAGTGCTCAATACACATGTGAAAAAATAAAAGTAAAAATAACATTGTACTGCTTTTAACTTTAAAAAGCAGTTAGAGGTCATTTGATAAAAATCACCTGAGGATACCGTAAGGTTGAAACCAAGGTAGCGGATTCAACTGACCTGATTTTTAAGGGATATATATATATATATATATATATATATATAAAATTAAAACATGAATATTCAGACTAAGTTGAAATTTAAGTACCCTAGCCTTTTAAAAACACAATGGATCCTTGTGCTAATGTTGTACATTAAGATACTCTCATAGGGGAGCAATTAAACACTAGAAACTAGCTACTTACCGAGTCTTTTGGAATAAGCGTCAAGCCTGTATGCTGCTTGTTCTAAGTTACTGACACTTTCTTCTATTTGATCAATTTGATCCAAGTAGGGCTGGAGACTTCGGTCTGTAAATCAAAATTTGTTTTGCACATCAATTTCACATTTGTTTATATCTGGACATCTATTTATTTTGTTTATATCAGGGCATTATAGACAATACTATGGATTCAAACTGATAATGGTGAAACCTGTATATGATATTCTATTTTATTTAGGTTTCATAAATTTTATCTGAAAATACTCTAAATTTACAACTTTTTTCTAGTATAAAGATTATGTGATAGACAAATTTATATATCAGATCTACAATTTGAAATAAAAAGTTCTATTTGTATTATCTTATTGATGTTCTTCAAAAGAAAAAGAAATTTCTTCAAATGCTTTAAAGCATTTAATCCCAGAAATACTATTAAGTTTTGAACTCTTACAACAAAAAAACTTTTGGGAGCTGAAAAGAGAGATCTTTTTCATACTAATGAATACACACCTTCCACAAAAAAAAAAAAAAAAAAAAAAAAAAAAAATTAATGCATGCCATATTATATATAACTACAAATCCTGTTTTTGCAATGTTTAAATTATTTTTTGAGTGAAATAGAGAGAAAATGTGGCTTACCAATATAAATATTGACTCAATTAGTCTTATCAGTCTAAGCATAAAGTAATTATGTTTCCATGTTGTAATTATTGTACATAATTATTTATTACAAATGAAAATTACAAAAAGTTTTACATATGTAAGAAAAATTTAATTTTATCTATTGATACATTTCTTTTTACTAAGAAACCTACACAGATTGGAAAATAAAGTAGTACTAATGTATAGTTGCTGAAATAGGTTTAAGACCAATTTTCTTTGTTAAATGCATTTTTTAGAACAAGTAAATTACTACACAAACATTAAAAAAAAAAAAAACTCTACAAAGAACTTGCTATACTATACTAAATGTCAATAGGCTCTGAGGTATAATTATTTTTGTGTTAAATGCAAGGGAAATTTCAGAAAGAGAAAGAAATTAAGGTCTTATCAGCAATAGTAAAAATTATCAGAAAAACTTCAGAAAATATTGCAAATGCAGCTATCTCAGTGGCAACAAGGGATTTTTTGTATTAATGGTTAAAGGCTACTTTTAGAATATTTAGATAACATTCATTGAACAAATATCTTTTTTTTTTAATTGTGAAAGCTAAGTTTAAATATTGAAAATGTGCTAAAGTTTACAGTTTAAAAAAAAGAAAAAAAAAGAAGCAACAATTTCAAACTCAATTTTTTTTATTTTATAAATAATACTGATCAAAGTTTAAAGTATAAAAACTAGACAAGTAGGGTAAATTGTGAAATTTATTCCAGTAAAGTCAGCCAAGCAAGATTTCCCAATTAGAATTCAATTTTCTTTAATATTAAAAAATATCAGGATTCAAATATTTTGAAATCATTTTTTTTCATAAATTATCAAATATTTACATGAGGAAGATCTCAAGACTACTCTAGGTAGCAAGCAAAAACAGTAACAGAAATAATAAAATATTATTGAATAATAACCATTAACAGTATCTCAAAACATCAGGCAATGAGACATTACTAAATTAGAGTTTAAAGGTTAAAGACCGTCTGCTGACTGGTTTTATTTTTGAATTGTCCTATAAAATATTTTTTTAATACAATTCAAATTTTTAATATTTAGATTCAGGATATATTTTTTGCCATCACAAATTTACACAAATAAAAGTATCTTTTTCCTTTATGTTTATCTTTATTTCTAATATTTCCTTGAAGTATTGTTTTCATAAATATACTTACACTTATCATCCAGTTCAACCATGGCACGGCTGATATTCATGGCTATATGTTTCATCTCAGAATATTTGTTTATAGTGACTTGATTCATTTGTTCAAGGAGTTTATACTCTTCAGCAGTTCCTTAAAAAAAAAAAAAAGAAGAAAAATATGTTAAATTATGTTTGTTTGTACATTTTGCATCACAGGAAATAAATCATCTTTTAATAATTTTTTTCCTGATTTTGACACGAAATATGCCTATTAGAGCACAGTTTATCAACCTACTCTCAGTTGATAAGAACTGATAAAAATGCAGAATATTTGTTGGATGTGACTGCAGGAGATTTAGTAAAGTCTTCAACATGTTCCATATATACTAAATGAATTTTAAATCTCACAAGCACATAGGCCAATGGAGTACCTTGAAATCAGCAGAATGTTCATGGAACTAGTTTTGCGTCATCCATACAGGATTAATATGGGGTTTCATTATCCTGCTAGAACAAAGCATCATCAACAGGAAACATGGCAAGAACAAAGGGAGGTAAATGGTCTGCAACGTGAACAGTTAAGACAGGCTCTAGTTCTCATAATCTTCAATAGTTCACACCATTATAGAAGTGTCATCACCAGCTTACACAACATCCTGCTGACAGGCCGAACCCATATCCTCATATGATTATCTTCACACACAACCTTGATTAATTTTCAATATTAAGGAGAGAAGTAAAAAATGTGACAGTCGATTTGCAATGTTCCCTGACTCATGCAGTAATCAATTAAGGAAAAAAATAAAATAAAAACTTTGGATGTTATTCATTTTTCAAATACTTTGAAGTCTTGTGCATTTGTTATTTGTACATCATATTGACAAATGCAGAATTAAAATGAGTAGGATTTTCCCTAAAGATCAAGAGTATAATTGAAAGTGCCAGATCTCGTACATTTGGGCAATATTTACATTATTGGATCTGAACAAATGATCTCTTATATGAAAACAAGAAATGTTGGTTAAAAAATTAAACAACATTTCTTGTCTTTACAGATGAAGAGGTGCTGAAAAAAATCTGATCTTTTGTCCTATTTTGGGAATTAAGATGGGCCTAGAACTTTTCAGCACATCTTGTGTGTGGTAGAAATTCTGCAGAATGTAAGAAGCATTTAATTAAACAATTAAGTAAATATTTTGATAACCTTTAAAGTGGCTAGATAAGATATTAAATTTCCAGTGAGATTCAAAATAATTAACCTCGTTTGTAACTAATATACTTAGATTCTGAACTAAGGAGATATGCAAATCTGTTGCTTGTTAATGGTGAAAAATAAAATTAATTAATATGAAAATGCATTTTGACAATCTCTTAAATCTTTATAATATCATCTGAAAATAGAGTTGATTAATGAATTAAAAATACTCACCTTCCAATTCTCCTCTCAAATACTCTGCCGTTTTAGCCATGGTTTCTTGGCAGAGACGTACAACATCAGCTGGGGGAGTTTCTTTAGAATCCATGGCTTCATTAACTCTGTTGCTATCTTAAGTAGTAAAAAACAAGGGGTAAATAAAATAAACTGCTTTGATAATTTTTGTTTTATATGCTTAATTTTAAAAATAAATTAGCATGTTCTATTAACCAGATATGAAGATGGTTGGGAAATATTAGATGAATTTTCAATATTTTGTGATCATCTAGAAACAAGGGATTTGATGCTAATGGACAATTTATTTTTATATTTTGTAATAAGACAGTAAATCTTATAGAAGCACTAATATTTATGATCTTAACTGTTGTCTAGCCACCAAACACAGCTCTAAAGCATACATCACTTTAAAAGAGTAAAAATTCTCCAGTCTGGAAGTTGATATCATGTATTTGAATTAAATGAGCTGCAAGTTTCCATAAAAAGATATGCATCTCTTTTTTTTCACTTTTCCATGTTGCACATTTTTCAACATTTATGAGAGATATGTATAAAAACATGTTTGAAATTTTAATTCATAAAAAGAGTGGAAAGTTTGTACAAATTTTTATTTAAAAGATATCCATTGAAATGTAAAAAAAAAAAAAAAGTAAAAAATTTATTTTACTCATTTGTTAAACTTAAATGTTAAAATATCTAATGAATTTTAAATTTAAATAAATTCACATAACTTTTATATACGTTTAAAAAATAAATTATCTTTAACCTTTTTATTCTATATGATTTTATGAAACGTAGAATTAATTTTATTTTTTATACTACATTAGAAGTATTTTTATTTTAGTTAAATGTCACTTTTGAGTTTAATACATTGCTTTTATTTGTTTTCATACCTGTTTGATATTACAAAATATCTAACTGTACCCAATGTAGTTTTTTTAAAAAATTATTCTGAATTTAAGAGTTATTGAATTATTATTATTACTCTTCTAATAAGAAAAAGTAATCAAAAGTGGTAATTCAGAATTATTTCCTTTTTGAACATCCATACCAAAATAATCTGACAGTTACTAAAAGAAAAAAAAAAGAAAATCCTTAAAAAGATTCACATTTGAAAATGGCATTAAACTTTACTTTTTTTTTGTTTTTATATTTAACAAAAGAATTCTGACAAATAGCAACGGGATGAATTTCAAAATTGCACCCGAAACATTGCAATTACTTTTTTTAAGTGTAGATTTTGGTTGTCTGTCAAACTAAAATCTGAAAGAAAATAACGATTCATTAAAAAAAAATTATGCAAGCACCAACTGTCAGAAAAATTTATTTTTTGAATTTTATATTGAATTATTTTTGGTAAGAATCAGGAAGATTTTTTCTGGACGTTCACACTTGATATTGCATATTTTTTTTTTTTACTGAAATAACATCGTAAGGGATTTTTCATTAACTGTAAAAGAATTTGCACCCACCCCCAAATTAAAAAATTATACTTACACACGAGATATCGAAAAGTGGGGAGAGTAAATGAAACGGACTCTACAAAGTTTTCTAATATTCAGTACAACACAATTCATTCATTAATGAATAAGTACAGAAAATTCCGATTGAATCGAATAATTCCCTGAATTTTAGGAGGGTAGCGATTTTTCCCCCCCCTTTTCATTTCTGAAAAAAAATATCCACTTTTTGTTGGCGAAAATTTTTGGGAGTCCATATCAGGCCGTGTTTTTTTTTTTTAAAAAATCATTATTCAATTTTCATTTATTTATTTAAAATGTGTGAATGTTGTAAAAAAAAAAAATTTTTTAACAACAGTCAAATTTTATTTTATTTTTATTATTTGTAATCAATTTTTAATTTTTATTTTACTCACCAAAAAGAGCTAGGATTTCATTTACAAACATTGACATTAAATAAAAATGTAAAAGTAAAGAAAACTCACAAATTCTTTAATTAAAAGGACTTGAAAAAAATCCAGGTATTGAGTGTTGATACTCAAATGAACATTTATTTTTGTCTTAATTTTGGCTTTTTTTTTTTTTTATTCCATCTTTTTTACCAACTGGATGATACAGGTTTTAAAAAAAACCGTAACTTAAAAAAATTGTCATATTTTCAAAGAAAAAAAAAAGAAGGTTAATTTGCAGTGTTTTTACGAAAAAAAATTAGGTTATTAAACGCTTGAAAACTACACATAAGAAACAAGGTAATACAATAATTTTTAACAAATCAGTTTCAAAAACAAATCGATGGAGTCCAAAGGTGTTGCGAAGAAAGGTCTATTTTTAGACAAAAGTTAGCATTATTAGTTAGTCTTCTTAAAGTTTAGTAATATTTCAAAATGATTACTTCAAGCTGAAAGTTAAAGTAAATTTTAAATTTATATATTACAAATTAACAATTAAATTTACAGATTTATATTCATGTAACAGCTACAAGCGACTCACCACACTCATAACATCTACAATAATCGATTTCTTGAGCATATTCAAAATCAGACGCTGAATTCCCCATAAATGAATTTATCCAGCATGCAACCTGACTTTCGTCTAACCCGAATATTAAAACAAATTTATTTTAACATTCAAGTAATGATTTTACCTGATTCTGTTTGACTTTTAGCTTGATTTTGTTGGTCTTTTATAGTCTTCATAATGTTTTGGTCCGCCATCAGCCACGCCGCTTACATCCTGTACAAATCATCACGAGAAACTCCACAACATTAAAAAATAGAATTAATTTATTTGAACAACTTAAAAAATATTTAGCTATCAGGAGAAATTTAAAAATAAAAATAACGAAATAGTTTATCGAAATTTCGTGATACAAGGAAAATCTATTTTAATGAATGGCATAAGAAGGGTGTTTTTGAGACGAGTAGAGATTATCTCTCTTTTTATTTCCAACACGGAAGTGTGAAAACTGCCTCATCACGGGTTTTTTGTATAAACAAATATTTTTGTAATATTAAATAGTACGAAATCATTTATTTTATCATTAATGGCTTCATATTTTGATGATCACGGTGTGAATGAACTGTCAGAAAACCTGACACCAGACGAACTTCCTTTGGTGATGGCAAGGTACAAGTAACTAAATTATTTTGATTTTGAATTTAGGACGTGTAGTATTATGCTTGTCATGTGAATGAAAGACTTGTCATGGTTATCATTTAAAAAAAAAAGTAAAATTATATAAGTACTTTATAATTTTGTTTATCTTTAGCTAATATTCTGTTTCGATTTAATAATTTTGTTTCTCAATTATTCAAAACTCGCAAACAAACACTAAAAAACCCATAACAATAATAACATTTTGCAATTTAGATTTCAAAATTTCATTTGGAATTCCTTTACATTTATTTTTACAAAGATTGAAAATAATTTTTGTCTAAGATCTTGAAGATTAATCAGCTATTAAAATTAATTACAGATTAAGATTTCTTTCGTTTTTATTTATTGTAGTAAAGATTTTTAGACCCTAAATTTTAGTGATATTGGTCTACGAGTTGATGCTTTAATTTTTAAATGACAAGCCGAAGCGATTTCTGATTTTAAACAAATGTCAAAAAAAGAAAGAAAAAATTCAGATTTTTTGGTTAGCAGTTTTAATCCGCAATACCTAATGTTTGAGTTAAGTAGGTTCTAAAGGGATATTTGTGCTGTTAGTTAACTAACATATTATTACTCACCAAAGAAATGGTAGGTTATAGCAAATAAACTTAGTTACAAGAAGATGAATTACACACTGTACACACTACTATTCAAGCAAGCAAGGCAGATATCGTTATAAATTTTTTTTACTGAGACTCTGTCTAAATCAAACAGTAACAATAATTTTGTAACTTTTAAAGGTCCAATCTCTTGTAAGGCCCTTCGTTTGTTTTGACCAGGAAAACTAAAGCTTTTGAAAAAAAATTATTATGCAAGAAGTGTATTAAAAAGTGACAACAAAAACGTATTTTAAAGTTCCGCAAAAATATGATTATATTTTTAAAAAAAAAGAAAAAAAGATCTAGATCACCAATGGGATTTAAATCCCATTGGTGATCTAGATTTTTTTTTCTTTTTCTTTTTTTTATTTTAAATATAATCATATTTTTGCGGAACTTTAGAAAAAATACGTTTTTGTTGTCACTTTTTATGTACACTTAGATAATTTTCTTTTTCAGTTTAACCTTTAAGATGAAAAAAATAATGAAATAAATCATTTATTTCATTATTTTTTTTCATCTTGAAGGTTAAGCTGAAACAGATCGATATTGATAATTTCGTAAAATAATATCAGCAATGTCTTCTCCCATTCCGAAAATCTTCGATTTTCAGTTTTAAACTAAAAGCCTAAATAAAATTTATTTATTCGCTTCAATAGGCTTGTTTCATGGTAAGGAAGGAAACTCGCAATTTTTCATCATTATGCTTTTGTTGGACAAGGACTGTATTATGATGATATGAATGAAGAAAGTGAAACCATACAGAGGAACTAAATAAACTTAATTAGTTTCCAAACTAACACAAGTGTTGACTAGTTTTGAGTTATAAGTCGTGATTAAGTTTGTTTTTTTTTTGTTTTTTTTTTATGTTACATTTCTCAAGTGTTTAACTCTTTCTTTATGAATCATTGATTGAGTTTTTTGTTTTTCCTAATTTTGTTCTCTTACTTTTCTTTTCTCCCATTCTGTGACAAATTCAACTGACATTTTTCTTTCTATTTTAGAATATTACTTCGTTTTGGTTTTGCTGATGACATATGGCTAACAACAATGGGAAGGTAATATAACAGAAAAACACAGGATCGTTTTAACATTTACACTCTTTCTAAGAGAAAGTTTAGCTAAGTACTAATGTGAAAGAATTCATGGAAGTGGTAGTGACATTGTTTTTCATTTTAGAAATTTGCTTCATATTTTTTTAGTCACTCACCGAATCCACATTATTAACAAAAATCATAAATGAAAACAAATTTAAAAGTCCAATATTTGCTTCAATGTAAATTAGCTGGATTTTATTTAAAAAAAAAAAAAATTTAAACATAGAGAAAAATATAACGTTTATTTATTCGCATGGTAGCCCGTGAGCTGTTTTCAAGGTTTAGGTCAACAAGAGTAGTCTTCTACTGTTGTTCCTATTTTGAAAAACCGCGCATAAAAGTGAATTAATTTTATTAGTAATACGGAAGACAAAAGCTACTAGCTAGAATATAGAAACTGGTATTCTTTGTTTACAAATAAATTATCTTTAACTGTATTTGGGTTTTATTGAATTTTTTTAATTTATTTTTTTTGTAAAGTTTGGGACGAATTTTCAGTATGAAATTGATTTGGCAATTTTTAAATTTTTTTTCTTACTGAAATAACATCTTCAGTGATTTTTCTTTATATGACTATAAAAAATATCCCCCTTAATAAAATTAAGTGTTCACAATAATTTCACTTAAATCTGATAATTTCCTGATTTTTAGTAAATTTTAAAAGTGGGTAGCATTTTTGTTTTCATTATTGAAAGTTCACATGCATTTTGGAGATACTTTGTATTATTTATCATTGCAAAATACTATAGCATATATATATATATATATATATATATATATATATATATATATATAACAATATTGTCTCTTATTAATGTTTAATTATCATACTGTTATTAATGAGTAAGAGAATTCAGAAAAGTCACAGGAGTCAGTAATAGTTAATTTTTTTGTGTTCATCAGAATAAATTTGGCAACTGATCAGTTTTCTTGAAGCTTATCTTTATTAAACCAATATTTCATTGTCTTTGTATTTAATTAAGCCCTTTAAATGTTTATAGAAACAAAATTTTCTCACCCTCTTCTCTCTATATAGATATGTTTTTATCTGGCATGGAACATTCTATTTGGTGATTTCATCCAGACTAGAGTTAAATCAAATTTAGGCTTGCAACAATGTAGTGATGTGAAGAAAAAAATAATTTTGCATAAGTAATGGGAATGGGTGTGTAGGTTACAGAGAGAGCTGACCTGCCCTTTTCTTCCATTTGAAGACAGTGCATTCACTTGGGGAAGTTGAAAAAATATGACTTTATATTTTTATGTTAGTTGTTGGAGGAATGCAAGACTGAAAAAGCAATCCTCTTTTTCAATACCACTCTATTATTATTATTGAGTTAATAAATCTTTCAGAAATCTTAAATGTTGGAATATCTAAATAAAAATATCACATAACTAGTAATTTAAGAATGTATGTGGCAAAGTATTAAAAACTAAATCTAAACTTTTCTTAGTCACCCCCCCCCCCCAAAAAAAATAGTGCCTGTTTAATTATTACCAAAAAGCAATGTACATTCTTTGTTTTTGATTAAGATATGCCTTCTTTGGGCTGCATTATTGCATATTTTTTTTTTTTTTATACAATAATATACTCTTAAAATTTACTCTTGTGGCATGGGTCTAATTTTGTGTAAGCAGTATGACCATTCACGTTTTTTAATTGTGGAGGTCTAATGTAGAACTTAAATACCATCAATTAGAGAGAAAAGAACAATTCGGTGCTTTTTGAACAGCCATTAATTTTCACTACATTGTTTTATGACCTCACACTTTTAACACTGCAAATAACAATGAAATAGATTAATGTAATAGAGAAAGAAAAGTATCTGTAATTGTTTACACAAGCAAAAATGGATGGAATGATAAATAAGAAAGAACACTTTAACTTACTATCAGCATTTACCTGTACTGAACATTTTCTGCTCTTTATAAAGACAATAATCACAGCTTAGATCTTATGTACTGTTTAAGGCTTTACATTTTAAGACATTAAATAAATTTGGAGAAAGCTTTAACCAGAAAAAATTTCTCAATTTTTAAAAATATTGTTCTCCTTTAGGATTAATAAGTATTGTTGTTCAACTTGCTTAATGTTAATTAACATTTTTTATTGTGCAGAAAAACATTAAATAGCTAAGCTTGTGGAATTTTTCTCTCTTCCTAAAATATACAACTGTATGGTGTCAGATGAAGATAGAATTGCTAAAATTTAGAAAAAGCATTTAAGAACATTCTTCAGTTAAATATGTAAATGCTGAGTTTGAAACAAATTCAAACCAATCCTGTTTGGCTCTTTAAGAGGAATTGGACCACATTTTCTTTTTGACAGTTAATTTCAAGATGTCTTTGCTTCAAGTTCTACATATCCAAATTATTCATCAGCAAATAAACAGAATAATCATGTGCAAATTGCAGTGAAGATATTGTTTACTCTGCATAAATTGTATTAATACTTACTTTTCTTTCCAGTGATGGATTGGGACCTTACCCTACAGCCAAAAAGGTAATTGAGGAATTGCCAACTCAGATAATAACAAAAGAAGAAGCAGGTAAATTTTTCATGGTTATTAAATATTGCCTCAAGTAACAAATAATAATTTTGATCTGTGGTTTCCAACCTTTTTTATATTTTATACACTGTCCAGCATGTAGCTGGTTCATCTTTCCACAGACTGGTAGTGGCACATATGTGTAATTTAAGTACATTTCAATAAAGAAAGTAATAATAAAAGAGCAATTTATTAAAGGGAAGAAAACGTGTATAATCTTTTGATTTGTGTCTTGGCTCCTGCCCGACCACACATTTGCATGCTTAGTTTCCCCGAATTAATACCTATTACACTATTATCACATTAATATCAACTCACCATAATGTAGAATCAGTGTAGAACTTGAAAATTAGTTGGGATTAGAAAATTAGTTGAAAATTATTACAAATAAATAAAAATATACATTAATTGTAAAATGTACTTAGAGTTATGATGGATAGTATTGAGTTGGTGAATATTGAATATTTAAAAAAAATCTTTAAATTAAAGTCCAATATTCAATTTATCTATTATGTAATTTTAAACAACTTAATTATTTCTTTGTGGCCCAGTTGTAAATGATGGACTGTAGTTGGGGACCTGATTTAGATTTTATAGTGCTGAGTTGATTTTATTTCTTTAATAAAAAAAATTCAGATGTATTTTTTTGCCTGAAACCTTGTAATAAGTTGCTAGTGTGTGTGTGTGTGTGTATAATATATATATAATATAATATATATATAATATAATATATATATAATATAATATATATATATAATATATATATAATATATATATAATATAATATATATATAATATAATATATATATAATATATATATAATATATAATATATATATAATATAATATATATATAATATATATTTAATATATAATATATATATAATATATATTTAATATATAATATATATTTAATATATAATATATATTTAATATATAATATATATTTAATATATAATATATATTTAATATATAATATATATATAATATATATTTAATATATAATATATATTTAATATATAATATATATTTAATATATAATATATATTTAATATATAATATATATTTAATATATAATATATATTTAATATATAATATATATTTAATATATAATATATATTTAATATATAATATATATTTAATATATAATATATATTTAATATATATAATATATATTTAATATATATAATATATATAATATATATAATATATATTTAATATATAATATATATTTAATATATATAATATATATTTAATATATATAATATATATTTAATATATATAATATATATTTAATATATATAATATATATTTAATATATATAATATATATTTAATATATATAATATATATTTAATATATAATATATATTTAATATATATAATATATATTTAATATATAATATATATTTAATATATATAATATATATTTAATATATAATATATATTTAATATATATAATATATATTTAATATATAATATATATTTAATATATAATATATATTTAATATATAATATATATTTAATATATAATATATATTTAATATATAATATATATTTAATATATAATATATATTTAATATATAATATATATTTAATATATAATATATATATATTTAATATATAATATATATATATTTAATATATAATATATATATAATATATATTTAATATATATATATATAATATATATTTAATATATATTTAATATATATATATATAATATATATTTAATATATATATATATAATATATATTTAATATATATTTAATATATAATATATATATAATATATATTTAATATATAATATATATATAATATATATTTAATATATAATATATATATATAATATATATATATATAATATATATATTATATATATGTGTGTGTGTGTGTTCCTGCACATTTTGATTAGTTTGTTTTCTGGTGCAGTGTTTTCAGAGAAAAATGTGTACTTATTAACATGACATCTAATTCTCTTTAACAAGCAACTTAACGGATTCCTTTATTTTTGTCTATGTATTTTTAAATTATGTAATATTACCATATTTATTTCATAAGCATGGAGTAACTACATCCAAATGTAAGCAAAAGTGACTGAATAATATGAGTGACAGTAAGGGTGTGCTAAAAAGATAGCTTTGTTGTGTTAAAAGCCCAGTTTCATTCAATAAAGATACTCGTGTCAAACATGGTACAATCAGTCATAAAACACTTAGCATGAAAAAAGAACTCACTATATCTAGCTTACAAGACTAGCATGTTACTTATTGTATTATAATTGTTCAAAGCTTAATTCAGTAAAATCATTTTCAAAACAATGCATAATGAAACGTATACATTGTGCTTATTCTTTTTGTAGCTTTAATACATTTTACTGATATATATGCTTAGGTGTTGGAACATTTATATACATAATTACCAGGAATATGAATAATTACTGATCTATGTTTTATAAAAATGATTCACATTTTTTTCTTTTTATTAGAGAAAAAAAATACATGCTCAGTATGTCTTGGGCATTTAGAAGAGGACAATGAAGTAAAAACATTGTTATGCAAACACCAGTTTCACACTAAATGTATTCTGCCATGGTTGGAAAAGGTAAGTGAAGTGGGGTTTTTTTTTGGGGGGGGGTGTTAAACTTTGGGATCAGATATAATTAACAAAATTATGAAAATCCTCATGTATAACTGGAATGTCATAAATAATCATGGGAACTTGTCATTTATTAATGTAAAATGTTACTCAAAAGTTTGAGAAAATATTTATTTACAAGCTTTTGCCTGTTTTGAGATGTCATCTTAGCAAATTTAAACAGAAACTACTTGTTGATATAAACAGGATATGTCAAAGTGTTTGTTGGTTTTGTGTGATCAAGACAGTTTCAATAAAAAGTATTTTAACAATATTTTTAATCTCCAAAGAAGCATTTTAATAAAGCTATTAGATGCTTATCTTTCTATGGCCATTGTCTTTGAATTAATGCATTTTAATATCCTACTTTTTGTTCAGGTAAATACATGTCCAGTTTGCAGAGAAGAATTTCCTACTGATGACCCTGCATATGAAGAATTCAGAAAATACAAAGTAACTGACTTTTATATTTTTATAAATTCATCAGTATATTATATGTATTTGATATTGTATATTATGCATCAATTTTAAACTTATTGCATACAATTTGTAAAATACAAATATCACTGGTTTTATAATTATTTCTTTGCAAATAATTATTTAGTGACTCGCTCTGTTATATAGAATTAACAAAATGATCAGTAGCACACTCTGTTAATACATAAATCTGCTAACTTCAATTTTTATATATGTAGTTTGTCTAATATTTACTTTTACATAAAATCCAAGATCATAGTAATGTTTTTTTATTGCTACATCTGAACATTTACTAAAATATTTTGTACAAATTATCCTTATTTGATTTTAATTGTTAATGCCAATGATATTTTACAAATTGAGATCTTATTCAGATGAAATAATTTTATTAAAAGATTTAATAATTGATAAAAAAATAGTTATTAATATGATGGAATAGCATCTAATTTTGGAAATATAATAATTGAGGTTAAATTTGACTGCTTTGATTCTGTGTTCCAGATAAATACACTTGTTTGAAAGTTCCACAATCCTTCTCCTTTTTATTTAAAAATTAAATGAAATTGTGAGCCACATTTGTATCATGATGATATCTTTGAATTAAACAAATATTTTGCCTTTTCAGTAAATCTCTAATCTTATGTTTTTTTTTTATTTATTCCAGGCTCGTAAGAAGCAACGAGATTTTGAACTGGATAATTTGCACAATTCCATGTTTGGCTAAGAAAATATTAAAATTTTTTATTGAATGAATGCAGACATGTTTTTTAACATATTTTTCCCTATTTTATAAAAAAATAAATTATAGAGCTTTTTCACAAATATCTCAATAGAATTTTTTTCATCTAAAAAGTTTTGTTTGTTTGTGTGTGTGTGTGTGTGTGTGTGTGTGTGTGAGTGAGTGAGTGCTAAACATATCTCAATTAGCAGACAAGGAAAGCAACATATAAGACAGTAAAGACATTTTTGTAAAATTCAAAACTATTTTTTTCCTAAAAAATCCTGGTGAGAAAATAAACTATAGTTGAAGTGATCATATACACCATGATTTGTTAACATTTGCTTAAGCTGGCTGTTCTGTCTCCTCATTATTTATGTTTTGTATATACAATCAATTAAACTGATTTAATTTCTGCAAATATATTTATGTTATGCAGCTTTGTGTATTTGTTTTTTTAATTTAGAGTACAATTTGAAAGCTTTATCACAAATATTTTTATTGGAATTGATGGGTGATTGTGTAAGCAAGGATCTATTACATGAAACTTGCTTTAATAAATTCCATGTGACAAGTAATTGAAAATATCTTGCCATCAAAAGAATTGCATTTGTCTGAAATTAAGTTTGTTGTTTGGTTCTGTATTCTTATATTACACCTACTGTTTAATAATTCAAAGATTTGAATATAAAGTATTTTCAAAATTATCTGGTAAAGGTGATTTTTATTCTTTTTCATATTTTCTTTTCTTTTCTGGAAAACTTGTAAGAAGATGGAAAGATATTTCTCATTGAAGTATGAACGATTATTATTTTTGGTGTTTTTTCGTGATAATGAAAATTTTTGTTCAATTTAGAAAAACTACAGAGTTGTCTAACTTTAAATATTTTTTAAATTGCTTTGGTTAGTGAGATTTATTTTCAATACTATGGGCCAAGTTGATGCTAGTTAAAACTTAAAGAAGAAACAAAAGTTATGTCAATTTAATACAATTTGAGGATGTAAAGCTCAGATTTGATAATTTAAAATTATAAATGCTTAAATTTCAAGTTTCTAGAAAGTTGAAAATTTGCAAGAAAAGACTTTTCAGATCTCTTTGAAATTTCAAGACACCAAAATTTTTCTTGTAGTAAAAGTACTTGTTAATTAGTTTAATAGGATATCTGCATAGATTATCTCTGCACAAAAAATGCACTCAGATATAGTGAAAACTTGAGATATTACATCATTTTAAAAATGTGTAATGCCTTTATCTTATTTTTATTAGAAAATGTATTCTTTTAAAGAAAACATAGCAGTTAACAACCAGTTTTCAAATTATACTGTGTGTAATGATATATATATATACACACACACACACACACACACACACACACATTGTATTCCCCAATAATGTATACACTGATAACAATTCCGGTTTGGGGACTTAATTTAAGTTTTCAGTTTCATTAAATCTGCTGTTTTATCCATTATTAAAATAAATTTAATTTTTATGAGCTGATAAAACATGAGATTTCATTTTGAAACATCTTGTAATTTTATGAGACATTAATTTTATAAGAATTGCTTTTAATATGACATAAAATTAAAATAGTAGTGCATAGTAGTCTTAAACCAAAACTTTTGTAATTATTAGAATGATGTTAAACTGAATAGTCCAGAAATTGGTAGCAGTTCTGAGTTTAGGTTTAAATCCCATTTGAACTTAATCCATTGCTTTTAAGAATCTATAAGTTTATCCTTAAGTCTGAATAAACCAATACATTTGACAATTCTATGACCTTATGTTGTGGGGAGAAATTATTTTCTATTTTCCAGTATGGTATACAGTTAGTTTTACTACTGTTGCAGTAAAGACAACTTATTTTTTGAGAGTTATAGATATGTCTTGTAAAATATAAGAATCTGTTCCATCTACTTAAATTCAGCCAGTCATTATTTTTATTTAAAAATTTTTAAGACAAAATGAGTCTTACTGCACTTTTTGATACAATTTTTAGAGGTATTTTATATAGACAGTATTTAGTATTTGCTTAAACCTCTCCAAGAATATTGGGTATATTAGGTTATAATAAAAAAATGCATATTTAAGTTTGATTTAATAAACTGACATGTTCTCACATAATGCTAAAAATAAACTTTTACTTAATTAAAACTTGTTTAGAACCAAAACAGAAATAAGTTACTTTGAACTTATTTTTTTAATAAAAAGTTAATTTATAATGAAGAAATTATGAAATATATTCTTGTGATAAATGTTATTTAAACTTTTATGCCAGCTTAATTTCAAGAAGTTTACTTTATTGCAATCTAAATGTATTTTGTACATAGATATCTATATTTCTCTTATTGTAATTAAGTTGTTAATAAATATTTCTTTAAGCTGAAAAGTTGTTTGTAATATTTGGATGGTGCACAGTTTCATAAGTCATCAATATACAAGACTCCTATATCCCTGGGGGCGTGCTTATTTGACATTGTTGATTCCTTAAAAATTTGGTCATGGAGGCCAACTCACAGGCAAAGTGAAGTCTAATCATATAATTGTCCTTTATTCAATTTTTTCCACATGTAGAATCTAAAATGACCTGTGCATTGCCATAAAAGAAAAGTTAAAACTGAATCTGAAATATGTGCTTTCATTTTGATTGAAAAATAAAAGCTCCTTTTAAATTTATTAAAACTATTTGAATATATTTTATTATCTGTGTATGTCTGCATTCATGTATGTATGTATGTATTAGGTACTGCCACAGATTCATGATACCTAAGGTATAGAATTAATTTCTGAAAATGAAAAGGCTTTTATTTTAGTTTTAATTTGAAGCTAATAGATTAAATTTAATATTTCCAATAGACAAAATAATTTGCTGTATTTCAAAATTTAAATTGATTGAGATTTCATAAAATTAAGGGTGGGGTAACATATAATAAATTTTTTTTTTTTTTTAAATAATTTTACCAAGACTTTATAAAAAAAAAAATTCAAAAATTTCTTTCATTTGTGAATAATTCCTGAAAATTTAATTAAAATCCAACAATTTGATTTTACAAGAATTTCCAAATGAATGTTTTTTTACCACAAAAAGATTCTAAAATTTCCTATACTAATCTAGACACATGCACACATGACAAAGTGGAAAAGGTTTTCATGTGACATTTCATCCTTTAGGATTTTATCAGACTATGTTGATGTGACTACATGTGTGCATGAACAAAAGAGAGACTGAGAATTTAAAATAATTTTTTGTGTTTTGGTTATATAATCTAGCTGTATTCATTTAGATCCTTTTTTTTTTTCTTTTTGTTTATGCTGCCATCACTGTTGTTATTAAATATCCTATATTGTGATAATAGAAAATCTGCCAAGAAAGGTGAAACAAAAACCTGGAAGCAAATTTATTGTGAATGATCTGATTAAAGCACTTTCTAATCATTTTTGTCTTAGTAACATGTTTTCTCTTTTAGAGTGTCATTTTTTTATTTTTTATTTTAAAATCAAAATTGTAGTTAGTCTCATTACATTGAGCAACTAATGCATTTGTGTTTTGTAAAATACCCTTTTTGTGTTCATATAATCTTTGAGGTTTCTCCAATGTATTCCTTGTGGCAATTATTACAGGTAATAGAGTAAATTCATCTTAAGTTTTAGCTTATTTTGTTTTATATTAATTCTTTTCAATTGTAGTGATAGAGTTGGTAGGTAAAACAATATATTTTGATTTGTTGGGTTTGTCAGGAAGGACCACTTTTCTATTTTGAAATATTATATGAGCCTTTTGTTTTACATTGAATATGAAAAAGGATATTGGAGGAACTTGATAGTATTAATGTATTTCTCCTCTTCATGTAAATACTGAGGGCTGCAAATTCTGAGTGTTCTTAAATAGAATCTGTAGATTATTCTGGATTTTATTTTATGATAATAAAAATTTATGAGATTTTTATTAGTTGATTTTCTGTGGACACAAAGATTTAAGCTATTGTTAACATGGTGTAACATGAAATCTAGGAAAGGTAAATAAGGTTTACTTCCATTTCATTTGTAAATTTTAGTTGATTTACAAGAGCATGTAAATCAGTACCATGGGGCTATATTAATAGAGCATCATCAATATATGTGTTGATTGTTAAGTAAAATATTTTGAAAAGGACCAGATTTAAGATATTCTAAGAAAATACATGCCATCATTCCACTTAGGGGTGATCCCATTTGTAATCTAAATTTTTGTTTATAAAAATTTTTAAATATGAAATGCCATTGATTCGTGATGAAATTGCAGATTTTTATCATTTTAACTATTGGTAGGGAGAGGTTTATTTTTGATGTCCTTAGATGCTTTTTTTTTTTTTTTTTTAAGATTTAATTATTAACCAGGATATTGTTGCAAAGGGATTTTATATCTAGACTGGCTGGTTTGTGTATTCTACAGTATTTCTGCTGGAGTTCTTTTCCTTAAATCTAATATCTTGTACATGGGGTTGATATATTATTTTTTAAAATTTTTTTTTTTTAAGTGACTTCACCCCATGCAAGGCAGTAAAAACACAAGGGGTTACTGGTTGTGGAAGTATTATAAAACAAAAACATTACTAAAGAATGAGAACAAATCAAGAGTAATCAGGAGGAAAGTAGATAGCGACTGACATTGTATTTAAATTTTTGTAGACTGGAAAGCATGGAGCAGAAAGGGGCTTCCACAAGTGAGAAGTGTGAGAAAAGAAACTGTTAGCATAGAATTTATGGTTGTCACCAGTCTAGTACTGCTCTTAAAATCATAAAGTCTATGTACCATAGTGAAGAGCTCATCTGAACAATTACCATGAAAATATTTATAGAAAAGGCACAGGGAGGCAAATTTGTGGCGGTGGGAAAGTGACTGAGGCTGAGATGCCAGTCAGGGCCCATAATATTGCTGATTCTTTGGATTTTATTGATGATCCCTAGAGGGAGCACCAGATCATATGTAGCAGCAATATTCTAATCATGGATGAATGGTAGACATAGATATGCAAAATAAATTATAGAGAGAAAAATTTTCTAGCACAACGTGGTGAACCAACTTAGCAGCTGCCCTAGCAATGGACTCAATATAGTCTTTCCACTTCATGTCAGCTGAGAATGTTAGCCTGAGAAGGCACAATGAGTCATTCTCCTGGAGGTTAGTATCTGCCATGCTGATCGAAGGCAGAGAGGGGTCTTTTGGATGATTAATAGAGAGCAGTTTTGTTTTTGAGGCACTAAAATTAACAAGCCATTCTTTGCCCCAGTTAACAACAAACTGAAGGTTGTTTTGGGCATCAGCTGCCAATTTGACCTTATTGAACTGATCAGACTTTCTATCAAGACAGGAGTAAATGGTTGTGTCATCAGCATAGATACCAAGTTGAGAGCTGGTGCCATTGGGAAGATTATTAATGAAAATTAAAAACAAAGTTGGATTGAGGATATAGCCCTGGAGAACACCTGCATTGATACAAAAGGATCTAGAAGAGTGGCCATTCAGGATAACTTTCATTTCACAATTTGATAAGAAAGACTGAATTAGGTCAAAAATTTGTTCAGAAACACCATAACTTTTCAACTTGTGAAGAAGACCTGTATGCCAAACCTTGTCAAACACTTTTGAGATGTCCAAAGCAACAGCTCGAGCTTCACCATTCTTATCTAGAGCTTGATAGACTCTTTCTGCGATGATTGTTAATACATCAGCAGTTGACTTAGAGAAACAAAAGCCATATTTCTTGTCTGAAAGAAGACTGTGATGTGAGATGCTTAACCAATTCAGCATTGATTTGGGCCGCTTGTAGTTTACCAAAAAAGAAGTAGAATGCTGACAGACTAGCGGGAAGGGTTGGGTGGTTCACCTGAGTTCTTAAAGACTGGAACAACAGATGAGGATTTCTAATAAGCGGGAAAGCAAGAGGCAGCGGGGCATTTATTATATGGTTTAGAGAGATCAGGAGCTAGTTATCTATTTTATAGGCTCTCAACCTAACGGATGATGACGTATTATAAAAAATAAAATCACTATATGAATTGAATGGGTACATTAAAAATGATAATTCCAGTGTTTTGACTTTTACTTTTTTAAAAAAGTTTTGACTGTCTTTTATTAATTAGAAAATCATTTTGATTCCTATCATTATGCTTGAAAATAAGATCAGTTTATTTGAAAGGAAATAAGCCAAGATATAAACTGTTTTTCTACTCCCTATTAAAACATTTAAATATGAATTATTTAAAGCAATCTTGAAGTAATGGACAGCAACTTGGATTGAGGGATCAGAGAACCGAGTTTGAATTCCAGTCGAATCCATTACATTCAATTACATGCTAATACCCTTGGGAAAGGTATGAATCCTCTTCTTCTATGAGTAAATAGCAGGATAGAGCAGGTTCTCTACCTTTGGATGGCAACTGGTCTACCGCAGAAAGAAATTGCAACCTACTGCAGGAAAAAAAATCTGCCTTGTCAGTCATGATTGCCTAAGCGTGTTTCAAGCATGGCACATAACTGACTTACTGATCTTAGAAAATGCAGTTTATGAACAGGGAGGTATTCTTGCCATTTGATATAAATATTGATGTTATTGCATGTATAATGTCTGGACAATGCCTTTTTTATTGTAAATATTACTCACATTAAATATAAATGAGTGGCAAGTGTATTATTAGTAGTGTGCAGAAGGGGAAGGGGCAGGGTGCATGATGACCCCCCAGGAATCCATATTGGGGAGTGCATGCAGTGAAATAAAAATTTAGTTTATTTTTAATTTGAATAAAGTTTTTATTTTATGTTTCATCTGTTTTTACATATTTAAATGTTATCCTTTCTCATGTTTCTCAGTAGGTACTATAGCCAGCACCCTCACCCCCACCCCAATTTAGGGGCATACAATATAATCAAGGAGTTGGCCCCGGGCATTACCAAACCTTTGCATGTCACTGTGTATAATTCTGTTTATGTAACAAATATCATTTACAGACAAGAAACATACTTTTTATGACAATCCTGCTATCTTTGCAATCTTTTGTAGTTGCTAAAGTTTTCTACATAACTGAAATAACATTTGTTAAATTCATATGAAAAAGTCTATTGAATCCATTAAAATAAACTGATTTTTGTTTTAAACATTGATCTTAGATGCTAAAGTTTGTTTGGTGTTAGTCATTCATAACATAAGAGGAAAAGCAATTAAAGAATTGATAATTATATGAAAAATAAGAGATAATATTATATTGGAAGGAAATGTTGCCTGATATATCAAACTATTTCCCTAATTGCTTGTGACCTTAATTTTTGACTTTATTCAGATATGACTGAGGGAATTATCTGTGTAATTAAACATACTTTGCTTGGAGCAACAGTTTTGTGTTACTTGGTGAAACTGTTTTCATTTATTGGTTTTAACAGATGAATAAACAAATCTAATATGAATAATACTCAATAGCTTAGCTGAAGAGAAATAAGCTAATGGCTTGACACAGTTATTAGCTGGATTTTGATCTGAAGTTTTCACTCTGTAATGTTTTATCAATGAAAAGACCTCAGGTTAAGAGCATTGATAAAGAAAGAGATTATGTTGAATATTTTTTGTGTAAAATGCTTTTATCATTTGGCTAGGATCTTATTAATGCACTGATGTAAGTTATTTTTTATTGAACAAAACTGAATTTATAGATTTTTTTTTTTTAAGTTGTAAAACATTTTTTTAAGTATATATAAATATATACAAAAGTATAAAACAAGGGGGCAAAAGAGCAAGGATATGAAAAATTACTGTCAAAGTGGTAAATCTGTCAATTACTGTGAAAGTGGTAAAAATACAATAACAACAAAGAAATAAAGAACTAATCAGCTATTGATTTAATTAAAGCTTTAAAAACAGATCTTTTATATATATATATATATATACACACACACAGTGTAACCCGGATATAAGAGAGATTTTCTCTGGTCCCAAATTAGAGCCTGTGTTAATAAAACAAAATAGACCAAACCCCGATATAAGATAAACCCGGATATAAGAGACTTATTCTCCGGTCCCGATAACTCTCTTATATCCGGGTTACACTGTATATATATATATAGTCATCCACAGACAGACTGTTTTGCTGTATCACAGCTCATCAGTATGGCTAGATGTCTGGTTGCCTCTAGCTAGGATCGAAACCTGGCTTAATTGGTATCAGTCAGAGATTTTACCCCTAAGCTGTTGGTTCACAGCAGAGGGAAGAAGGTAGATTTTTAAGCATATTTATTTTTAGATAAACATACAGTGACTGAGAGGACTCAATTCATTTTACCAAAGAGTCTTGCATTATTAGCCGTAATAGTCACTGTTTACAAACTCACATCACTTTCTATATTATTCTCAGTTGTTTTATTATTATGACTAACTTTTGATCATAAAGTTCTCAAGTGTCTACTTTCATGCACACAAACATAAATGCCTCCATATCTTACTATCAAAACGACATTGCCTTTTCCTATAATACAACCTGCCCCTTTCCATTCATCGTCTCTTAAGAAGAACACATTTTCACCTTCTTTAAAGTCTTCTCCCTTAGGTCTTATTTGTTTTTTCAGTGCTTTTTGGATTCTTTCTGATGATTCTGCCACCAAATATGCTTTTCGTGCTTCTTGTAAACCTTTGAGATGCCTTTTCGTCATTTCACTAATGGTTTTATCTTCCAGAGCAAGGGGTTTGTTAATAATATTACATGGTAAGTTTGGTTTCCTGCCATACACTATGTGATATGTAGTAAATTCAAGCAGTTCTTTGCATTCATAGCCCATCTTGCAGCAGTTTTCCCATGAAATAACATTTTCTTCTTTAATCTTAATGATTTCTGTCTGGATTGCATTATGGCACTCAACAATACCATTTGACCATGGGGAATAAGCTGCAGTTGTCTTAAGTGATAGATTCAACTTTTCAGCCATTTCTTGAAAAGTCTTGTTGTCGAACTCCATATTATCCTTAAAAAGATCAAGTCCACCATAAATAGCAAACCATTTCAACATAAACTTATCTACAATGATACTTGCTTTTTTACTACAGGTTATAACAGCCATACTTAATCTACTAAACAAGTCACTCATATGTAAATACCAGAAGCCAGGACCAAGTTCATGAAGGTCAAGAGCAATTACTTGATTAAAATTATTTGCTGGATTAAAACCAACTATTGATTTCATTTTAGGACATGTATATTTGTGGCAAATAGTACATTTCTTGTAAATATCCTTTAAAAGATCTTCAGTTTCCTGATCAACTTTGCCTGCTGTTTTTAATAAATTTAATAATTTTTCCTGTGAAGCATGACCAAATTGTTTATATAATTTTAAAAGTGTATTTCTTTTGTCAACTTTTCCCATGTTGCTATAAACTACATTTTCATCATCAGTAGTTTCCTTATCATATCTCATGATGTTCACATAATAGTATCCTGTTGATGTAGTTTGAATGTTTATTTTCTGACCAAACATCATTATGTGATCTTTTCTGATGTCAATAACTGACTTAGCTAGAGATTCCTTACTTAAGAGCAGTGGAATTTTACACTCTACAACTTTTGTTTTTATATTAAATAAATGATTTTCAATTTTGGCTTGGAAAGTAACAGTTTGATATGAGTTAACTATTCTTTCATCTCCATATTTAAATGGCACATGACTTTAACTCTTCAAAAAATAATGAATCAAGCATGGAATGCAACCATTGTCTTGGTATATATAGTGTCTACAATTGCTGCATTCTGAGCTTCCATTACCAAAACATCTTGATTTGATATTTTTTTTTTTTTTTTTAAACATTATCTCAATTTATTACATAAAAATATAAATATATATTACTATATAAAAATAACAAAACAAAAGTCATTGAAACAAAGCAAGTTCAGTCGACCAATGATGACAATTCCAGAACAACGTAACTATAAACAATTTTTTTTTTGTTGATATTTTGTCCAACAGTTTAGCTTCTGTCATCAAAGTCATATGAACTGTCTCTTCTGAATATTTCACTATGTTGATATTTTCTGTCATATTAACATCTTTCTTAGCATGTGAACAATGTGATATGTTGATTCACAGACATTACATCTTAATACAATTCCATTAAATACTGGATTCATTCTTCCAGGGCCTCTTCCAATGGTCCTTCTACTGTGCCCTTTGTATTTTGCTCATCTATACTTAGATTCTCTACCATAATTTTCTGTTATCATTGCTTCTTTTATCTCTACTTCATTATTTATCTGCAGTTCTAGTATGGCCGTAGTAAATATCCTGGTCAGTATATTTTTCATGGTTCATTCGTGGGCATGCTGTTAAAACCAACTGTTTTTGTTGTTCACTAAGATTTGCATTTTATAGCAATTTCAGGGTCAATAATGTATCAGTGTCAGTTTTAAAATGGGGAAATCTTTTCAGTTGACAAAATTATTTTTGGTCAGTATCCCCCAAGGGATAGTGGTGTAGATGGCAAAGAAGGGTGGTGATGTCAACTGCTCTTGCTATATTTCATTGTTCTTCTGGTCCTGTTACTCCATACTGGTCCCCTGTATATATAGGCTATATGTTCCTTTCAAGTGTCAGGTTGCAAGTTGATTGGCATACATGAATAGTAACAGGAAAGGGTTTTGATGTCTTCATCCCCAAGTTTCTCATTGGCAGAGTCAGGTGAATTCTTGATCCTAATAGAGAATCAAGGCAAGAATGTTGGATAGTATTAAACAGTAACAAACCTGTCAATTTTGAATTTGGATCAGACCCTGACCTAGTTTAGGGTAAGTAAGTTTATCTCATTTGTCATTTTCCCAGTAGCATGTGCAGGTGATGGGTGTGGTCTCTTTGTTTCACTCAGCAGACTTTTTAAAAACACTATTAATTCATATGTTCAAACTCAGATAATTCCAAGTATTAATTTATTTCATTGTAATTAAATGCTTTTTATTTTGCGTTTTTCTAAAAATTCATAAAATAAAAATCACAAGGTACTTCTGGTATGCTGGTAAAATCTAAATGACTTAACTTGACCATCTAAACCTTTCACATCAACTTCTCAAGTTAATTCCCATTCCAATCAGCACTGAGTATAAATTCACTTACTGATAAAATCCTCACCAGAAACTTTGTTAGATTTCACCCTCAAACACTTGTAAATTAAACTTCTTAGCAAATTTTAACCACAGTAATTCTCAATCAAACCAGCCACCAATTATAAATCTGCTTACTAATAAAATTCACCTCACTAACTATATTATACCTGATCTGATCAGGCAATTGCTTCTGAGGTTGTCCTTGATTTGACTGAATAATTTTTTTCTAACTTAAACATATGAACAAATATTTTTGCAAATATACTGATTGTTTCCTATTCAGCATTTTCATTTTTTTTCAATTATATTATAATTTGTTCTCAGTGATACCTGGTGCATCACATAAACATGAAAGAAAAGTAAGAATGTTTGTCAAAAGCAAAATAAGAATTAAAATTGTTTAAAAATATAGCATAAGAGTCTTTGTCAAAATTGTGATAGTACTTGACTGGTTAGTATAAAATTACATCGATGAATTTATTTAATAAAATGAACAAGCAATTCATTCATTTTTTTTAATTTGCAAGATTTAATAACAATCTATTATAATTGTGTTCACTAAGCATGACTCTGGTACATGTTTAAAAGTATGGGGATACTAGTGAAGTTCAAACTCATAACTCAGTAGTAGTGATCAATTAGATTACCTTTGTTGTTTAATAAATTTTGATTCATTTTTGGCACAGAACTATAAGTATGGAGCACTTAGTGAGGATTGAACTTGCTACTCAGTATTAATGGTCAACTAGACTAGCTTTCTAAACATTACCCCATGTTAATGTGCCCAACAGAGTGAAAACTTCATTTTTAATTAACATAATTGTCACTATTAAATTTAATCACTGATTCTTGAAGCTTAGCTTAGTTTGGCACAAGGCCAAATTGGGGAAATCAGTATTCAAAAGCTTTTTGTTCTCCCTGGGTTTAAACATCAGCCATTATTGCCAGTGAAAAATATATATAATTGTCTTTTCCACAAAGTAAATGATATAACTAATTCTCAGATACAGTGGGATTCAATCCAGGTTTAGACATAAAGATTTTTGTACTCCAAGTCAATTGCACTTCATTTGTGTACTTATAAAATCTGCAATTCTCACATAGAAAAAAAATCTTTGAAAATGAGTTATAGATTAAAAACACTGAGATTGATAAAAATTAGTTATGTATACAATTTCTACTGATATTTTCGGTGATATTTTTATTTGTTTATTAAATGTAAAATTCTGATTACTTGTGGTATAGTTGGAGTTGTCACCAATATGTAAAGGTAGAAGAACAAAGTGGTCTATTATCAATTTATAACAATGTTATTGAATGAGGTCAAGATAATGTACATTGCTCATGGTATTTCATGTATAGATGTGATGGATTGGTAAAAATTCATTTGTGTGACAGGTGCAGATAAGATGATAATAGTTTCTTTATAGGTCAATTAGCAAAGGCAAGTGGCTAAAGACATTTATGATTGTGTTTAACAAGAAAATAGCAGATATTTGTGGTCATAAGTTGTTCTCAGCAAAACATGTTACTGAAAAAAGAAATCAGTTTTTGCAAAATGGGTTTGGTAATGGTGAAATTAGCCATTTCTATCCAGGAAACATTCATAATTTAATTATTTAAGACCTAAAGGATTCATTCACTTGAAGCCATTTTTAATTATTGATTCAAGAAAACAATTTTATATAGATGATAGTTTAGACATTTTTGAACAAGTTGGATGTTATGCATAACATCCATAAGACATAATACTGCAAAAATTGAAGAAAGGGATTGTAATGAAAACTTGGAGTCTAGTTTGGCTTAATGTGACTGATGTGAAGTCGAGGTTTAGCACTAGTCCATCGCTAAGCTTGTCCTTCCACACATTATTCTCAGTGATGAATTATATAGGCTTTCTCTTGCACTTATGCAAATTAGGCATATTAATTTGCCAGTGTCACTACAATGACTTTATTGAATGTAACTGAGGAGTCTTTCCATTTTGGCTAAGACAACGTGATTATTTATACAAATAAGACAGGGGAGATAATCAGGTTCTTACTACATTCTTTCCAGCTTTGTTTTCTCCTAGTTCAACACAAAATCATCCAGGTCACCTAGTCGCTTGATAGTTCTCTGGAATTGTCTTGGTGGCAGCTGATCTCGGTTTTCAGGTGTTATGGGAAGTCATCTATAGGTATTTTGTCTCATATTATTTTTGTCTCCTTCTTGAAGTGGGACACTCTGATTATGAAAGCTGATTATCAGAGTCTGTGGTAGCGTACTCTTGTTTTGAGGGAGTTGTTCAAGTGTTGATCTCTAAATAGTCACTATTGGGGCCTTGTTCCTAAGGAGAATCCAATGGCATTGTGTCATTATTACTATCAAGAGGGAGAGATACTGCTTCAGGGGAAAGCTGTTCCTCCCTCTGGGGCCAAATCTCTAAGGGAAATGTTCAATTGGGGTGTTTTCCCAATATCTAATTGGAAGGTTTTGGTTTTCAAGTGCTAACTGTATGGTCTTCCATATTATACCATTTTATCTCTTGCACTGACCATTCCCTTGAGGATTGTATTTTGTAGTCTGGCTTATGGTCATTCCCTGTATCAATAGGAATCTTCTTAGTTGATCGGACATAAAAGAGGTCCTGTGATAAATTGATGCCCTGAATATTGAGAACAGTGAACAAAGACAATGTATGATTGTTGTTGCACTTACATCTGGACAGGGAAAGACAAAAGGAGTCAATGGCAAGTACTTGTCAATGACAATAGATATTTGTTTCAGGATTTAGATGGAAGAGGGCCTTAAATCCATGCTCAGCCTCTCAAATGGCAGTGTAGCTTTTATTAGGATTTCCAGTTCAGGTTTGTAGAACCTTGGTTTTATTTGAGCACAAATCTGACAACCACTTGTTATTCGTTTCACGTCCACAACTGAAAAAGGCAAATTCCACCTTCAAACCACGTGCATAATCCTCGTGATGCCTGGATGACAGAGATCATTATGAACTTTTTGTAGATCTTTGGTGCTGTTTATTGATCCACACACTCTTGACAGTGTGTCCACCATTGCATTTTTCTTTCCTGACTGATAGAAAACATCAAATGAAAAATAGGAAAGCTCTGCTCTCCATCTCTGTCTTTTCACTTTTTATCTTGAATGGTGTGTATTATTTGATTGTCGTCAACAGTTTTTCAAAATGGCTTGAAATACTTAAGTGTAGAAAATCTATTTCCACTGTAACTGTAAATTTTCTTCATGAGCTGTTTTCAAGATTTGGAGTTCCAAATCAAGTGACATTTAAAATTTTTGAAAATTCTATGCAGTTGAACATATAACAACACCACCATACCACCCAAGATCAAATACTCAGACTGAGAATTTTGTTGATACATTCAAAGAGCAATTAAAGAAATCAAATGGGGAGGTGACAGAAGAAGTAATGCTCCAACAGTTCTTAAGAATTTATAGACTGACCCCTAACCCTAATACTGTATTGAAGAAGTCGCCAACAAAATTCTGCTAGGAAAATTAATGTCCAGGTGTTAAGTTAGCGGGTTAGACAAGAATCCTTTGTGGCTGGCAAGAAAAAAAATGACTTACTTTCTTCCATTCTTGCTGAGCTGAGGTGTTCTTTATTTTTGTTTTTAGTTCAGAGATTGGGTGAATAATGACTTTGTAGGAATAGATGACTCAGCAAGCGGAATTATCTTCAATGATAAAGATTTAGTAAAACAAAGAACAATGAAAATTGTATGATGGAATTACATTATGTCAACACAGGCAGTAGGTACAGAAAAGTAAAGAAAAAGGGTGTTAGCTCTTTTGCCTTTCTTCAATTCTGTCTGCTGCTAGGAAATTTGTGGGAGTGAAATTACTTTTCAGGTGTGTTTGACACAATGAGCTAATTGAGACAGCTGGCAACTGGAACAAGATTCAAACTACCTTTACATTCCAGCAACTCATATTTATGGAGGCTTTCACTTGTGTGTCTTGTGTGAACAGAGGGGATGAGAGATTTTCAGGGCTAGATAAATTCCTTTGTCTCTCCCCAAAGTTACATATGAATATGAGAATAGTTCAATCCAAGTCAGTAAAAATAAGCAAAGATTTCTCTGTCACAATTTCAGTCTAGCTCCGCGTAATACACATGTGATATGACACACTTGCATGTGAATTCAGCTATCACCCTTTCTGACCCCTTTACTTAGGATTCTCAGTTTCAAATCATCACAGTTCCAATTAGGAATTTTTAAATTTATTCTTATTTTCTAAACCGATGTTCAATCTTTGCTTCTTTTCAAAATAATAAATTATATTTAGTTTAACATCACTCTCTCTCTTTCTCCACTATCACCTTATATATGCTTTTAACCCTACTGCCTCATGTTTTAATAAAATGGCTTACCTAAGACAAATACATTGTCAGAATGGTAGTGTGATAGAATTAATTTAAAGTAAGAAAATTCTTTTAGGGTTTCATCATTTAGATCCAACCTGATATATTGGAAACAATTACAACCTTTTTTTACTACTGAAACCCCAAATATTTGTAGTGACATTCATTTTGAATAAAAGAATTACTTATTGTGTCAATGGTTCATGAAAGAAAGTTTAACACTTGAAAATTTATAATTATATATACTTTTAGAATAAGGCCAACTTTAGCACAAGGCCTCATTTTACATATATGAAGCCAACTCACTAGCAATGGCTTTTGAGATAAGCACATGGAATCTAATTCTGTAGTAGATACTGAACATGGCATAAAATAAACAACAAACAGGAAAATGAATTGTGACCTGAATTTTTATCTTTTGCTACATAGTAAGTAATTACAAGGTGTGAACATAAAAAAATTATTTTGCTATTTACAAGGGGGTACTGAAATGTTCTTGGTCTGATCCACTTCTCACAATCTGGCCAAATGACTAAACTAATGAATGGGGTCTCTTTTTGGTTAGGATGAAAAGTTTTAGTGCCCCCTTGTATAGATGAAACATAACCAAAGCAATATGTATCCAAAGAATTTCTAACATTTTTTTGTTGTTAATGTTATAGGTCAAGGTCATATTTATCTTTTACCCCTACCAAACCTGTCTTCCTTTACACTGCAACATGTTTATCTTATAGCAGCTTAGTTAGTTGGGTAGCTTGAAAAACTTGTCTGGATTAGGAAAACTATTCTCCAAAATATAGTGATCTGGTTTCATGGCACAAATATTTTTCTGGATTTGATTTTTTTTAAAGAAAGGAGTCATCATGCATCAGTTAAAATAAAATACACACATACATGAATACAAACATACATGAATACACACATACATGAATACAAACATACATGAATACACACATACATGAATACAAACATACATGAATACAAGCATACATGAATACACACATACATGAATACAAACATACATGAATACACACATACATGAATACAAACATACATGAATACACACATACATGAATAAAAACATACATGAATACACACATACATGAATACACACATACATGAATACAAACATACATGAATACACACATACATGAATACAAACATACATGAATACAAACATACATGAATACACACATACATGAATACAAACATACATGAATACACACATACATGAATACAAACATACATGAATACACACATACATGAATACAAACATACATGAATAGAAACATACATGAATACACACATACATGAATACAAACATACATGAATACAAGCATACATAAATACACACATACATGAATACAAACATACATGAATACACACATACATGAATACAAACATACATGAATACACACATACATGAATAAAAACATACATGAATACACACATACATGAATACACACATACATGAATACAAACATACATGAATACACATGCATGAATACACACATACATGAATACAAACATACATGAATACACACATACATGAATACAAACATACATGAATAGAAACATACATGAATACACACATACATGAATACAAACATACATGAATACATACATACATGAATACAAACATACATGAATACACACATGCATGAATACACACATGCATGAATACACACATACATGAATACAAACATACATGAATACACACATACATGAATACAAACATACATGAATACAAACATACATGAATACAAACATACATGAATACACACATACATGAATACACACATACATGAATACACACATACATGAATACAAACATACATGAATAGAAACATACATGAATACACACATACATGAATACAAACATACATGAATACACACATACATGAATACACACATACATGAATACAAACATACATGAATAGAAACATACATGAATACACACATACATGAATACACACATACATGAATACAAACATACATGAATACACACATACATGAATAGAAACATACATGAATACAAACATACATGAATACACACATACATGAATACACACATACATGAATAGAAACATACATGAATACAAACATACATGAATACACACATACATGAATACACACATACATGAATACAAACATACATGAATACACACATACATGAATAGAAACATACATGAATACACACATACATGAATACAAACATACATGAATACACACATACATGAATACAAACATACATGAATAGAAACATACATGAATACACACATACATGAATACAAACATACATGAATACAAGCATACATAAATACACACATACATGAATACAAACATACATGAATACACACATACATGAATACAAACATACATGAATACACACATACATGAATAAAAACATACATGAATACACACATACATGAATACACACATACATGAATACAAACATACATGAATACACATGCATGAATACACACATACATGAATACAAACATACATGAATACACACATACATGAATACAAACATACATGAATAGAAACATACATGAATACACACATACATGAATACAAACATACATGAATACATACATACATGAATACAAACATACATGAATACACACATACATGAATACACACATGCATGAATACACACATACATGAATACAAACATACATGAATACACACATACATGAATACAAACATACATGAATACAAACATACATGAATACAAACATACATGAATACACACATACATGAATACACACATACATGAATACACACATACATGAATACAAACATACATGAATAGAAACATACATGAATACACACATACATGAATACAAACATACATGAATACACACATACATGAATACACACATACATGAATACAAACATACATGAATAGAAACATACATGAATACACACATACATGAATACACACATACATGAATACAAACATACATGAATACACACATACATGAATAGAAACATACATGAATACAAACATACATGAATACACACATACATGAATACACACATACATGAATAGAAACATACATGAATACAAACATACATGAATACACACATACATGAATACACACATACATGAATACAAACATACATGAATACACACATACATGAATAGAAACATACATGAATACAAACATACATGAATACACACATACATGAATACACACATACATGAATACAAACATACATGAATACACACATACATGAATACAAACATACATGAATACACACATACATGAATACAAACATACATGAATACACACATACATGAATACAAACATACATGAATACAAACATACATGAATACACACATACATGAATACAAACATACATGAATACAAACATACATGAATACACACATACATGAATACAAACATACATGAATACACACATACATGAATACACACATACATGAATACAAACATACATGAATACACACATACATGAATACAAACATACATGAATACACACATACATGAATACAAACATACATGAATACACACATACATGAATACAAACATACATGAATACACACATACATGAATACAAACATACATGAATACACACATACATGAATACAAACATACATGAATAGAAACATACATGAATACACACATACATGAATACAAACATACATGAATACATACATACATGAATACAAACATACATATACATATTACATTTATAAATTCATGACCTAATGATGGAAAAAGAATTACACATATTTTACAGGAAAAGTATTTATTTTTAAATGTAGTCTTCCTTTTGAATGCATTTGATACCAGTGGTAGACTGAGCCTAAAATATTGGTTGCCAGGAGACAAAGGGGGCCGACTCACAACTACAATGCTATCATAATGAATAAGCAAAATTTAAAAATAAAACATATTAAAAAAGTGGGGCACAATTAAAATTTTTGTAGAAAAAATGTGTATTGCTTAGTAATTAGTGTACATGTACTGTACATGTTACTGGCAGTAGATACCAAATGTAAATACAGACTGTTATAATTGGATTTTTTATTTTATTTTTTAATTTTAAGTAATTAGTTGATATTTTTAAATAGTTTCCTTCACAATTTACCGATTAACAGATAGTTCAAAGCACAATAAAGCATTGCATGCAGTCCACTATATTAAGAGCAATTGTTTGGGTTCACTAGATGATTGTGAAAAACTGCTAATAATTGATTCTGCCTCCAATTCATCTAACAATTCTTTTTCAGTGAATATCAACATGTATGATTCCAAATTATGACAATGTTTAACCGTGTTTGAGAAAAAATGGTGTGTCAAAAGGACACTTATTCCCTTAACACTGTTTTTTTACTCCCTCAGCAATGTTTGTTTTAAAATGCGATGGTTAGAATTTTAATAAAAACAAAACATATGAAAGTGGATTTATACATTTTCTTTATTCTTGAGAATTGACAACAAAGATGTTAAACACTTTTTATTTATTAGATTGCTTATTTGCAAGAATAATTTTATATTTGAAAAATTATAAAAATATGCAAACCAATTATCATGAAACCAAATATTCTTTCAATTTTAGATTTTAGGAGAGACGACAAATATTCAATATTTAGAGAGTATATCTCCCAATTCAGTGGATGGATAAAGTTTTCCTTGTGTTTAATTACAGAATGTCTAATTTTTACCGCAAATATTGCCTTGTCATTGGTGTATATATTTTGATAATTTTTTATAAATTTTTGAATAAAAAGATTTTTTTCAAATGTGTTTCTTTATAAAATGGCAAATAATAAATCTTTCTAAAAGGTAATTAATAAATATTGCATTGTATTTGGTTAACATATTTTTATAATCTTGTAAATAAACAGTGCTGAAAGAGTAAAAAAAAGAAACTGTGTAATAGCAGTGTCAAATGAATAACCACCCTTTTGACCCACCATTTTTTGCATGCATGAAGGTTAAACATTGCCAAATTTCTTAACATTGTCTTTAAGATGTTTAGCTTTGAAAATATTCTCTCATATTTGGACTTGAGTAACTAATAGTGTGCAGATGACTTTATAAAGTACTTATTTCATTTTATTATTAAAACTGTTGCCTGTGTTTGTTTCATTATTGCATTTTTATTTGATACAGGGGGCCTTCTTGCCATCAGGCAAGCTGACAACCTGGCCAGTCCACCACTACTTAATACAATACTTTGTCATAGATCTCAAATATTCAATGAAAATTTGGTGATTTAATGAGAACTGGTGTTTTTAGTATGATTTGACTGTAAGCTTTATATTTATAAATATCCAGTACTTATATATATATATGTTTTAAATATATATATTTATTTTTATTATAAATATTAAATTTTATTGCAATATTATCAATATCTATATTTATTTTTAAATTTTATTTACTATTAAAATTTTTCAAATTAAGTAAAGCATTTTAAAGTAGTAGGGTTACTATAGTAACAGATTTATTTCCTTGTATTTTTTCAGTTGTTTTGAAAATACTCATACAGAGTGAAATGTTAACAAAAAAAATAAACATTTTCAAATATTCAATTGGGTTTCACAAATTCCATCTTACAAATGTATGTACATATAATGGTTATCCACTCAATGAATAAGGATGATCCCTATTTGCTTTTATGTGACTCTGTATTCTCTATAACTAAATAATGACTTTATTTTATGTTTTCCAAGCAGTCGAGTTCTAAGGATCATATGTGACTTTTCAGTCTAATTGCACATTTTATGATGAAGCCTTTATGTGAGCTCACAGTTCCTAATAAACATATTTGGGACTTGATTGTTCTTACAATGTTCTCTCATATGTCATTTAAGGCCATTTATAGACTTGTATGTCTTATTCCATATTTAGCAAGTAGCTGTCATGATAATACAGGGTACAAGTGCTATTTGAGGACATATTGTTTTAAGTTCACTACACACTCAAATTATTTATAATATTATTTTTTTTTATTTCAGATAACCCAGTCAGAGGAAGATGTTAACCCAAGAAATGAAAAGACATGCAGTCATTGTTGCTTTAGCTAAAAAAACATAGTGATTTAAAAATCAGTAACTTTTTACATGTTGCCAGATCATTTGTTCATATGGTTTGATTGGAGCTAGAGGGATGTGATGGCAATGCTTTCCCTGTAGCAAAAAGAAAAAAGCATTCACAGTGCTCTGATACCATGGGAACACCAGAATTTATATGGAATGTTCAAAACATCATTGATGAGAACCCCGGGAGATCAATGAGGTCTATCACCAAAGAACTCTGGGTATCAGAGTGGACTATCAGAACCGTGGTACATCAGGACATTTGATATAAGTCATATATAATGAGGAAAGGCCAATTCATATCGATGAAGACACAGGAAAACCGTCTCATGCATTCAAAACGGTTGCTGAACAAAATGAAAAATCCCTATGAACATGGCATGCTTTGGTTTTTCTCTGACGGAAAAAACTTTGACCAAGATCAGAAAACACAGACGGAATGACATGTGGCTATGTGCATCTCCTTCTGAAGTACCCAGAGTGATGCACACCAAATATCCAGCTACTGTGATGGTTTTAGGAGTTGTGAGCTGTGAAGGTCATATCATGCCACCTTATATTTTCCCACAAAGTTTTAGGGTCAATGCAACTGGATACATTAATGTTCTTAAAACAGTTGTTAAGCCCTGGATAAATAAAGTATCCAGTGGAACACCATATGTCTTTCAACGAGACTCTGCACCTTCTCACAAAACCATTGTAACCCAGGATTGGTTATCAGAGAATTTTTACGATCATGTCACCCCCAACATGTGGCCCCCTAACTCACCAGATTTAAATCCCATGGACTATTATGTATGGAGCGTCATTGAAAGGGAGACTAATCGACATCCTCATAGTACCATAGCTGCACTGAAGGCTGCCATTGTCCAGGTGATGTCCAAAATGAATAGGGACCACTTAATTGCAGCTTGTGGATATTTTGAGCCTGAATAGAAGCAGTCATTGAAGCTAAATGTGGTTTCATAGAATAATTAGATAAAGAAGTATCTTGGAGGATATTTGTGTCAATTTGAATTAAATATATACATTGTTTGCTAAGATATTGCTGTTTATTTAACATACTAAAAATGTCCTCAAATAGCACTCGCACCCTGTACCTATAACATATTTACATTTTTAGCATGGTTGGTTGGTTTTGTTTAGCAGCATATCGACCTCTATGGATTATTTAATGCTGAAATCTAAATATTTTGAATGCAATTGTCTGCCTTCAACTACAGATAAAATGTATAGGTCATTTTACTATAAATAGGTATTGTCGATAATTTTTTATAGAAAAATGTATTGCTGGTATTTTTATATTTTCAGTGTTTTGCTTTTGGAGTTCACTATTTGTCTATAGCTGGGATCCTAACAGGTGTTACCACCTCGGGTCAGGGTGGACCTGGGAGCAACAGCAATTAAGAGGTGGTTCTATGCTCCTCAAAACCTCCAATCTCCCGATCAGAAACCTTGTTACCGGATGTAGTTTATCATCATACACAGGACTAATATGAAGTATGCAATCCCACATGACTTTTGTCTCCTGCTTTGCTCTAGAATAAATATGGAGTAAGAATCTTCCAGTTTTCATATTTCTGAACAGTTCCCTTTGAGTGTGCGAGATTCAGGACTCTTCAGCGAATTTGACATCAGGGAAGACTTGTTCTTTTTGTCCACTAAAATATCAAATACAATATTTATAAACCAATCACATTCAATAAAGTGCTTACATCTTAAGACATATCAATAAAACCATAGAACACAAATCAAGAAGTTTGTTGTATTTGTTATCATGATTTAAGTAGATACTGCCAAAATATCATGCAGATGTAGTAGAAGACATAGAATGTAGCTTATTAGGACCAATTAAAAGTAAATAAATAGTTTAATTCTGGAACCGATTTTCTTATGAAAAAGTGTATAACAACACATGAAATCCGGGCTCCAAACAGGATACTCACAGCTGTCACCAAGGTCCACACCACTCTCACTTATGATCTTCATGACCACATGCTAAAAGCAACAGCGCTGACAAATTTCAAAGAGACCACTTCAGTAATACCACCAACAGTCAAAAACAATTTCTATCTTTTATATCCTCTTTACTATGAACCATGCACACGTGTTGACTTTTTCACACAAGCACATATATAACGACATTTCATTGTTTCTCACATATATACACAAAGACAATTTATATTTTATTTCAGAACTTTATAAACCCAAACAAAAAGACATTATTTTCCAGTCTATGAACAACTGCTTGTATTCTTGTCGTTATATTAAATTAATGTTTATTTATTGAAACTATGTTGTCTTTTCTACTGAATTTTATTGTTTCAATGAAAATCGTGTAATTATTCTAAACGGTCAAATTACGAACAACCCCGTAACAATATTTTAGGTTATTGTATCGAATCCTGACATTCTAAATTTTAACATTCAACAAAAAACTTAGTAAAAGGATTCCTACAACTTGATCTCTTTCATGGCCAAAGAATCCCAGTTAGATTAAGATGTCATTTGTTCAGTGAAGCATGAACATAATTAAATCATAGTTTTGGCTGACCACAGAGTTGTTTTCCTTCCTTTGCATCCTCAGGAGCTACTTTGGAATACTTGAGTCAGTCTTATGTACAAGATTTCCAATCCAACTAAACTGATGTGTATTGAGTAGACACTTAATACCTGGAATACATGCACACTGCAGGCTATCAGTGTCAGACATATGCTCCTGTAGAGGATTATTATTCAATGCAACATTGGGGTTACCATCTGTAGAGGTACATTGGGATTAGCTACAATTTGTAGAGTGAATTCAGTTGCATGTACAACGTAACATAAATCCTTAACACATTTAATTACTTCTTCAACGAATTACAGAGCAATGAACAAAATGAGAAATAACACAAAACAATATTATATAACAACAAACAAATTTTCATTTATATAGCATAAGAAAATACAATGATTTATACTGGAATGAATTCAGATTTGTAAATGAAATCTGTGGTGTTTGTTTAAATCTTTGTATAAACTCTTTTTGTGGTGTTTGGAATGTAGTTTGTGAGTTTAAATGAAAGATTGTATGTTGAAGTTGTGATGAAAAGTTCACAAAGTCAGTGAAAGTATTAATCTGTTTATGTGGAATTTAAACAGTTTTGTTCAATGTAAATTTTCAATGTAGTTTGGAATAAATTTAGTTGGAGTAAAAGTTATCTTCCTCTGACTGCTTTTTGTCAAGAAATAATGTTGAATTGTTTGAGCAAATTCAGAAGAGAAATTATGTTCTGTGATTGAGAACTTGAAGTGATAAGCAATTCTCTACTGTGTAATAAATGAAGTTGAATATGAAGATTATTGAGTGATGTCTGAAGGTTTGGATTATGTTAAAAGGTAACTTTAAAAACTTCAGATGATAAAGTGATGTTGATTTGTTTAGAAACTGGTTTGTGGTCACGATGCTCACTAGTGAGATGAGTTTGCATGCTGAATTTATTTACTTGTGTGCACATGTGATAGGCTCCAGGAAATTAGCACCAAAATATTTAACTCAATCATAAAATGAAAAACAGATGTGCATGGGTGGATGGCGACGCCCACTTGCTTGTTTATGATCCAATCAGCAAGCGAATTCTTGGAAAATATGTGTGGAGCTGGTTTCGTACAAGAACATTGTTGTGATCCACTTTTAGATGGCTTTTGCACAGATTTTAACAAAATCTCGTAGTAATCCACATTTAAATGGTGTTTGCATAGAAGTGTAGAATTACGATTCTACACTCCAATCAGTGTATATTTAGAATGTGCATCAAAGAAAAATGGTAGATTTATGCCATTGTTTTTATACATTGCTTGTATAATGACCATGTCTTGCTTGCATAAAGAAGAGTTGACAGAATGCATGTTTGTCAATTTTTAACCTTAGTACTTGCAAAAAAATGGTATGTCAAAAGGACAGTATTCCCCTGACATCACTATTACTGTATACGCTTTTGATTCTCTTGGTAATATTTATTGATTTAAAAAGCAATGATTAGAATTTTAATCAAACCCAAACATATGAAAATGGATTTATAAATTTTCTTTATTCTTGAGAATTGACAACAAAGATATTCAACATTATTTATTTATTAGATTAAATAAAAAACTTATTTTTATAGATATTTATAAAATAGTAAATAATAAATATTGTGTTGTAAATTTTTGAATAAAAAGATTTCTTTCTTTATAAAATGGTAAATGATAGATTTTTATAAAAGGTAAATAATAAATACTGCACTGTACTTGGTTCACAAATTTTTATAATCTTATAAATAAACATCGCTGAGGGAGTCAAAAGTATATATAGTAATAGTGGTGTCAAGGGAAAAACCATCCTTTTGACACACTTTGTTTTGCAGGCATGAAAGTTAAATATTTCTGCATATTCTATAGATTTTTAATTTGGTTGTTATTTTTATGGAGAACTTCTTCCAACATTATGCCTTGAAATATCTGAAAGCATAAATTACCTTTTGGACATGAGAAATAATCTTGTCATGAAGGGAGCATAACTGATTAAGAGCACTACCTAAAGAGGCGAATTTGTCAACAACCTTAAACATTTTCCATTCACTAAAATAGAGGCTTTGATATAAAGCTTATGAGGTGCTGCTTGATACCTACTCTCTGCTTTAGTTATGTTTATAGTAAGTCCAACATATTTGCCGGATCTGGAGAGACAATTTATAAAATACTAGATGTCTTCTTCAGTTTGTGCAACAGGATCATAATCAGTAGCATGTAGAGGCAGGTGTGGTAGAGGGTACAACAACCCCGGGTATCCATATTGTCAGTGCATACAATCAAAGAGTGAAATAAAAGTTTAGTTTATATTTAATTTGAATAAAGTGTTTATTTCATGTTTCATCCGTTTTTACATATTTAAAACTAGCTTAAAAGCTGCCCTACCTCTGCAAAATTGATTGCTGTATTTAAGTATTGCATTAATATTTAAGCTTACCTTAACAATAATTCTTCTGCTGCCACTTAATTTAAAGACAATTTGATATACGTAAGTCCTTACTTTCTGTACAAGTAATTATTTTTATTTCATGGGTGACTTTAGTTGGATTTCACAATTAATTTTGATTATTCCTAAATTTATTTCCAAGTCATAAAAATTGTTAGTGTACAAAAAAATTTGTCGCAAAAAATCACGTAAATAAAATCACTGCAAACAATCGCAGTAATGAAAACTTGGGAATCCAAAATTTCAGGATTGCGGGTTTGGATCTGGCCTGGAATGTTTTTAATTTGCTCTCAGAGTCAGCCTGATTTCAAAATAGTATGCTATGTCCTCAAGGAGTAAAGTTGAAAACATAGACAATTTTATTTTGAAACACTGTAATTTGAGATCAGTAATTTTTTCATTTGAACATGAACTATTGAAAGTTAAAGAGCTGTGTCCCTTTAATTGTTTTTATCAGTAGAATCCAAGATGGCGGAATCTGAAAACAATTCCAGTAATGAAAATTTGGGAATTCAAAATTTCAGGATTGTGGGTCCAGATCTGGCCTTTAATGTTTTTAATTTGCTCACTGAGTTGGCCCGATTTCAAAATGGTATGATATGTTGGGCTATGGCCTTTAGGAGTAAAGTTGAAAAAGTGTGACACACTGACATTTGCATTTATTATATAGATATCTTTCTTTCTTATATTTCTCAGTACTCGGTCCTATAGGCCCCCATTACTTGAGTCTTAGGCGCATTCAATCAAGGAGTTGGGCCCAAGCATCACCAAACATTACCAAACCTCTGCATGTCACTGATCACAATTATCAGCATACAACAGATTACATATAAACTGGTACAAAAAAAATCTGTATTTAAGTGGCTTAGTCAGAAAAGTTCTCCTGTGCTTCTGTCTCAAATATATATCCTGTGATCACAACTTGAAAATGCCTGAATAAAAACAACAAAAAACAAAGAAAACAGAATCAGCCCTAAAATATTTCACTTCTTATACCATTGTCCACATTAATGTGAATTCATCATTCTCATGTTTACCCAAACCTTCGTGCCATCATGCAAGGCTGTCAAACTTTTCTTGACACCCTAATTTTCCTAAGACAGTCCACAGAACTCTATGGGTGACCATGTCAAAAGCCTTTTTGAGGTTGGTTTACATCTATGTGCTGTTCACAACATTTTTTTGGAATTTGTCTGGATATCATATTTACCACTCCACTTTTATTTTGGAATCTATATTGTGATTCAGAGAGAGTATTGTTTGCAACATATTTATTTATCTGGTTTAGAAATGCACCTGCACGGATTTTACCTACACACACAAAGAGAAGAATATCAATATTGCATTAGATATTAGAGATTTACCAAATATCTTTGCTCTTATATAATTTAATGATGATTTCATTTTCTACAATTGATACAGAAAATAGTTAAGTATAGTTTGCAGATGCTCTCTACCAAAAATAAAGGGTTATAAAAAGAGTTTGTAACTTTCCATTTCTGAGAACATCTGGAACACAAGGTAATGACTCTGGTCCCATCTCAAAGGAGAGGTAATGCCTGGAGGGACAGTTTTTGTGGCTCAAACACATTAATGAATCTATAATTGGTGGCTGGTTGAATTGAAAATTCTTGTGGTTGTAATTTACCTGACATAGTAATTTATATGTGGTTGAAGGGGGAATATAATAAAGTTACTGGTATAGATTGTACAAATGAGTTAATTTATGATTGGTTTTATTTGAAATGGGAGAAGTTCATGTGAAAACCTAGATAGCCAAGCTAGAAATTTAGATTTTACTAGCATATCAGAAGTACTCTGAGGTTTGTTTTTTCTCATAGATTCTAGGAGAAATGAAAAAGATTTAATTACAATAAATTGAACTAGCATCTGGAATTATCTGGTTTTGAACTCATGACTTAACAGGAATTTAACTATCAAGATAAAGTGTAACAAGGATCACCCACTCACCACCAAAAAAATAACAAATTAGATAAATGATCTAATGCTTGCTAGATTTGATCTTAGCCCAAATGGGATTTTGTTATTTTTTAATTCTATCAACCATTATTTTGATTATCTTTTGGCAGAATTTGGCTGACCTTACTGGTGTGAGACTGGAGGACAAAATCATTAAAACCTTTCCTCTATTACTGTTACTCTGCACATATGCAAATCAACTTGTAACCTGATACATGAAAGAAACATGTTGCTCATAAATACAGATGCTCATGCCAGTCTAAAGCATTAAGCCAGTAGTATTTGGTAGCCCTCCACAGATTTCCAGTATTCCAGCCCAAAGAATCAGGAATTAGACTGATGCCTTTTGACCACACATTCATTCAGCTAGACTGTTTTACTTTGTGTGTCTAGGAAGAATTCGTTATCTTTGGCCAGTTAGTATTCAGTGTTATAATAATAACTGGGTGATAAGAAGTCCGCCAGTAAAAAGCCAAGTACTTATGTAAAAAAGGGAAGAAAGAGATAAGCCAAGTGGCCAAAACCAGGCCATTAATATTCTGTTGAGTGAGCTTTGTATCAGTCAAAATCATAAAAGAGAAGGTTACCGAAGAATTTAATAATAAAGATAGAGTAGCCATTTTGAGCCAATTTCAATCAACTTTAATCAAGATAAGGAAGGAAAAAAAATTGCTGGACCTTTTAGTTACATGTATAAATGAGACATTGGAGATGACTTATTTGATTAGGAGCAAAGTCTACTCATATCACCAATCGCAAAGTGGCTGAACAGATCTCTGGTTGAATTCATCACATCCTACCTGCTAGCAACTGAACTTTATAGAAGCACAGGTGTCACCATCTAAAAATCAGATACAGTGTACTGATATGAGTGTTACTATTTCATAAAATGGCTGAAAACTGAAGATTTTATGAGAATTCATATTACTCTCCCCAGCATGCAAATACTGTACTCAAGGTAAAATCAGCAGCATCATTCATCTTTCAGCATGTTGTAATTTTATTTTACATCAGTGAGCAATATATATATATATATATATATATATATATATATATATATGTGTGTGTGTGTGTGTGTGTGTGTGTGTGTGTGTGTGTGTGTACAGAGAGAGAGAGACAGTGTTTAAAGATTGCTTGAGGCATGAAATTGACAGTCACCATACAATGTTGATTTCTATGTCTACACTGTTTATATTTACAAACATTCTATCTTCAATACTGAGTACTCTTCCCACATAAATGTAACAAAATTTCAACATATATATATATATATATATATATATATATATATATTGCATCTTATGTATGTGGATTTGTAACTTATTCATTCTAATTTGATACCTTTGCTATTAAAATTCATTTACCAATTTCCATTTTTCATTCAACTTTTCAATTTTTTAAGATCTCCTTGTCTTTATGGAAAATGGTCTATTTTGCCAAGTTATACTTGGTATGATCTTAGTGTTGTAAGTACTTTTTTTCCACAAATTTATATATCTACAACTATACAAAAGAAAAAAATATGACAAAAATTAATGTGGAACCCATCTTTAGATACATATCTACGTGTACACTTGCTACTATTTTAAGGTTAATTTCCTTTGTCTTCACTATTTTTCTATGTAGCTATTTATGCTCTATTACATGTGTGTGCATATGTGTGTGTGTGTGTGTGCACATGTGAGTTAGTAAGATTCATAGAAAACTCAGCCCTGATCTTGTATCCTTTCCTGTTTAAATGAATCTGGGAAAACAGATTTGCAATTTATTATAGAAAAGGCTTGTGTAAATATTTAATCAAAGGTGTTGCATTGTAAATGTGGTATCTCAGTATGGTACTTTCAGAATGTACTAACTTGGTATAACAGAGTGGTAACCATGGTTCAGCATTTTACTGCATGAAAATATTTAATGACAATTCTAAGCAGGAAATAATTAGGATTAAACTGTCAGAAAACTCAGAGAACCTAATCAGAGAATGAGGAAGAAAAGGAAAAAAACAACGACTTAAAAATAATTAGAAGCCATAAAATAAGTTTGAAGAATCCTCTGGGAAGATTTGAACCTGAAATAAATAAGTAGAATTCATTAAAATTTAGTAAGACTGGTATTTACCAACCTCCCCAATCAGAATGTGGCATAAGGCCGATTTTTATGTAGGCTTAGGCAAAAATTTCTTGTAGACCCCATATAAATGAAGTCAAGTTTGTCTACCTCCCCAGATGAGATTCTTCCCTTCAGCAGAGCCTCGTCTGGGTTCCTCTCTACCTGAAGGCAAAGAGGTTAACAAGTAGTGTGTTTGCAAACCCAGAGGTTTGGCGAACTTAAAAAAAAAAATTTATTAAGACTAGATCTTCCCCTCCTACCAAATTGCCACCAGGCATTATGACAAGATTTATGGTCTTTTGGAATTTCATAAATTACAAAGCAGAATTCTTGCCATGTTTATTTTAAATACTATCAAACACCAAACACATTATAGCTTACCAATTCCAAGGTACGGAATGAAGTATACCACAAGGAGCATCTGGTGTTCAAACAAAGAAAGGTCATGATATCTTATCAAAAAACATGTAATAAATCAATGATAAAAGTTTGTTAAATTCTTATATAAAACAGCCAATACATAGATGAGTTAGGGAGACAAAGTACAAAGAGAGAGAGGACAGATGACAAGATAGTTGAAGTATAGTTTTAATCTTCTTCCTCTGGTTGTTGCTCTGAGGTTTCTCCATTTACTGTGAATTACTGCTAGAATAATTTTCCTGCTGAAAGATCGTCAACCAGTCCACATAGAAAGATTTAATTCTTTACTCTTTATATGCTTTGAAATTCTTCAGTTTGTTATCATTAATCCCATTCTTAGATGTCAACAGTGTTTGTAGGTTTGTGCCTTGAAATTAGTTTTCAGCAAAGAAGTTATCATGGCTGGGTAATATAGTAACAACTTTTGAAGCTTTATTTGACTAATTCAGCTGAAAACGTTTATTTTATTATAGTGGATGGTTACAAGCAAGATGGGATGTGCTTATTTTATTACCACAGACTGTGAGGATTTCACACCTGAAATCTCCACAAAATAAAAATGATCACTGGGTGAAATCCCTGTAGAATCTGGTTCCTTCCTAGCTTGCTGATGTTGTCATGCAATGGACATGAAGATAAAAGAAAACATTGCCAAGTAATAATACAAAAATATTACATTTTTGGTAACACTGGAACAGGAAACGACAGATCAATGAAAACCCACAAAAATTAGCAACAGCAGTGGCAACTGTCCAGCCAGTGGGGGATTATACTTAGGGAATGTTATAAACAGGATTAAGAATTGATATTGGGCATTTAATTGCTATTTTTCAGGTGACTGACATTAGTTTTGAAGTGAAGCCTAAAAACAGCTGAAGGACAAAGATAAGAATGAATAAAAGTAAGATTTAACTTTTATTCCAATGAGATACACAATCTGTCAGGAATGTATCCAAACATTTTGATTACATCAAGAACCAGTTGTATAGCCTTGATGTAACTTAGTAGATAATCAGAATGGATCTTACTTTACACGTGTGAACAGACACTCTCTTTAGGGTTACTCAGTCAGCAGCACGACGCCATTGAGTGAGTTTGTGTATTGTGTGGCCATCACATTCACAATGACTGTAAGTAGATTGTTTATATCTTTTGTAGGTGTCTTTTTAGCAAAACAACACATCACATATGTCTGTCAGCTTTGCTACAATCCTGATCTGGCTTCCTGTGACTGTTGACTTTTTCCAAAGCTAAAATTGTTGTTGGAATCCTTTTGATGTGATTAACAAGACAATGAAACAGCTGATTGCAATTCTAAAAGCAGAATGTTTGAAAAAGTGGAATTGGTATTGGGATATGTGTGTGAGAATCTAAAAGGGTGTACTTTGGAATAAGCATAGTAACCATTGTTCTAGGTAGGTTATTTTTACAATATTAAATGGCTTAGTTAATTTAGAAGAGACTTTGTACATGTATATTTACAGATTAAATATATATATATATATATATATATATATATATATATATATATATATATATATATATACAGTGAACTTCACTCTTTACAAGGTAGAGGGTTATGTTTATACAGGTCATTTGTGTGTATATGAGTGGAAGATAATGGTTAACCCTAGCCTTGAACAGGTTAAGATTGTAGTGATTGGGGAAACATCCTGTTGGGAGTCGGTTCCACAGGGCAGTGGTTTGCAGGAGGAAGCTGTTCCAGTGAAACTTACTTCTCACCGAAGGGATACAGAGGGAATGTGGCTGGTTTGCCACCATGTAAGTGTCATGGCATGTTGCTGTGAAGGTTTGTCTGGGTGGGACCAGAGAATATAGTTCATCCGAGAACTTTCTGTGGAAGTAGCAGTAGAGCAGTGAGAGGCTTGCCATATCCCACCTATGAGAAAGGGGTTGAAGGGTGGAGAATAGTTTGTCACCCACAAGGGCTTGGAGATGCTTTTGAACTCTATCAAGGCTGAAGAGTGAGGACTGGGCAGCTCCTGCCCAAATATGTCAACAGTACTTCATTTTTGGCCTGATTTGACTCTCGTAGCAGGAGGGGGTCAGAGCAGTACAGAGAGATGAACATTTTACCTGCATTCTTAGCAATGGCTCGTATGTATGAGTTCCACTTGAGGTCAGTTGTAATTTTGAGACCCAACAGTCTTTCAAGGCATCATTCTTCCCCATCTGTTCATCCAGATTGGTGGTAGTTTGGGGGGAGGTCTTTGAGACATTGAATGTAACCACTCAGTTTTTATCCTATTGAGTAGTTTGTGCAAGATTGAGAGTTCAGTCACCAATCTCTCTCTGTTTCACTATATATATATATATATATATATATATATATATTAGAATGAATTTTTATTAATATGACAGATGAGTGCAAGTATGTCCTTAAAGAAGTGAAGTTACTGTTTGCTGATAAAATGAAACAATGTATAGCATCTCACAAGATTTGTTCTAGAGATTATTTCTGGCTTTGCAAGCAAATCCTCCATCCTTCATCTATTCAATCAATTTGAAGTCCTAACATCTACAGCAAATAAGGTTGAATGTTTTACTTGGAAATTCTTTTCTGACTCAACACTCGACTCAATTGGAGTAACCACACCTGATTTCCCTTCTAGAACAGAGGCTCTACTGAGTGATATGTGCATAACCCCATCACAGGTCTCAGACATTATTTCTAAATTAGTCTCCCATAATGCAAGTGGAGGTGACAGGATCCTAGGCATTGTCCTAAAGAAATGTACTCCCGGGCTGGCTCTAGTTCTCTCCAAACTCTACAACTATTGCCTTGCTGCTTCCTGCTTGTGGGAAGTTCTCCTCTGTAGTTCCTATTTTTAAGAACTATGGAGAACCTTCTGACCCCTCTAACTATTGCTCTATTAGTCTCCTACAGTTTTTTAGCAAAGTACTTGAGTCTTTAATCAATGCTGACGTGGTTAAGCACCTTACTTCTCATGACCTACTCCCTGACAAACAATATGGCTTCCATTTTGTCAGGTCTACCACTGATGTGCTAATAGCTATCACTGAATATGTATTGCTCTACATATTCAGCTCTTGATAATAACGGTGAAGCTTGAGCTGTGGCTCTAGATATCTTGAAGGCATTTGACAGGGTTTGACACACGTAAGCTTCTACATAAGCTCCAAGGCTACTGGACTTGTGTTTGATTTAATCCAATCATTCCAATCAAATTGTGAAATGAAAGTCATTTTGAATGGGCTCACTTCTAGATCCTTTCACATGAATGCGGGTGTCCCCCAAGGCTCTATCCTGGGTCCTATGCTGTTTCTGATATTTATCAATGATCTCCCTGATATCATCAGTTCCCAAATAGGCATTTATGCTGATGACACTACCATTTGCTCCTATCTCAACAGCAAATCCCTCAGAGCTGACAAAGTCAACCTGGACACTATTCTTGAAAAGGACTTCCAGTCAGTGGTTAACTGGGGCAAGAAATGGTTTGTAAATTTTAATGCCTCCAAAAATAAACTACTTTTCATTTAACCGCTATAGAGAAACTTTCCTGCTTACTATCAGCATAGCTGATGCTAGACTAATGAAGAGCAACACACTGCGCCTTCTTGGTCTCATGTTCTCAACTGACTTGAAGTGGAATGCCTACATCAAATCAACAGCTGTATCTACAGAAAGGAAAGTTGGGTTAGAAGGTTTTTCTTGTCAGTGTTCATCTTACACAACTACAAATCTGCCATTCATCCATATATTGAATACTGTTGCCATATGTTGTCAGGTGCTCCTGCTACTCATCTTGAGGTTCTTGACAAAATCCAAAGAAGGATCTGCAATGTAATTGATCCTGACTTGGCATCTCTGTATGACATTATTGGTAAGATAAATATCTTCATTTTTTACCAAGACATTTAAAATTTTAACTGGTTAATTTTGCTATTACGAGAGTCATTCAATAAATAAGGTTTAATTTTTCGGTATAAGGACTTCTAATACAGATAGAAGCTTACTCTTTTTTATTTTTTTTTGTTTTACTTCTTTTTCACATGGATTTAATTTCTTTTGCAGATTAAAAAAAAAATTTGAGTGTTTTGGCGATTAACAAAGATGGCCGACCAAGAAGCATGCTCCAGGATTGAACAGCGGTCAGTTATCAAGTTTTTGGTTGCTGAAGGGTGCAAACCAGTTGAAATTTATAGGAGAATGTCAACTGTGTATGGTGCCACATGTATCAGCCAAAAAAATGTCTACAAGTGGGCTAAATTGTTTAAAGAAGGACGGAGCAGTGTTGAGGATGAAGACAGGCCTGGGAGGCCTACAGAAGTGAGGTCTCCTGAGGTGATCAAATCAGTCAATGACCTCATTCAGTCTGACAGAAGGGTGACAGTGGATGACATTGCAAGGACTTTGAGCTTATCTGTTGGGACAAACGCAGGGGTCATCAGTCAGAAGGAGTCATCTTGCATCATGACAACGCAAGGCCTCACACAGCAGCCCAAATGGTGCAGACCATCAACGAGCTGTGCTGGGAACTTCTCCCTCATTCCCCTTACAGCCCAGACCTTGCCCCTTCAGACTTTCACCTGTTTGGTCCCTTGAAAGCGGTCACGAGAGGCACAAAGTTTAAAAGTGACGATGAAGTCAAAAGTGTTGAGCGACTGGCTGAGACATCAGTCCAAAGATTTTTACGCTGAGGGAATACGGAAGCTTGTGCACAGATGGGGAAAGTGTGTGACAGTGCTGGGAGACTACGTTGAAAAAAAAAAAAAGTAAACTTCTATCTGTATTCGAAGTCCTTATACCGAAAAATTCACCTTATTTATTGAATGACCCTCGTATATTGCTGCATGTCTCAAATTGTAAAAAATGCCTCCATGATAGAGATAGCATAAAACCATTTACTATAGATGATATAATTCTATCATATACATGATGCTGCAGTGTAATTAAACTTCTTCTTTACTCAGGTTATTTGAAGTATGAATATGCATCCAAAAGCACTGTAAACCTAAAAGACTACATCATTTTGTTCTGGGTATCGGGACATGGCTACTCATATAAAGTCATTTTTTTTAATTTGTTGTGTTGTTCAAGATGAAATATATTAAGGATCAGTTTCATCTGGAGTTATTTTTTATATTACTAATTTGGAATTGCTGCCTTGTGGAACTAACTCCAAAGAAGCTGTTTCCCAGATCACTACAACCTTAACCTGTTCAAATCTAGGGCTAACTGTTGTCTTCTGCACATAAGCTGTACCTCTTACTCTGTAACCCTCTACCTTGAGTGGCTCCAGGACATTGTACAGGGTGAATATCACTGTAAAAAAATACCAGTTATTCCTGCAGAGTAGTTGTTAGTAAGTTTGTCTTTCAGAAAATTTACTATTGTAGGAAGTTTGGTTCTTACACTTGTGGTGTCCTGCTAAGTAAATAACTCTATAAACAAAAGTTGACAATGAACTTTACATTACTGAATTGTTATAGAGATAGCCAAGTAGTAAACATTTTTAGCTGTAGTTCTTTCTAAGATTATCTTAATTTGGTACAAGGTCACAAGTATGGAGCACCCAGTAAAGAGAAAACTCACTACTCAGTAATAATGGCTAAACAGACTAGTTTGTTAACCATTACTTTACAGTAAAGTATGCTTTTTGTTTGCTGAGGGTTGCCTAATTATGTGGCATCTAGTAAGGATTGAACTTACTATTCAGTATTAAAGGTCAACCAGTTTATGCCACTAAGCATTATCATATGTCAAGGTGACTAATAGACTGAACACTTTGTATTTGAAGTTATCACTTAAATTTGATCTAATATATCTGTAACTTAAAAAATAAAAACGTAGGGGATCATGACTCACTACAGATTCTTTTTATTACCTGTGAATTGCCATGACTTAGGAAAGATAATGGAGAGGTTTCCCCATTGCCTTCTCTATGATTTTGGATTTAGAATTGTCTTTCTTCTACACTGAAAGCTTGAATGTCAAATCTAACCTGCTGTTTAATTGATAATTGAGGCTGGTGAGAATAGATGCACTTTTGCACTAATACCTCGAGAAAGTTATTAGTGCAAAAGAGAATGCAACAGACTAGATCTGAATGAGAACTTGGCTCTACAATTCCGCACTGCTATGCAACCTGTATTTCCATTGTCACTATCAAAACTAATTATTTTGCTTAATTTAGCACTGATTCTTGAAGGCACAAGGCCAAATTGGGAAAATCAGTATTCAAAAGCTTTTTGTTCTTCTTGGGCTTAGACATCAGCCATTATTGCCAGTGAAAAATATATAATTGTCTTAGCCACAAAGTAAATCATATAACTGATTCTCAGATACAGTGGGATTCAATCCAGGTTTAGACATAAAGATTTTTGTACTCCAAGTCAATTGCACTTCATTTGTGTACTTATAAAATCTGCAATTCTCACATAGAAAAAAAATCTTTGAAAATGAGTTATAGATTAAAAACACTGAGATTGATAAAAATTAGTTATGTATACAATTTCTACTGATATTTTCGGTGATATTTTTATTTGTTTATTAAATGTAAAATTCTGATTACTTGTGGTATAGTTGGAGTTGTCACCAATATGTAAAGGTAGAAGAACAAAGTGGTCTATTATCAATTTATAACAATGTTATTGAATGAGGTCAAGATAATGTACATTGCTCATGGTATTTCATGTATAGATGTGATGGATTGGTAAAAATTCATTTGTGTGACAGGTGCAGATAAGATGATGATAGTTTCTTTATAGGTCAATTAGCAAAGGCAAGTAGCTAAAGACATTTATGATTGTGTTTAACAAGAAAATAGCAGATATTTGTGGTTATAAGTTGTTCTCAGCAAAACATGTTACTGAAAAAAGAAATCAGTTTTTGCAAAATGGATTTTGTAATGGTGAAATTAGCCATTTCTATCCAGGAAACATTCATAATTTATTGTTCAAATAGCATTACTGTTGACTGAAATTTATAAAATCTTTCTCCTAAGTCTTTGAACCATAATCTCCTGATGATTACAGTATATGCACTTTCATACAGGATCCAATATACCAGCTGCTCAAGTTCAAAGGATTAAAACAGTTTTTCTTTAGTTCACTCTTTCTAATATTGATAGGAGCTTTTTTCCAAACTTTTTCTTCAAGGTAGCATAGAAAGTCAACATCTTAATTATCTCATTATTTTCCCTTTTAGTTACATGTGCTGTGCATGTCTGTTGTTGTTGCTGCTATTGGAAGTTTTAGAGTGATTTGGTTATTTGCTATTTATCTTTGTAATTTTGTAGTGCCAGTCTATAGGGTCTGATGAAGCATTGTCTTATTTAAGACCCAAAGGATTTGTGGGAAAATGAGATAAAATCAGTAAATAAAATAATAATAGTGAACAATAAAAAAACACAAAACATTTTCTCATGATGCTAGTAATAAAGGAACCAGAAATTTTATTACCCCACTTTGCTTTGTCAAATGCTGTTAGGTGGCGCTGTTGAAGTCTATAAAAAGAGAAACATTTTCCCTCCCCTCTCTTTGTCCCTCTGTTCCAAGATGTAACACCATGTTGTAATTGCTAATTCTGTCTTGTTTCTCCAGTCCGCTGAACTCTCTTTTCACTTTCCAACACATCGCATTCGCATGTGTCTTCCAAAACCATCATTTATGAAGTAAATCAACCTTTTGTATAGTCATTCCAACTCAATGCAAGGCTGACTCAAGCTGAACCATTATAATGATACTTATGTTTACTTACTCTAACCCTGACCAATAAAAAAATGGACATACCCAAAAGACATGAAGAACTTTGTTTCACTAGTTTATATAAAAAATGAATAATATTCCATGTTAGACACCCAAGTTTTTGTATGATTCCTCTTTATTTACATATAAACATCCACATAAAATACACCAAACATGCAACCACCAAATTCTATAGATTCATTTCACTTGAAGCCATTTCAATTATTGATCCAAGTAAGAAAGTATAATCATTTAGTTCTGACCTTATGTATTGGAAACAATTACAACCTTTTTTTTTTTTACTAATGAAGAACCAAATATCTATAGTGACATTCATTTTGAATAAAAGAATTACTTATTGCCTCAATGGTTCATGAAAGAAAGTTTAACATTTGAAAATTTATAAGTATATATACTTTTAGAATAAGGCCAACTTTAGCACAAGGCCTCATTTTACATATATGTTGCAAGAAGCCAACTCACTAGCAATGGCTTTTGAGATAAGCACATGGAATCTCATTCTGTAGTAGATACTGAACATGGCACAAAATAAACAACAAACATGAAAATGAATTGTGACCTGAATTTTTATCTTTTGCTATATAGTAAGTAATTACAAGGTGTGAACATAAAAAATTTATTTTGATATTTACAAGGGGGTACTGAAATGTTCTTGGTCTGATCCACTTCTCACAATCTGGCCAAATTACTAAACATCAGAATGGGGTCTCTTTGGTTAGGATGAAAAGTTTTAGTGCCCCCTTGTATAGATGAAAATAACCAAAGCAATATGTATCTCAAAAACTTGTAACATTTTTTTGTTGTTAATGTTATAGGTCAAGGTCATATTTATCTTTTACCCCTACCAAACCTGTCTTCCCTTTTGATTTACACTGCAACGTGTTTATCTTATAGCAGCTTTTAGTCAGTTGTGTAGCTTGAAAAACTTGTCTGGATTAGGAAAACTATTCTCCAAAATATAGTGATCTGGTTTCATGGCACAAATATTTTTCTGGACTTGATTTTTCTTAAAGGAAGGGACCATCATGCATCAATTTAAAAAAAAAGCACACAAACACATTCATAATATATAACTTTAAAAAATCCATGACCTAATGATTGAAAGAAACATTTATCTTACTACATAAATATTTTTCAAAATTATTCCTCATTTTCTTAAAATTATGATGACAGTAACTTTTCAAGTTTGTTTGTTTAGAAAACACTGACAATAAAATAAAATTTATTGTAAATGTTTTATTGAATAAATTAAAAAAGAACAAAAAGATTTCTTTTACGAGCTGTGTATCTGTGAAACTCAAGTTTGGATATAAATCATCTTAACGGATCATTCGGCAGATTAACTATTGCGCTCTAGTTTTTTTTAATATTCAGCATTCACAAAAAATCGCCTTTTCTTTGAATGAGTTTTGAAACGGTAAAGGCCAGTAAGGACTACGTGTTTTGTTAGGTGTCAACAACTTGACACCTAACAAAAAACATTGTGTCAACTGCGATAAGTTCATAGTCTAAAAGACTAAAAAAAAAAAACTGACTTATATTACATTTTGTTTTAAAATGGCATTCTGAAACTTAATTCAGACAAGGTATAGTTTTATTTAAGCAAAACTGGAAAATTCTATAATGACACTAACATAAAAATACTTAAAAACAAAAGTAAAACAAATATAAAATTCCTGTAATAATAAAAATTACCATTCTGTAGTGTAACGTAACAGCAGTTTCTCAGGCTTTGGATTTTGGAATATTACTCAATAAATTAACTGTTTTAAACTGAACATATTGAAAAACTATGTAGTTGTAAGAGTAAGAAAAGTACAAATCCAAACAAAAGTTAAATGTTTGAACACGGGGTGAATCATTCACCGTGAATGTATTTGTTTGGCAACCGGGAACTTTATAACTTCTGATAAAAAAAAAAAAGTAAAGCCGGATGATTTATTGACCTGAAATGCGATTGTAGAAAAAGTAAAAAACTAATTTTAAAGCTTTTAACATTTCAGGAAAAAGTAAGTTTAAGTTTTGTGGTTAGATAGGTTTTTACTGGTTCAAAGTCTTAAAGAATCTTTCTGATGTGGGTTTTTGGGTCTTCTCTTGGCGCACAGTAGCACAATATCTGGTATGTGTGAATGAAAGCTTCCCGATGTAGGTCACAAAAGTGACTATGTTGACTGGGAATCGACTAGAGAGGTATCGAGTGTTGCATGATCCACGACTTAGCCCCCCCCTCCTCACAAAAACATTTCGAAAGGCGCTTTTACGTAAAGTTTTACTAGGTTCTGACATGTGTAAACAGCGTGTTCGGGTCTTGAATAAAAGGACGATTTGAAAATTTCGAAATCTAATAAACAAGGCCAACGGTGAAGGTGGAAAAATCCGAGGCGAGGGTAGAATGGATTATTGAATGATATAGAAACAAAGAAATTTAAAAAAAAATTCTTCTAGATATCAATTTTTACTGCAAACGTATGTAATCTAAAAATAAAAATTAACTGAAAAAGCATGTAATGCCGAAGTTTCACATTAGACAAGCACTCCAAATGTTTGTTTTCTGTCATTTAATTTTTAAAACGGAAAAAGACGACACGTTACAGGACTAATAAACTTTATGATGCGAATGAATTTGTACATCTGAATGACTTATAATTAATAATTTGAATAAGATTGCAGAAGCTATCAAATCAGTTTCGCAGTTGTAAATGATCATTTTCTTAGAATTTTAAAGTTTTTTCGCGTAAGCTAAGCGCAGCGTGAGGGGAGGTTACGATTGTTATAGTAAAAAAAAATTATAAATTCGTGTAAGGGACAAAAAAAGAAGAAAGGTTTCGTCGGATAAGCTAAGCAAGCAGCAGGGAGTTGAAATAAGACTGGGGCTTTCGAATTTTGAAGTTTGGTTTTAGGCACCACGATCCCACTCATTCATAATTTTTTTAAAAATAAAAATATAAATTAAGCACCCAGGATTATATACCTGCGTATATAAATAAAAATCCATATTCGCGATCTGGAGCCCTTGCAGAGGAGTTGTAACAATCAAAGTCAAAGAAAAGTTTGATCTTAAGTTGGAAGGTTATGTCCTTTTTCTTAAATACGGAAGAAATTCTGATCTGAATGCCTGTTGTATTGCAGAATAATACCCCAAATTTTCTTTCCAAAAATTAAGGGCGGGTAAAAAGCCTAAATTAGGAATCGATGCGCTACTCCTGGACGGCGGCTTCATTTGAATTAAAAATATTTTTTAAATTCTAGCCTGGCTTCTGTAGTTTTACTTTTTCTTTTTACACAATTGTTTAGTCAACAATTGAGTTACAGAATTTAATGTAGATATCGGTGCTAATTAGCTAATAGTTAGCAAAAGTTTTGCTACCGAAATAATATTTTTCATTTTCTTTCACCTTACAATAACGAGTGAGAGTGTTTAACAGTTAAACTTTAACTGTAAAGTTTTAATTTTAGAATCAAAAGAACAAACGAAGTTCAAGCCAAATAGTGGAAGTTCAAGAAAAGTGAAAAAAAATCGAAATTAAAAGCTGTTCGCTGAAAAAGATTTAAAGCAACATGTGTGCGTTTGGAGTTTCGCCACAACAGACTCCTTTATTCAAGCACTCCAGTCCAGTGAAACATGCGTACAATCAGAAAAAAAAAATAAAAAAATTAGTGTAGTTTTATCAAAAGTTCAAACAGACTAGTGATAGTACAAGGTGTAAATAAGTAGCAACCATAAATAAGTGCACTGTTAGGGAAGGAAAAATGCATAAGCTTTTAAAAGCTAATTTAAAAAATTTATGCTCGATGTCATTTCAGTTAAAAAAAAAATAAAATAAAATAAATAAACCGTAAAAAATGAAACTAGTTTGAGACAATATGGTTGCTACTAAAATAAAATACGAAAAAAATGAAGACAAATGTGCTAAAATAATTTTTATTGTAATTTAGGTCCCAAATCAATCCAATTAGGTACAAAAAACAGTATTTCATCCATCTGGAAAGGAATGTTTTTTCTTTCTAGAAGACTAAACAGAAAAGAAAAAAAAAAAAAGAAAAAAAAAAAAAGCTACTTGATTAGAGAAAGCTTTGTGATTTAGAAAAAGAAAAAAATGGATTGTGACTTCTCGAAAATTAGTTATGAAAATAAAAAAAATAAAAAAATCAAAAAAAAATCACTTTTCTTCCTCATGGGAGTTTTCAGTGTCTTTTGGTTCTTCAATCAGTTCATTATGCACGTGCATAAGGCCTTTGAAATATTTTACAGTCTTTACTCGCAGTTCTAATGTAGCATCTTCATCACAGACAAATGTTGTATGTGGATGTTGTTGAAATGCAGATACCGTCCACATATGGCTGATGCCTTCCTCGACAGACTTATGCAAAGCAAGAGCCTTGTGAGCCCCAGTAATCAAAATCATTACTTCGTCTGCATCCATTACAGTGCGGACACCCACTGTGAGGGCCATAGTGGGCACTTGGCTGATGTCATTGTTAAAGAACCTAGCATTAGCACAAATGGTGTCTCTGGCTAGTGTTTTAACTCTGGTGCGAGAAGCCAGACTAGAACCGGGTTCATTAAATGCGATGTGACCATCTGGACCGATTCCACCGACGAATAATCGGATACCACCAGCCTCGGCGATTTTTTGCTCAAAAAGTTCACATTCTTTGTGGGGGTCAGAAGTATTACCATCCAAAATGTTGGCATTTTCCGGGTCAATATCAATATGCTTGAAGAAATTGTTCCACATGAACGAATGATAGCTCTGCGGATGATCGCGGGCAAGTTGTACATATTCGTCCATGTTAAAAGTTTTCACATACTTGAAGGAAATTTTGCCAGCTTTATAAAATTCAATTAGTTTTTTATAAGTACCTAGAGGTGTACTCCCAGTCGGCAAACCCAAGGTGAAATATCGATTTGCATTTGGCTTATATTCTATTATTTTCCTTCTAATGTACTTAGCTGACCATTCACTAACGTCATCATATGTGTCTAAAATCACCAACCGCATTTTCCTTTCTTTAACCGTCTGAAAACTTCAGTTCACTCTGTTGCTGATCTGAATAAAACTTCTGAGTTTCAGCTGGATGAAGCTTTTTATTGTCTAGTAAACAAGAATTATTTCCCTTTAAAAGTCACTCTCTCATTGAGAGTGCGTGGTTTAATACTTGTTTTTGTGTTTATTTTTTTAGTCTTTTATTTCATAAATTTAAAAAAAATATTTATCAGTTAGTAGATATACTATTATAAATATACATAAACAAAACAGATATTATATTTTTGTTAAAGTGATCGTGAAATAAAATAATTTAAAAAAATGCAATAGTTATAAGTAAACTTTTCCTATTGGCTAATCCAAGAATAATCAACCAATCAGAGATGGTTTAAGTGAAAACGCGTTAGACAAACGTTTAATCATCGTGTTTCCGTTCCAGTACAGTACTATTTGATCAGCAACAAGTAAAGGCAGATTCCCATCCGTTAACAATGACCGAGTTTATTTGGAGCGTCAAAAATGGGGAATTGAAAGATGTACAGGATTTCGTAGAAAAGCAGGTTAGTTTATAAATGTTTATGAGATTTGTAAATAATATACGGAAGTTAGTAATTGGATCACATCCTCCAGCTGACTGAGATGTGTTACTCACTTTCTAGAGACAGACTGATAATTATACTCTCTCTTTCCTTGTTCATGCTTATAATGTCATTTACTTCTTTTAGTCTTGAAAAATTTGTCAAATCTTTCTTTTCAATTGGCCTTTAACTTTTTAATTTTCCATTATCCATGTTGTGCATACTTCACTGCTGACCCGAACACGTATATCAGTGCATTGGAATGGCACCCACAGCATGGGGAGGGAGAATGTTCTAGTTTAATTACAACTATTACGTGTAATTAATTTAGATTGCTGAACTGACTTTTTTTTCTTTCTCCTATTATGCATGTCACTGACCGCCGTCATTATATGCGTAATTATTTTAGACATGATTCAATGTTTTTATTTTTCTAAAATAAGTAAATTGAATATCATTATTTCCGGTTTCTTGCCGGCATCCATACCCTTTTTTTTTTTTTTTTTTTTTTTTTTTAAATTTTGGATGTCTAACAACATCACCATTTTTGGTAGTTAACTATTCCCCTATGGTTAAAATCACTCGTTAGCATACACTAGTTACCACTTAAATACACTACTAATTAAACCATAATAGTTTCAAAGGTAATAAAATCGTTGTTTAAAATTATTTTTCACGCAATCTAATCTTTATTAAATCTGCTTAATCTCCCTTATCCTAAATAAATATTACGAACTTACTGTATCTGACATCGAAAAGAATAATTTTAACAATTTTTGATAAACTGCTTAATAATTCATGTAATTGATTGAATTAATATTTTTACCACAACTAACCAGTAGAAATTATTATTCGAAATTTGTAATTCTTTACGAATAAAGAATTTGAAGACATTAAACATTTTTAAACGATTTACATAATTAATTTAAGAATAAGATTTTGTATTTTTTTAATTAAAGGAAAAAAATAATCTTACGATTTCATTGAAATCGTAATTATACCATCACCTTTTTTTTCACTTCGTCTCTTTCGTTTCTACTTCCAACCATATTATCATAAAAATAAAAACTATATTTTATAATTTAAAAATTTACCAAGCTTGCCTCATTTCATGTAAACAACTTTACTTTATCCTACTTAAAATAGCCGATAATTAAATTTAAAAATACGTGAACACATACGGCATTTTAATTTAATTAATTTTTTATTTATTTATCTTTTACACAACCAGATTTTAAAATGTCACATTGGTGCAACGATGTCTCGTCATCGTCTGTCGGTGACACTAAAAAGAAAACACATGCACACACAATTATGAATAAAGAGCCTGTCTAAGTCTGTTTGATCGTCAATTGAATTATTGCTTATAACTTTAATTAAATATTAGTATCAGTTGACTAATTCTGATTTATACATGTTCGATCTATGATCGGACTTGAGATGAAAATGAAAAACGTTATTTTCGTGTGTGTACAGTTTGAAACTAAAACTTATTGTGTCTGACGAGTAACTACTAATGGCGTACATGTTTTCTTTTGAAAACTGCTATTTTCCCACGTTACATATCTTGCATATTAAAATAATACATTGTCTAGTGCATTGTGGCATAAACCTTTTTTACTTGTCCATCTTTCCTCTTAGTGGCCACTTGTCTATGACTAATCGAGTCGTTGTTACCACTTGACCTTTTGTTTTACTTTTAACTTTTTTTTTTTTTTTTTAATTTTTCCTTTTTTTAAATAAGGACTTTATTTTCAATCTAAATTTATCTTCTTTTTTCTTAAAAACTTTTTAATAAAAACATACGTCATAGTGCTGAAAGCTTTTCAGAATAACTAAGAAACCCTTCTAAAAACATTTGGAGTTTCATAAGAATTTGGGATGTGGGTCAGGTCGAGAATTTTTAAGTAATGTTTAGGTACCGGTTTAAAAAAAAAAAATTAGCGTAAATAGTGAATAATGTCCTAAACTTGATAAAAAAAAACAAAAACAAAAAAAAAACACCGATTTATCATCAAAATCTTTACTATTAAGACGAAAAACACAAGGATTTTATTTTTTATTTCGAAATTTTAGTTAAAAAATGCCTTTTCTTACGTCAAAGGAACGGGGACCATAAATTATGGGAAATTTAAACATCTTTTTGCGGTCCACACACACACTTTTGTAAATTCTTGCAAAAATCAAATTGTTGGATTTTAAAGATATTTCCAAGATTTATTCCCAAATTAATTTTTTTGTCTAAAAATCATTCAAATCAATTTCTGTTTGAAATACAGTAAAGTATTTTTTTGCTTATTGGAGCTTGCAATTTAAAAAAAAAAGCTTCAATGAAGATTTTTAGGTTTTTAAAATACCTCACACACATCAAAACCGGATTTATTTTAAGGAACACCCTACTGTTTGCTTTTAAAATGTATTTTTACTTCTCTTGTTGAGTATGTCTATGACATACAGTATGGAATTTTGTGAAAACTTAGTTATCTCTGGACTATTCAGACAGAGCTCTCATAATGTTCATTCTGTTCTAAAATTTCTTTTACTAGGTGTCTCAACATGACAAGTACTGAAAGTGAAGACTTTATCATTTGTAAATTACACGTCAGCTTTCTTTCTAAGCTTAGTTGGTTTTGATAATAGCTGTAGTTTTTACATGACATTCTTCCAAAATGACCAGATCTGGTTTGTTAAGCAACCTAAAAGTGCAATCAATGGCTTGCTAATGTAGAATCTAATTTAAAATGCTAGGTTTAAAATTTAACTACAGAACAGTAAAAATGTCTTCTGCTAAACCGAATATGTCTAAATTAATTAACCAGACGTGTGTGTTTGTGTATCTTTTTTTTTTCCTAAATATGATTAAAAAAAAAAAAACAACTGGATTTTTCTAAACAAATATTGAATTAAATGTGTTCATTTGATATGTAATTGGGTAAATTTTACATACAATATTATATCCAAAGTATTCTTTTTGAAAACTTACTGAAAAGATTTGACAAATTTCTTTTTCCTCCCCTCTGTAATAGATAAGCAATGAAATCAAGATATTGCAATTTTGATCATTATAATAGGTCCAGTTCACTATCACTGGTTTTGTTCATTCTTATAATTGACTTTCATTGTAGTAGCTATTGATTATTTGTGGAACTTCGCTCTCATTGAAAATATTGTCATATGTAAAATTTATCCCGTCTTTATGATGCTGGGAAATTCATTTGCATTTTAGATGTCTTTTTATAATAGAAGACTGAAAGAAATGCTAAATTTTAAAATTTTGTTATACATTGGTAATTTTTAAAAAGTAATTACATTTGCCAGTAGTTTTCCAAGTTTAACTTTGTAACTCTTTGTTGAAAAATATTTAATTCAATAATTAGAACTGAATCCTGACAATATAAAATAATAAATATAGTGAATTGGTTACCATACAGGTTTCATTATCAAAAATATTAATATATTTTAAATGAAATATATAAACTAAAGTCAAGAAAGTTTGATTTCTTGAAGTGTATTTTTCTTCTCTTTCGACTATTTTCAAAGAAAAGTTAATTTGACAACTGTATGCTATAAGCTACAGTAATAGTCATGTATTGGCTAAAAAACTAAATTTGTTAAACTTGTTATTGCTAACTCAAACTGTAATCACAATTTTTGTGACAAACCATTTCAATAAAGTTAACATTAACAGTAACCAGGAAATATTTTATATCAACATAATTGGAAATAGTGTTCATTATACAAGACTAACAAGAGGATACTAAAGTATTATTGTTACGACCAAGGGCTATTTATAAAAAAAAAAAAAACTGGTAAGTGGGTTAAGAATTTTTCAGCACTTGCTACTTTTCAGCTTTATTTAGGCACAATCGTTCTTTTTTTTTTTTTTAATCTCATTCTTCAATCAATTTTAAATCGCCAATTGAATATGTCAACTAGTGTTTTGATTTTGGAATTGAACTAAAATATTTTTATTATAATAGATTACAATAAAAACATTTTACATATAAATTATTTTATACTCTTTTTTTATTTATTTATTTATTTATTTTTTTAACCAAGAGTTCAAATATAAAAAATTAACTAAGAATTTTCTGTTTAACTATTTTCTCTAAATTTATTTTTCTTTGGTGGAGACTTAAAGAATGTTTGCACTACTTTCCTTGTATATGAATATTGGTAACCATTTAATGCATTTGCCTTCAGGCAGATTTTAAATATTTTCAAAGCAATCTATCATTGAGTCATTAAGTATATCTCAAGAGGTATTTTAACAAAGTTCACTGTCCTACTTTATAGCTATAAAGCTGCTAATGTATTCTTTACAATAACTTTATTATTTTTATATGCTGAACAGTTGGCTGGTCTCTGGATATTGGTTTAAAGATGGTTTTTAACTGTTTTCTATTAATTTATTTATAGAGGTTACATAAATTTATAATATAGAAGAAATTTCCAAGGTTGAAAAAATTTTTTTATTTTTTTTTATAAATCTTCTAGCCAAATTATTAAAGGTTTTTAATTAGGATATTAAAGGACTTTATATATATCACTCTTGGTATAGTTTTGTCAAAGATTTTGATTTATTTCTAATTTCCTGTACTAATAACTTGATTTCAAACAAATTGTAAATTTATTTTTAATTTGCTCCAAGCAAGGTAATAATGCCACTATGATGCAAGGTGCTACTGGAGGTGAAAGAGGCGGGAAAAACTTGGAAACTCAATCCTAAATGGAAAACAAGGGATAAACTTCTACACCTCCCTAAAAAAAAAAAAAAAAAAAAAAAATACTAGACAGTAGTGTGAACTGCATGAAAGGTGAACCCATCTACTCCTATAGAAGATAATAAATAATTACTAAATAAAATTTATGCAGAAGTCAGAAGTATAGAGTTGAAGTAATGAATGATCACTTTCCTTTTGAAATTCCAGTAAATGTTTAAACACTTTGTTTTGGTTGTAAATGATATTTTATAACTGAAATCAGTATTTTTGATATTTACAATTTTGAAAATGAAAGTGGGAATTTGAAAGCTAAATGATTAATTTGACTATTTTCAGTTAGCAAAATACTCTATTTCAAAATAGAAATTATATTGACTAGAATCTCAACTTTTTGCTTGCTTTCAGAAATCATTTAAATTCAGCCATTTCTGAAACTTTGAGGAATATTAGCTGATTTATAGTATATTTGAACTATTCAAAAAAAAAAAAATCTTTGAAATATCAGAAATAGATTTTTAAAACAGTGCAATTAAGTGCTAGTCAACAGTTGACAGTTTTATTATTAATCTACTGAGACCTTATTTGTTAAAACAATTTAAGGAAATGACAGGTGAACACTCAAATCATGGGCAATGTGTTGATGTTAGCAAAGTCTTTGGGTCAATCTTGTTTATAACTCCTAAAATAGTTTCTCTCAAGATATTTCATGTGTGTTCTTTAACAGAGGCTTATAGGGTCCAATTTTCAAAAACTTTGAATGTTAATGAATCTTAAAGTCATAAAAAATTGTTTATATTTTCCAGCATTGGAACATGTAATATGGGCATCAATTTATTTCAATTAAGAGATTAAAATCTCTAATAGTTAAAAGCAATGCTAATAAATGTAGAAAATTCCGTTTTCACTCTCTATACAAAATTGACATTAAATAACCTAATGGGTGTAAACCCCATTGTAAAATTAACCAACTCTATCCAATCCACTATAAATGATTGTTACAAAGATTGATTTGAAAGAAATTTGTCATTCGTGAAATATGTATAATAAAAAAAATTAGATGACATTTTAAACGTATTCTCATTAGAAATTGCAAATGGACAATAAAATTTCTTTTTGAAAGCAACCATTATCACAAAGCTAAATCTTTCTTGACTATATTTAATTAGTGGCCTTTTTGTTTCTGTAAGACTAAAAATCTGGTCTAACTTTACAATGATGGTATTATTTTTCAAATCGAGGCACAAGAGAAGAAAGGAACCAGACTTGATTTGACATTTTTAATGCCCTACATAAAATAACATTTCTCTTCAAACCACACCTTGATACTGTTTACATCTGAAGTTTGCATTTTGATAGTTTATTTATTTGGAAGGAGATGCTAACCCTAACAAAACCTCATCAAGGTATGTGAGTAAGAGATAAGGTCAAATGACAATAGTGATAAGTGCTTGGGATTTGTCACTGTTTTTGATTATTAGCACTCTATCTCCAACATTTACTGGTTGAAATAAACGTACATTTCTGATTCATACAAAAATAGTTTAAAAAAAATACTCTTTCTAATAACAAGAAATTCAAGTTAAGCATATAATTTTATTTAATTACTGCTACAAAAATACATTTTCTTTGCTTCATCTGGTACAGAACTATAACAGTGAAACAATGGAACACTTTATAAAGATCACTTTTCATTAACATGTTAATCATCACTGACAGGCATTCACTAAAATTATTCTAGATGTTGTGTGTGTGTGTGTGTGTGTATATATATATATATATATAATGTGTGTGAGATTTATATAAAATTTGTCATTTCGCTGATTTATGGTTTTATTCAGCATGACTGTTCTAGAGCTTTATAGACAAACCTTGTAATCATTTGGTTTGCTTGTCAGGCAGTTTCAGCAATTACATATTAACTTCAATAAATTTAATAAAAGTTCATTTGACTTATCTCTCAACAAACTTCATTGTTCTGCAGAATACTACCCATCAGGTTTTGGTAAATTGACTCCCTGACCCAGGTGAACAGTGTTTCATGAAACTTTGAACTAAGTCATGAGAAGTTAACTTATTAATTTGACCATAAAATGTTATTCTCAAAATCTTGATCAGGTGTTATTGAGAACACCTGCAGCATTTCCTTAATTTATGGTCAATCACTGACACAAGAAAAACAATTTTGAAGGTTTAAAAAAGTTTGGAAAAGTATAATTAAGATTTTCCTCTTTTATAACAAAATGTTTGGTGATAAAATTGTTTTAATTTTGTTCTAATTTGTATTTTTTGTTCTGTCTACTATATCGGTTTAAGATGGTGAGTGCAATTTCACACATGCACACACTTAAAAATGTTGCAGAATGTGGAGCTTGATAGGGATAGAGGTGGTATGGTTTTAATCTACAAAACATAAATATAGAAGGATTCAAAGAGCAGTAAATTTTTTAAATTTCTCCAACTGCATGTTTGTTTATTTTTATTTGCTAAATTGGTCTGTTCTAAGCTCCCTGTGCACAGTTAGAAATTGCCCTTTGGCAAAGCATTACAATTAACCACCTAGTCTGCATGTCAGTGGATAAGATAAGTTTAAACTTTGGATATGTAATTAAAGATTTAAAAACTTGGTTATCATAACATGACCATTGATTATAAACACTGGTTTTTGTGTGTGTGTGTGTGTGTGTATATGTATATATATATATATATTCATTTGTGAATTAGGTGATTGTATGTGTAGGATGTTGTGGTTATTTCTTTTAATTTTTTTCTTGTCTCCTTATACTTTCATTATCCATTAAACTTTCCAAAATTAAGTAGATTTGGCAAATTATTGGTGAGTAGTAAAGTGCCTTAATTTTATAGTTAAAGCTTTTGTTATCAATTTGCTCTTATAGATTTTTTTTTTTTTTTTTTTTTTTTTTTTCCTTAGGACAATTACTAAATTTCTGGATCAACACTTTTTTAATCCACTTGGCTATTGTCTTGTGTTTTAGTTCAAAATTCCCTGAGGGTTACTGGGATCAGCATGTACCTGATGTAGGTTAGAGGGCATAATGGCTGAAATGTGATGACAAAAATGAAGGCAATAGCCAATATAAATAACCTCTTATCCTAGAAATTCAGATAAGAAAATCACTTAGCTTGTCATCACTGGTATAACTGACCAGCACACCTTCTCTCTTCTTTTTTTTTTTTTTTTTCCTGTTGGTACATGATCATTGTTCCGCACTTTTGGATTTCAATCAGATTTATTCTTTGGCCTTGTATGAATACATATTCAACCCTTCATGGAATTTCACTAAGCAATAGAGGTTATTTGGAGATGCTCATGTTTTCTCCAAGGTGTTGTAATTGGTTACATAGCAACAGGGACCAGTAATTCTTGACAGACTGGAAGAAATGTCTTCATGCTTTTCTCACAAGAGCATTAATACTAAGTAAACACAGTTTGGTTTACTTGCTTGTTTGTTCAGGGTGTTTTTATTTTTTATTATTATTTTTTCCAACTGTTAGGTTTACTTCAGACCTACTTTTGACTTTAGTCCTTTATCAAATCTAATTTTCTGATTATTAGTATTCTCTGATAAATGAATGTTTTTTGAAAAAATGAAACCTTGTATTTGTGTAAGGCACTTTGCCCACACCTGGTCATTTCAACTTAAACAAATTCCTGCTGTTTCCATGCAGGAAACTTTCAGCATTCATTAATTGAACATAGTATTACTGTCAGTTGAAATTTATAAAATCTTTTCTATTAAAACAATTTTTCAAGAAATTATACTTGAGTTCATTGATTATTTCAGCGCTTTCTAATATTGATGGGAGTGTGACATCTTTCACACATCTGTCACTGCACAACTGTGATGACATCAAAGGTCTGTATGGCTAGCTATGTTCACATGTTTGTCTCCTTGGCTGTGATCAAATTCAACAAAGAATAATAAATGCTTTTCAAGACACTGATTAGGAAATGGCAAACAGTAAGATTTCTCACTTAAAGAGGGCCCTTGCATTCACTGCCTGTGGTCTTTGTGACCCATTAAGCTTTGGCGGGAGGCAGTTTTTAAAAAAAAAAACTCTACTTTTTATCTAAAATCACAAACAATTTTATCTTTGTCAATTCAAAGATGGGCTGGAGACAGGGTTCCTGAAAACTGATTAAATTAGATGGACTGGAGACAAAATTCCTAAGGAACTCTGGTAATTGACGTAAATAGATTTTTTTTTTTTTTTTTTTTTTTTTTTTTACCTCCTAAGGGTGTCCGAGAAATCATTGTTACAGCGGTTTGCTTTCAAAGTTTGTTTGGGTTTTTTTTTTTACTGCTGATAAAAATGTTTCTTTTTGTTATGTAAAGATTTGTGATTTTCTGACTCCAGACAATGTTCCCATGGAAGAACAAGGTTTATAAGATTAATTTGTTTAATCTAAGTGGATCATGAGTCAAGATTGTAATCCTGAAAACTTTTCCTTCTAAAGTGTTAAATGAATTTTTTTTTTTTGTTTTTTTTTTTTTTTTTTTTTTTGTTTTTTTTTCTCCATAGGATTGATGGATTTACAGTGCATTCTCATAAAATGGAATTTTTTGTACATGAAGTAGCGTTTTCTTAAATGCTTTTCTGAACAGTTTTATTTATTTATTTTTGTCCATATATGCATAGTTTTTAGTAAAAAAATTTTTTATCTTTTCAGAACAAAGATATAAATGCACAAATTGAAGGTAGATGTCCAATTCATTATGCTGCAGACTATGGGCAAATTGAAATAATAAAATATTTAGTTTCTAAAGGAGCAAATGTTAATGTAAGTATTTGATATTGTGTGTATATGAGTGCTGATATCTTGTCTCAATAAAATTTGCATATTGGCCCACACCTATTTTAGTTTTTGACT